>OY757314.1:34262483-35462483 GCA_963583905.1 Stenurella melanura | reverse complement strand
TTGTACCCAGCTTTTTTTACCGATAAAATATGAAGCAAAATTCTAGTATATGCTTTTTCGTGATTTGATACTAACAAATCATCCACTAACTTAAAATTGCTTCTGTAGTCCATAACGTCAAGCAATCCGCCACTTGTCGCAAATTGAATTGTTTGCCTGTTAGATAATTCACTTAGTTGTTTGTAATGATAAAAAAATTGTTAATTGTCGTTTGTTATTAGTTGAATTAATAAATAAATTCCATTGCTGAGGTAGAAGTACATCACCTGAATTAATTACTTTCTCAATAGATGCTGTAGAACTTCTTTTTATTCTGGTCAAGTTTTTAATGGAGTGCTCTTGGTAATTATCTAAAACTACATCAATTCTATCGGCGTTGTATTCATTTTTAAAAACAGTGGATGAGAATATATTTGAATATTCCCCAAATGTTTTACCATTAGGTGGTTTACCCATATCCTGTACAATAAACATTCCATCGAAAATATGACAAATTTTCGTATTGCTAGTAGTTGGCAACGAAGAACTTTTTGTGGTGCCATGATTTTCTAGTATTAGTTTTGCATGAATGATTATTTGCATCTAGGTATGTGTGAAATAATTAAAATTAATTTAATACACACTTACCCCTTAAATATTTATGCAGGTAATAGAGAAATAAATTAATTCACACGAGCTAATATTGATGGGCCTTTCCCGCATGACTGAATTTTACTACTTCACTATAATCAAGCCATATAATAAACTGTAATATAATTTTATTTTAATTTAGTTTCTTCCAATTTTTTACGTTCTACCAAATATTTACATTACAAAATCAGTTTTATTTCAGGTAATTTGAAACGTAAGTTTTAAGGCGCCATGCTTGACGTCACACTGATTAGACCAATAAAAGTCGTATTCTTAATGAGTATCCTCTATTGCCAGATGTATGTCTTTTTACATGAACATCGTATTTCCGTTATCAATTATTGTCTACTTTGAATAGCGCATTTTTTCGTTACAACGTATTCTTCGTTTTTCTGACACTAAATAAAAGCAAAAATTGTATCAACTTTTGACTGTATGAGTTTCTAAAATCTATATATCAAATTTATATTCTCTATTTTTGTTCATTTGGTTCACATATGGTATAATGCCAGTTTCATTTGGCAAAGCTGTACTGAAATGTTCAAACTTTATTCGATAACCTCACTTTCTATTGTTTACGTTCGATACGAAAATTAATTTTGCTCTCTTCTAATTATTCGCAATATAAAAGTCATTTACCATATCACTGTTCACCACAGGTAAATTATCAGAATCACCTTTTACAAATCTGTCTTCACATTTACTCATATTTTAAAAGAAATTAATACTATAACACCAAACAAGAAGTAAACACGCTGGGCTGCACTCTCGTGATTTATGACAGATACTTCTTGGCACCGTCAATGGGCATCATAAACGCACGTTCTCAATTAAGCGTTACCACTTTGCAATATGAGATTCTATTGGTGGTTCCTCATAAATGTACTTCAGGCACCAATAGAATTGCAGGTTGTGGAAAGAAAGGCAGAGAAGTGAAGTTGTTTTTGAATGCACCTTCATAGCTAATTCTGACGGCCGTTTAATCTCATATTGATTGGTGTAGTTTATGATGACGTCACATTGGCGCCCGAAAGCTATCGTTTTAAACTGCTGTTCATTTACGGAACATTTGTATTTTTTTTGTGGTATTTTATGCTCTCAGAAAAAAAATGAAAATTCGTTTTTAGTAATATTTTGATAGGCTCTATCCAATAACACAATAAAAAAAAAATAGAGGGAAAAGCCCATTTACAAATAAGCAAGGGCTCACTAGTCAAAATAATACACGATAGATCACAGAACTTATGGGCATCGTTCGACCGCGGGGAATAGTGCGGTGCAGGAGGGCGATCGAAGTCGGCAGTTCTAAGCGCCTAGAGATTTTGTAGTTGCGTTGGTTTTTAAATCATAACTCCGTTATTATTTCCGCAAAAATATTTTTAACAGTACTGTCTTAGTCAGAAAGCATCGGTTTTCAATTTGTAAAAAAAAAATTTTTGATTTGAGACCTAGTTTCCGAGTAATGGAGTGAGAAATGTAAAAACACGGCAAAATTAATTAATTTTTAGCGAGTACTGAACGGAGATACGGACTTTTAAAGTCTGCGTTTCCCATAAGATGCAATGCTTTTTTAAAAATAATTTATTTTTTTACAGCCAAACGGCTACAGAGAATATTATGAAATTTTTACGAAAGAAAGAACTGACCTTTGGCTATCTGACGCACTACATAACTCGAAAATTGCGAATAACGCCCTTTTGTACAGGACAATCTTTGGACAACTTTTTTTGGAAGTTTACCTATATATAAGCTATCGATTTAGCCAGGTATCAGCTTTTAGTGTTTAAACCCCTACCAATTCATTTTATAAGGCACTTTCGGGCGCACGAGCAGTCTACTATAAGACCTATTACCATATTTAAGTTAATTCCAAAACTACAATGCAGCTAGCAATAATAAATATTTTACCACTTCGTAGTTTTTCTGATTGTTTCAGCAAATGTTTGCAATAGAATATTACATCTATAAGAGAACTGTCTCTGGCACCGAGATAAGATACCTACCCAATCTCTGGTTATGAATAAAATAGTTTACCTACGACCAAGACAATTTTTGTCTAAACTACGGATATTGCAAAAAAATGTGGTTGTTTCAATAATTAATTACTGGTGGTCATATTATTTAACAATTAATATATTTTTATATAGTATTCAGTTATGAATATTAATTTAACTTTTTTCTCAAATGCTGTAGCACAGTATTTTATTTGTGAACAAAAATAGGCTATTGTTTTATTTAAGAGAAGAATCGTTAAGTTTACATAATGCAATATTATTAAATGGTCTATGTGTTCTTTTTCCTAATTTTATTTGTGCCTTAATTGAAGCAAATGTGATCATACAGGGTGTAATTAGTTTCATGTCATTAAAAAAACTGGTGGGAGGGAACGACAAGACAAACAAAAAAAACTTATGTAACATGGGGTCTAAAGCTCATAGTTTTGGAGAAAAAAAAATAAACAAAACTTTCCAAAATACTTAATAACCTAGTTTGAGAACTGCTGGCATATTGGGGTAAGTTTTATTACCTCGCGTCTTGTCGCACGAGATACTCTGACATTCCTGCAAATAAGTATGCCGACAAAGCAGTTAAAAGCGACCGACAGAGGACATCGTCATGTTTTTTGCTTCTTCGCGGCCAATTATCCTATTAGGCGTGCTATCTCTCCCTTGTAATATTCTCAAGTAATAATTTCAGTTTTGTCCTTACTTGGTAAAGAACGTACGCATGACGCACGTACCCGTTCCTTGGGTTTGTCTGTTGCCTTTCTTTTTGAATTTTATGCCACTTATGTTAAGATTTATTTCATTGACTTCAAGTCGTTAGTACTTGGTTACGTAAGACACTACTTCTCGTTCGTGTTTTTTATTATTTTTTGGATTTTGGACCAAGTTTTTCTTTTTGTTTTCTTTATTGATAACGTTAATTCACAGTTTAGTGTGGTGTTTTAAAACGCAGATTTTGGACATTATGGGAGATTACACTTATCCAGAGCTCGCGGATATGGACTTGGTACATGGAGAAAGTGGTGTAAATGCAGCTGGTGCGGAAGAGCTTTAGAACAATTGCAACGACGTATTTTAATGTGCATAGAAACCATAAAAAATGATCCTAATTTACCAAATGTGTGAACGGAGTAAGTATGTTATTAGTTCGACATACCGAAATGTGTATACGTGGAGATGGAGGTCATTTCGAACAATTTTTGCAAAAAATTCAAAAGAATTGTTCAGTTATTGGGTGTTACCTATTAGGCATTAAAGGTATGATTATTAGTATTAGTATTCGTTGTCTTGTTTTTATCTGTTTATTATTGTTTACATTGATTTTCATAGAGACCAAAGACTTGATTTTTAGTTTTCGATACCTGATTGGGAGAAATTATGCGCTCAATTCGTTAAAAAAATCAGATTTTTTCCTAACTTAAAATACACAACTGTTTTCTGTTATCGTACTTCGGACGTCTAACTGTTCGTTTTCCAATTTCATAAAACAATTACTAATTTTTTAAGCTTTTAATACAATGTTACAAATGTTAATAAACCACTTTTAAATTTTATAAATTCTTATAAACGACAATAAAAGCTACAATAACTTTGTTCCACATTACAAAACACATTTAAACAAATCCTATTTAAACCCCTGCGGCCATGCTATGCTTGCGTTGTGCCGAAAGAGAAGGAATTATTTACGTTTTCATAATTAGCGTTATAAAAAATTCGTTACAAATAATCCCATCAAAGTGCCGCACTTCTACCGACGGGAACACAAGTCTGCTATTCCAGTTTTTTATTATTTCTAATATTCGGAACTATAACATCCATTGACCCTGAAAAACAGTGGTTCTCAAATCTTTCCTACCATAACATTAAAAATGTAAACCCAGGTCAGTTTTTTTCAAAGTGCCCCTAGAGAAAAAGGTCCTATAGGTTTTCTGTTTGTCTAGTCGGTCCCTATTACCAGTTTTTTTTAATGACATAAAACTAATTACACCCTGTATATTAGAAGTGCCAATAGGTTCTTTTTATTTTAGTTTAAATCAGATGCCATTCATTACAGTATTCCTGTTTCTTTGTTAGGTAGTTGCTAATTATAGTTCTGACGTTCATCTAAATTATTTTGGGAATCTTAATTGTACGCTGGATAAATTCTCTTGACAGACTGCATTTACATCGTGCTGTATTTGGTCAAGAACATCTTGACTTAACTCGATTAAAATAAACAGGTCTAAAACGTCTCATCGGGGTGACACGAAATCCATTTTCCTAATCCCTTCCTTTATTTGGGTGTAATAGCGGATCACTTGACCTACTTCCTATAAATATATTCTTTTGTAGACATATTAAAAATAGCCTTCGGGAACTGGAAAAGTAGATCTCAGGTTTATATCTCTAAACGATCCTAAAAATGGATATGCCAAATATAAAAAGACTGTTCGAAGCAACTTTATTATCAAAATTCGACATATTTGTTACTATGGATCATGTTCATAAAATGATGGTACTGTAGATTAAATGAAAAGAAATTATCTGAAATACGTAGTTTGTTTGTTTATTAATAATAGTAATAAATATTTACTGCCATACATTCTTTGAAGAACATCAGCATTGTCATATAATTTTGCATATGCACAGCAAATTATTGGACATTCTAGAATAAAATCACATAAGTACGTAACGTATACAACAAATATTACAAAGAATTACAATAACTATAAGACATTAAAAACGTTACGTTCAAAATTAGGATCAGATAACTTAACTCCCTTACCCTAAGTGTATCTATAAGTTTGTATGTTCATTAAATGAATAAAAACATTTGCTTATAAAAAATGTCTTGCTCTTATTTTTAAATAAGTTATTGCTTTAATTTCATGAGGAAGGTTATTGTAAGCTTTTATAGCTTTATAATGTACATTTCTTGGTAAGCACTTATGGAACATGCTGGTATCCTTAAGTCGTTGTCACTTCTAGCAGTTCTCTCACTGATTTCGTTATATCTTGTAAAAAGATGCACACTTGATTTCACAAAGTTTACTAGGCGGTAAATATATAAGGAAGGAAGAGATAATATACCTAAAGCAATAAAGTGAGATTTACACGGAGTTCGATAAGGTAGTCCTAGCATATATCGGATATATCTTTTTTTGTGCTGAGAACAATCTGAAGCACTACGAATCTGCATCCCAAAACGTAACCCCATAGTGCAATTGGGATTGTATATGAGCGAAATAATAAACTTTCAACGACTCTAAAGATACCTGTTGTTTTATAAATCGACAAATATAGATTTCACTATTTAATTTAGTCACCAAGCCATCAATATGAGCTTGCCACGATATAGTGTTTTGAATTGTTAGGCCGAAAAACTTCGTTGATTCGGAATTTGGTATAGCATTACCATTTAAACTGATATAAATGAATTAGGTTCTATTGATAGTTTTATCGAAAAGCATTAGACTTGCTTTATCTTGATTTAAATGAAAGGGATTATTTTTTGACAAATCTATCATTTTTTTAATGACATTATTATAATTTAAAGATAGTTCTTTTAGAGTCGTACTATTTACTACTGCCGATGCCGTGCTATCATCTACAAACTAATAAAACCTTTTCTCGAAGGTCAATAAAAGACGGCATATCACCAACGTAAAGTAAGAATGGTAAGGGGCCAGAATGGACCCCTGCGGTGCCCCTTGCGATATTATTACTTTTTCCGATAACGGGTATGTTTCAGTGTTTACTGAACCATCATTAATCACGGTTTTTATATATACCTATTGAGTTAGATATGAATGAAAGAGGTTTAAACATGTATTATACCGTAGTTCTCTAATTTGTGAAGTAACAAGTCATGGTTAATTGATTCAAAAGCTCGGGAGAAATCAAAAAATATTCCAGCATCTTTTTTTTTATCGACATGTTCGCAAAGGGCTTGATATATAGCGTGTTCTGTCGAGCTTATAGGCAATCCGTACTGATGGCTTGTTAGAAGCTTGTATTTTTATATATATGACAATAATCTTTTATAAATTACCTTATCAAATATTTCTGATATTGTGGACAAAAGAGAGATAGGCCTATACTTTTTCAGAAGCTCTTCAAATATGTAATCATATCCTCGCTGATTGGAAAATCGTATTTTATAACATACGTATGTATTCTTTGAATATTCTGTTGACTGATATGTAAAGTACGCCGAATTTAGTGCTAATGAACAATTGATAACTTTATAATTCGCATTGGTACCAATTTTAGTCTATAAAGTAAACCTAAGCCATCACTAATATGTTACCCTGCTTCCTCCTGCGATATCATAAAAATATATGTGGACACAGAATAAGTCAGATTATAATAAATATATATGATTTTAAATACAATGACAGAAAATTGTAAACTAAACTAAAAAATGCGCAGCAATTCAAACATTCAACAACTTATAATAATATTTTTTGTGATAATAAAAATCTTTCACTTACTTTTTGAAACGTCCATGATTATGTGTGTGATATAATTTGACAGATTACTTGGATATAGTCAGATATTTAACGCACCTAAAATACTTTTGTAAGGTCGATAGAGGATTGTATTTACTTAAAAAAAAAATAGATACACAGAACTTCCCTCTTTATTTATACAGGACGGTCACTCTAAAAAATTATTAATTACGAAATAACATATGAGAACAATAATCGGAATGTAGTTATCACTATTATTACAAAGGAAACCGAGACAGCAAATATTCAATATTAAATAAAAGGTGTCAAATATGGAAGGCTTGCGTAAATACGTTTACAAACCACCATGGTTGAATTATTTCTTACGATGACCACCCTGTATATTTTTCAACAATATGTGTTAACTATATGCCAAATACTATTGCCATATGTCACCTTTTTAGTTGGACATCCATGTAGTGGAGTGGAAGTCTTGAAGTGCTTAAAAGATTTTATTATTTTTTACTTCGCTCGCATGCCGACGGGAAGCATTGTATTCGAAAAAAAATCACCCTCCGAGATTTTTTCTGATTTTCACGTTTGGCCCGTCTAAACGGAATAATTAATGATAAAAGTTTTTTTTGTACAAATTTTAAGTTTCACATTTCATGACATTCTAAACCCATTTCAGAAAAAAAATTGAAAAAATGTGTCTTTTGTCTTTTTTTACCACAACTACAGAATAGATGGAAACATTTCTTTTCTCAAATTCAAAATTTCCACGTTTCATGACATTCAATAATTCGTGTCAATAATTCAACCATGGTGTGCATTTGTAAAGGTACTTGCTCAAGCCTTCCATATTTGGCACCTGTTATTTAGTATTGAATTTTTGCTGTCGGATGACCACTCTGTATAGTTTTTTTACCAAAACTTATCAGGTGTTCTTTGTAATAATAGTGATAACTATATTCCGATTATTATTCTCAATGTCATTTCGTAATTAATATTTTTTTAGAGTGACCGCCATGCACAAATAAAGAGGGAGGTTCTGTGTAAATATCTTTACCGATAGGTTTAGAATGTCATAAAACGTGGAAATTTTAAATTAGAACGAAAAACATTCTTTCATTATCGATTCCCTTTAGACGATCCACCCTGTATATCTTCCACTGAAAGTAACTGTTTCTTCGCTGGCAATAGCGTCAACTACCTATCAAATTTGACTGTTCTCCGTCATGTAGTTTTTTAGTTAATGCACCAACAGACCGACAACAGACCGGCCGAGAGACAGACAGACAGACAGATTGACGGAATTGGAAAAAACCTATATTTTCATAATCTACATAATCTGAAACGTAGAAATCCGAAAATATTTCGAAGGGTGATTTTTTCTCGAATGCAAACTTCCCTTCGGTATGCGAGGGAAGTAAAAACATACAAAAAAATCGGTAAAGGTATTTACACAGAACTTCCCTCTTTATTTATATAGGGCGGTAGCTCTAAAAAATTATTGATTAAGAAATGACATAAGAATTATAATCGCGATGTAGTTAGGCCTATTATTACAGAGAAAACTTGATAACTTTTTTCATCGTCTACACTATAGTGGTGGGAGATAAAATTTTCAATTTTTTTTTATTTTCAAAACATTTTTTTGTGATCGAAGAGAACGTATAACTACGAAATTTTTTTTTCTCTGAAAATTTTTGGTATGGTGGGAGAATATGGAAGGGGACATTTTTTTTAAAGAATGGTTGTCGATAGGTCGTTAGTATATGTACTTGACATACCCCAGTTATACTGACATACGAAAATTCCGCTCGGTGCGCGGTAGAGGGAATTTTAAAAAGAGATTTTTTTTAAATTTTCCTCTACCGCCCACCGAGCGGAATTTACGTCTGCGAGTGTAGTTGGGGCGTGTCAAGTACACATACTAATGACCTGTGAGGACAGATATCGATAACCATTCGTTTTAAAAAAAATGCCCCCCTCCATATTCTCCCACCATACCAAAACATTTCAGAGAGAAAAAAATTTCGTAGTTATATGTTGTCTTCGATCACTGAGTGGCAGACAGTAACCTATCGTCGTCGATTTTGCACGTCATTTCCTAGACTAAATTAGTCGTTATTAAGCTTGTATATGTATAAGCAATTGTTTCTTCCAAGAAAGTAATGTAATGTTTTGCATGAGTCTGTCGGTGCATATCCGGTCTCACAGCTATAAGGCATATTATTTATATCCGTCCTAAACCAAGGAATTTAAATTATTTACATGATAACAAACGGAACATTCCCGTAATTGAAACACATTAGTACCATGGTAGGGCCTACTACAAAATATGAAAACATTATGTCTGGATTCAAATTTGTCATATTTATTATATAACAGAAAAGGGAGGCTGAATTGATATAACCACGTAGCTGATGGGGGGCGTCTCGATTAGGCCCTACGCCTAGCAACCACGACACGTGGCAGGCTGCTAAACGTGCCATGCAGCCAATATAGTATAACTAGACTAATACGTCGATCAAAAACATTGTGAAAGAGATTAGTAATTACAATTAACTTGTTTCGTGCTTAATATACCAGAGGAATTCTGTTACATAAAATATATTGATATTTTAGGTAAAAGGTCTCCAGTATACAAGGTGGATCGCTAACATTAGGCCATAATTCAAATAAATTGTTACTGCGGAAAAGATGCATGGTGTCAAAATTGTATTTTTTTTTCTTTTTTGCAGTAACACAATTCCTTCTTGACCTACCTTCTCCATATTTGGTCAAGAAACATTTCATAAGATAAGAAACAATAATTTATGTATCACATCACGCTAGTCCGCAGATGGCGCCTCATGAGTCCTACCTGATGACGAACATATTTCAAGAACTCTTTGAAAACAAACTCAATTTGAAAAGGAAATATTTTATTTATTAAAAAAGTTACACAACGTAAGAGTGACAACTACGCCAAGTCATTGACTTTCTTATGAACTGTTTGCTGCAATTTAGAGTAAATTTTCGATATGGCCTCCACCTACTTCTTTGCGTTTTCTAACATTCTGCAACTTTTTCCACAGCAACAATTTATATAGGACAAATAACCCTCTTAATAAGGTTTCTTAAATCATGCAATACTTGCTACTCCTTCGAGTGTCAACGTATAATGATATGTTACCACTCTAGAAAATAGCAGCATATGTTGACGCCAATTTTTAAGAAACCTTATTAAGAGCCTTACTTATAACGCTTATATTTGGAAAACACTTTAGATCTGTAAAACAATACTTTACTTTCTATAATACAATAAAATGTATTATTGTCAGAACTCTGGACACCGTTATCATCTACAAAGTCAACTAAATTTCCAACAGGGATTTACTTACCTCATTTACAAATAACGTAAACAACAAAGGTCCAAACACTGATCCCTGTGGTATTTAATATTTAGTTGATTTGTTTTATTTACGCACTCATAATTAATCTGCTAGTACTAATATTCAAAATTTTATTAACATCAAATATGTAATATTTATTACCTCAATTCTCAATAATTACAAATATTCCTGTATTTAATATTGAAAAGAAATGTATTAATTTGTTTCAACACTAATACCAAAGGTACTTTAAAAATACACGTAATTGTAGTACAAGAGCTCTGATTGGTCACTGTTAAGAAAAAAGTTACGCTATTAAGAAGGATTAACGTGAGAAAGTTGATGCAAACCCTCCCTTGACATTATCATTCAAAACTCAAGCACACAAACGCAAAGATAAATAAAGGTTAGCGTCTCTCCAATCCGATTTAATATGAGGATAAAGGTTAAACCACCTGGGTATAGATTCCACCGAAATTTTAAGAGAACAATTTCAGACCTAGGACAACTAACAATGAAGTTAAAGCGTCCTTAATTTCAAGTTCGAAGGAGAGGTTAGATAGGAAACTTACGTTAGGTATCATTAAATCTGTTAAAGAAAGTTTGTCTGGGTACAGATATGAAATTTGTCACTCACTATTAGGTATAGATTACTAGATTACTTAACGTCAAAACGGTATAAATCTTATCAAGTGGCAAGCAAGCTTAAAATAAATACGGCAATAAAAATATAATAATGACAATAAAAATAGTTTATATATTCACTAAGATATGCCAACTTGCTTGGCGAAATACAGTATAATATTCAGTGCCTTTGTGCTTATGAAAAGTATATCAGAGTCAGTGTTACCAAATGTAAAGTTTAATATAATTGTTCTTTTTTCTAACGGTTTTTAAAACATTTTTCTATTATTACATTTCTGTAGAAGCAAAAAGTTTATAATTTTGTTTGATACCAATAAAACTTTGATTCTTTCCAGGCAGCAAAATATTAGTGAAGATATTATTTATAAACATAACTGTAATGTCTGGGTTTTAAAGCAATACAATGGTGACCAGTAAAATGATACCCCCTCAAAAGAAATTTTGTCACAAATTTTAAAGATATTCTGATCAAAATAATTTAGCAGTTCATTGCAAGCAGGATTGTTTTTACATGTTGACGCAAAATATTCATTTAGCTCATTAGGACTTGAAAGATGTGGATGAGTTTCGGTTGCGTTTTTTGTTTTAGTAATATTCATGTTTTCTAAAGTTTGCCATAATTCTTTTGCAGTTTTTGAATTTTGGACAGAGTTTAGATAATAAGCCTTTTTTCACGCCTAATTGCTGAGGTAGTAGTATTGCGTAAACAATTATAGTACGACCAGTCACGTAAACCTTTATTTTGTTTAAATTTAGTTAATGCATTGTTTTTAGTTAATATAGACTCTTTAGCAGCCTAGTATTAGAACGATTTGCCGTGGCGATTTACCCTTTCGATATTCATGTTGAGTCGAGTTTAAAATAGTACCGAATATACTATTATATTTTTTCTTAAACTCTGAAAACATAGCTGTAATGGAAATAAACAAAGGTCTGTGGCTTTCAAAAAAAAATTGACTTAACTTACCTTACATTCACAGCTAACAGGGAAACTAAATATGGAACCCAACGCATCCTCATTTGATGTGAATGCACTATATGAGTATAAGTTTATTTTTATTCTTATACCGTCACAACAATACCATCTGATCGTTGCTTTTATGGGTACAATGACTCTGCATTATGAAGTAAAATTCGGGAATGGGAAAGTTTAACCAAACATATTACAAATAAACACGTGCAAAATAGTTAAATATACTAACACCGACCGTGTTTGAAATAAATCGCTAATGACTAAATATACAATGAATTATATCGAATTCGAAATCTCACCTGTTTCCTAAATAGCAACCACCATTTCTGGTAGTGCCATTTGAATTCCACGCACTCTTTTACATTCGAAGCTATAGATATAATAGTATTGTTTGGCCATTCAGTGGCGGGCCACTGGATAGTTCCAGATATGGCGACGATGTACTCCTTTGAGAATGGAAGTTCAGCACTTATTCCAGAGATGGAAGGCGCGGGAATATTCGAGAATCATGTTATATTAGTAAACTAATACGTATCGTAAGTAGTTAGTAAATTAATAAATAAGTATTGTTTTTATCTGCGTTATAATTTCCAAACCCACGGTGTGGGGGTGTTTACTGGGGGGTGGAACGTAATAGTATATTACATAGGAATTCGTAAGTGTCTAAATTTTATTTTTTTTTTGCTATTTGTTATAATTTATTTAAAATAAATAAAATCGTTTAAATACATTTTAATTAAATGCAAAAATTGTCTTCCATGTACTTTTTGAAAATAGCCCAGATGAATTACAAGTTCATCTAAAATCTTATGAAGAGTTTCTGATCGGAGTAATCCAATTTCGTACCTAAGTCTGCCCTTTGATTCCTTAATGCTGTCGAATCTATTTAGTTAAACCCTTGATTTAAGGTAACCTCGCAAGACATGATCTATTGGGGTTAGATTAGGAGATCTGACTAGTTATTCTACTAGTCACCGTCTACCACCAAATGAAAACAAAATTGCATGAGTAGACAGAGCTAGAGATATTTAAAACTCAAGCTTACATAAACTATATTCTCCCTAACAAATGGATTGATTGAGGCACTAATTTAGTAGCTACTTGATCTCTTGATCTAACTCTTTCAGATCTGCTACGGAGCATTTCTCGTTATGGAAATTGTACCCCAGATCATCGTTTTATTTTAATATTAAGTAAGGTAAATATTTATATTGCTGTATTAAATTCTAAAAGCTAGGAATATGTAAAGTATACAGGGTGTCCCAGAACTGAGATAACGGACGGGAACCTGTGATTTCTGATAATGGGTCCTTATGACCCAACTTACCTTGGTCCAAAAATGCATCCCTGAGGAAGTACATCCTCTTAAAGTGAGACAGAAAAGAATTTTTTACAATAATTACCGTTATATTGAAGATGAAATTTTCAAATTTTAGTGGTAGCTATATCTCTTTAGGTACTCTACGTGAACTTGACAACAACCGTATATCTTTTGTTTCTCAAAAATTTTTGTTAACTCATATTTGATTGGATATATTTTTTTAATCGCCTTGTAAAATTACGGAATATTCGAATATTTTTGCAGAACACTGAAAGGGCTGCAAAAAGTTGCTCTTAATATCTTTTGTAGTATTAATTAAAATACAGGAAATTATTGTTCTTTCCTCTGCAGTTAACATTTATTTAAAATTCTAGATTAAAATGTTGTAATGACAAAAAATTACAGTTTATTCTAAAAAATACATTAATAACAAATGCCCCACATGACATCTACCAATTTCTGTACACAAATGAATACTTTTAAAATTTTGTGTAATATCAACGAAAAATCAAGCATTATCATTTTTTTCGCTGTAGTCATAGGTGCTTATGAAACAAGAAACCTGTCGCGTTTGAGAAACAAAATACATTGTTGTTATCAAGCTTACATAGAGTACTTATAGAGATAGAGGTCGCATGAAAACTTGAAAATGTTATCTTCAATATAACTGAAATAATTGGAAAATTTTGTATCTGTCTCACTTTAAGATAATGTACTTACTCAGGGACGCATTTTTTGACTAATGTAAGTTGAGTTATATAGGCCCAATATGAACTCAGGAAGCACAGGTTCCCGTCCGGGAACTCAATTCTGGGACACCCTGTATAGGAGTGCGGTCTAGTCCCCCACCGCTGATCAAACAAGCACGTGCGTATAACTCGATAGCTTTCCTCTGCGAGCAATCAGTTAATGTAGCGATTCGACTATCCGAGGAAGCAGAAGGTGCCAGAGCAAATTCGTTCCAGTATAAGCAAGTAAGTAACCGTATGGGTGATACCGATTATATTTTTCCATAAGTCTGAAACCGGTGCGCATTCCGAACACGCCGCTCCCAATTCTAGCCGTGTTACATCTATTACAGTCAAAGAGTTTAACAAATAGAGGAGACAAGCTCCATAAGCGTAATGTATAAGCAGCGGTAGGCTGTAGGCTTCTCATCCTTCTCACACAGTTCGTTCTCTCTTTGTCGCACAGTACATGAGGCGAGGTGACGTGTGCAATACAATGAACGACAGTATGACAGATTACAATAGGTGTATACCAACCTGGGACTTATGGGTGACTTAATTTTTCTACAAACTTTACAAGTATAAACTATTGTCACAAAAAATAATTAAACGTGATAAACAGATTAAACGTTATAAACAGAAGAAAAATTTGAGAAAACACGTATAATTGTAAATAAAGCAGAACGCTATTCAAAACAAAGATTCAAAATTGACGGTATTTGTGAAATCAAAGCGCGCCGGGTAAGGCTGTGTTGCTTTGTAAAACAGTGGAGAGAGAGGGTACGAGGTCTGCGACAAGGACGAAGAGCCTACCGTCTCCAAGACAACCAAATCGCGATTCCCGGCAAATCGACGGCTTGTCTTCTCTAGTTATTAAACTCTTTGATTACAGTGGCAGCAAGTGAGAGTTTAGTTCACACCGACCGTCCGACATAAGCAGTCGATGCCGAAGCTACCAACAACCATACCGTGCCCCTGAATAGCCGACAGTCAGGAACTTTAGCATTCCGCGTTGCCCCTCCCCCCCCCCCCAATTCGCTCACTGACCCATGGTCTCATTAAGTGTTTAACCGCTTGTCACCGCCTTTCTAACATTACCTTAAACTCCGTAGCCTAGCGTTAAGCTCTAACTCTTGGTTGTTTGTTTGGTAGTGTAGCTTTAAGTAGTGTAGCTTTAGATAGTATTGTAAATAGTAGGTTTTAAAATAGTAAATATTATTTTATATCTGAATCGTGCATTTTACTGCAATATGTGTGAAGTCTATCTATCCCTGGACCCGCTGGACATTACTGTTTCTTCCCTGTAGCTACTCAAGCCCTGCTTAACCGGCTTTGAGGGTAATTGGTGTTCCACCACAAAAAGGAACTGGCGCCCGAGATTACCGTCAACCGACTACTGAAGCTCATCACCAACTGTCGAGTGAATAAAACTTCACACAACATTTCTTGTTTGGTTACCTCAAATCCTAGATCTACCTGAAAAGACTTAATTATTACCTATTTATTTGAAATGTATTGTCGTAAACATCTAAAACATTATAACGAAATTGAATAAAACACTACTATGTTCTTTACCACTATATTTGCACAAATCGCGACTGCAGCCAACCCTTTTTAGGTCATTTTCAAACAATGATTCAACTTCATTCTTAGTTGAATCATTGTTTGAAAATTACCTAAAAAAGGGTTGAAACTGCAGTCGCGATTTGTGCAAATATAGTGGTAAAAAACATAGTAATGTTTTACTCTAATTCGTTATAATTATGGATTACCACAGAGTAACGGCTTCCTCAATCAATATCTAAAACATTTTTTCCCAAAATTATTGTTATGTAACCAATATAATATCTGCTGTATTACATGTAGAAAACCGTAGGTCTTTTAAATGGCACTATTAGACATCAGCATTTATATTAGAGCAAAATGTATACCTTTCATCCTAACTTCACTGTATACCGAATTTTATTAAACCTATCTATAAATTACCCAGAACTAAGTTAACTTCTATAGAAAACGCTTCAATAGAAATAATTCAATATATGTTCAGCGTATAATTGTTTTAAATATGTCGAATTGAATAATTTTTATAATTGTGCCCCATTTACTAAATTTGTTAATTTAATAATAATAGTTTTCACAACGAGCTACCGTAATTTTTCGCAAATGTCGATAGAGGCAGTTTATAATCCGTTCAATTTGTCAGACAGGGTTAATTATTGCACCACTGCGTCAGTCGTTATTGATTAGTATTTTGTTATTTTGGGCCAAATGGTGTGCGAAATAAACAAGGACTAATTACAAAGATTAATTTATTTAATTTTTCTAACAGATCAACAATACGCATATTAACAAAAGGAAAATTATAATGAAATATATAGTTTAAAAGTCTTATTCTCATATGGGATCCGCTGATAGCGGTGCTTTTGGGTAGAGATTGGGTATAATCTATCATCTAGTTCACACAAAAGGAATAACAGTTAAAACTGTGGAATATGGAATACACCGAAACAACATACAAACATAAACGTATATGAATCGAGAGATGAATATAATAAACCCTATTAGTGGCGGTGGAAATGTTCCCACTCTATACTTAAGCACATTTAGCACTGCTTTGTTTTGATGAATGTATTTACAAGTAAATCTGTTGATATAGTCATCTTACATAAAAAGTATTACAGATCTGAGATAGTTTAATTCTCAAATTGGTACATCTGATAAGAAGAGTTCTTTAAAAAGTACTGAACACCTCCGATAACCGGAGTAAAATCATGGCTGTTGTCTTGAAAAATGACTATAGTATAAATGTTTCTCACTCATGTGCGTTCTGAACAATTGATTAAAAATTCATGTTAAATAAGAAGAAACGAAGCTTTACAGTTTATAGTGAAATTTGAGTCATTTCTTGGGAATAATTTTATAATTAAAATTATTGAGCCTACATCGCTAGATATCTGAAATTATAAGTTAAATGTCATTATTATTATTTTATTATACAAGTTTATAATAAGTATAAAATATGTAGCAAGACGAACGCCTGGACCAAAGCCTGCTAGACATCCACGGTGCAGTAGATTTGCCTGTCACATATTTCTGCCTTGCGATAGTTATCAAAGAGCTTAAATAACGAATCTAGTGAACAGTGGATTTGAGGTCTGCAGAACTGACTGTTTGATAATGATCATAATTGTCAATGAGTTTAAATAAATGAGCAACTGGTGAAAGTAGCTGGAATCTCCTCACCAAATGTTTCCGAAAATTTGGTAGTTTAGTTAATAATAGGGCTCGTTACTGCAGAGCTATATGATGGAAAGCTCCGTTCCGCATGTGTTAGATCTTACACTTAAGTATCTACCGTCACAGAATTCAAATTTTTAGTTTATTGATAATGGACGGAAAAGAGTAAAGTGTGATATAATAAATAGTTGATAGCAGAAAAAAATTTACTTTCGAGTGGTGTAATAAAAAAGGAGTATTATGTTGAAAATAAATAAAGTGCATACGCCAAAATGGGGATCCGGTCTGCAGCAAAGTATTTTCAGTATGTATGGTACCTATATTATCCTTGGGCAAAATGTTACTAATTTCACGCTATTGTGTCGACATACATACAACATACATACATACACACATAGAGATATTTTGTTAAAACACTGTATTGCGATATTATCTCAATTTTCGATGTTGGGCCAAAAGCAGCCACTTTTTTACGGGTGGGGAAGTTAATATATTGTATTCGGGATTAAAATAATTTCCAATGTAATTTATGAACTTTTTGCTCAATGTAAACCTTGATTTACCTAAATTTAAAAGTTGGAGCATAACAGTGACAAGTTACTTGTTTCTGTTATCATATGCAGCAATACGATATTTTTTGACAGAAAATATTGGAAATTATTGCGAATGAGAACTTTGATTAACTATGGACTTGCATCTTATGCGGCAACTATCAGTTTGACTGTTTATGAAAAGTAAGAGAAGTTAGTGAGATAATTTATATCCATTGAATTGTCATCATCATCATCATCTATATAATGTCATCGGATTTCTATATAATGTCATCGGAGAGAAAATACATTGTGTCTTCTTCTAGCTCATTTCTCATGTGAAATATTATGATAAAAAGTAAACAAAGTTCGATAAATAGAAACATCAAACATCTTCCTTAACGAAAGATAATCAGTTCCAAGTATATTTTTCTTGCGCGTACGTATCTTGTGAGTGAGTGGAGATCATATATAGTGGTTTGCAGCTAATTGGGCTGTTTCTAGTATCCTACTCCATGTTCTCTTATCCTTTTTTGTTCTTTTCTTCTGGAGGAAATCACTGCCAAACTCATTGACCTATAAGGCTCCATATGCCTTAAATATCCATATGAAAAAGTCTTGGTATAATAGGCAGCATTTTTTTTATTTTACAAATCGAGAGAAAACTTTTTAAAACAATTTTCAAAATTTTATGTTTTTATTCGAACATTTAAGCCCTCAAATAAATTACCAAAGTTGGATCGCGCGAAAACGGGACCGAGCTTAGCGTGACGTCACTTTGCATATGCTGGTCTTTTGAAGCTAAAATTTTAGCAGCTCGTCTGGATGATTGAATACTATTGAATAACGATAAAAATTATCGGTAACAAGCCCAATCTTTCTTTCTTAGTTCACTATTTCTTACATGTTCCAACACTCCTCTTCTAAGGAGCCATTCCTTATTTCCTTGTGTTACTTCCCACGTTTTAGATTCGTATATTAGGTTTCTTTTATAAATTCTTTGGTTTTTGTGGTCTTTTTTATTTGTTCTGAATATCAGATCGAGTTTAAACCGTAAGTAAAATGTTTGCTTTGTTATTTATATCTCTGCGGCTATTCTCGTTTATAGACATACTTGCTTCCTGTCCATATACTCATTACGGGCTTCTATTTTCTTTCCCGTTACATCCATTCTTCTTTTTATATCACCAAATATTTTGAACCCAATTTTTCGTAGGTTTGAGTCAATTCCCATATCATGTAGTTGATGCCATCTTCATCTATTGCAACAACTAGTAGGTCATCTACAAAAAGAAATGAATGCACATAATCGTCGTTTTTAGGTACATCCATACTCCTCCAATCAGTCTCTTATTCTTATAAAACCTTATTTACATAGATTTTGAAGAGCTTTGGTTACAGGCAACACCCTTTGTGTAATCCTTTGGTGACTTCAAAGGTACCGGACAACTCATTCTCAATCTTCATTCCACTTTTTTGCTCTTCATGAAGATTTATTCCGATATCAACGTATCAAGCTGTTTTCGAGCACTTCGAACAACTTCTGTAGAGTCACCGTGTCATATTCATTTTCTTAGTCTACATACGCCATAGCAGTCTCTCTACTACTTGTTACTTTATAATTATTCAATTCTGCGAATATTCAAAATTTGCATTATTTGATCATTTCTAGACTTAAAATAACAATAAAACTTGCTAACAATTTCTCAAACTTACGTAATTACTATATTATTTGAATATTTTAACCATCTACAAGAGTCATACACTCAAACGTACTATTACAAACTCGACAGGTAGCAGTGAAAATAGTTAGGACCAAATATTAAATAAAAGTTCCAACAAACAGCAATAAAATAAATAAAATCATGATTATAATTATCATATATCACACCATATCCTTATCCAATTGCAAGAATGTTTGTCTAATAGATCCTCAGTATTGTAAGAACTAAATTTTAAACTTTACATGTTTGAAACAGTGTATCCTAGATCAACATTTTAGTAGGAATAGCTCGACATCTTTATGCGAGCAATCTACTTTAAGCTATAAAAACTTTTTCCTTTAACTATATTTCTTTCTTTTTTATTGCAATAAAATTCAAGGCATTAATCACATGCATGCTTATTGGATCAGTCAGCTTTCACCCTTTTTCACCCTCGCAGGTCTTAGCTAGATGATATATTCATATATATTTTCAATTTTATTTTTAACCCTCTGGACTGTCATTATTGTGCAGGATACATCTAATTTTATAACAAATCTGTTGACAAATGGTTGACGGCAAATTAACACTATTATTTTAAGTACATACTTTAATGCTAAACGTTTCTTATTAATAATATATTTTATTTTTTCAAGCGTCAGCAGAGCCTTTGGGTGTCATTTTTCAAGAAACTTTCCAACTAACAGTATTTGAACTTTTTAAAATTAAAATGGCTGGATGACTGTACCAAATATTGAGTCGACATTGCCTGTATTTTTTTGTGCCTAATTTCATGACATTTAATGTCTCTAAAGAATATATATTTAACTTGATCTGATTTTTGAACCTATAATTAGTTACCTTTCCTTCAGGGTTTGCTGAGTTGGAGTTTACGAAAGTAAAGTATTTGGAAATTAGTAGAAGTCGTTAAGTTTATTGAAGGAAAATAAAGAGACCGGAAGAAATTTCCTTGCTTTTAAATTATTTATCTTTTATCGTATTTATGTTCTAATCTGTGTTTATGCCAATAATATAAACAGAAGTTTTCTAATTAAACTTAAATCGTTGAGATTAATTTACTCATTTTCCCTGAAAAACATAAAATTTACCACGACGTTATGTTACCTTTAAACCAACTTATTGGGATGTTGTGATGTTATCTAATTAATACCAGAGCTTGAGTTGTTGAGAAGGTTAGATGTTATATGTATGGAATCACGAACATATAGCTTAAGAGCCAGTGTGCCCAAAGTAGTCTGATTTTGGACCCGGGGCCATGGAATAATAAATATTTATGAGCCGAACTTGCTAACACTGCGGTATACGATAGTCTGTACAATTCTAAGTTGAAAAGAAAAAAGTTACAATTTTTTGCTGGTACAGGGAAAAGCGCGGCAAATTTAAAAATTGGTTATGATCCAACCGAATGAATACCACTTCTACTTTGCGGCAAGACATTTGTAATAAACATTTGAGAGCATCTACAAAAAATTCCAAAAGAAGTTATAAGTCCATTTTAGACTCAGAATTAAGCAAAAAATGATAATTTCACGAAGCACCTATAAAATGGAAAGTTTTGGACGGAAAATGTTAGAAATTGGCATAGGCCTTTGGGATATCATAGCAAATGACAAACATAAAACTTAACTAACTGCCCCCCCCCACACGCCCCCAGGATGCCCATAGATACGGGTCCAAAAATAACTATTTATTTATCGTATGTATGGGCCCTATGGATGCGTGTGGGTGATCCAAAAGGTGTAACTTTTATGTATATCATTTCTTATAATATCCCGAAGGCTTATGCAAATTTTTAGAGGTTTTCGTCGAGAACTCTCCATTTTATAGGTGCTTTATGAAATTTTCAATTTTTGCTTAATTCTGAGTCTAAAATGGCCTGGTAACTTTTTTTTAGACTTTGGAAAAATTGTAGCTTTTTGTACATAGTCTCAAATACTTATAACAAATGTTTTGCCTCAAAGTAGAAATGGTATTCATTCAGTTGGATCATGCTCAATTTTTAAATTTGCCTCGCCTTTTCCTGTACAAGCAAAAATTTTAACTTTTTTTTATCAACAATTATACAGACTATCGTATACCGCAGTTGTCAGCAGATATTCAGTCGATTTAAAAATATCTATTATTCCATGGTCCCGGGCCCAAAATGAGACCTCTTTGGAGACTTGTGACCCCTGGCCTACGCTGATTAGTATAATATACACCACAACTGTTAGCAGGTATTCAATATTAGCCGATTTTGCACACTGGCTCTTAAGCTAATATGGAATATCTGAATATCAGCAATCAAATATCAACTGTATTATTTTAAATAAACATCGTTTAAAACAAGGCTACTCGTGAAATAAACTTTATCTGGTTAATTAGAATTATTATCTAATATTGAAGTCACTATAAAAATAAAAAACGATCAGCTTCTAAAAGCGACTAGAACATCCCCATCAAATGATTGTGAACATTCGTTAATTTGGTTAATAACTACGGCCATTACCGCTGAATTATGCCGTGCAGTCCTTCATACACTTTTTTGTCTTCTTTAAATTTGTCAGACATTTTTGCTGGAGGGTCAATCATTGAAATCTTTAGTACATTAAATCCAAGATGGTGGCTAGCGCCTCCCCCCCCACAAGTTCAAAAAGTTGTTTTTCATCAAGGTTTTGGGTTTTGGCTTAAACAGCATATATCAAAGTTCTTACCTTTTGTAAGACAAAGGAATTTTCTTGTTTCTACTGCTTGGAGTAAATACGTCATATTCTATCACGCACGATCATAGCATGGAAAATAGAAGGAAATTGTACGAGAATACATTTTTCTTTCAACTTTTGCATATTAACAGGACTGTATTGAACAAATATGACACATATATGCGCAATCTAAAGACTGAAATAAAATATGTATCACGCTCTAACACCAAACTACCCTTTTCGAGTTCTCGTGTCATATTACGGAAACTACTAATACAAGTCATTAACGTTTCAATAGTTTAAGAAAATGCTTTACAAAAGATTAAAGAGTGCTGTCGTGTATAATAAAATTGCCCTTTGTAGTTCTTACGTATATGTTGTATGAGTATACCGTATAACGAGTATTTGTTATAAAAGAACGGTGGTGCTTTACACCCTTGTGGGTGGCTCGGTAGCTCTGTGGAGATGGTCGTTGGTCTTTTTCTTTAGCAGTGACGTAATACCTTGGGTAAAGCTGGGCACCACTTTATTTATCAGGGAAAACAAAGAAAACCGTATACTTTCCTACTAATTTATTACAGATAGTTCAAAGAACAGGTGACACTTGATTGATTGGTGACCGAACACTTTTCCACAACGGGTATCATTCTACAGAATTACTAAAACATTGTATTACAACTTTCTTCTAACTCCACCAACGCAACGGGCGTAAAATACACACTATATATTTTTATATGAATTAGTAATCAACACAATAATAATATATTCGGTCATTTACTTGGGTGTCACCCGACTACCTCTCTCCTTTTGCACGCCGGCCAGTGCCGTGCGTTAAGCTTACTTATCATTACGGAAGAAAAGCCAAAACCACGTTACAACCGGGCGCCCACGAGATCGGATATAGCCACACTCCTTTCTTTATTTTTCACAATAAAAGTTTGAAATTGGGGTACAGGACATAAAAATACTGTTATGTATTACATCCTCTTGGAACTGGAGATTGGTACGCCTATGCCTAATAGTGACTGGAAACTTGTAGAAAGTTTTCTAGAGTGTGGCGGGAGAAGATTCTGGATGGATCTAGAGGCAATTTCAGAGTATATAAGGTGCGATTACCGGCGCGGTGGGAGAAGTTTATTAAAGTGAAGTTGCGCAGCGAAAACAGTGAGGTTATATATCAAGTGTAAATATAAACGTTGTAAAAGTTAGTTTATGTAATCAGTAGAACCCACGGATTCATACAGGGTGTTTCCTAAAAGGTGGAAAACACGCAACAATACATTTTTTGACATAACCAGACCCAAAAATTCACTTCTGGTTTAACCGGACATACTACCATCTTTTTATATATTTCCTTATCTCATCTGATAGAACTTTGAGCTACCTTTACAATGGTTTTTTTCAAAATCTAATCAGAAATTACAAAATTGATAAATCTCCACTGTGTCCGCCAACAGTATTTTCATATCCACTTATGGATCGATTTTAAAATTTAAAATTGCGTTGGAATGATAACTTCAATCTTTACCGAAAGTATGTAAAAAATATAAAGCATGTCATTTAAAGAAGTGAGTTTGGTTTTATAATTTTTTATAAAATAATTATTTTTAAAAAACGCCATAAATTAATTAAATTTCCAAAACAGTCATTTGTTTTAGGTGAAAATTGTTTAAAAATACCTATTGAGTAAATGCTGGAAGTGTTTTCTTTTGTCTGGTTATATCAAAAAATGTATTTTTTATACGATATATCCCGTGCAGTGACTTCAAATTTGTATCGTCAGAAATATAGAAAAAAACGTGTTAGTGTACCTGTCTCGTGGGCACTCGGTAAATGAATGTGTTGTTTTATATCATTTACGTTGGTTAATTTTCTAAAGTAGGTATATTTATAATTTATCGCCGTTGATTAATTAATAATTTATAACGCTTTTTCCACCTAATTTATAATATATATCGAGGCCCCTTGGCAGAATTTTACAACTAAATTGCTTTGTTGATAAATGAACAGCAGTTATTAATGTTTGTTTTATTAATAAAATTGTAATTATTGAAATACTAGGTAAAAATATCGACGAAGTGATTTATTATTATTATTAACATTACTGCATCCCAAATTCTTAAATATTAGGATCTTAATCAAACGATAATAAAATTTGTTAAGTCATATTTGCATAACAATTGACACTGTTCGTTTCGGTAGCACATGGTCATCATCAGAGCTATTTACAATTGGTGTTCTCCAGGGTTTCATGATAGGGTCCATATTTGTTGTTATTTATACCACTGCTTTTCTAAACCGTATTAATATGCTAATAATATTAATTAATGTTACTAATAATACTAAACCTTAGGGTTGGATTTAGGAGTTGTTTAATATATGTCGTACGCTTCGCTAGACAGTATTACAATTCAAAAGAAAATTAATGAAAATTTAGATAAGATTATAAATAAATTATCTGTGAGTCACAACCCCACATAAAGCTAAAGAAAAATATGTTCTTGCACTTTGGTAGAAAGATCTGTTAAACAATATGGGTATGATAAAATATTTCTTCCAGTTGCACACTCTGCTGGAAGCAGAGCAAACAAAATAACTCAAAACAGTAATCTGAATTTAAATACATTTTATTCAATTTAAATTTACGAAATAATCTTTGGTTATATTTTCCCTATGGCTTATATCTATACTTATTACAGATAGGCAAAAGTTCAAAATTCTTTTTCCCTAGGTATTATTTGTTATTATTCTCTTCACAAAAATAAAACGAAGAGTATATTACATTTAATCGGCACATTTCTAAAACCTGTGATATCGTTCGTAGAGAAAAAAATTTCATATTGTGTTACTGATCGAATTCTGAACAACTTTCAAAATGTCCGTCTTTCTGTCTGTTTGTCCATCCGGGTGTCCGTCGCTCACGTTTTTTGTAAGCAGGAAAACCTAAGAATGAATAGTTCGATTGTATTGAAATCTGGACAGTAAGTAAGTTAGTGTTAGCTAGAGAAAGAATCCTATTGTCTTTTAACAATATTGATCAATAAGTAAAAAACTTACTGTTTATTTCTTTTAAATTCATGTTTTATATGTTTTATAATTAAAAAGAATGTCAATGTCACGTTGATGAAGAATTTAATCCTAGTTAGTAGCAACATGTAATAACTATTCCTTCCAATCTACTCTCCAATTTGCTACATAGTATTACAAAATTTAAAACATCTGTCTACAAATTATAATTTGTTTATAATACTGTGCAGAGTGACCTAGAGTTAAATCTCCAAACGTGCAAGATCCTGCTTAAACAATCCTTTTCTGGAGAACAGCTTCTTCGTTGACTACAATTTTGCATGAAATGCGTGCTCTTATTTTTGATGGGTTTTTTTGTGAATGCCAAACTTTAATAGCCTTTGAAGTTTTTCTGACTGAATTGATTAATTGGAGTTGTAGTGTATTTTAAGCGTATAAAGGCGTATTATAGTATTATGTATACTTTCTTTCAATATTTTGTCGATACCAACGAATGTGGTTCAATTCAAATACATAATTTAAAAGAGCTATCTGCTTTTAATAAAGGATATACTTTTAAATGTTTAATTACCGAATGTGGTGGCGCTATAACATATTTTACATTTTGCAGCAATTGGTTTAATATATTATAGGAGAAATATCGCCCACATTCAGATGACTGTGTATAAATAACCAACCCGTGTAATTACCAATTTTATAAATCAAGCAACATATGAACTAACAAACTATAGATAAAATTGCGCCAATGTTCCCGGCAGGTATATCTAATAGATAGGGAACTGGTGGTAAAAGTTTTTAAATATTCTTCTCAAATGGCAGACGTTAATTATAAAGTTCTAACCACAAACAACAACTTCTGCCATCATGAGCTCTCTAATTCTGAATTATCGGCTCATTAAACTTGTTTAAAAAAATATTTCTCAATATTATATTCTCACATTTGTCTCTTCATCCACATTGTTCATTGAAATGCATGAGGTAAACGTGCAGATTCTTAGTAAGACATGGGAACACAACGTTGATGTCCACAATATATTTGTAGATTTTAAACAAGGGTACGATTCAATCGACAAAATCAAACTGTATCAAATACTCGATAAACTAGCAATACTACCTAAATTAATAAGACTCGTAAAAGCCACAATGGAGCGTACTATGGCCTCGGTACGCATAAACAACGAGCTAGCAGACCCCTTTCAAATATCGCGAGGGCTAAAACAAGGAGATGGGCTAGAACCAACGCTCTTCAACCTAGCACTGGAATTCGCTATAAGACAAATGAAGGTCGAGAGAGAAGATCTACTGACTAATAAGTCTCTCCAACTAGCTGCCTATGCAGATAACATTAACATCATGTCCAGAACTGTGGTGAGGGCACCACAAGTATACTCACAACTGAAAAATCACAACAGAAGAATAGGGCTGGAAGTCAATATAAAGAAGACAAAAGTCCTCACACAAACAAGAGCAATTATAGTAGTAATAGTAGAGTGGTACAACAATTTACGTATTTGGGGGTGGAAGACGCAGTAGCGGAAGCAGCACGGAGTCTTCCAGGAATCAGAAGTTGGAGAAGAACAGCTACAGACAGAGATTTTTGGAGGTGAAAGTTAAGGGAGGTCAAGGCTCGACTTGAGCTGTAGAACCATAGAAGAAGGAGAAGATGTGCTTGTTTCTATACTAATTAGTAGTTAATTTTTATTTGTAACTTTATGATATATAAGAAATTAATTGATGTTCACATGTGGCAGATCATAATCATTTTATTTATTAGGCTATCAAAAACTATAGAGACAACCTCTGCCTATATGGTATTGCTGGGATATAAAATGCCGACAGTTCACACTTTTTTTAAATGGATCACCAAATTATTTGTTGACGTATGCCTCTGAGCCTAATGGGTCAATTACCTATAAAACCAAGAAAACAGTAAAAGCAGACGTGTTTGGCATGAGCCTTTCAGAGGCAGACCATTCAAATTTTTTTTAGGAATAACACTATATTATACTAAATCTTGCGTAAATATAATTTTATAAATTTTACTTATACTATGTGAAACGCTCTATAAACTTTATAATAATGTTATAATATGCCACCATTGATCTTCCAAATTTTTACTGATTTAATTTTTTAAGTACTCATTACTCTTACCTCTTGTGCAGTTCAAAGTTGGGAAGGTATGCACCTATATATGCGTATATAACTAACGGTTTTCGAATATTTTCAAATTGATAACATTTGCCCCAGTCTCACTTAAACATGCCGTTTTGGTAGTAATTAGTCTTAAAGCATTGACGATGTAGCTGACAACGTTGGGGAAACATTTTAGAACGTAGTTGCAAGAGTGGTGCATATGAGCAAGCAGTTCTAGGGGAGCCTAAAGTGGCGCTATGCGATTGAAAGACTATTCTCAATTGATTGAACTTCGACTGGGGATAATCATCACAACAAAAATGTTTGTAACGATGTGATAGCTCAACTCATTTGTTCCGTGGGTTCTGTAATATTGTTAAACAGTCCACAGAATCCTTACAAAAAAATATTTTTATTTCAAGAAATAAAAATTAAATTAAATTCAGAATTATTCTCGTCGATATCCCCTCCAACATTTTTTTGGAATTATATGTAGCGCGTAACTGCACTTCAGGTATACTACATAGAATACCACAATAATCTCAAAAGAAATCGGACACAATTAGAGCCCTATGGGGATTACAAGGGATAATTTAAATGTCTAAATCAGAACTAACATCTGAGTGATTACTTATATATTTTCTGGATTAGATACTCTTATTTTTCGGGCATTAAATTAGATTTGCAAATATTTGAAACGATGAAGCTACTTCTTTCTTATCTTACTGTGTTATGAAATAAACATACATAAGAGACAAACTTGGACGCAAAAACAATCCTTCTGGTGAAATGCTCGTTAAATTTCTTAATGTCTTTATCCTTAGCTTCTTGCGCCTCTTTAGATAATTCTGCGATTGTAGAATAAAGCTTAAAACAATATTAATTAGCATCCTACTAAATTCTGTGAATGCAACAAAAATAAGAAATGAATGACGAATATTTCTGAAGATATGTACTATAATGATGAATATATCGAACAACTCAGAAGCTACTTTTAAGGCCTATGCTATTTTTGTTTTAAATCATTTTCAGCAAGTGAATCGGCAAACACAAATTCAGATGATAATAGCTTAAACAGCAACAGCATCAATATGGTTTCCTTTTCTAAAGAGGACGTTCGACTGGAGTTAAAAAAATGAAGCCGATGCTCATCATGGGGTCGAATTTGTTGAAAGATTGTGCTAATATATTTGCTCAGCCACTTTAAATTTTATTTAACCTGGATATGAACTGACTATTATTTTTCTGATGTCTGGAAGTGCTCTAAAGTGTGTCCAGTTATAAAAAGGGCAACAAACATGATACAACAAATTTTCGACCAATCACTATCATTTGTAACTTTGGCAAAGCTTTTGTAGTTCTACTGGATAATTGCATGTCAAAAACAGTAAACAGTAAAAGCATGGATTTATGAAAGGCCGATCTATAACAACCAATTTAATATGCGCTACTCAATACTGTCTGAATCCAAAATGTTCATAACAGGCTAAATCGCTAAAAACTTTTACCGATACCTATATTTTAATATTTGCCGATACATGTATTATTTGAATATTCACCACCAATACAGTTGTATGTAGAAAAGCAGTAAGGTCTTCATATCGCTGATAAGATTTCCCTGGAATTAAAGACCCACTGGCTTCCTCAGCCTCCTCTAAGATTTCACATGGATTATCCATTTTTAAAGGCATGAACAGTTTTCAGTTTAACAATAACAATGCAACAAAAATTATATGTCAGTTTACTAAAGGTTTACTTGATTCTTTAATCGAAAGAAAATTATTTAATTATTTACGTATATATTTATCCTACGTGTTATGATTTATTTCCAAGGTAATCCCAATACTTTACACAAATACGATTTTCATTTACTTTGACATAACTTTTGCGGTATTTAAAAAAAAATGGTGAACGATATCAAAATATACACATATCCCTGGAAGGAGCAACCTATATTGACATTTTGATATTTTCATCTTTTAAAACTTTCAATGCATCTTCATCAATTCATCTAAAAAGCACGTATGCGTGTATGTGCTTATCTGTCAAATTAACAATAATAATTGTCAGATGAGCATCATAATTATTAACTAAAAATCATGCTTACAGTAGAGCAAAAGATAATCATTGTTCAGTGCTACGAATTGGGAGATACATATTCCTATAAGGCTGTCGTAGAAAAATTCAAAGAACATTGGTCAAATGGACTACTAACAGATAGGGGTGCTAAAGAATAGTCGACAAATTTAAAAGAACTGGTAGTGTATTAAACATAAAGAAAAAAAAGGAGTTTAATGAAGATAATGCTTGTACTTTAATTGCGATGGATTCCTTGAATGTGTTCCCAAAATTATCTCTGAGGAGAAGAGCAACTCAAACTGGAATTTCTAAAAGTGTGATACAAAAAATATACAAGGCTAATACAACTCATCCATATAAACCAGAATTTGTACACACTCTTGAACAAAATGACGAAGCTAAATGTTTGGATTTCTGTTTATGGATGGCCAAGAATATTTTAAGTGATAGACACTTTCACAAAAATATATTTTTTTCTGAAGAGGCAACGTTTTCCACTAATGGTACAGTAAGTTCACAGAATTGTAGGTCCTCGGAAAATCTTAATTTTCGTATACGATGTAGACGGCAATATTCCAAGAAAGTGAATGTTTCGTGTGCGATTTCATACTTTGGAATAATTGGTCCATATTTCTTTGAAGGAAACGTAAATCAAAATTCTTACCTGGAAATGCTAAATACCTTTTTTGTTGGATCAACTCGAAAATATACCCACATCGCAAAGGACGAAATTGTTCCTATAGCAAGACGGATGCCCTGCATATTCCGCAATCATTGTCAGAGAATGTTTAGACCGTCATTTTCCAGAAAAATTGATTGGAAGATAAGGGCAGAATTGTTGGCCGCCTAGAAGTCCGGATCTAACGATAATGGATTTCTACTTATGGGGCTATTTAAAAGAAAAAGTGTATGCTATTAATTTTGACAATAATTTAGAGTTATTAAAAACCAAAATTAAGGAAGCAGTTGATGGTATGCCTCTTCAAGAAATCCAGAACAGTTATAGAGGACTAAAAGCTAGACTAGAGCTATGTGTTGAAGCTGGTGGCAAAAATTTTGAATAATGACGACACGTTTATGTTTATTTCTAGATACCTATAGCAGTTTTTTAATTATCATTTTTTAATTGTCGTTTGTATTCATTGGTTTCCTAACCCACAATGTATTTTTGCTTCACAATAAAACTTACTAACTAAATAATTTTTCTCTATAAACCGACATATAATTTTTTTTTCTTTCGTAAAATGCAATTATATTAAAAAAATGAAAGTCATTAAAGTGGGCGTATATTTTTGAAATTTTACACAGAACTATAACTTTTTAATTTGAATAACTTTCCTTAATGACCTTTTGCTGTATCTTTTGCAGAAAAGGTACTTTACCTAACAAGAAATTCGTTTTTTCTTAACTGTCATGGCCTACGTGATTTAAAAAGAGACAAAAGTACACCCAAAATAACTTTTTAGATAAGCAGGGATGAACCCTCAAATTGAAAAAAAAAATCGAAAATTTTTTGTCCATTTCACCTATAGCGAACTCAATCAGAGGACACGCTGTACATATTAACGTTTTGAGATTTTCGATCGATGTTATTATTATTAGTTACTCTATTAAAAACCCATGATTAGGGAAGAAAATTGATTGTGAATTAAATAAACAAATGATACACGCAGAAAAATTAAAAATTTACCAGTGCTAAAACTATAATATATAAAACATTTTCTCAGATTAGGAGTTTTCAAGAAAATCGTATAAAAACTTTTACCAATAACCTAACATTAGAACGCATAAAACTTATTGTATAAAATATCTTGCGTTGTGAACTTTTGGTTATCATTTTTTAGTTCTTATTTCTAATGTACATGTTCTCTATATATAAAATTAACTGTTAGCTTCAAATTTTAGTTTTATTCTGCCAAATTATTTATAGAAGCTTTTAGATGAATCCATCCTCGCTGTTAGAGCATAATGTAATTATGCTCAATTTACACTGATGAGAATAACATTGTTATCGAATTGTGCGGACATTGGTCACTGTGCTACTATATTTACGTGTGTGGAATAAACAAGCATCAGTATTACTAGCAGGAAACGAAATTTTTTAAATAACATTAGGTTAAAAGTTTCATCATAATACAAGTATACTGGTTAAAACAATGCATTGAAATGAGAACTAGTTAAATCTCCTAAATGAAAATATTTAAACAAGCTTTTTATATTCATTTAAAAGAAATGTAAAGCCAAGTGTGTTACATCTTCCACATAGATAATAGTTCAGCTTTAAGGGTTCTACCAATATATTTCATTTTATTTTTACTGAAATGTTTCTTTTAGTTTTAATATAAAGGCCTAACTTTCAAGTTTGAGAGGTTCTAAGAACCCGCACACCATAGTCCACCGCTCTCTTTTATAGGAAGGCCTTTAAGTTAGCAATATATTCAATTTTATACAAAACTGACTACATTTCTGTCACTTTAAGGAGCAAAATTCTCTTAATTATCTATATGAATGCTTGACGTAAAACTCTGGAACTTTTAAAGCTGAAAAGGAAAAACTGATTTTAATAAACGTTCCCTATAAAATAACGTTATTCACTGCTTTTTCCCGTCATATTGAAATTTACGACGTCGTCTAGTGGTTCATGATTTTCACAAATAGCGAAATTAGGACATAATTATTGCCGCTATAAACAGGAAATGGACAGTAGCAAGCAGTAAGTCAACAGAGCTGAAATTTACGATTATGCAATATTACTATCTTGGACGTATTTATAGCCACTGTTGCGGTTGATATGAAAGTATGATATTTTATTAGAGACTTGTTACTAGACTGCAAACTCCCTTAATTAGTTTTATAAAAGAAAAAAAAGGAAAAAACTAGAAATGCCAAAAATAAACATTATTTATAAAATAATCGCGAAAATTATCCCATGGAATGTGTAACAATTGTATAAAAAGTTCAATAAATTAGTGAAGTGTATATTGTTTACTAATAATCCCACATAATTCAGAGAAATATGTTTTCCGCCTACCAGAGATAAGAACCACTACTAGGTCATTATGTGTAATTGGTACAATGGACCAAATAAAATAAATGTTTGAATGTGGTGCCTTTATCCCTAACAATTTGTTCAACTACTGTGCAATTTTCGGAACAACTCCCATCCTATGCATTCAGTGGAGCCGCACACAGGATGTCCATTAAAGAATGGGCCGTAGAGGAACAGTGGATTTCTGACATTAAAATATTGCCATTTAACTAAACTTACTTTAGTCCAAAAGTTGATAGTAACAGAGATACAGGGTGTTAAAGTCAATATTATATTCTAATTTTCCTACATAGCTTTTGAAGTTTTTCAAATATTGATATGGAAAATGGTGGATGTGTGTTTTTCCATATGAGAAATTCAAATATTCTCCTATTTTTTGTGTAAATCCTAGACGACGCCACATAAGCAATATTTAGAATGTAAATGTACTCCTAATTTTCTCACCCGTAATGTTATAGCCTTTTTTATTAAAAAATCTTGAATCTACATAATTTTGACGGAGAAAAAGTATACTTGTCATTAACCTCAGAAATCGGCCGTTTTCGAGATAATCGCAATGTCAAACAGTCATCCGCATAGTTATAAGAAATATTAATTTTAATCTAGTAGGCACACGGTTAAATCTGACAGTTAAATAATTAGTAATGATAGTTAAAGTACAGTAATGTAGAAAAAGAGAGGTTGTGTTATTTTTACAAATTAAGCAGTTAAGTAAACAAAAGCGATATCAATAGAAATGTCAAATTAAGCAACAAATAATAAGTCAAATAATTGCTACAATTCACTTTCAAATTATCTTCCATTTCACTCAATACACTTTCAACATCTTTTAAGAAAATTTTGCCTATTACAAAAAAAAAGTATGGAAGCAAATTACGAATATGGTTTGCAGCTGCCAGTATTTTCTACCAGAGTTCTTCTCTTGTGTTACTTGTTTTCATGGTACCTCATAGGAAAAAGTCCATTGCCGTTAGGTCTGGACTCCGTTGTGGCCATGGAAGTTCACTTATTTCTCGAATATCTAAAGTCGCTTCATCCAAAATATTTTGTAAATCATTTTGAAGGAAGTTTAGATAGTTTTCTCTATTTAGTAGCGGTTCAAAAGGATCCACAGGATAATCTCCAATTATTCCACACCAAATATTAATTTTATATTCATATTGAAAATGTCTCACTCTTGCGGCCCTTAGATTCTCTTCAGCTCACAAATGACTGCTTTTTGTGTTAAAGATTCCAATTCGAGTAAACGTCGCCTCATCCGTGAAAAGAATCTTATTTAAAAAAGTTGGATCTCTTCTTAACATAAATTCGCAAAATTGTATGCGACGAGAAATACTGTGCCACGGGTTAATCCAGAATTTGCAGAGATTCGGCTAATACTTATTTCAGGATCGTCTTCAATATAATTGTAATTGTAATTGTAATTGTAATTGTAATTGTAATTGTAATCTTTATTGGTCATAAAAAATGCACCGTAGTGCTTTTACATGTCAAAACAGCATATTACGAGTAAATAAATAAATACAATACATAATACAAGTATATATAGTAACAATAGGACCAAGTCCTAAATATTGTTAAATGATATAACAAACAATTAGGAAAATTGGGCCCTAACATAGTCAACTGATTACATGACAAACAAAATAAATGCAATAAGTATAACACAAAAATCAAAATTTAGAACAATAGGTCCTAATATAGTCAAACAATGGCGTAACAAACAAAATAATAAAACAAATTGATTGAATTGATAAATAGGTAGTTAAGATAGTAACTAACGTAATCACAATTATTGGGAACATGTATATAATATGGACAAACAATGACAAACAGGATCATATTCACAATACAAATATATAAAAACAATCTCCCTAAGCCTAAATATAAAAAAAAAAATTTACAATACAGTTACACATAATTAAAATCCGATATATTGTAGTAGGCATTAGCCAAAAGATGTCTTTTTAATTTAGTCTTAAATCGCGCAATTGGTAAATCTTTTATGCTATTTGGAAGAGAGTTGAACAAAGCAATTCCAAAGTTTTTTTTCTGCTTAGATGACAGTCTCTGATTCGGAGTTTGTATATCATCACGGTTACGAGTGTTGTATTTATGAGTATCGCCATTTTTTTTATATTTGCTCAAATGCTCTTTTATGTGAATTAAGTTACAGTAAATAATTTCCGTTGGTAACGTTAATATATTAAATCTAATAAACCATGATTTACAACTCTCAGATTGATTCACACCTGCTAAAGTCCTTATTGCCCTTTTCTGTACAATGAAAATGTTATGAATTTGGTTAGATGTATTCCAGTTTATCAAACCATATGTCAATTTAATACTGCTTCCTCTTGTTGGACACTACGAACTACAGGGCGTCCATGGGAACGTCTAGGACGACAAGAACCCTTTTAATATTGCAAAAAGTCTTGAGAATAATTCTCGATCAGGATGCCTTCGATTTGGATAAGTATTCGCATATTTCCTTCCTGCAGCACGTTCATTATAAATTTCTTGAGCATAAATAGCCACCATATCAATCATTTCCCTATTTGAAAAGAATTATGCCTCGGCATTGTGAAAAATATAAATTTTTTGTAATAAATTGCAACACAGCAACTGTCAGATTTAGCCTTGTTTCATTTTCAAAAGTATTTTTGACATCGATGCCTACTACGATAATATTTCTTATAATGAATTATGCAGCTACTGTTAGAATGCGATTATCTCGAAAACGGTCAGTTTCAGAGGCTATTGATAAGTATACTTTTTCTCCGTCAAAATTATGTATGTTCAGGATTTTTTAATAAAAAAGGCTGTAACATTACGGATGAAAAAAGTTAGGAGTGCATTTATACCCCAAATATTGCTTATGTGGCGTCATCTAGGATTTACACCAAAATTAGGAGAAGATTTGAATTTCTCATATCAAAAAACTCATATCCACCAATTTTCGTACAAATATTTGAAACATTTCAAAAGTTATGGAGGAAAATTAGAATATAATATTGACTTTAACACCCTGTATCTATGTTAATATTATTGTGTATTTTCACCCTGAAAACGAACCTTCAGGATCCGTAGGTTCTAAATAATTTTAACAAGGGGTAAACACTAACACTTTCGAATTTAACCTCACTTATCACTACCAACTTCACTTTAGTAAAAACTTCTTCTTCCCGCCATACAATTTCTCCTTACATACTCTGAAATTGCCTCTAGAGTTATCTAGAACATAATCGAGAATCTTCTTCCACCACACTCCAAAAAACTCTATCTCTTTCTACGAGTTTCCAGAAGAGATGATGGCGTGTACTTGGTTGCCTAACCATTAGCACCTAATTTTGCTATTAGTAGTAATAATAATAATAATAATAATAATAATAATAATAATAATAATAATAATAATAATAATAATAATAATAATAATAATAATATCTTCGAAATATCCTCAAAACTAAGTTAAACTCATCCAACGTAACAAAAGCCGTTAATAGCTATGTCATCCCAGTGCTAGGGTACTCCTTCGGAATTGTTAACTGGAGTCACACAGAGCTAGAAGACATAAACACAAAAATTAGAGTTATGCTGACCAATCATAGGATGCACCACCCCAGAGCCTCAAAAGAGCGAGTGTCGCTCCCTAGGGAACAAGGCGGTAGAGGCATCGCAGATGCAGTAATAACATGCAACGCACAGATTAAGGGCCTAAGGGACTACTTCTACCTTGCAAACTCCAACTTGCATAGAGTTGTTATAAAAGCTGACGTTGGATATACTCCACTAAACCTAAGCCAGAGAAATTACGTACCTTTTCCGAATATGACCTCCAACCGAGACAAGATCACACAATGGGCCTCCAAAGAACTACATGGACGCTACCACTACAACCTAGAGAACGATCACATTGACAGAGAAGCATCTCTAGGATGGCTGACGAGCGGAACACTATATCCGGAAACAGAAGGATTCATGGTCGCTATACAAGACCAGGTTGTAAGCACCAGGAACTACCAAAGGTACATTTTAAAAGAGCAGATTACGACGGATAAATGCAGGAAGTGCAATAGTCAATCAGAGACCATAGAACATATCCTATCTGGATGCCAAAGCTTAGCAGGCACAAAATATTTGGAAAGGCACAACAAAGCAGCTGTGATAATATACCTCGAACTCCTGAAGCTGCATAAAATAGCGCCAGATAACAACGAACCATACTATCGGTATAAGCCGCCACCAGTGGTAGAGACTGAACAAGTTAAGATTTATTGGGATAAGGGTATTATAACAGATAGAACAGTTGAACATAACAGACCTGACATAACTATCACACACAAGAGAGAGAAGAAAGCGCTTCTGATAGACGTCGCAATCCCCAATAACCACAACATAGAGCTAAAGTACAACGAGAAAATGGCGAAGTACACCAACCTGAGACGTGAAATTCAAGAGATGTGGGAGCTGCAAACTGTAAAGGTGGTGCCAATCATAATCTCCTCCATGGGACTAATTCCAAAAACTTTAAAGGACGGTCTAAACAACATAGGAATACCCTTGAATACCTACCGAACCATACAGAAGTCAGTCATCTTAGACGCCACAAACATAGTCCGGTCTTTCCTAGAGTAGTAGGGTCGAAGTCTAGATCTTGCTAATAATAGCCGATTTAGATTTTCTGAAACCAGAGAAATCTGAGAGATTAAAAAAAATAATAATAATAATAATAATAATAATAATAATAATAATAATAATAATAATAATAATAATAATAATAATAATAATAATAATAATAATTTATTTATCCTTTCGATCATAGCATAATGATATAGGACATGTCAATACATAAACAAAAAACAATAATAATAAATAAAACATATAAAATATAATACATGACGATAATTGCACCAACATACATAAATAACATCGAAATAAATAGTCAAATATATCGTAAAACAATTATTTTTCCTACGTACTAAAAGCGTATGAGTACCTAATTATTATTTAAAAATTCGTCGACTGAATAATAACAACCATTTATTAAATACTTTCGCAACTCCTTTTTAAAAGAATATAAGGAAGCTTTTTCTTTGATTTCGGGAGGTAGGGAATTGAAAAATTTTACTCCGGCCAGCAGTGGAGACTTCTCGTACAGTGCTGTTCTGCGTCTCTGTATTTTCAGTAGATTACCATGTCTAGTAGGGTAATTATGTAATTGAGAAGTTGTTTCATACTTGCTGATATTCTTTTTTGTATATATGAGACAATTGTATATATACACGCAAGGAAACGTCAATATAGCATGTTGTTTAAAAAATACTCTACATGACTGAGTTTTCTGTAAGCCAAAAATTAATCGAATGACTCGTTTTTGAGCAATTAGAACCCTTTCGCTCTCAGAAGCGCCACCCCACAAAATGACGTTATACGACAGTACCGAATTAATGAGGGCATAATAAACATTTAATAGTGAGATTTGGTCTAAAACATTTTTTAGTTGCAAGATTGCATAGAAGCCACTACTTATTTTTCGACAAACATTGCTTATATGGTATTTCACTCGGCGTATCACTCGCCAGGCCTTAGGGAGGTGGTAATGCGTAGCAATATCAACTTTTGGACTGAGGTAAATTTGATTAAATCATAATATTTTAATGTCAGGAATCCACTGTTTCTCTATTCTATTCTTTAATGACGCCCTGTATATATTTACAATAGTAACGGTTTTAACGCAACGGACAAATGTTTACGGGTACGTTGCTGTAGTACGTGGGTGGAGATATTGTTGCTAGATTTAAGCATAATATTTTAAATTTAGTACGTATGGTAGCTGATGCATAATTAACACAATTCAAGTGCTTTCATTTATTCGAATTACGTACATGCCAATTTACGAAATTTGCGAATCCGCACGCCACTGACTCTACTCACTAGACTTATTGGCCCTACTTTTGAACAGTTTCTAACTGCCGATTTGATTAAACGTATTTTACTGCACATAAAGTTAAATAAACATTTGTCTATTCATACATTACTATGATTCACGAAAACCAAATTGTTTCTTATTGATATCTATACATTTTAATAAACAAAATTTATTCGTGGGATCGGAAGTCTGAGGAAGTTAAGCCAAGGAAGGAAAAACATTATTATGATCTTCAAAGTACTGGGTTTGTAAATTGCATCCTTGCATTGTTTTTCTTTACTTTTACTCAATTTATGTAGATATTCAGCACAATATTGTGAGCTACGCTTAAAATGATACGACAACAGGGATTTCATACAACAATATACATTTCTTCTAATATTGACTCGATTTATCTACACTTCGTTATGTTCCCGCAACGAAAATTGCGCATTTACATAGCTGAATTTAATAAAATGCAGCATGGTTTTAAAGTGGTGCGCTTTGTTGTAAAACCGTTCTTGTCATATCGTCCGCAATTTGCTTGTGTTAAATATGTCAAACACGAAACAGTAAAGTTTGGCTATGTTTAGAAAGTACCAGTCAGATTTCCTCTTTGTATTCCTTTGATAATAAGTTTTAACCAAACAAAAACATAAAAAAGATAAGGATGCATGATGGAATTCACCAGTCCTTTCAGCTGATGACAATGTTAAAACAGTAAGTACTATTTATTGAATTTTCCTTAAACGTGTTTAAAAGTGAATTATTTTTTGTTTGCTTATAGTTGTAATGAAATATATTCTTTATATGATTTTGCAAATAGCAGAAAAACCTATCTATGAGAACTAAAATAAAAACTATTTATATAATTATTGATTTACAATCCTTGACTTCTTTCGGAACCTGAATTCTGGTTATGTTAGCAATTGACTGAATGAAAATCTGTTTTTTCATTCAGTCAATGTCAAACAATGTCAAAAACCTGGTAATTGTCTTGGTTTTTGCATGGAACATAGCATTAGTGGCTTTAAGTCTTTCTGATGAGCTCCAAAATAAGGGCGAAAAACATTTCAAAGGCTGAGATTTCCAAAAAAGAGAATGATAGCTTTCATGAAAATGTTATCCATTTGAAAGAAAAATTTTCCAAAAGATGAGGTATGTAAATAAATTCATTTTAGGCCTTTGTTCTAATTTTATCTGAATCTGCATAGCCGTAGGAGGTTATGTGGATACTGGTTTACTCTGCATAGCCGTAGGGGACTGTGTAGAAACTAGTTAGAATAAGAATTGTCCAATAAGAAAGACAAATTCATTTTAGATTTAGAATTTTAATTGCTAGCATAACCAGAATTCAGGTTATCGAAAAAATGCAAAGATTGTAATCTTTGCATTCTTTCGATCAATAATTTTACAAATAGTTTTTATTTTAGTTCTCGTAGATAGTTTTTTCCTTCAACGTATTAGTAGGATCAGGAAATTTTCTCAACCAACACCTTTTCAGATCTTTTGAAGCACTAAGGAAACCCTCGTGCAGAGTTTCATCCGAATTCGTTTATAAGTTTCGCTGCCATCGTGCTAACACACATACACACATACAGACATTTTTCAAAAACTACTTTTTTGGATTCCTGAGACCTCAAGACGTAAAGATTTCATGTTATGCCAATTTTCGATTTTGGACCAATTCTAGTAATCTCCCACAATTTTGTTGGGAGATTTTCAGAGAACTATGTTATTGCCAGAGCTGGATCTCAGCTATAAATTCCATAGACGGCTTTACGTTGTAACATATTTTGATACCTAAATATGAAAACGTGTTACATCGGTGCGAACGGCAGCCGATTTTTGGTGGAGAGCATAGGGCCATGGGTTAGGATTGTGTGGACACTCAAAAGGGCGCCACCGGCTGTGTGTTACGTAATATGATTTAAATAATCTTGCCAGCCAGGAACAAAATTAAGTTACTAGCAAGCATGCGATGGAATTCTCAAAACATATCGGTAATATCAAAACTCTACTTTACTCTCTCAAATCTCAAAATTTAAACAAATATCAGGAGTACCAGTGCAAATAATAAGAACATGTAGACATTAGATATTTATTACAACACACATGAGATGTACAACAGTAAAGAGTAAAAACAAAAAAACTTCAAACCTTACCTAATCGTGGTTCATACGTATGAAAGAAATTCTATACAGTTGATCAAAAAACTTGATTTGAATTCAAACTTAGATCTCTGACTGAGATTCTCTTGCAACTACGAGTTTGCCAATATGCAACTATGAGTTATAACTTACAACGACGAATTAAAGATTTACCATGAATTGAATATTATATGTGTCACATAATAGTAGGTGAATTAACATCTCACGGTACCATGGGTGTTTTACAGTAGAACTCTTAAATGTATCATCATTCTACACATAAACTTAGAGCTTGATTTATAGTTGCAAGATTGTGGTATAATTTACTTCAAAAACCACTGAATTAAACTATAATATTTTCTTTAAAATATTTGACTAAAATGAACAAAAAAACCTGGTTAAGGCCTTGGCATTTTGCGTGACGACTGCAACGGGACTCGTCACCACTTTTCTAGATGTTCTCGACGTTGGCTGCAACTGCGACTCCGCGTCACTCCCAAAACTCTGCCCAAATCTCTTGGAGACTGCTGCGGACAACTCTCCAACCAAAAGTTCTCTAGATGTCAGCAGGACCCACATAAAACCAAATGTCTGATTAATAGACTTCCTCCTATTACTTCTCTAACAATACTGGGCCCCCTTACATAACCAAAATTACAGCACTAAACATGTACTCATCCCAATTGTAAGCCTCTCCAAAAATACATGCCTCTCCAAACACATACTTATCCAAACACTCTGTAATAATTACAATAAATAAGAACTAAATAAAATCCCAAACTAAGTAAAATAAAAGCTCACCTCCTATAGACAGTATTACATAAACTCACGAGACACGTGGCGATCAGATTACGACAAGCAACAGAATTCCTTCCTAGAATTTACTAAATGCTTCTGGCAGGACGGTAAAGAAACACTGGGTACATCAAATCAAATCCCTTTCCAGTGTAAGCGATGTAAAACCCAAATTCTTCAACACAAAACCGGGACCGCCGCCATTCGCTATCTCGTCGCTGTCGAAAAACGAACCCCCAGACGGAAATCTCCTTCTCCAGTTCTCCGTGTTGCCAACTTGAACATCTAGAGAACTCTTTATCTAGCCAATAAAAATGCGCCAACAAAGGACTTTCCAATTTAAAGACTGAATTACACGATTATGTAATATTTCCACTACAAGAATATGTGAGTAACACCGCTAACTCAAAATTATTAAAGAAAAACATGTTTTCTTTCCGGATGTTGAGAATTGCCGATATGCGACCTGCTATGCCCCTTTGAAGCACGAGTGGTTGCCTACAGCTCCACTCAAACAAATGAACTAATGGGTTAATTTACTGTATTCAACCATAGGTACATATATTATTGTAGCCTTTTCAAATGCTACAACGTAGATATAATACTATATTAAAAGCACCCAATGAAACATCTTTCTTTTTTTACATATATACCCAGAGCCATACAACCAGCTACGAATTAAACAAATATTAAACAGGAGACAAATATGTCTTATCAAAACAATAAGAACCATAATATATGAGCCACAGAATAAGGGATACGGGGTTGACAAACTTCTTGCCCGGGAGTTCTTAGAGACATTTTTTCTAACACACAAAACAGGACCACCGGTAGAATAGTATACATAACACAGGGATAAGTAACATAAGGGACAAAACCAAGTACTAACTGATAACCTCATTCTCGTCTCTACTAAGAACTCAATTAGACAGCCAAAAATATTTTTCTTATTTATCTAAGGATTACAGATGAAGTATTATGAAAAGTGTCGAGATGTTGCCATATTTTAGTATTATATTATATAACTTTTCAGGTCCTTCTGTGTAGTTTATTTATTCAAATATGTATGATCTAGATCGCAGGTGACTTTACAATATTCGCAGATATTCGCAACTGGTAATCCTTGATGGTATGTATGACAATAGCATATAAAGATCAAACAGAGAAGTTTTCAAAATAATTTTGATACCTAGACGATTCTTTTTTTAAATTTTATAAAACTTTGTAATGCAAAGCATTAAATTACCATAACAATTATATTCTAAAATTGTGCTTTTTCGTAGCAAACAGAAACCTATCAATTTTATCTTTGTTGCAGTTTATTTAATTCGTATTCCTATAAACAATATTTCAGAATATCAAAAGTTAAGCTAGGTGCGTAGTACTTAGAAATATGATGAAAAATTGAGTTTAAAAAAGTACAAAATCGGCTTTGTAAAAAAAGACCCATTTTCCACATTGGTATATTCCGTCATATCATTGCCAAATGTCTTCCTATATACGTCCCTGTTCAGGGTTAGCATCACTTCAACAAATATCTGCATATATGCGACAAAAAATTCGGAGAAGAAGAAAGGTAAGACATGTCGTATACGCACGAAAATGTTTATGTTTATACTTTTATCAAATCCAACCCTGATTTTGACATCAATAAATCGTGGTGATTTGCGTTGTGAATTAAAACAAACTATTGTTGTCAGTTTTCTCGAAACATTGTAATCTATAGTTAACATGATATATGGACGAAATTTAGTGAATTTATTTATTTATACTTATTCTTCATCATATTCTGTACATTGTACAAAGGCACCTCTCACTTTGAGATTAATATCCCTGAAAATAAATTGGAAACTGAGATAATATATAGCATTAAACATGTAATAAAACGGTGGAAATCACTAAAGTTTGCAAACTTTTGCCGTGGCCAACTTTAACCAAAGCTAACGTTTGCTCGATAAGGGCCAGGTTTTTTAATTATATCAAGATCATTCTTCTTGACGTTTAAGACGCTGCTACTCGTGTACTTTATGACATGCTATGGATTACTTTCCGAATTTAATATCTAGATATTTTCGGTGTAAATTATTTTAGTCAAAGCGTTTCGAAAAGATTCCTCTCAGAATTGCAATCCAAAAGTTCAGATAACCATATTAGGCTAGTAATAGTTAAAAATCTGGTAAAAATAAATAAAAATAAAATATATTTTTCGATTTTAGGTGGATATATTTAATATTATGATGAGTTTCTTATATACAAACGTGTATAGTCCAATGGAATAACATTCCTTGATGAATTAATTACCGACTCGCAACAATTTGTAAAATTTATTTTTTCATTTTCAAAGGTTCGCTAAGAATTTTTGCAATAACTAAGCAATTTTAAATAAATTTCAATTTACATTAATTACATTCAAGCAGTTGTTTTTGATAAAACAAGAGTAGGTTACGAACGATAATAAATGAAAATTTTACTCGTCGGGCATCACACGCTTTCCCGTTTCTTAATTGGAACCATAACAACTCAATGAGTTCATTTAATAACATGAGCATTGATCAACTATAATCGTAGCTACGTAATGGCTTTCATATAGTTAAAATATAAATATAATTAAGATTTATTCGCAATTATCTCGAAATTGTTATAAAAGAGAGGAGTATAACATCATTTAGTTCTTTTTATTGCATTATTAGTTGATTTCTGTGATAATTCTTTTAAATTATCTGCTTATAATAACGAAATTGAGTAAAACACTACTATGTTTTTCGGTGTTGTGCGAATGGCTTTGCAGCCACAGCCATAGATTATAAGTATAGATAGATAGACTACTATGTTTTTTACCACTATATTTGCACAAAAACGTGACTGCAGTTTCAACCCTTTTAAGGTCATTTTCAAACAATGATTCAACTAAGAATGAAATACAAAAGATTTGGTCCCTATTTAAATATGTTTCTAGAATTAAACAGATTAGAAACATATTTAAATAGGGACCAAATCTTTTGTATTTCATTCTTAGTTGAATCATTGTTTGAAAATGAATTAAAAAGGGTTGAAACTGCAGTCACGTTTTTGTGCAAATATAGTGGTAAAAAACATAGTAGTGTTTTACTCAATTTCGTTATTGTTATGGATTACCACAGAGTAACGGCTTTCTCAATCAATTTCCTTATCTGCTTATTTTTCTATGTTTACATGCATGATATGTCAAATTTTTTGTTCAATAATTTTTTTGTTTGAGACTATGATTCAAGTGAAATTTAAAGTATATTTCAAAATGTGTAGTGTCAACTCGTGAAGCTATCACTAAAAATACCAATTACAAAGGTGACACAGGATCAAATAATTTCAAAATATGCCTATACTGATAGCGTAACTATTACCATTAGAAATAAAACCAACTTAGAAGACACGCTAATTCAAATTGACCAAGAGTCACAAGAAAGATATCTTACAATTAAGAAAAACAAAACGAAATACATGGAAGTTAAAAGAATACCAACCCACAGTACCAGCAATATTCAGAAGTTCTATGAGCGAAATGAAAATTTTTGAAATATGTATGTACTTTTTGAAAATCAGAATGATATCTGAGCGTTAAATAATATGTATTTTGGCGAGCAAAATCTGAATATGTAAAAATATGCAGATTTTCATTTCAGAATTTAATTCTCGTTTCAAATGCATACGTAGAAAATATGAAAATCGACCATTTTGGCTCTTTGCGTCATATAAGTAAAAATTTTATCTCATATCATTACATCAAACTTTAAAATAATAATTTACTCGATCTTATAGAAGATACTAAAGTATTTCTAGGTGTTAGGCCACCCAGTATATCTATATTTAAAAATTGTTACCTCTTTTGACGTAAGTAAATACAAAGCTGTTATAGCAGCTATGCTATTGTACTAATGTGAACTTTTCCCTTTCTGAATGATATGTCATTATTGAATAAAGTTATATTTGTTATTATTATTTTATTTTTAGTTTCCAGTTTAATATCTCTTTTCTGTATTTATTTGTATTTTAATTAATATCTCACATATTTTAGTTGAGCTTAAGGGGCTGTAGCTTCCAGAAAAATATATTTGTTTTAAACTAAAAGATATTACAATCCATTTAATCAAGAACTACAAGTCAGTTCAACCTAATAATAGTTGAATTTGTAATTACCACCCTATGAAAATAATCCAGTAAAATTAGATTGTCCAAGATTTATTTGAGATAATTTTCTAATTTCCTATCACTGTCTCTAAATGCAAGTACTAATATAATCAATAACCTAATGTACAAACCTAAAAGCATCATTGCAAATCTGATTTAAAAGATATATTTGCGGATTGATGCAAAATTTTTTAATTTTGTATTTATATTGGTCTGTCAAAAATAACCATGTGTTATGAAGTGAGACAATAAAGGTATGCAGAGAATTTCACCATAGTTAAATCATGATAATTTGTTTGTTTGTTTACAATAACTCTTAAATGAAATCACTTCTGTTCACCTCGTTCAACTGTAGTTTATCTCAAGCAGTTTAAAATGATTAGAGTTTGTTAAAAAAATGTGTGATAATTAAACTAACTTTTGGCTTGTTACCAGCAGAATCAAGACAACAGTAGGAGATTGCCTTCAGTCGTTTTATGGTATGATGCATAAGTAAAAACGTATCAGGCAAAAATAATGAAAATATATTCTTGGCGTACTTTCAAGGCGAATCTAAAACATGAAAGTCTTCCACACTTGGGTTGAACTAAGGATCAATCACGGCATAATAAGTATTATAATCTTATTGCGTTTTTGAAAAAGCAGAGCGAAGGATAAAGAAAAAGGTCCGAAATACTGACTAGGAAGCAGATGGATAATTTTGTTACGGAGGCACCAGACGAAAAGTATTAAATGTTAAAAGTGGTTACGATTTTCGGCATATTTGGAGCTTGCAGTCGTGAATGACTGTACCGCTTAACTTTAGAAGACATCGAAGATACGGAGACTGTAATAGTTGTAAATATATCCGACACAGAAACCAAGGTAACACGTTATTATTGGTTCAAGATATCAATATTATTATAAAAAGTATGTAGCTCTTCGTCCAAATCATCAACGACTATCCATTAAATACGGAAATAGTAGGTGTATGAAGAATTCAGTTGAAATAAACACGTTCGGAAAAATGCCTGCAGATATGGCTGAATTTCTTAAACTTCCACATCCTTGCTTATATACAGGACAGTGATTTCGCCGGTATCTGGCTAGCTTGCTTACTGATTCTGGTGCAAATAATACAACTATTGAAAAGCATAGGGTGGAAGTGGTGGAGGGATATATAGAGAAATCAATGGAACATAAGAAAGCATTGCTGTAAAAATTTTGCCAAATGTCATTAGCCTTCCCAAAATACCGACCGCAATGTCTTGCAAAGAAATAATTGCCATCGATGCCGCAGCTACACTAAGTCTGACAATAGTATTTCAATTTCCAACTGTTCTAATAGGGATGTTTTCTATTTTTTAATTGTAATAAAAAATGACAGTTCTAAGGCTACAGGAACACGTAATGACCATTAAAACGCCTAAAAACTTTTTTTCTTGAAAATAAACTAGAAATAAAAACTCCGAAATTAGCGAGGCTAGTAAACGATCCCTGCAGTGAAAGTAGCGCGCGTGATATCATAATGCTCTAGCGGAACTCATATACCAACATTATATGGATTGTTTGTTTCAGTTTTGTTTTATCTCTGTTTTTGTAATGATGGGAGACTTAAAAAGTATGAGAGTTAATAGAAACAAGTGTTGTTTTGTTCCTGAATGTACAAATACATCAATAAATAATCCAGAAAAGGTTTTTATGTCTGTGTCACAAAATGTAAAAAGAAAGAACCTTTGGTCCTTTTTTAAACCAGTGATATTTTTTAAAAACTTTTGTTACCTTAAACACATTTATCAAAATCGGTCTCCGATTATTAGGGATGACAACGATGTATCGATATAAAATAAATATCGATATATTAATCATATACCCTGAATATATTCATATCATTTTTTGTTGCAATATATCGGGTTGAAATACCGATATTTTTATAAATATATCGAAAAGGGTCATCTTGCGTATTACGCTCCCGCTCTTCGAAATTTCAATCGAAATAAATATTGTACTGTAAAGAATGCCACCCCCGCTTTCCGAAGTTATACCTTAAGCAATATTCATTAATTTTTGACATTAAATGCTAATCTACAAAATATATCGATGAATAGAAATATCAATAATTTTTGTTGATATATCGATTATATTGATCTTAGTCTTGTGATGTATCAAATAATTCATATATCGATATATTACATTTTTTGCCCTCACCAATTCTCATAAGAAACATGCATGAAAGCCTAGCCACTATATTCGCTCGCGTTTAACTATGAGCAACATGACGTCACACCAGTCAAGGAGCGTTTCGCGCATTCAAATGAATATTCATATTTCTTTAGGGATTTTCCCATAGAACGGATTTGTTGTTTTTTGTAAAACTTTGTGAATATTATTATTAGACTATTTCTACCATTTTATGATGTTTAAACAGGATTTAATTTTTTTCTGAACATCCCTATTGTACCATCCATATCAATATTAATTAAATTTAAATGTAATCATTTTAGAAAATAAAGCTTATTAAATAGTTATATGGATTTTAAATGTTAAATTTACATTTAACATTGGTGTTATAAAACGACATTTTTAATATAGTTAGCAAATGTTAAAAAGTATACTTTTAGTAGTGCTTACAAAAGCAATTATTTAAGTTATATCTTTGATTTTATACTACTAAAATTAAAGGTTATATTAATTTACAACCAAAGGACAAAAGAAAACTTGTCATAAATATGTATGTGAATAAAAATGTACTGCACAATTGTTTATATTAAACTGTAAATAGACTCATTTGCCACCTTTACTACGAACCAAATTTTAAATGTCGGAATTTAAAGAGGTAGCAATTTATTTTTCAACGTACATCGTACTGTATATTGAACTGCAAAACCTTTTCAAATCAATATCATATCTCCCTCTAGTCATTTCATTTTATTTTATGAAAAACAGTTTCAAGCATTTCAAAGAACACCTCGGAGAAAATACATTCACTACTGCATTCTGAGCAAACATCGCAGATATATTTTACTTTATCTGGGTTACGCGTATTTCCTCGATTCTATTTGTGTAGAACTATTTTCAAAAAGTCGTAAAATACATAAGATCACGATTCTTTTGAATCTAATCTAATTTGTATTTTTATTGATCACTAAGTGCTTTAATTTAATAGGAATCTAACAATTTAAATTATAATAACTGCAGGATTCAACTCTTATATACATTATTTTGTGAATGGAATGAGAATTAAGTTCGTTATTTATATTTTTAGAAATAATTTTTCACATGCACTTTTCAGCTTTATAGACTACCTTTGTTAAAAATATTTTACACTATTTCTAACATTCATTGAATTAGATGACAATCTGTATAATTACAGATTGTCATCTAATTCAATGAATGTTAGAAATAGTGTAAAATATTTTTAACAAAGGTATGGTTTAAATATATTCACTGTATTCTAAGGTAAATATCATTGCAATTTTTCCCAATCTCGCATTCTTTTTCGTGTCTGATAAGTTTATATTTTAAATTTAAATACAAATTATTCCATTATTTGAATTTGAAGGCGTAGTAGATTTATTATAGCATGTACTGAATCTTAGAAGTAAAACCTGATATAGCAGAAACTTTAACTCGTAAATTGAATACAATTATTCAACGTGTGGTAATTCTAGATGTCGTGTCGTATAATGGTCCCACGGTTATTAAAACCTGACGAATCTTGCAGCTTATTTAACTTTTCATCGTCTACAGCTCTTACATTATATATTATGGTAATGTTTTCATAATGTAATACATAGTTAAAGGCAGGAAAGTTGTGGATTTGGTCATTTTATTAATGGCATCATATTGTCTTAGGGACTATCACCAAATACATAAAGGCCAGAGCTAGAGCTCTAGTATTCGATACTTTTCTCTACGACTCTGAGGTAAGGATCATTAGGAAAGCATGCAAATGGCATATTGATGCCTTCTAGATGTAAATCTGCAAATATTATATATTATTTTTCTCTTAAATGGCAAGTCTATTCTCGCTTGCGTGAGTACCTGAACAAGCAGGATTAAACTTACCGGACTATTTCTGTTACAGGAAGAAACCATTCTGCAGATTTGAAATGGCAGTGACAGTCGGCTCGTATTCTTGGAAAGCTTACAAGTCGTCAGTAACTATTGTGCATTGAAGACACCTCTTGGAAGCGCAGTCTCAGTGGTATTAAGTACGATATCAGTCAGTAAAATAGATACATTATGTATCCCTCCAAAATGCTCATTATTGGGGAATAACTCCTCCACAAAATCAAATCCGAAAATGATGATCTTCCTTAGCCCTTCCTTAACCGTTCATATGATGTGTCAGCACTGGACTTTTTAACTCGCCTATCTAAAGACAAAGTTTACGAATGGACCATATGGACTCTTTACGTGTTAGAAATCGAATTCGAGTTAAGATCAATCTCTTTTTTAAATTCTGATTCAACGTTTGACGGAACAGGAAACTACTGTTAGAAGAAGATTACTTTCGAGATAGGAGACATTTATATAGTGTAATTGTTCACAAATAGAATCCACAATTGCATGTTTTGGAGGGGGCAAACCTAACACGTGAACACTGCACCACAAAGCGTTCATTGTGCTTATCGCGTTATATACTTTTTCAATTATTATTATAACTCAAAATGTTTTTGTCATTAAAGGACATCTCACACCTCTAAGGGGTTTTCAAACACCAACATAATTTCTTGAAATCCTAGTATGTTGTTGGGGCTGTCAAAGTATAGCATTTTGTTCAATTGGACCGACCTAGCTATTGAGGGTGATATAGAAAATTCGGTTCAAAGTATAAATTAACGTCATACTTTTCCGGCAAAACATGCTTATTATTAATTTGTGTTCAAAAAATGTGTCTACGTTATTTAGACAGTGGCGTTCTCTTTTCGGGGGAGGGTGTAGATCACTTTTCCAGTGGTCCACCGACAATGATAGAAATTAATGAAACATTCCGAACTACCTGTATGATCATATTTTATTCTCTTAAAAATAAGCATTTTAAAACAATAAATATGCAGACTAACCTAGTATTTATAACAAAAATATTAGCCATCAATTAGTTAGGTTTCGTGCCGGTTGTCCTCTAAAATGTTTCATTTTGACAAAGCTCACCCTGTATAGTTAGATCGGTCCAATTGAACAGAAAAAGCTATATTTTGACAGCCCCAAAAATAAAAATTTCAAGAAATTCTGTCGGTGTTTGAAAACCCCTCATAGGTATGAGATGTCCATTTAAACTGAGCTAAACAGTTACCATGAAATTCATGAAGTTTGTTATTTGACTAAAGATAAGTCTTTGATCATAATTTCAGACTCATAGGTATGAGATGTCCATTTGAACTGAGCTAAACAGTTACCATGAAATTCCTGAAGTATGTTATTTGACTAAAGATAAGTCATAATTTCAGACTAGGCAGCAACAAGTTGTAGATATGGTTACTTAAAAAAATTTCTATTTTCTTAAACATGTATCGTAATTTCATGATATCAGCTTAGCTGAACGTAACTTTTACAACTACCCTCTTTATAATCCACCTCTTCCTACTATAAAATTCAAATCTTGTACAGTTTCCTTCTCCTCTCCTATTTTATATTTGTACATTTAATGCTATATCTCTTATCATCAAATTTACATAATGAAACATTCGAGATCATGATATTTTTATATTTACTTTTTACTCTAAATTGTTCTGGACTACCCTTTGACTGCCACAACGCTTCGCAGTCCAATAATTATAAAGATTTCCATATGTCATCCGAGATTTTCCTTCAGTAACTGTTAGTGAAGGGATTATACAACAAAACCACAAAAATCAGTTCTGCGGGTACCACGCAACCCCCCCAAAAAACCACTCCTTCTGTGATATGAGCCTTATTTTACTGATAACTCGTTAATCGTTGAAGATACAAAAAAATTGATCATCAATAAAAAAAAGCTTGACTAATTGCCTAAAAAAAGTCCTCTTGTAATTTTCTTGAATAGGCCATGGTTTTCGAGAAAATCGACATTGAAAAAAAACGCAAAATTTGTAATTTTAATGCGCACGAATTTTCGTTTATTTGAAATTTTTTAGGCGCGACCTATAGAAAAAATTGAATTGCTCGAAAACCAAACAAGGAAGAAAAATCAAAATGAGTTTTAAAGGGGGATATAAAATACTATGATGAGCAATTTTTTCATATCAACGGTTAACGAGTTATCAGTAAAATAAGGCTTTTTTCACTTTTTTTGAGGGGTTGCATGGCATCCCCAGAACTGATATTTGTGGTTTTGTGATGTTTAATCCTCGCACTAACAGTTACGGAAGGAAAATCTCAGATAATATTTTTTGCGAGCTTCTGGTGTATTTTTTACTTTATGGACTGGACTATTCATGCCGTGGGTATCTGATCATCTCTGGGCATGGAGATGGGAAAGGACCCCGCACTTTTTCCTATGGTTCTCGGTTCAATTTTCTGAAATTTTAGTATGTTATAGATCTCGATCTCCTGATTAAAAGTAACATGGGCCCAATCTAATCCTATGACTAGTTTTTGAGATACAGGGTGTTAAAGTTGAAAAGACGCTATTTTTATAAAGTATATTCATGGCAATTGAAAGATTGGATTAATTTTTTTTTCCGCGAATATCATTGCTGTAACGTCAAATAATATAATGTGATAAAAATATGCGCCTATATACAGGGTGAGCCACCAATAACACGAAGTGAATTTTTAAATCGATGTGCTAATGCTAAAATAACAAATTTTTGAGAAAATTATTTTTGAAATGAAATACACTGTTTCATAATTACCGAAATTCCCGATTTGTATATTTTATACAGGGCGAGTCAAAAATTTGGAAACACGTGTGACTCATCCTAAGAAGACGCCCTGTATATTTTGATATATATTGATTTTACATTGACAGCTGATTCCAAATAAACATAATTTTATAGGGGTCCTCATGGTGATACAAAAGATAAAACACAAGAAAAATGCCGAAAAATGTTTTTTTTTATATCGTCCTGTAATTCAGAATTTCGTCGGTTAATTTCCGTAATTCTTTCAAGTTGTGTTTATTGTGTATATGTTAAAAGAGCACCAAAAATTCAAAATCTTACTATGACTAGTTCTCGAGATTTAAAGCGAATTTGCCATGTGGGTACGTAAGCCTAAGGAACAAAGCTTGTTTATATGTAATCATCACCGAATACGAGTTTTCAGTGATGAATAGTAGAAAATTATGCGAATACCGATTATAAATAAAATGACTATAATATTCAAGGTACTCTAATAATGCTTGGAAAATTGAGGGTACATCGGACGAGATGGTATTAAACTCGGTTTCCAGTTGCAGATTTAATAAACTAAAATATGCAAGTAACTTAGAAGTAATTCAAAGAGTAAACTCGTTTCCTCATCACCACAGGGGTAGAGTTCCCAAGGCATTTTTTTAATAGTGGTATCCCCGTTAATCCCAATCCACTGTACTAAATTTCTAGTAGCCAAAATATTGATTATAAGAAATTAATGAATAACACTGAACGCGATGAAACTAGCAGAAAACATATAATCTGTTATATCTGTCTTTTCCAACAGGACTTTTTAAAACAGATAATCAACGTTCTTGATAGTAAAAACTTATAATGAAGGTGTAAGAAAAATAAGTACGAATTTTAAATAGCATTAGATGATAACTGATATAAAGAAAACATGTCGTGCAGTTTCTCATTTTTCCACTATTTCAGGACCAGGGTCGATATTTCTGGTGCATCAACAATACAATTGAGAAAGATTGTAGATGGATAATGAATATTTGGCTCATGTCTTGCGTATCCAAGGAACCACAAAACACTTGCTACATGTGCACAAGTACCTGATGTCCTGGCAGCAGACTTACAAGTACAATAGTAACCAAGTATCGGAGGATCTTCGGGGGATTCTTCATCATTGTAGACTACCCACAACATATACTTCGCAATATTTCGAAATCTTGAATAAATTCGAAATCGTAGGAAATTGGATTCTTCAATGAATTCATCAACTTCTATTTATGTTTAATTCTTCTCTTTGAAGTTTATCTTGAATATATGCCGCTGATAATTGAACATGATAAATATCTGTTAAGTCTTTTAAATATCCCAACGTTAAACAGGGAAATTCAGGGACATGGATATGATTGAGTAAAACCCAGTTGCCATTTCTCAACCGAAGGTTTTCGGCTTCAACACGTGCCTGCACTATGTTTACCTCTTGCGATTCGCATCAGCATTTGTGTAGCTAGCTCAAAAGTTCCCGCTATATTTATTAAAGGATGAAATCTATTAATTAATGCACCCGCAATGCAATAAAAGTCACGTAAATGAACAGCATGTATTATTGATATCGTATCATTAAAAATTTTAAAAATTGATTTGAAATGATATGTTTTAAACAGCCCTGTTGGAAGAAGACACTATTAGTTTTATATAACAGATTATAGGTTTTCTACTAGTTTCATCTTATTCAGTGTTATTCATTCATTTCTTAAAATCAATATTTTGGCTACTATAGTACAGTGAATTAGCCTAACGGGGATATTACTATAAAAAAACTCTACCCCTGTGGTGATGAGGAAACGAGTTTACTCTTTGAATTAATTCTAAGTTACTTGCATATTGTAGTTTATTAAATCTGCAACACAAGGATACCTATAGCAGTGGAAACCGAGTTTAATGCCGTCTCGTCGGATGTACCCTCAATTTTCCGAGCATTGTTAGAGTACCTTGAATACTATAGTAATTTTACTTATAATCGGTATGTTAAAGTTTATTTCATATTCACATCATTTTCCACTAAAGAAGCTTTATTCCTTAGGCTTACGTACCAACATGGTAAATTCGCTTTAAATCTCGAGAACTAGCCATAGTAAGATTTTGAATTTTTGGTACTATATTAACATATACGCAATAAACACAATTTAAAAGAATTACGGAAATTAACCCACGAAATTCTGAATTACAAGACGATTTCAAAAAAAAATAAAATTTTCGGAATTTTTCTTATGTTTTATCTTTTGTATCATCCTGTGGACCCTTCTAAAAGTATATATATTTGGAATCAGCTGTCAATGTACAATCAGTATATATTAAAATATACAGGGCGTCTTATTAGAATGAGACACATATGTTTCCAAAATTTTTACTCGCCCTGTATAAAATATACAAATTGGGAATTTCGGTAATTATGAAACAGTACATTTAATTTCAAAAATAATGTTCTCAAAATTTTGTTGTTTCAGCATAAGCACATCGATTTTAATAATTCACTTCGTGTTATTGGTGGCTCACCCTATATATAAGCACATATCATTATCACAATATATTATCTGACGCTACAGGAATGATATTCGCGGAAAAACAAATTAATCCAATCCTTCAATTGCCATGAATATATTTTATAAAAATAGCCACTTTTTAACATTAACACCCTGTATCTCAAAAACTAGTCATAGGATTAGATTGGGACCATGTTACTTTTAATCAGGAGATCGAGATCTATAATATACCAAGAATTAAGAAAATTTAACCGAGAACCATTTTATATAGGAAAAAGTGCGGGGTCCTTTCATGTAAGTATACCAAATTGTTAATGAAGTTGGTTTCATGAAGTACTTTCTTTCCCATCGATAAATACTTCTTAGATTGTCGTCACTTAATAATATTATGTAAGAAATATATTTCAGTTGTCACATCAAAATAATGAAAAATCGAGAGATAATAATATAAAATGAAATATATATGTGCATTATGCAATCGGTATAATATTTGAATGATATAAATTTAAAACGGTTGAGTTATACACATGTCAAGACGCAAGGTTGAAAGGAAATATACGAGAGTTGAGAATTCCAACAAAAATACTGATGCACCACACGACGCGAGCGTTTTCTCTTTAGAATCCTTGAAGCTTATAAGAACAATTACTTCACCCAACCCTCCAGAAAGAACGCAGTGTACTTAGAATGGCTTCTATCGAGGGCGAAGCTGTGAAGGTGTATTATATTGCATGAATGCGTCCCACTATATATGATTGCGATCTGTCTTATATCTATTACCGTATGCTACAATTTTAGGTCAGTCATTAGTTTCCTTAAATAGACACACGAGATGCCTCTTAATTCAGTGAGTTCCTAGTTTGTTGTTATGGGAAGGGTGGAGGCTAATTTTATCATAGTTTTTATTTTAATTTTATTAGACGTTTGGTATGATAGAGAATAAACCAGAGAATAACCATGTTCAAATTTCATAACAAAGGACCTGTATTAAAATTTTAATAGAAGCTATGGTTTTAAAGTTATCGGAATTTAAATATTGCGTGGAAGGCGGACTTGCCGATTGTTACTCAAATAATCAGTGAGCTATATAAGAAAATTAATTTAGCTGTCAATTTGTTTAATTTGTCAATTAGTTTTAGCAGATTTATCTGTCCTGGAGGAAGATTATTTAAAAGTCATCTTCATAAAATTAGTACATAGATTTATATCTAATACTGGAAATTCAGTAAAAGATGTAGGACTGTACAGAAATAAATAGTTCGATGTTTACTATATTGAAATATTTTACTTAGTTTTACAAATAACTGTGGAGAAGCTAAAAGCCATGTTACAGAATTATGCATCAGTGAGAATATTATTAATTGCTCAGGAACGTCCTGGTGATAGCAACAAGCACACGCAATAATTTACTGATCAATGCATCTTGAATTACTATTCAACCAATTTTAGAACAATTATTATTACATTCATATAATTCGCAAAAAATACATGAATTATTACAAGGGGACGAATTAAATAGAATGGAGTATTAATTAATTTTGGTAAAATATGAAGATAGAATTTTCTTTTAGACATGTTTGTAAACCGGTATGTGTTTTTTGTTTATCCTGGTTTAATCATTACTCTGGAAAGGCTTATACGATTTCTATTAAAAAAAATTGTCAACTATAGGACTGGTTTCATATTGGCTTTTATCAGGCTTTGCGTAGAATAATGAATGAAGATGTACCTTACGAAGTTTTTAATAATAATTTAAATTAATTATTATATGATATACCTGTTAGAGCTCGAAATTGACCAAAATTCCTGGAAAATAGATATATCAAACGATGTTCGAAAAATCGGCGGTCAAAGTAAAAGATGTCCTAGAAAATTCTGAATAAATTCATGAGTATGCAATTCGATGAGAAAATACAATTGGTGCAAGCGGGAAGTCAATTTCTAGATTGTTTTTCGAAATACGAAATATTTCAACTTTAATGAACACTATCTCGAGAACGAGTCATGATACGAATTCGAAGTTTGCACCAATCAATTTTTTGTTCGATTTTCCACAATAAGGAGATATCTCCATTCCGTACGAGAGGCAGTTTCGGAGAGAATCCGACCGGAATGGCGGTGAGGCGAGTAGAGACGAAATTCTTGCATCTGAGAATTTGATCGCCGATTTCTCGAAAATCGTTCGAGATATCGAAATCAGTTTCGCTCTGTCTATTATCTACCCTGTCTATCCTCGTAATCTGTGAATTTATTGAAACTTGTTGGTACACTTTCGATCTTTCCCAAAAATATAGCTCAGTTTTCCAGGATTCTTGACCAATGTTGAGCTATAACTCGAATATTCGACCTCATCGCTATTCTGACTTCATATTCTTATTTAGCGCCCCAAGCAAATATATAAGTGGCTACGAATTCTCGCCTTTCTTTTTGTTATACTCTTCGCAAACAAAAACAAAGAGTATATTGGCACGATAGGCACCTTTCTAAGATCGGTAATATTGCTCGTACAGAAAAAATATCACTGTGTGATCGAATTCTGAACCACTTTCAAAATATCCGTCCGTCTATCCGTCCGCCACGTTTATTGTAAGCACAATAACTTAAGAACGAAAAGTCCGATTGTATGGGAACTTGGCTGGTAAGTTGAAGTTGCCTAGGGGAAGAACCCTATTGATTTTGAACAAAATCGATCAATAAATAAAGAAGTTATTCATTTTTTAAGTTTGAAAAAAAAATTTTTGTAATTAAACAGAAAATGCTTAAAACTAATATTATTTACAAAAAAAAACTGCGAAGAGTATCCCATAGAAGGTGAAACAATTATATATCTAGTTTTTATAACTTTTGTTCAGGATCATGCTAAATCTGTTTCTCATTAGTCCAAAAATACAATAAATTAAAACTCAACATCTCATAAAATTTATAACATACGAAGACGCAACTGATCTCCAAGAAACAGATTTACGCTCAAGAGCGCAGCTGACACCACGGCCTAGTGAATTTGTGTCATATCGAGAGGTATAGATATTCCTTCATACCTGTAGTACCATTAGTTTCAAATTTAGACGGAACAATATTCATGCTATTGCTTATTATCCTTGCGTCAATATCATGTATTTGTAAATTCGCTCTAACTTTAAGCACAACAAATCCGTTCTACGTTCCTTCCACTTCAACTCAAGTAGGCTTGCACTTGGACGTAGTCTGACAATAAGGGATGAAATGCTGCATAGTCCCTACAAGTTCTAAAGAGAGAAGTTGAAATATACCTTGACAAATAATGAGTTTAAATAAGAAATTCAATATAACAGATTGTTTTGTTAGCAGCGTTGCCAGTGTAATGTTTTTTGAAAAATTTAGAAATTATACGAGGAGATTGGGTTAAATAGTGAAGATAATTTGAACAAAGATGATTTGTGGTAGAATTTTTTTGGTGGGCTAGCAGTTTATTATACTAGAATAAATAAGGCAATTAACTGAAAAAAAAATCCCGAGTAACGTGGTATGAATTTCGAGCGCCTTATGCGAAAAATAGGAATCAAAATAACTACTGGACGACACAGTTATCTAATATATCACAAAGTTCAGCTATAGCATAATAATAAAATACTTGCTGAACGTTGGATCTGTCAACAAGAACATAATTCATTGGTAATTTCATCATCAACCAATTAGTCTTTTAACACGTTTTCTGCCACTGGATGTTATGAGACACTTCGATACTTCCGCCTTATAAGAGTCGCTGGTACCGTCTGTTTCTATGCGACTTCAGTTTTAAGTGGCACTCAGCTGTAACATCTAATATGCATTTCTGCCAGGTACTTGAACCGGAACGCTACTTTCCGAGAATCGGCCCTAAATCCTTATTACTTCCACATCCACGTAGTGGAGTGAGTGGAAGTATAATAATCGTAAAGAAATATTTCTGTTGAAATAGGTTTAGATGTCATGAAACATGAAGAGTTAAAATTTCGAAAAAGCATTCTGCCCGTCGGTCGGTCTATCGGTCAATCTGTCTATCTATAACTTTTTAAGTGCGCATAGTTACTCTGGAATGGTTCAAAATATTGACATGAAATTTAAAACACATGTATTTATAAATAAGATACAGAACTGGATTATATTTGAGCTTATTCCGGTGAAGGGTTGGAGTAAATAGGGTTAAATAAGTAATACTAGCTGGTAAGAGTCCAGGATCTTGGGATTTGGCATATATACTAGAAGCCATAAGGTCTTCAATTTTTCATGGCGTCTGCTACGCCCACCACCACCTCCACTGTATTATTAAAGGGGTTAACAAAATGAAATTAAGATATTGACTTATCCTCCATTTGGTGAGGAAAATAGATATGATGTACTAGTAGAGATTGATGAAGATCCGCATAAACCAACTAAACAACTTACTGCCGACGATGATGTAAGTAAATCAACATTTCTGTGAGTTTTAGAGAAATAGTTACCAACCTTATACTTCGTTCAGAAGTTATATGAGGATGATCCTGATCGAAGGCAATAAATAATTCTGTGAATTAATGATGAACAGAATGCTGGCAGATATGCAGTTTATAAACACAATATTTTTTTTTAATGAAGTTACATTTTAATTAAACGAAACGATAAACCGCCAGAACTCGACAGTATCGACATACTGGAGTAGAGATAATGCTCATTGCATGGCGGAGGTTCACATACAATTTCCTTAAGGAATGAACGTTTGAGTTGGCATCATATAATCAAATTATTGGCCTTTATTTTTCTGAAAGCACACTTTACGGCGATGTTTACCTAAATTTTTTAACGAACCTTTTAGTGCTTACTTTAAAGCTACTTCTTCCTGACGCAAAGTATCACAATGAAGTAAACAGTTGTATTTAGTACCAACATGATGGCGCTCAGCCGCATTAGTTACGTAAAATAAGAAAACATTTACACGAAGATTTCCCTAACATGTGATTTGGAAGAATTGGAACTATTGAGTGGCCACCTCGGTCTCCTGATTCGACCCCTATTGATTATTTTTTATTGAATTATTTAAAATGAAAAGTGTACGTCAATCGACCAGACAATAAGATTGCATTTTTAATATATAGGATAGCTGAAGACATTCACAAAATAAGCACTGAGGTCATACAAAATAGCATCCGAGAATTCAAAGATCGCTTTGCTTATTGTCATTTTGTACATTGAATTTAATTATAAAATAAATTAGAAATATATTCAAATAAATTGGATATCCATTCTTAATATATCTGTAACAGCTTCATTTCATGTAAATGGTTGAGGTGTGTACAATTTTGTATTAAACATTTTAAGAGCAACAACAGATCAGTTTAAACTCTTCTTCAAAACCAATAATTTAGCAAAAAATACCTTAACTGTGTTTACAAAAGTTTAACAAAATTTTACATTTTCAAAATTAATTTTTCCAGTAACTAATTCATCAAATTTTAAATACTTTATGCTTCTCAAGATCCCTTTCGAGCGAAGTACCGTATAACCTCCTTTCTAATTTAAAATTTTCGAGGGTGGGGGTTGGGGGGGGGGGTGAAGGGTGAACGCGTGGGTTACTATTTTCAAGCTAAAAAGTATCACATATTAATTGAAATTTGACCTGTTTCAAAATTTTTCATAAAAGTTTATAATTACGATTAAAATGAATTCATTCCGTCCATATGGACCACACAGAATATTAAACATGTTACATTGATAGGTAGTTTTATGCAGGGCCGTTCCTAGACGTTTGGTCGCCTGCGTATGGAACCAAAATTAGCGCCCACTGGGTACTTGTCAAGACTAGAGTCTAGTCGGTCGGGTGCTACAAACAATCTGGTATGCTCGCCCGTCATTATCACCCATGTAGGCTTTGAACTCTATATTAAACGTTATATGCATGTAGGTGGTGTCCGAGAAGGGCAAAGAGCATGCACCGTTCTTGCAATTTATTTTCAATTACAAAAATGGCGCAAATGTTCCTCTTGCCGTTCTCGTATACCATCTACTGACTTTCAACGAACAACTTTGACGTACCTCAAAATTTTACGACCACTCAAAATTACTTTAAATTACAATAAACTTGTCTGTAACTGTTTTTTTTTCCGCGCGTTTTCTCCGGAACGGTTTAAGATATTGACTTTGAAATTTTGTACATATATATTATAACGAGATATGGCACTGGATTGTATTTTGACCATATCCGGTGAAGGGTTGGGGGGTAAATAGAGGTAAATAGGGAGAAATAAGTAAAGCAAGCTGGTAAGAGTACAGAAACTTGAAAATTGGTGTATGACTAGAAGCCAAGGCCTCAAAATTTTTTATAATATTTTTCATCCCCCCACCATCCCCCACTACATTATTAAAGTGATTGATGAAAAAAATTGAGCTGTTCACTTCAAATTTGTTGTACGTATATATTATATTGACATCAAAAACTAGATTATATTTTGGGATTATTCCGTTGAAGGGTTGGGGGTTAAATTAGGGGTAAATAGGGGAAAATAAATAAAGCAAGCTGGTAAGAGTACAGAAACTTGAAATTAGGTGTACTAGAAGCCAATGCATCAGATTTTTTATAATATTTTTCAACCCCCCACTACCCCTACTCTATTATTAAAGGAGTTGATCAAATAAAATTGAGATATTCATTTGAAATTTGATACACGTATGTATTATAACGACATCTGGCACTGAATTATATTTTGAGATGATTTAATTGAAGGGTTGGGGGTTAAATAGGGGTTAAATAGGGGTAAATAGGAGAAAATAAATAAAGTAAGCTGGTAAGAGTACAGAAATATGGGGTTTGGCGTATATACTAGAAGTGAAGGCCTCAGGTTCTTTAATAATATTTTCCATCCTCCCACGACCGCCATTATTAAAAGAGTTCGTAAAATTAAATTGAGATTTTCACTTCAAATTTGGTACACATATGTATTATAACGACACCTGAAACTAGATTATATTTTGACATGATTTCTTTGAAGGAGTGGGAGGAAAGTAGAGGTAAATATGGAAAAATAACTAAAGCAAGCTGGTAAGAGTACAGAAAGTTGGGATTTGGTAGATATACTAGAAACCAAGGCCTCAGATTTCTTTCTAATATTTTTTAATCAAAATTGGGTCCCAGTTCTATTCTAACTGTTCGGTCAAGTTACTTAAAAAAAAGTATTTTGCACAGCTTTTTGATTCAGTTATAGAGGTGTTTTAAACCTCATGAGCTGTGACCTTCATATGCGCAGAGACATAATCCCTTCTGTTGACTCAGTTACACTTCTTAAAAATATTATATTTATTGTTTACAATTTATCCCGAGCTCTTGTTTATATATACAGCAAGGCAGCCTCCACTGTCTTCAAAAACATACTTATAACTCAGAATAAACTTTGCCTTTTGCGCATTTCGCGGCTCATGAGATTCTGAAACACCTCTACAACAAATATTTTGATTTAAAAAATGTGTCACATAATTTATTTTGTTGTTTTGTTATTTTTCGCCTAATCTCAGAAGTAAACACTATAAAGGTACCACTCTTTACGCCAGGAAAACAATATGAAGTAAAAGAAATATTCAATGTTCTATCTCTTTTAATCTGTAAGCAGTGATTCTTTCAATCAAAATGACTTGTCGACAATAATGTTTTAACCTTAAATTAAAACGACAGAAATTAGACTTGTAAGATATTTTAGTATGTATCTTGACCGAATAGTTTAAGAATTATGGCCCAGCAACAACAAGGAAGAAATAAAATTGAAAAGCTCGTAAAAATAAAATTAAGGCGTTCCAACTCTATATATAAATATAAATAATTTATTGATCAAATGCAGTGTCCTTTTAACCATTTTCATTTTTTGGAACACACTGCGTATTTGTAAAGTTTGGTGAAAAAATGCAGATATAAGCTTTATGTTAGTCAGTTAATAAAATCAACTTTATTCGATTTTTTCTGCTGTTCGCAAAAGCATAATCCAATTTGTTAAACTAAATTGACAGTGCTTCTTACGTACTTTTATTAAATAAAATTTTTTGCTGTTGCTGTTGTCAGCACCAAGTCTTGCGATTGATTTTTAATTCATTTTTCGTCCACTTAGAGATCTGGAACTTTTTACAGACATCTATTCTACATAACAATACAATATTATGATAGACTTGCGATAAATAAAAGCGTGGGCTCTTCATCACAAGTTGAATGTGTCTAATATTTTATTTTAAGCATGCAAACTTGAAAATTCTGTGACAGCAGACACTTTTTTTTCTTTTTGTTATATTATTAATAACCTTGGGCTTTTAAGAATTGTGTATTTATTTTCTGTTTCAAATATACTACATTGTCTCTAATTTATCATGATTAAGGACAAACGGTTTTTCTTTTTACTAATAACATTGTTGAATTAGACTTTCATTGGACAATATGCCAAAACACCAAATTACCCAAACAAATTAAAGCAAGTTAAAAGGTAAATATTTTGCTTCATTAATTTCTGCAAGCAATTTTGTCCTTCCGTATGCATTTATAAATTATTAAATAAAACGGTTATTTTGTCCAATCCTCTCCGGAATAAGGTTTACATAATGCATGCAATCTTTACGCCTCATCTAGTATTCCAACGTAGTTTATTTTTGTTTAAAATTTTACCTTCATTTCTATACTTCTCCATTTTATTCAGAATATTTATTATATTACTTCATGTTTGTATGGAAAAAGAGTTTTCCCAGCCCCAAGGTGAATTAGATCTACAAATCTTGATTATGTATGTTTGACCCACATTTGATAATATTTAAACAGTTAACATGTAAGACAATTTTACTTACAATAGTTTGAAGAAAATTAAAAACTTCCAATCCAAATTACGAAATAAATGAACGGCGATTTAAGCTATAATAATTAGTTATAATAAAGCAGATTTTATTTTAAATAAGTCTCTTCTCGAGAACATCGGAGATATTTTATAACATATATATGCAGGGAGTCCCAGAATTGAGTTCCCGGATGGGAACCTACGATTCCTGAGTTCATATTGGGTTCATATAACCCAACTTACCTTAGTCAAAACAATGCATCCCTTGGGAAGTACATCCTCTTAAAGTGAGACAGAGAAAAACATTTTTTTACAGTAATTTCCGTTATATTAAAGACAAAATTTTTAAATTTTAATGGGAGGTCTATAAAGTAATCTATGTAAACTTGACAACAACCAAATATCTTTTGTTTCTCAATTTTTCTTCATAATAATTAATATTTTATTGGCTATATTTTTACTTCCCTCGCATACCGAAGGGAAGTATTGTATTCGAGAAAAAATCACCCTCCGAGATTTTTTCGGATTCTGACGTTTCAGATCACGGAGATTACGAAAATATAAGTTTTTCAATTCCGTCAGTCTGTCTGTCTGTCTGTTTGTCTGTCTATTGGTGCATTTACTAAAAAACTACTTGACGGAGATCAGTCAAATTTGGTAGGTAGTTGACCCTACTGACAGCGAAGAAATGGTAGAACTTTCGCTGGAAAATATACAGGGTGGATCGTCTAAAGGGAATAAACAATGAAACACAGTTTTTTTTGCTCAAATTTGAAATTCCCTCGTTTCATGACACGCTAAACCCATTTCAGAAAAAAAAAAATGAAAATTTTTGAAAAATTTTTTACCACAAAAAAATGTTTTTGTCTTTGTTCAAATTTAAAATTTCCACGTTTCATGGCATTTTAAACATATTAAAAAAAAAAAATTGAAAAAAATTATACCACTAATAGATGGAATTTTTTTTTCTTTGTTCAAATTTAAAATTTCCACTTTTCATGGCGTTCTAAACCTATTAAAAAAAAAATTAAAATTTTTTTTTACTATTTTTTAAAAAAATTTACCACTAATACAGACTGAATTTTTTTTTCTTTGTTTAAATTTAAAATTTTTACGTTTTCATGGCATTCTAAACCTATTCAAACAAATTTATTATTGAATTTATTATTTTGGTTAAAAATTTGTTTGTAAAAAAATTTTTTTGAAAATTTTTTCCACCAACATTTATGAAAAAATTTTTACCACTAAAATAAATGGAAAATTCTATTTTCTTTGCTCAAATTTAAAATTTTCACGTTTCATGGCATTCTAAACCAATTTCAGAAAAAAAAAATTTTGAACAATTTTTTAAAAACATTTTTTAAAAATTGAAAAAAAATGAAATTTTTTAACCACCACTATACTTCCACTCCACTACATGTATGTGGAATTGAAAATGTGACAGATGGCAATAATATTAGGCACCTATTATATTATTATTGAAAAATGTACAGGGTGGTCATCCAAGAAATAATTCAGTCATGGTGAACATTTATAAAGGTATTTGCCCAAGCCTTCCATATTTGGCACCTGTTATTTAGTATTGAACTTTTGCTGTTGGATGAGCACTCTGTATATTTTTTTTTAACCAAAACTTATCAGGTGTTCTTTGTAATAATAGTGATAACTATATTACGATTATTATTTTCAATGTCACTTCGTAATTATTAATTTTTTAGAGTGACCACCATGCACAAATAAAGAGGTAAGTTCTGTGTAAATACTTTTACCGATTTTTTTAATCGTCCTGTAAACTTACGAAATACTTAAACACTTTTTCAGAGCATTGAAAGGGCTGCAAGAAAGTACTCTTAAAATTTCTTGTAATATTAATCAAAATACAGGAAATTATCTTTTTTTCATCCATTTGTATTTAACATTTATTTGCAATTCTCAAATAAAATAAAACAATAACATAAAAGTACAGTTTATTATAAAAAATACAAATACTTTTAAAATGTTGTGTAATATAAACGAAAAATCTAAAATTACCATTTTTTCTCTGTAGGTCATAAGTGCTTGTGAAACAGGAAACCTGTGGCGTTTGAGAAACAGAAGATATTTAGTTGCTATCAAGCTTACATAGAGTACATAGGTGCCATGAAAATTTGAAAAATTTAACTTCGATATAACGGGTGGTCCCTGGGAACGGAAAGTTTTCAAAATGTTGTTATTTTGTAACATGTATAGCTGGCCATGGATTTATTTGTCATATTGTCTGTCATTATATGCCATTTGGTCATCATGGAAGAGAGATCCGGTGAGCAGCGTGCTTTTGCAATATAATCGTACTATAAAAATAACGACAGTATAGTTCCTGTGCAGCGGCAATTTCGACTACACTTTGCGATTCTTCGTCACGGGAGAATTTCTTTCGCTTATGCCATAAAATCGTGGATTCGTAAATTTGAAGAAACAGGTACAGCCAATAAATCCAAACTTAAAGGACCCAATAGAATTGTTAGAACTCCTGAAAACATTGAACGAGTCAGAGTATCTGTTGAAGACAGTTCAAAACGTTCAGTTAGAAAACGAGCCCAGACGTTGCGCTTAGATAAATCTTCTTTACTTAGAATTTTACACAAGGATCTGAATCTTCATTCCTATAAAATCCAAATAGTTCAAGAAATAAAACCAACAGATTTTCCAAGACATCTACATTTATCTGAAATTGTTTCGGAACGTGGAATTAATCACAACTTGTGGTTTTCTGATGAGGCTCATTTTTATTATGTGGCTGCACCAACAAACAAAATTACAGATATTGGAATTCCGAAACTCCACAACAACTTCACCAGAAATCGTTACATAGGCCGGTAACAGTTTGTTGTGCAATTTCTTCATTGGGAATTATCGCTCCCTATTTTTTTGAAAACAGTGATGGAAATGCTGTGACAATCAATTCTGCACGCTATACCGACATGATCAACCAGTTTTTGACGCCACAATTAAACATGTTTCCAGAGAATCAAAATTGGTGGTTTCAGCAAAATGAAGCTACTCCACATACCACAAGAGGATCAATAAATGCCCTGCATTATTTCCTGGTCTGATTATCTCCAGGCGTGAAAACATTGAATGGCCCCCAGGGTCGCCAGACCTTACGGCATGCGATTACTTCCTGTGGGGCCACTTGAAGCAGAGGGTTCTTGGTAACAAACCAAGCTATATTCAAGAGTTGAAAATAAAAATCAGTGAAGAAATTGACAATAATCCGTTAGACATGTTGCACCGTGTAATAGAAAATTTCACCAATCGTACTCAAGAGTGCGTAGAGATAAGGGGAAGACGTTTACCAGGAATTGTTTTTAGGAAATAAAAAATACATGTAATTACCTAGCCATTCTTATATCTTATTTTAAATAAGTAAAGTTACTTTCAAAATTATGATGTTTTCAAAACTTCCCGTTCCCAGGGACCACCCAGTACTTAATGGAAATTATTGGAAGAAACATGTTCTGTCTCACTTTAAGAGAATGTTCTTCCTCAGGGATGCATTTTTGGACTAAGGTAAGTTAGGTTATACAGGTCCAATATGAACTCAGAAAGCACAGGCTTCCATCCGTGAACTCAATTCTGAGACACACTGTATACAAATAAATAATTTATTTATGTATAATATGAAACTAAAATTTAAAGAATATTGCTTCAGTATGCATATTATAGTATTAATGGGTTTCTGAGCAGATCATAATAATAAATTATATTTTGTTTGTACTAGTATTATATTCCATACAACGAGAAATTTAACTAATTATGTTTAACTGTGTTTGTAATAGTTATTAATGTTCGACATTGTCATGTTAATTATAATGTATTTAATACTATTATTATTTTATTTTATTTGTTAAGTGTGACGTGTATGTATATACCGTTTTCATTGACTAAAAATGATTACTAATTACTGTACCTAACTTACCATATGTACGTTATTTGTATCCAACATGGTGAAATAAATATTATTATTATTATCATAATTTTGCAAATTAGTCGTTTACAGAATCATCATCGAGTATACATCCGTGGACAGGTGTTAATGTCTTCAATAAATCTTATGTTTTTATCAAATTGCTGGAAATCAACATTTTTATACACGTTTAAAGATTTATGACATGCAGTCATTTTGCAGCAATAACAGTTTCTTGTAACTATCTCAGGTATTTGTTTGATACAAGGTGGTTCAGAAAGAGGTTCAAATATTTGACTAGTAATTTCCTTGAAAAATATTGAGTGCTATTTTTAACATTGGAAATGTTAATGTTCGCGCATACTACGAGTTACGAGTTTCTTCCAAGGCCGTCAACATGAAAGTATCAAGTTCAGATTATGTAATACTGAGCGAGAGCCTGTTACTATGTGGGAAGCGTTGCGATGTAGTCGGTCAGCGCTGATCGATATTGTAGCGCCTGTTCAACTACTGTACTTTACAACTACTGTACTGTGTTCGACTGTTCCGCACTTTTTTTTTGGGACGGATCGTAACTGTTTCCGGACGAGGTGAAGTAGAGTCCGGAATAAATTTATGTTTTATGTATGGTGTTATCATTTCCAATGTCTCAATGGTTACAAGAATTGCGAAATCTGTGAATTTTTTAACTGACTTTTAAAAAAGACACATGTTTTTTATGTTTGTTACATCTATTTCTATGAATATTTGTTGAGTATGCTCGGTAGATGTCCCTTATTAGTTTCATTAAGCTATGTCTACTAAATCAAGAGCAGGCCTTTTTTTCTGAATATGCGAGAATTTGGCGCAGTCTTTAGGGACACAATTGTGTTAAAATAAGTAGTCAGATATTTTCATAGTTGCTGATACCAAATCTGCTGCTAAAAGTCAGACGTACAAAATATCTAATCCAATGGGATTGCCATAATAAGCTTGTTCGACATTTTTATTTCATAAATCGAAAGTGCAAGTATAAAATAATTGATCTGCAAAAAGTCAGAATCTTATTCGCACGTTTAGTATCTTAAAAACCATTAGAAATCTCCACCTCGTGAAAATGGGGCGTGGCCAGGCGCTACGTCACTATACGCATAGACTCGGCGATCTCAATAGACTTGACGCTCCTGTTTTTCGGAGTATTGTTTATTTTGCTTACTTCTTGACAGTAGGGGAGTACAATTTGGTGAAACGTCAAAAAATTACAATTTTCTCTCGCTCCTGTCGGAACGAATTTTCGATTTTGACCCTACAATTTACGATTAGGATTCATCGCCGACCTTCTCCTTTCCGTAGAGACATAGAACGAACTTCCACTCGACGTATTTATTTATATACCAGCGTTTGAAAATTCCATGTTTTTCGACTTTACAGGTTAAATTTGAAAGGTCTCAGAAAGCCACTTTTCTTACGTCACTTGCGTGTAGTGACGTCACAAATAAACGCTCAGTTTTTGCAACTATTACTAATTTCAATTCCTTATATCTCGAGAACGGAAAAAGTTAATAATACGAAATTTTAAGTGCATAATAAGAATATCAAGTACTATATGAAAAAGCATAACAACCATATAAAAACAATATCATGGAACAAGCCCATTACACATTTTTTGCAGATTTATATGACATTTGGTACATGGAGATATTTCTTTTACTCTGTAGACACTAACATAAGAGGCAACTAAAATGAGGGAAAACTGATTTTTTTTAAATGGTTACCAATTATTATGAAATTTAATTTCACCGTCGACGGATAATTGAATCTTGTTACTTAGTATTAGTTTCCAATATTTTAATTTTATCAAAAATTTTCGTCAAGTAAAAAATACCGCACAAAATGCGGTACGGACGTGCCCATAGAGGCAGCTCGAAAGCAAGGAGGAATGCTGCTGTTCTTATCTGATTATAAGCCGTTAGTATTTGCCTACTAAGGTAGTATAACTAATTACGAGCAACCCAAAATTCCAATTGAATTTATTACCATCACTCTCTCTCTCCAAACCCAAACCAAAATTAGAAACATGTCACTCAAAGTATTTGTATGAATTTCAGATCATACATCCTCGGGATGTGCTCCCCTTAGCATGGATGATATGCTAATCTGAATTTTTTGTATACAATGAACTAGATAGATATTGAATATTTCTATCTTAAGTATGTTGAACTTCTAGTCAATAAATATAAGTGTTAATCGAATTAAAATGTAGTATTGGCTACTCTACTCCTCTTTAAGTTTAACCTTTGTACGATTTTATGTCTCCAATTAGCAACTAAGGAATTTCATATAATCTCTCATATCTGTTCAGGGCCTTAATTCTGTACAGAAATTAGCAAGGCTATTATCATCTTTGAGTGTCTAAAAGCGTTATTTTAAGAAGAAATCAGAGAAATACATCAGCGGTAATTAAATATAAAAAGAAGCAGCAAAGGATCAATTAAAGGTAAGTAGAAACAGTCATTTCTATCATATTGTTGTGTCCTTTAGATGGAAGGTAGTAAGCCCACCTATAATAGAACGTGTATTTACACTACAAACTGAGAAGCAAATCTTCCACTAGTTATTTGGTTACAGTTGATATGATATGAATGTCAATAATTTATAGTATACATTCCCAGTTTATGCTTAGGTATAATTATCTGATATCATTGCTATCAAGGTTATGGATGAAAGTCCTGTCTGGTGTGGTGTATTTGAGATCGAGGACATTACTTCTGCGTTACTGTTACACAAAAGTTGCGACCCTCTTCAAGATCAAAATCTACAGGCACATGTTTTGATAAAGTCTCACAAGTGCTGCTTTTAATGTGTCGAGTTCACGTAATACAACTATTATCTTTTTATAAGATTCAATGTTTTCTTTGTTACGTTATGTTTTTAATCAATACACTCCTTTAGCAAATTGTACACTTTCAGAAGATGGTTCTTGGTGAAGCACACTTTATAAACAAAATTAAGAAAGGTAAATACCTGGATATTAGTTTCATAAAATTTATTCAGATTTATCTTCATACTTTTCAATCTCTTGATCATTATCAAAAAGCCTTACAAACTAATCTAGAAGTTCAAATTAGAACTATTTACAACTCTCTACAAATTATGTTACTTAAAATTTATATTATCATTCCTGGATTTAAATAACAATAAAGCTAAAATAGGTGTAATATCAAATTCAGGTTGGTATTCGCTACCTTGCTGAACATTGTATTGATTAGAATTATTTATTTAGTAATTGATACTGTTGTGGCTAAATATAATATTGATTATAACATTTTTTTAATTAATAATATTATCAAACTGTTGTTACCTAATTGACCCAGTTTCCAGCGAAAAAATAGCCACAAAATTAGGCAAAATATAATCCTTATGAGAAGTACTTGAACGGAAATGTCTATTGAAATACGAAATATACAAAATTATTGTAAATATACAAATTGAGGAGGATGGAATTTTGTTTTAAAAAAATTTCGTACATACTACGATTCTCGAGTAAAATAAGAATCAAATTTATGTCGTCAGGAGCCAACACACGAACGCCTTTTTCATGGAGTATTACTACAAACACTTAGTTCAGTCGTCAGGGGTTTTAAGGCGTCACTAAATGTTATATCTCGCCAAGTTCCATCCTCGTGCGTTAATCAAAAAAATCTGGAGCCTACATTTTTTAACAAAAAAACTTCGTGTACGTTTTTTAGTTAAATATCCCCACCTCTATCGCCTAGTGCCTTTAGAACTTTGATGTTTTTTTTATTTTTGAGGTATTGTCCAAAAGCCGAATTTCGAACAATATTTTAGATATTTACTTCCCTCGCATACCTAAGGGAAATATTGTATTCGAGAAAAAATCACCCTCCGAGATTTTTTCGGATTCTGACGTTTCAGATCACGGATATTACGAAAATATAGGTTTTTCAATTCCGTCAACCTGTCTGTCTGTCTGTCTGTCTGTTGGTGCATTAACTAAAAAAACTGCTTGACGGAGTGCAGTCAAATTTGCTAGGTAGTTGACCCTGCTGTCAGCGAAGAAATGATTAAACTTTCACTGGAAAATATACAGTGGACCGTCTAAACGGAATAAATAGTGAAAAAAAAATTATTTGCTCAAATTTAAAATTTTCACGTTTCATGACAAGCTAAACCTATTTCAGAAAAAAAAATTTGAAAATTTTTTTCACCAACATTTTTGACAAATTTTTTACCACTAAAATAGATGGAATTTTTTTCTTTGTTCAAATTTGAAATGTCCACTTTCCGATGGCATTCTAAACGTATTAAAACAAATTTATAAATTTTTCTGAAAAATTTAATAATTTTTTTTGAAAAAATGTATCTATTTATCACGTACTTACTACAAAATAGATGAAAATATTTTTTTTGCTTAAGTTTAAAATTTCCACGCTTCCAAACCTATTTCGAAAGAAAAAAAATTGTAACATTTTTTTACCATTTTGGGGGAAAAGAATTACCACTAGAATAGATGTAAAAATTTTTGTTTGCTCAAATTTAAAATTTACATGTTTCGTGACATTCTAAACCTATTTTAGAAGAAAAAAAGGTTGAAAATTTTTTGAAAAATTTCAAAATTTTTTTTTTCTTTGTGGCATTCTAAACCTATTCAGACCTATTTCGGAAAAAAAATTGCATCATTTTTTTACCATTTTGGAAAAAAAATGTACCACTAGAACAGATAGAAATGTTTTTTTTGCTGAAATTTAAAATTTTCACGTTTCATGACATTCTAAACCTGAAACATTTTCTTTATAGGATTTTGCAAACAGTGGAAAGAAAAGCTATCTATGAGAACTAAAGGAAAAACTATATATATAAAAATATTAATGAAATCTTTGCATTCTTTCGATAACCTGACTTCTGGTTATGCTAACAAGTAAAATTCTGATTTGCCATTCTCATTTTAACACTAGCATCCAACCTGGTCCCCTACGGCTAAGCAGGCTAAACTAGTATCTACATGATCCCCTACGATATGTAAATTCAGTTAAAAATGAGAACAAAGGCCTGAAATTAATTTATTTACGTACCTTATTGTCTTTAAAAATTTTTTCATTCAAATGAATTACATTTTCATAAAATCTCATTCAGTTTCTTGGAAATGCTTAGCCTTTGAAACGTTTTTTGTCCTTATTGGGGACTCATCAGAAAAGTCTAAAGCCACTCATAACGATGTTCCATACAAAACTAAGACATTTTCCATGAATGGTATAAAATAATTATAATTGACATTGACTGATAAAAAACAACAGATCTTCACCTATCTATTAGCTAACTAGTATTGGAGCCTATATACTCTATGCATGTTTAAAAGTGAATTATTTATTATTTGTTTGCTTATAGTAATGAAATATTTTCTTTATAGGATTTTGCAAACAGTGGAAAGAAAAGCTATCTATGAGTACTAAAGGAAAAACTATATATATAAAAATATTAATGAAATCTTTGCATTCTTTCGATAACCTGACTTCTGGTTATGCTAACAAGTAAAATTCTGATTTGCCATTCTCATTTTAACACTAGCATCCAACCTGGTCCCCTACGGTTAAGCAGGCTAAACTAGTATCTACATGATCCCCTACGATATGTAAATTCAGTTAAAAATGAGAACAAAGGCCTGAAATTAATTTATTTACGTACCTTATTGTCTTTAAAAATTTTTTCATTCAAATGAATTACATTTTCATAAAATCTCATTCAGTTTCTTGGAAATGCTTAGCCTTTGAAACGTTTTTTGTCCTTATTGGGGACTCATCAGAAAAGCCTAAAGCCACTCATAACGATGTTCCATACAAAACTAAGACATTTTCCATGAATGGTATAAAATAATTATAATTGACATTGACTGATAAAAAACAACAGATCTTCACCTATCTATTAGCTAACTAGTATTGGAGCCTATATACTCTATGCATGTTTAAAAGTGAATTATTTATTATTTGTTTGCTTATAGTAATGAAACATTTTCTTTATAGGATTTTGCAAATAGTGAAAGAAACTGAATGAGATTTTATGAAAATGTAATTCATTTGAATGAAAAAATTTTTAAAGACAATAAGGTACGTAAATAAATTAATTTCAGGCCTTTGTTCTCATTTTTAACTGAATTTACATATCGTAGGGGATCATGTAGATACTAGTTTAGCCTGCTTAGCCGCAGGGGACTAGATTGGATGCTAGTGTTAAAATGAGAATGGCAAATCAGAATTTTACTTGTTAGCATAACCAGAAGTCAGGTTATCGAAAGAATGCAAAGATTTCATTAATATTTTTATATATATATAGTTTTTCCTTTAGTTCTCATAGATAGCTTTTCTTTCCACTGTTTGCAAAATCCTATAAAGAAAATGTTTCATTACTATAAGCAAACAAATAATAAATAATTCAATTCTAAACCTATTTCAGAAAAAAAAATTGAAAATTTTTTTTTTCACATTTTTGAAAAAAAATTTACCACTAAAACAGTTGGAAAAATGTTTTTTCTTTGCTCAAATTTAAAATTTCCACGTTTCACGACACTCTAAACCTATTTCAGAAGAAAAAAGAATTTGAAAATTTTAATCCCACATTTTTGAAAAATTTCAAAGAAATATGAAATTTTTCAACCACCACTATACTTCCACTCCACTACGTGAATGTGGAATTGAAAATGTGTCAGATGGCAATAATATTTGACATATGCTATTATACTTTTATTGAAAAATATACAGGGTGGTCATCCTAAGAAATAATTCATGGTGGACATTTGTAAAGGTATTTGCGCAAACCTTCCATATTTGGCACCTGTTATTTAGTATTGAACTTTTGCTGTTGGATGAGTACACTGTATATTTTTTTGGCGAAAACTTACCAGGTCTTCTTGGTAATAATAGTGATAACTATATTCCGATTATTATTTTCAATGTCATTTCGTAATTATTAATTTTTTAGAGTGACCTACGCACGAATAAAGAGGGAAGTTCTATGTAAATACCTTTACCGATTTTTTTTCTTTACCGAAGTAGACTCTTTTTAACATATTCTACACCTACAAAAATAATTATTCTGAAAAATGTACCTATATAACATTTAGTGACCGAATTCTATCAATTTCTCTCTGTGACAACTGGGCTAACTGCAATGACTTTAGAAAAGATAATCGAATCGTAATAAAAAAATATATTTTAAAAGACAATTACTATACAGTAATACATATTTTAAATGTTACATTTCAACAATTGGTAGAAGGCAAAAAGAACCCAAATTATATTTGATACTAGACCCGATATAGACAGCTTTATTAATATACACAGTAAAAGTTGTACATGCGTTTAAACTAAAACTAGCTGAAATTTGTTCGTTGGATCATTCCAAATAAGAGTTCTTATGTGCATTAGGTCCAAATAGTCCATGCATTTCAAGTTACGGATACTTGAAGGTCAAATAACAGTTGTATTCATATACTTGAAGGTTTTTAACTTTCCAAGTGCTATAATAACTCAGTGTTGAGATTTCAGAGGAAGTGACTAGAACAAAAGTTGTAGAAATAAGAGTAAGCTATCTTGTGATGACCTTGACTTTAACATCTCGCTATATTATCGAGGTCATTTGATCGTAAATTCTGGTTTTTTAATAAAATCCATACTTAGCACCTTGGATTCAGAAAGTACTCGTAATCTAACTTTAGCATATGAATCTTTCAATAAGAAGTTATATAAAAGGGGAGGATATTTTCCCATGAAGGTCCTCTGAAAGACAGAAAAGTTATCGTTACAAAATAACTTGAAAATTCTGATTTAGTATGAACTCACCCAGATAAAAGTTGTAGCAAGTCAAATGAACTAATTTCTGGTGACCTTGGCTTTGACCTTGACGTACGGTTTTAAGATTATTCATTGTGACATGAATTATTTCATTCTCCTGAATATAATCCGTTCTTAGCTTTACGCAGAGTCATCGGCGCGGATGTGACGGATGTTTAACTCCTTTTTACATTTGTTTCTGTTTTTTCATTGTTTGTTTCCTCTGTTCGTTTTTTTGTGTTTTTTAGGGTTTTTCTTTATTTTCTTAAAGTTTATTAACAGTGTTGAATCATCAAAGAATTAATTTTAAATATTTTTTTAATATTTTGTAAAAGGTCAATTATTTCAATTTGATTTATGTCCTACATTTTGAACTGATTGTATGACTTTAAGTGAGGGATATACATTTTCTTGATGTCTAGCATAGTTAACGATCAAACAACTTTGAAAATATTTCTAGAGGGTGAAGTCAAGGTCATCACAAGGCAGCTCACTTATATTCCTACAACTTTTGTTCTGGTCAGTTCCTCTAAAATCTCAACATTGAGTAACTACAGCACTTGGAAAGTTAAAAACCTTCAAGCATATGAATAATCTTTATTTCACCTTCAAGCGTCCGTAACTTGAAACCTATGGACTTTCTGGACCTACTACATATAAGAACTCTTGTGCGAATTGGTCAAACAGATACATTTCAGCTGGTTTTAACTCAAACGACGGTATAACTTTTACCGCGTATTTTGTGCGCGGTCCATTGTATGAAAACACAAATTGATATAATTAACACTTTTAGATTAGTTTGTAAGACTCTTTGATAATAATAGTCGAGAGACCGAAGCATATGATATATGTGAATATATTTTGTAAAACTAATAAGCCAAGTTCTTAATTTTGCTTCATATTGCTTTAAATTATTTCGTTTATTATTTCACTTTATATTTCACTTTTCACAAGGAAAATCTTATCCCAATAAGAAGCCTTAAAGTTAAAAAAAATGTGTAAATAAATCGCGTGCGGTTATTGAATATATTCTCGACAAGCTCGCCCAATTCTTTCAAGTCTCTGAGCTTGTGACCCGCCCAGCTCTTAGAGAATAATATTTCATATGTCTAGCTACCTTTTTATTTAGGAATTTTATTCGCTGGATTTATATTCTTTCTCATGTAAACCAAACACTGATTTTTCCATAAACAGAAAACATGTTTTTGAGAAGCAAATCTCAGATCAACCTTTACGGTTCAATCCGCAATATACCAACTTCAATATATATATATATGTGTTTTAAAAAGCAGATATTCATATATAAATACTTTCCGTAAAAAGTGTGATGAAAATATCGGGATCTCTAAAAAATTACAGGCAATGTAATATAAAAAAATGTATTTGATAATGTATGTTACATTCATAATTGCTGAAAGTCAACCTCTACATATATCCACCTGCCTTCTTTTATTTACAAGTATAAAAACATCTGTTCCTAATAATTCATTTTGATTTAATTAAACATTGTACACAAAAAAATATGTCCAGTGAATGTAGTTTCAAGAACATTCAATACACTACTGGTCTATTGTCTGTTAGTAACCTTACCTTTCCGAAACAAGTAAAACATGTCGACGGTTCAACGATAAAATATCTGTAAATAGAACATGAAAGTACACTGAGCCATGAAGTTTGCCACTAATAGAGTAATAGGCTGTCTAAACAATACAAATCCTAGATTATAGCCGGGGTTATTCACAACTTAATAACGATAAAAGGGCAAGTTTTTTGTACAGCGCAGCGTTGCGTATCTGTCACATCCATCCTTCTGTGAAAGCGTTAAAACAAATATGAAGGGTATTGTTTCAGTAAACCTTACTTTTTATGATAAAAAATAACTAACATATTTGATGTTTTGCTTTGTGCAGATATAATTTATAAAATTAGTTTTAGGATTCGCTTACATCAACATTTTATGAATGAATTTGCTACAGGATGTCCTAAAATTGAGCGATTAAACAAAGTGAGGTGATGTAGTAGGTCATTTCCAACTGAAATAACTGTATACGTGGTCATCCAGTTGTTGGAAATTTAAAAGTTATTTAAATTTTTGTATTTTTCCCTAAAATTACATTGTATTGTAGTAGTAGTAGCAAAATTGATTAAAAAAGTAGGAATTGCTTAGTTGTAGATAGTTAAAAGCATTTTTTAAAAACTCTTAAGCCAATCAATTTATACACAAAGAGTGCTCGACCTTACAAAAAGTCAAGGATGTTCTACTTTTTGAATACGTTGTTAGGACCTTTGTCGATAGTAAGAAACCAATAAGTTTGCAGCTACGAGAGGCCTGTGCGAGCTGTGCGATGCCCTAAAAACAGGGAAACGATTGCACTTGGTTCAGTTTTTGCTCAATATCTCCTAAACTATCCATCCTACAGAAAAGGCCATTACTTAATTTTTAAAGTAGTTTAAATTTGCTACAATTAAAGCCCAAGCCGAGTTCCATACGTCCAGAACTTTTCGAGATACAGTATAAAGTTCTTCAACAATTGTCTCCAAAAAGTAAAAAAAAATCGTTTTTGTCATATATCTTGTGTTATTTTAAAAAATACATTAATAACAAATGCTCCACATGACGTCCACCTGTTTCAGTACACAAATTAATACTTTTAAAATTCTGTGTAATATCAACGAAAAATCAAGTATTATCATTTTTTCTTTGTAGGTCATAGGTGCTTGTGAAACAGGAATCCTGTCGCGTTTGAGAAACAAAAGTTATTTGGATACTGGCAACTTTACATAGAGTACTTATAGAGATACAACTCCCATCAAAATTTGAAAATTTTATCTTTAATATAACGGAAATTATTTCAAATTTTTTTTTTGTTTAACCTTAAGAGGATGTGCTTCCTCATGGATGCATTTTTGAACTAAGGTAAGTTGGGTTATAGGAGCCCAATATGAACTCAGGAAGCACAGGTTCCTGTCCGAGAACTCAATTCTGGGACACCCTGTATATCAAAAACTATCATCTTCGTGAATTTATTATTACATAATATATAATATAATTATAGCACATTGTCTAATACACTATTTGCAGTTTTTTTTGTAGATAAGTTTAATTTTAGACATTTTAAATTTGGAACCCTTCTGAAGAAGCTGACAGCATGATCAGCGAAACGTCAAGTCAAGTTCGACGACCGCGGCAAAACCCGGAAAAAACTACTTCATTTTAAATTTTGTTTTTAATAATTTACAAAATATAAAAAACTAAAATTTTTTCTTTAAATTTAAATAATGAATAAGTTCTGCCAAACTGTCTCCCTATGTCCTCCCTCCACTCTGAATAGTTTTATTTTGGTTCTAACAAAAAGGGTTCTAGAATAGTTCAAATTTAGAACCAAAGCAAACCTTATATAATGCATTATGTCGTGAGTTTTGTCATAGAAACGAGTGTTCGGACGTATGTCAAATGTGAGTGTATTAGTGAATAACTATAACGAAATGTCTGTTCCACCGGGCGTTTGTTTCAAGTCGTAATGTTCTGGAGGAAGGTCCAGTCATTGTTGTTAAAGGACGTGGTATTCTCTCACTTATTAACGCGAGTATGAAACGTGGTGTTCAAAAAAACCAAAGATTCCTTCAATGGTTTAACGAAATGTTTTCACTTTTTGGAAATAATTGCCAATTTTTCAAGAACTGTATCTCGAAAGATTCTGGACTTGCCGCTGTAATTGTAGAAAATTTAACCTACTTTAAAAATGGAGTCATATCATTTTCTTCAGGACACATTGTTTAGGAGATATTGAGCAAAAACCAAAACAAGTTATCTGTTATCTTGTCACATAAAATTAATCGTGTTGTGAACACTTTTGGTTCAAAAAGAAACATAGTTAACTTTTATGTGTATTATTACTATTTTATAAGACTACTTCTGTAGTTTCGGAAACAACACTATACGATTTATAGAAACAAAGATTAGAGATAATGAAAAATTCAATTCCTCGCTTGTTTGTAAAAAAGATTGATGAATAAAATTCATTTTAATTAACATGTGTTACACGATAGTAAAATCTGCAATAAATGGGCAACTTTCTGTAGTACATCTTTTCTTTCTGTCAGCGTCACCTAAAAATGAATTAAACCTGTTATTTTATTTGACAGAAAATAACAGAGCTTATAGAACTGTTTTATTGGATAGGTGCACTCACTCAAGATGCTCTTAAAGAAACAAATCACTTTTTTCAATATTTCCTTAGTGGCGCACTATTCAAGTTTAAGAAAAAATACATAAAATAAAATAACTTGAACCATTAGATAACCACATATCTATATCTATATTTGATTGCTTTTATTGGAAATAACCTCTGTCTCCGCAATTCGTCTGATTGTTCACTTTTGGGATACCCTGCATGTACGAGTATCTACTTTTAAAACAATACATTATAACTTATTGCAGAAAGTAGGTATCTTAAACATCGATTAAGTATGAGAATATTCGTGAGCGTACAGTTTAGGTCAAAATAATAGTAAAAGTACTAATCAATTTGTTCCTTAGGATTCCCCAATTTGTAAATTGTTTTCCAATGTTAAATATCGAAGATGGTTTTTTGCTCATAACTCACAAAGTACATGTCAATTAAAGTAAAATTTGGAAAGTACATGGTAAGTCCGTATTTATAACTAAGAGATATAACGCCTTCTTGTCAAGGAAACTAGGGGTTCAATAGTCGTAAAGCGTTTTACTAATAAATTTATAAATACATTTTTCTAATTTGAGATAACATTCTTTAAACAATTATTCATCAAATAAGTCTATCAGCAGTCCAAATTTTGTTTAACAGTCCAGCTACTTGCAAATTAAAAAACATTTTTACTTTTATCATATCATACATAAGTGCTAGCGCACTTTAATAAACGATTTCTTCTGGTTGTAAAACTTATATATTATTCCATTTTAAAGTTATTTATTTATTGTTAATCGTGCTATTTATATTCGCGTGCTGACGGAGTTTAGCTCTTCTACTACTCAACCAGGCCATGTACACATTGATATCATCACAACAACCATTCCATGCTATTATGCCATGTACCACAGCTCATACTCAAAGTCAGGAGAGATAAGAGCAACTAGACATGTTGTGCCACCTAACAGTGGTCTAGTCCACGATTACCATCTCGATCACATTAACAATGCCATTAAACATCTATACCCTGCCAGGATTCGAACCCGGAACGCTGTGGTGGTAAGCCTAACTCGTAAACACTACAACACTGAGCCGATTTTAAGGGCATAAATCTTTAAACATATTAAATCTAGATCATCGTTATTACTCGAGACGTGTTAAATCGTTAAATAAGAACGAACAATAAATTTGCGTATCGTCAGCATAAAAATGAACTTTACAACAATAGTTTTTAAATTCTAAATAGAATAGATAATAAATAATCATGGCTCCAAAATCGAGCCTTGTGGCACACAAGTAGAAATTTATAGAAATTAGGATTATGCATTATTTGAAATTACTTTTAGCTGACCCTCTTCGAGATAACTGGTGATTAAAACCTTGGCATTTTCTTCTATTATATACTACAGTTTCTACTAATTTGTTCTTCTCAAACTTATTATCCTGACTTTTTATACACCGTTTCATGAAGCTGTAAATCCCGTTCTTCTTTTTTTTTCTTGTCAGTAAAATCAGTTTCTCTCGAAAATGAGCATCTAATCAGTATCAAACCAATCCTTCTACCCACCTTTTTTAGAATTTTTTTTAAAGAAATTCAAAACTGCATCTGAAGTGCCAAAAAGGTACTTATATCAATGTTTACGAGAAAAAGCATTAAAAGTATTCGGTCAAAAGTATATCCAAGAAAGGAACATTGAAAGTATTCCACCCCTGTTTTCTAAACAAGATACGAAATGAGTTATATTTTTCAAGAACAGATTCTTGCTGTGTATTTCGTTCAGGCTTCATTACAGTTCATACATTACCTTGGAAATTATAAGCAAAAAACACTTTCTCTAGATTTTGCCTACTAAAAAAAATTACAGGTACTTCTACCATTTTTTTGTCAAATCCATATGCTCTCAAAATATTACTCTATGTTTCTGAGATTCCCTGCATAAAAGTAAAGTCTGAATAGATTTTATTCGAATTATTTCATCACGGAAATAGTAACGACCTTATGTGAATCTTTAACGGACGATTTGTCCTTAAGAAAACTTGTCCTAATATCCCTTAAGATAAAATAGAGGGTTAGAAAGATAAGATGCATTAAGTTTAACTAAAAAAATACAGGGCATTTATAAAAATAAAGTTCTAAAATCTGTAGGTCATTCTGATTTTAGGAGTATTTCGTAAATTATTGATTAATTACAGCCGAATGACCTAGACTGATAATTATTATTATTAAACTGCAAATCTCTAAATTGAGTCTTTATAGAATATTGAATATAGAAAGCGTGTTGCATTTCATACAATTTTATAGTAGGTTGTTTTGCCAATTAGTTACTGAAATTGAAGTTCAATCGAGAGAATTCATAAATACATAAAACTTAGTAGGGATGTTAAAATATCGATAATTCATACCATTTGATTAGAACTCACCCAGGTAGCTAAAAGAGTCAACTTGGATATATGAAATTCATTTGTTTCGTTTTTCTCTTTGATACATAAATCTAATATTTGATGTAGGTAATAATGTTCCACACTGTTTTGAATTCTTTATGTCTTTGGTTTATAAACTACTCAAAAAATAAACAGTACCGCCCTTAAAATTAGAAGAATTTCAAGCATTGATCATGGACTTTGCTGTATTTGCATATGTGTAGATGTGGATAGACAATTTTAGTGTTTTGAAAGTCAATCGATTTCATTTTGTCTGGATTGTAAAATGCATAATTAAGGTGTTGACCCCAAAAAATATATTAACATAAAACTTCCAGGTAATCTGCCATTTTGCCAGAATAGTTTTCGAATTATTTATTCATATTCTTTTTTAAATGTAGTGCATTATCTTTTAATTGAATTTAAATTCGCAACATCAAACTTGTTGTTATATCATTCCAACCTTTTTGAGAAGAAGGATTATCTGCACTTTTATAAGTTGTAATCGTCATGTTTATGACTCTCACAGCCGGTTTTACAATCGCAAGTTAACTTTCATGTTAGTTGACTTTTACTTGCAGGTTAACTATAACTTTACCGACACATGCGTTTTTCAATGTAAAGTTAAGTGATAATTTGTAAACGAGAGGTTGTGAATAAAATTTATAATGTTGGTACTGGAAAAATGGGTAATATACATAAAATTTATTAATTTTGGTCCAAAGTCACGTCACCTGCTATCAAATATAAATGTCAGAAGCAATTTATGAGTTAGTGGTCTATTACTAAGTAAGTAGGTAAGTATTTAGTCTCGATCTATTTAAAAAATCTCTTCCATCGTATTCTTCGAAAAAGTTAGGTCTATACAGGATTACCTTGGCTACTCATCACTGCTATATGCATTTACTTCGTACATATCCATTTTTAGGCAAAATATCAAAAAATTATTTTGTGACAGTTATTTTATAGGTTATAAATTGCCAGTAAACTGCCAACTTCTAGTTAACCCACACCTCATCTGCTAGTAAAGTTAACTACTAGATAACTACCACATCGAAAATAACCAGATATTGTAAAACCCAATTTCTATAATAACCTGAAAGTTAACTCTGACTGGAAGTTAACTAGCGATTGTAAAACCGGCTGTCAATGGCAGATTTGCTAACATTATGACTATTTAGAATAAGACTTCTCTTGACTAGTGAACTGAGATTTAAACTAATGTTTAAGCAAATATTGTAAATTAACAAATGTATGTTTCTTAACTTGTCTCACTATAATTTTTTTTGTTTCGTTGATTTGCTGTTGTTTGAATAAATGAAGTTGTTTGAATAAATGAAGGTCTTCTCTCTCATTCTGTTGAAATCAGATGTTTACTTAATCCTGGCCACTACTTGATATTACGAGAAACTCGACGAATTTTAATGAACATCATATGCTTGCCGATTTTCAATATTTGCTAAAACGTATAAACTTGAATACTGAACAACTGAAGAGAAAGATCAGTGCTACCTTAACTCAATTTAGGATAAGAAAAAAAAAACGATCCATCCTAAATGCACATAGTGTTACCAAAAGTGACTACCGATGATTCATTGTGAGAAATTCATCATATTAATATATAAGTTTTTTGTGAAAATAAGAAGACATTCTTTGTTGAAGCCAACTAGTGAAAATAAAAATCATCTGAAAGCTTCATTCTTGGATACAGCACAAAATGGGTCATTTGAACTATTGAGGAGAATAAAATGTAAAAAAAATATACATTACTTGAATTAAATACCTACTATTATTTAGCTAAGATGCTACTGTCTCGGAATTGAAGTAATAAACAAACGAAGACAGCAAGTAGCGATTCACCACCAAGAATTAATCTGTACTGAGTGGAAGCAAACGGTCAGTCGGTAGTTGAGCTCGTATTGAATTTCTTTGTACAATTGAAATTGCCGTCTTATATTTTTTAGTTACTTGAGAACGGTATACGCATTACATTAAAGACTGCTGCGTATAAATCGTATGAAAAATTTACAAAATATTTGTATGTCCACACTTTGAGAGTGTATTATTTTTCCACAAAATTGTTATAGTTTGTAAAACAGAAGTATCTAAGTAAGAATGCATATAAGCAAGTGTTCGTTTGCAGCAACGTGCACTTGTGTGAGAGATTCTTTGTTGTTTCATGAGACAACAGTAGACCCTGTAGTTACTAATAAGTTGAGAACTCACTCAAGAATATAAAAGAGTATATATAGAAATATCCTAAAATTATTAAAGTAGTCGCAATTTGGACTTAATCTAGACAGATACCTATAGTGGTGATAGTCCTTAAGTTTCATTGTCCAGAACTATAAAAGATTATAATAATATATAAACTGTTACTGTTTCTTTTATTTAGTAATTTTTCTGTTAGAATTAATAAATAGCCCGCTATGCAACGACTATATTCATGAAAATTTCAAACAACTCTGCTTTAAAGAAAGGTCAGTACAATGCAGTAAGTTTGGCGCTGCAAAAAATCTACACCTAAAATCTACATCTAAAAATGTACATCAAAAAAGAATATGGTCTAGTAGTTCTAAAACCGGAGGCAAAATAAAACAGTTTACCTGATAATTGTATTAAGATTGAAGTAAAAAATGTGTACCGGCAGTGATTATTTCCCGTTGTTATATGTTAATGTTATGTTTTAGTTCAACACCCTGTATTTTATATCCTTCGTAATCAGAGAAATTTTAATCGATTGACGTCTAAGTTACCCAATAATTTTGATCTGATTTTCTATTTCACCATCTGCTTTACGGTGAAAGAATTACGTTATGATACAGTGTAGTAGTCACTATAATTGAAGGATATTTCAAGTACAAGTTAATATCTGACACGTAACTAGTTCAATAACCGTAGACTTGCAAAAAGATGTGAATAGATTAATTTAAATTAATTCTGTTCATCAGAAAAACGATTCACACATAAAATAAAAAAAACACCTTTCAAATTCATAACGGGGAGCCGAGTTTCCACTGAAGTTCTCCTCCTCCTATAATTTTTTTATGATTATTGAAAATCTGTTGCGAATATCTCGATTTAATTTCAAGTTCATAATATTTTTTCCACAAACAATTTCATACATCTATTAGAGTAAAGGTTTGTAAACAATGTTTTTTCTTCATTAATGATTTATAAAATTTTATACCAGTAAACAGAAATGTCCGTGTGAAACAAGTGACTGGGACAGCCGCCTTAAGTAGTTGTTAGTTGTGGATCTTTTTCTGTTAAATAATTCTTATGTATAACTTTATTTGATTGATTTCGTGTAATGCAAAGAATAAAGGAGCACTAATGCTAACTTTTATCGATTTTTATTTTTTTTTAAGTATGTACTACCACTTCGATCCCTCGAAGTGTTTTTGTGTGTATTACTAAAGTATGAAGATTATGTCATGAAATATCTGTAGTTATTCCTCAACCACAAACATTTTCTTAAAGCTGCAAAACCATTATTTTTGCTTGATGGAGTAAGCGCAACCTTTTGAAAGTATTACTTGATTATTGCCATTTCAACCTAAGGTAACGTTTCTCAAAAATACATTCTTTTTGGAAAATGTGAAAAAGAATTCAAAAACTGCCAACTTCTAAGCGTTAATGTTTCAACTTGAGAACATTCACACAAGGAACGAAGAGAATGAAAACACAGGCCCACAAAAGAAGGTTTCCTGGTCGGTGTACCAGAGCCATGCTCTTCTGTCAGAATCGCATGATTGTGGACAAATTTTCGAGCTAGAGCCTGAGGAAGATTATAATTTGGGAAATATTGGTATTTCAGATTACGATCGATTCGGCATGATCGACGAAAATTTTGGAGGCATGGAAATATCATTTCTTTCATAGAATATAGTTCTCTATTCTATGAAGTATTATCGCATTCTCTCCTGTTACCCATGGTACGATAAAATCAAAAGATATTGACTTAGAAGGAAATCCAACATGAGAAATTCAATTATATAGAATTCATCGTAGATCTTTTCCGTATATAATATCTTGTTGGAACCATTCGCCCTGCTCTGAACTGAAATCTAAGTTTTCTAGAAAGTAGGAAAGTGAAGGAAATTTCAAATTCATCGATCAACCCAATTCCCAGTCATTTTGTTTATGATATTTTTCGAAACTCTCACTTTTATTATTTCCCTGCACGTCGTTATTAGCGCCTCGTAGGGAGACGTTGGGGTGCGAGGATGAAACCATAATGTATCCGACGACGAGTTGACATGGTCCTCGTCAAGGTCAGATAGCCGCAATATTTAATCCTAGGGAGATATGGAGAAGATCTGAGATTAATATTGAATACTCCATCATTGAAATTCTCTCTTGGATTTCCTTCTACGTCAACATCTTCTAGTTTTATCGTTGTATGGGCAACAGGAGGGAATACGATAATGCTTCATAGAAAACAAAGTACTCTATTTACTCTACAAAAGAAATTATATTATCATGCCTCCAATATTTTCGTCGATCATGCCAATCATAGTATAAAATATCAAAATTTACAAAATTGTGACCTTCTTCAGCTCGAAAATTTGTCCACGATCATGCCATTCTGATTCCGGATTCATGTTCAATTACTCAAAAAACATGGGTCTGGTATGCCGACCAGGAAAGTTTTAATTTTTGGGAGCCTGTGAAATTATAAAATATAAGCATATAGCTATTAATAATAATCTTCATTCAGTATTTCAAGATTCCAGCACTATCTCGAAGTCACACCGCTGAGAACTTTAAACATATTTTCAGGACTCTCGGCATTTCTAATGAAATCTGTTCCATTAAAAATTACTTTGACAATTATTTCCCTTTACTATAAAATATATTTCCTGATTCATATATGCAATTTGACTCTATCATAGCGGATTTGACAAAAGATGAATCTGAGAAATCGTTAACAAAAGTCATGAAAAAAGTTTATAACCACTAGCCTAGACACTTCAGTAAAGTTTTCACTGTATTGAAAGCGTCAGAGAGTTAATTGTACGATGCAGAACTATAACAAATAAAGCATTGGAAGGTAGTTTTTAATCAATAATTCCCTTCCGCCAATATGCAAAAATGAATAGAAAAATAATATTCCAGTGTTGTAACAAAATATTTAATTCAATCATATTTGGCCATGTATTTTTTTAGATATCGGTTACCCAATAGGCATTGCTCGCTTTAGATAAACCAAACAAGTGTACATTTACCTTATTATTTAAAAACGGATTCTATTAGTTAGACAGTCTAATGCAGTTGTCCTGGGGAGTATCTCGTATTTTTAAAAAAGTGTATTATTTATTTTGATTTAATATATAAAAGAGTAAATATATATCTAATAAATAACAATTAATTAATCTCTAACAATGTTTATTAAAAATCAATATTAACCAATAGAAAATAAATATTTTGATTAGATATGTTAATGTTTATATCTTTTTTTAAATTTAGAAGATATTTCCAAGGACTCGGTTTTGGACATAGAGATAAATGTATTAAACCACAAATAACCAGATTGTGACTGTTTGTGGTTATATGAAAAATAAATTTTATTAATGTCTGATGAGGCATTAGTTATTCATTCTGAGCAAATTAGTAATAGTTTCTGAGGTAATCGTAATTTTGATTTACTTTAATTTCTAAATCTGAAATGAATCATTAAACAAAGACAAAATTGTTTCTCCTTGTTATTTTTTTTACCATTCAGAATTGAAATATATACCATATCATATAATAATATATTCATTGAAAAATAGAAGCAGTATATATGAAATAAATCAATGCATTGAATCAGTAAGTTAGAGAGAAATATGCTTTCATATTTGGTTTATTATAAGTGTTTTAAAAAATATTACAATGAAAATAAGTACTTATTATCATTGTCACATTGGTAATATACGGCATGTATGGTTTTCATCCATCACTTATTATAAATATTTTTAAAATCATGTTTAGTTCTTAAAATATATATAATAGACCAAAGATAAACGCCAATTTTCCTCTCACCTTGTAATGTTACAACCTTAAGGTGGCCATTACCTAGAAAGAGACATCCGATATGGAAATATTTATTACTTTTGCCTATAACTTTTTTTTTCTTAGTACGTATATTTAAAAAAACTATAAGAGTACCTTAGTAGAACCATAACAAGACAATTACTATGAATTTTCACTCAATAATTTCAGTTTGTAAAATAGCTAGATTTAAATTTAAAACTTATGTTAATCTTTCTATGTTGTAGTTTTTATTTTGCAAATCACTGAAATTATTGAGTGAAAATTCATAGTGATAATGTTGTTATGGTTCTACTTAGGTAGTCTTATAGTTTTTTTAATATGCATACTAAGAAAAAAAAAAGTTATGGGCAAGAGTAATAAATATTTTCCTATCGGATGTCTCTTTCTAGGGAATGGCCACCTTAAAAGAACAATCAAATGATTTTGTAGTCAATTTTTCTATATAGAATTCTGTGCAGCTACCTATACTACTTTTAAATTTTTTCTTACATCATGTCTAATCAATTTTTACTGTTCCTGTACTGTAAAGGAATTTGTGGATATTCTGTTTGTTTTCGCATTTAAATCCATAGTAGAAGATCTGGTGCACATCTTCAAAATAATTTCAAGGTCAACTCTATTGTTTAAATGAAAACCTGTATTTTTCACCGGGACACAGTATTCCGTGAAAAAATTAGCCAAATTTGCCTGAAACTGTTTTCTTGGAAATCCGAATTGATGTTATGGATAACACATGGATCTTGCCTGCATTAATTTAATTGAGAACAAATAATTTTTATAGATTTTAAAATACCACTTCTTTAATAAGAGGTATATTGATATTTAATTTCTACTGGCGTCATACAACAATAAGATTAAATAAAGGGGAAATATTAAATACATATAACAATGCTCGTTAGATCGGTCACATACACTAGCCTGTTCGAACACCCGATTTAAAGATTCATTATTTTTTCTTGTCGGGGGTATATTAATGATAAGGTATATCAAAATATATGAATTACTCCTGATAATATAAGAAACGTATCGATACACAAATCCTAATAATGCTACTTTGATGATGTATTGAAAAAAGTGTCGTAAAGTTGATGGTCATAATTTTAACATTTATTGAAGTAATAAACAAGAAAACAGCAGAAAAAATAACTATCTATAACTAAAAGAAAAACTTTGTGTAGAAATATTAATGAAATCTTTGCATTCTTTCGATAACCTGAATTCTGGTTATGCTAGCAAATTAAAATCCTAAAATGAATTTGTCTAATTCCTTATTTGACAATTCTCATTCTAACACTAGCATCCACACAGTCCCCTACGGCCATGCAGATTAAACTAGTATCCACATAACCCCCTACGATTATGAAGATTCAGTTAAAAATGAGAACAAAGACCTAAAATGAATTTATTTATCTACCTTGTCTTAAAAAATTGTTCATTCCAATGGATTACATTTTCATGAAATCTATCATTCTGTTTCCTGGAAATGCTTAGCCTTTGAAACGTTTTTCGCCCTTATTCTGGAGCTCATCAGAAAGACATAAAGCCATTCAAGTCTTTCTGATGAGCTCCAGAATAAGGGCGAAAAACGTTTCAAAGGCTAAGCATTTCCAGGAAACAGAATGATAGATTTCATGAAAATGTAATCCATTGGAATGAACAATTTTTTAAGACAAGGTAGATAAATAAATTCATTTTAGGTCTTTGTTCTCATTTTTAACTGAATCTTCATAATCGTAGGGGGTTATGTGGATACTAGTTTAATCTGCATGGCCGTAGGGGACTGTGTGGATGCTAGTGTTAGAATGAGAATTGTCAAATAAGAAATTAGACAAATTCATTTTAGGATTTTAATTTGCTAGCATAACCAGAATTCAGGTTATCGAAAGAATGCAAAGATTTCATTAATATTTCTACACAAAGTTTTTCTTTTAGTTATAGATAGTTATTTTTTCTGCTGTTTGCAAAATCCTATAAAGAATGTTTCAATACAATTATAAGCAAACAAATAATAATTCTTTTTTAAAATAATAAACAAGAAATTTCATTATCTAATTTTACTTCAAGGAAATCTTCTGTTACTATTTTAGATCTCACATGAGTATTTATCTTATTGTTATTCGAAGTTAGAGACTAATTAAATAATGCACATTGTATTTAAAGATAATATTTAAAAATGTTTTAAGAATTATTATCGTTTCTCAATTAAATGTTGGTATATGTGTTCGACGTATTTTCGTTAAAATCAATAAACCCTGAATACGCGTCACGAAACATTTTTTTATTAAATAGCTCTGATGCAAGACCATTAAAAAAACGTTTCAAACAAATGTTGCTCGAATTTCTCCGTAGGCAGTTCTGCAATAAAAAATATAAGTTTCTATTTAAAAAATTGAAGGTAAATTTAAAATTACCTTGAAAACATACACCAAATCAAAAGCAAATAATGTCATTTTGTACCCTCTCGAAACCAGATAACTTCTGCCTAAAATATTGTTTTCGAAAAGTCGTTTTGTCTCTAAAATATTGTTATCTCAATTTAAATGAATTACCATGTGCAGAAAGTAGTACAGGCAAATTAGCCGTTTAGGGTAACAAAAATTCATAAAAGGATTATCTCTGGGATTTAAGTATGTAATAACCTGGAGAATGAGATGATGCATTCTTTGCATTTTCAAATTCCGGGAAAATTCAAAAAAATTTGGAAAAACTTTCTAATTTTTGTTTTATTTTGTTCTAGCGGCCAAAATAATGAAAATAGAGAAAAAGTTTCCAACAAAATTTGTAACTCGTCTCTTTCTCTACAAAAAAGACCTTTACAAATTTTTGTCTTACTTAAGCCGTTTAGAAGATAAATCGACTTTTCCACTTATAGTTTTAAGCCGCTTCGAAATGCGCGAAAAACAAGAATTCTCCGGGAGTTTCGTACGACCGGGGTCATCGATCGATTATATTATACTTACTATTCAGAGCGCCTAAAAAAATGAAAATAACATAATATGTAGAGAAAAGTCTCAGCTTTAATGTGGAGCTAATCACAAAATTAATAAAAAAAATTTAGTAAACTTTGTACAGTTGATCCAAAGGTTTATTCATATCTTTGCCGGGAGTCGTTAGAATGATAATTCATTTTGCTTATAAATTCTTATATAATGATATATTAATCCAATTAACATTTTATTGCAATTACTTTTCTTGAAAAAATATGCCATGCGATCAAAGTAGAGGGTATAATTTCTCATCCATCAATCACCTTCAAATTTTGGAATTTAATTCGCTATATCTTAATTAATAATAATAGCACAGTCTTAATTATTGGATTATAGGTACAATAAAACATATTCTTTCGAATGACTTTAGAGTTTTTTAAACGCGTGCAGTACTTTTTGAGTTTGTCTACATTATTCATACACGTTCAGAAAATGCACAATTATACAGTAAAACATATACAACTTATTTGTTTCTTAACATTCTTCAATGAAATGTTCGCGAAATATAGATTAAAGTGCATGGAATCGACTCCATGCAGTGAAAAAGCACCCATTGTTACAGGAGAAATAGGCAGGATGCATAAAACTCAAAGATATGGATAAATCAATTGCATAAAGTTTGCTAAGCCATCTTGTAACGCCTTTTTTTCTATGATAAAAATGTGTATGAATTTTGTGATTAATTCCACATTAAAGCGGAGACTATTCTCTACATTTCATGTTGTTTTAATTTTTTTAGCGACTCTGAATAGTAAAAAATATCGATCGATGTGTCCGGTCGTACGAAACTCCCAGAGAATTCTCATTTTCCGCGCATTTCGCAGCGGCTCAAAACTATAAGTGGAAATCTGGATTTATCTGCTAAACGGCTTAAGTAAGACAAAAATTTGTAAAGACCTTTTTCGCAAAGAAAGAGGCGAGCTACACATTTTGTTGAAAACTTTTTTCTGTATTTTCATTATTTTAGCCGCTAAAGCAAAAAACCAAAAATCAAAAAGTTTTTCCAATTTTTTTTTTAATTTTCCCGGAACATGGAAGTGCAAAGAATGCATCGTTCCATTCTACAGGTTGTTACCTACTTAAATCCTGAAGATGATCCTTTTATTAATTTTTGCGAGGTTTTTGCAAAATTTTCCCTTCATTGCCTGTACTAAAGGAAGACATTGGCGCAAACATTTAAAAAATGTAATTTGGGAATTGCTTATTATTAACATTATATCAACATTCTTTTAAAATATCATTTTCAATACCAAATGAGAGGATAGAAAGAAAATTGGAAAATATTTTTATATAAGTTTGCAGGACGATTGAAAATTTCACTGCTGTTAAAGAAATTAGAAGTGTTACTTCTAAATAATTGGATTTTTTACCTATTTAATATGTTGTCTTTCTAGGTAAAAAAGTTTATACATAGCTCTTTAAGATGTCTAGTTGTTACTTATAATTTTCAGATCGTTGTTATCATATAAAGAATAGAAATATTCAATGAGAAAGACGTCACCAGAAAAGTTCCTGAGTGATATGAATAAAATTTATTTTCAAAATATTGAGGGAAACTGTTTAAGTCTCTATATGAGAAAGTACTCAGACTCAGATATAATTTTCCAGTCGTAGAATGTATGTTCCAGAAAATGTTGTCAACTGAAGAGATCTACCTTGGCTATATAGTTTTACAAAGGTTTAATAAAGAGAATGTAGAATGTAGAGGAGATACCCAACGTTGAAAAATTAAAATCGCTTTAAGATATGTAGGAAATCTGGGTTTCAAACAAGAGCAGGAATTAAGTTCTCTGTTAAAAGTTGTGGTAGAAATGATGGATAGAATAATTAAGCAATGTGGTCATTGGATAAAATTTTCACAGCACGTTGCAGTTATAATTCGAAATAAACAGAATTAAGGAATAGCTATTTTTACTACTTTCTTCTTGATTTAATGCCTATCATTATTTGCATACTATAACTTCCATATGCACAATTCAAGGCCACTCTGAAACTACTGGGAGCTTTGGACAATGACACGTACAATGTTAAACATAAGAGCAACTACTCAATTTAATAGGAGCATGTACTGGAAACCAAGTCGGTTTTATTCATATGAACTGGAGTATAAATTCACACGTTCTGGCCATACTAAGTACATACCTGGAGTACGAACTCTGTTTTATTCATATCACCCCTTTACTTGAAAAATAAGTTGCCTCTGATAACATATGAGCAACCCTGAAAAGTCACCATAAGCTGACAGTGACTCAATAACCTTGCTCGTGACACTAACGATATGTTATAATGAGTGAACTTTTGCAAAAATCAAGCTACAAATAAAATGACGTTGATCACAGATATGAAATTTGTTTGTTTATAATTACCGAGAATTGTAACTATATTTTACTAATAAATTTAATTATAAATTTAATTAAAATAGAGGGGCCAATTCAATGTCAGTAATTAATCATAATGATAATGAAAGGAGACAGTCTATTTCTGACCTAATTCGTTTAATATGCTACCGGTTTCGTGAATAACAATTGCTTCACACCATTCTTGTCCACGGAAGCGGTAGAATTGTATGAGATAGACGGCTGTTTCTTTTCTTTGCCATTATATGTTTTGTTATGTTGGTAAAGAATCTTATTAAATACATTTTGATATTATTTAATCGAAAATTATAAATAAACTAGATCTTATGAATTATGTTTGGACGCTTACTAGGATGATTAAAAAAAATAAGGTTTTATTTTATTTCCACCCTCCAGATTTTTTCACATTCTAAGAAAATTATCTCCAAATTTGAACAAAATTCAGTACTGTTAACACGTGCCTCCGAGACTATGAACTATGTCGTGTATTGCTTATGGATAAAAGATTTTTTTTTAATTTGAAAGAGAATCGTTAAAATATGGTGAAATGAAAGTAGTACATAAATTACATTTTGAAAATTGCGCAGAAAATACGAACTAATAATTTCTTTTTAAAGTAATGCCTCGCGTTTTACATTGTCGCAAAATTACTCGTATGCGTATTTTTGACATTTATTATTGGTTATTTGCAATTATTTGCATGCGTTATCGTTAATTAATCATATTCTAGTCTCTATTCATATTTTACTTGCTCAAAGAATTATAATTTATTTAAACAATTATATTTTTGAACATTAGCGCAAGCTAGAATCTGATTAGTTAAAATTTTATGCAAAGAATGTCGCGAATAAACAATAATAAACGTAAAAAATACGGGATACTCTATTTCTACAACTATACAGTCACCTTCAAACCCCTATAAAAATCTGTTGGAGGGATAATTAAAAAATGAATTACATCACAAATTTGCGAAGAAATGTCTTCTTTTGGTAAGAAATTCATGGAAAACTTATTAGTCTTGGAGGCACATGTTAACACTAACCGATTTTGTTCAAGTTTAGAGATCATTTTGTTTGTGATTTTAAATAAAGTCGGAGTGTAAGACAGAAATAAATCGAGATTTATTTTTCACAAGTATAAATTTGAGCCAGCCTAGTTTTTACCGAGAAAATGATAACATTGTTATTGCAATACCTCTAGAAAACTACTGCCTCATATATATCAACCCAGAGGTTTTAATTCCCCATTAAAGTTTAATGGTTTGGGGCTATTTTGCATAATTTTCGTACTTGTATGTTGTTTGCTAAAAACCGTTTTTTTTTTACCTAAACTCTTATTTGGATGTGAATAAAATACATCTAAACTGTTCTTAAAAACCACTTGTATACAATATTTCTCTGCTTGTTTGCTTTGAAAGAAAGGTACACCACTAATTCGGCTATATATTGATTTTAAGAATTTCGTCACACAACACTGACAAATTTTTTATGTTTGCTGAATTTGAAAATAGTTTCTAAATGCTTTCTAGATTGTCTAAAGGGACGAGGCGAAAACCTCGCCTTCGAATGAAAAGAATGTCCCATACGATTATTTTGCATAATCACGTTCGAGGACATGCCCCTGAATAAGGATCAAGAGGTCGTCGGACGAAAATCTATTCTGAATTTGTTTAAACAAATTGCAAAAGTCGCTATTTTGATTTTTGGTCATTCTAAACAAAAAGGGCCTCTTGTAATTTTTTTGTAAAGTAAAGAAAAACGTAAATACGGCCATTTTCAAGGTTGAAATACAATATTAAAAAATAAATTTTTTGAGTTCGTCCAAATTCTTGTACAATATTTGAATATCCATTAACAAACTCCTGAAGAGTAAGTGCAGATTTTTTCATTCTAAAGATTAAATTTTAATTGTTAGACGTTTTTAGCCGGGCGCGCGCTGTTTCAGTTGTTCGGAAACGGTCCACTTTACGAAAACATGACGAGAAACCTTTTTTATTTAAAATGACCAAGAAAATAAGCGATTTTTGTAATTTGCTTAAAAAAATTAGTTTAAACAAACTGCAGAAATCGCCTTTTTTACCTGAATTTTAGGTTTTCTTGGTCAATTTAAACAAAAAAAAGTCTCCTGTCAAAGTTGACTATTTTCGACTTATAAGGAATTGAAATAGCCCGCGCCCGGCTGAAAACGTCTATTTGACAATTAAAATTTGTATAAAGAATGTTCAAAGATGACAGGTTGACAAAAGAAAAAAAGTTGTATGGATCTGGGGTCAGACCATACGTTTCTTATGTATTTTTCGACGCTAAATTCGAATCTGTTTTTAGTTTTGCTCTGTCACGTCAGGATTTTGAGATATTCTAACCTAAAAGTTAGACATATTTGAGGTTATGTAGCTTTGAGATTTTTTTTTCTCAAGAAACCATGTATGAGATCTTAAAGTACAAATCTTCCTCTTTAAAATACCGTAGAGTTTGCTCAAATATCTTTTTTTGTTTCGCTGAGATATCGATTTTTTAAAATTGTCTGTTCATTGTTTCCCAATACATTTAATTAGTACGGAAACCTGTATGGTCTTTATTTAATTTGCAATATCTTGGCGAAAAAAAAAGATATTAGAGCAAACTCTACAGCATTTTAAAGAGGAAGATTTGTATTTTAAGATCCCATACATGGTTTCTTGAGAAAAAAAATTCTCAAAGCTACATAAACTTAAATATGTCCAACTTTTAGGTTAGAATATCTCAAAATACTGACGTGATAAAGCAAAACTAAAAACAGATTCGAATTCAGCATCGAAAATTACATAAGAAACATATGGTCTGACCCCAGATCCAAGAAACTTTTTTCTTTTTATAAACCTGTTCGCATTTTCGCGAACTCAAAAAAATTCATTTTTTAATTTTGTATTTCAACCTTGAAAATGGCCGTCTTCGCGTTTTTTCAAACACTGAATTGTTCATAAATCGGAAATGGTCAACTTTACAAAAAATGACAATAGACCTTTTTTGTTTAGAATGACCAAAAAACTGCACTCAGATCAAGAAAAGCAAGCTTTGCCTTTTGTTCAATAAAAATTAATTTAAACAAATTGGGACCAGATTTTTATCCGTCTAACTCTTAATCCTTGTTCAGGGGCATGTCCTGAACGTGAATGTGCAAAAAATTGTGGGAGATATTTTTTTCATACAAAGGCGAGGTTTTGACCTTGTCTAAATTAGCACATATAATTTCACTCATCGATTAATGAAAATATTCTCTAAAAAAATTCCAAACTAAGTTCGACTACAAGAAATGCCTGAATAAGGACAAATTTTATGTATACAAAAATAAAAATAAGGTCGGTCTTAATGACTGACTACAAGAACTAGAATATGATCCTATTCTGGAAGAACGGTGACAGGAAGATTATTTGGATTTAAAAATATTAATTTAATTATGAAAATATCTATAGTGCTTATTCCTGTATCTAATAGTAATTTAGACACTTTTTATTTTGCAAACGTATCCCATTATGTAAGTATGTTTGCAATAAATATTTCTCAAAGTTGAAAATCAATTTTAAAATTTCCCAAATAATCATGAGCAAGGATTTACGAGCCCAGTAAGGAAATAAATATGATAAAGTCGCGTTCGTGAAATTTTGAAGAGCTCTGTTTGCAAGTATTTCTCTTAATGACTCACATGTAGTAATGATTCCTAATATATTTGTATAACTGTCATACATTCTAAAGCTGCGTTTGTGCCTCATCAAATACAAAAATATTTTCAAAATTCTTTAATAAAAAATGCTATGTATAATTTTACCTCTATGTCCATATCTATAATGATAATCGTAGACATAAATGAATATACTGTTGTGAGCAAAGGCACTAATTGAAGATAACCACAGGGAGGTTAGAGAGAGACAAACTCTGGGGTGAGCGGGACGCAGGGGGGTGGCGGGGGTGGTGGCAGCTCCGTCACAACTGGAGCAGCAGCGTCTGGTAGCGACAATGTAGAACTACCTCCAGCTGTTACTCGGGGACCCATGTTGTCGTACTGGGGGACAGCATACGGGCGCCTCGGCAGCGTAGCCATCCCATGGTACACTGATTTGGGCCTGTGGGATAAGTCCAACAGGTCAGGACACCTGGACACATCAAGCGAGGGGTCTCGACTCACTGACACTGAGATAAAGATGTTTCCGTAGGCGCCGGCTGGTAGTCCACTGCCAGAGAACTCCGGAGGCGGCGGGAAAACAGCCAGAGGTAGAGGTTCTCTTTCTATGGTGATGTGGACCGGCGGATCCATCAGCTCCAACTCCGGACCTAGAGCTTCACAGCTGCCAGTTCCTCTGTCCGTGGTTGTAGCAATGCTGACGTCCAACAGCTTCTTCTCTTGGTCGGTGAAGCTAACGCTGGCCTTCATATTCCTCCTTTGGTTAGTGTGTCTGCCTCTAACACAGCACACTGCAATCACTGTGACCACAGCGGAAAATCCCACTACACTTACTATCACTAATCCCCACCACACTATTTTCGTTTCCGATTTACTGAGAGTTGTAGCAGTCACTACTTCCGGAAGCACTAAACTAACGTTCACCGAAGCAATATCTAAAATGTTTTTAGCGACGCACGTGTACAAACCGACGTCGACATCGCTAACATTATAGATGCTGATATTGGCCCATTTATCCAACAATCCCTCTTCCGCTTCGACGACGAGCCAAGTATGATTGATGGGATAACCTTCGTAGAGCCAAGAAACCTGCGGCTCAGGATCTCCCAAGACATGGCATCCGAAACTCACATTACCCCCGGCCTCGGCTTGAACTTGATGTTGCGGGTGAGCGAATACTTGAGGCGAACACGCGAATTCCTCAGAGGGCACGTCTTCCCACATTCGGTCACTTAGCTCCTCGGGTTCAGAGCAAATTAACGATACGGAATGCAGTTTACTAGCCAAGAACCAGTCTCTAAAACCGCGCAATTCACAATCACAACGCCACGGATTGCCATCGAGGGTAAGAGTCTTTAGATGGGCAAAGTTCATGAAAGCTGCCTCGGAAAGATTTTGCAGCAAATTGTATTTAAGATTTAAAGTTTCCAAAGCTGTTAAGTGTACGAATGCTTCCCTATTTACAAATTCTAAATGGCAGCCCTCCAACTCTAAAGTCCTAAGATGTGGTAGAATAGGAAACTGAGCCCGAATGAGCTGTCGCAAAGGATTGCCGTTCAAATAAAGTATACGTAATCGTTCATTTCCGCGGAAGGTCTCTGGATGTAAATTTGAGATTTGATTATGAGACAAATCGACCTCCACCAGTATTATAAGCTCCTTAAATGCATCTCGATGAATTTCGTTTAAACCCGCATTTGATAAATAAATACGTTGAAGGTTTAGTAGGCCTACCGACTTAAATGCAGCTTTCGGCAATTTAGATATAGAGTTACCGGAGAGATCCAGCACCTGCATGTCTCCGTCTAATGTGCCAGGTATGCCAGTAAATCCTGCTTCCTTGCATAAGGCCGTTTTTTTTCCTGAGCTCCATTTACATCGGCATGGAGTTGGGCAATCAGTCCAATCTGGTGCCGCCAAGGCTAGCGCCACGGTAAGCATAAGCAGCGAAAACGTAGCCATAACTTGTCATCTTGCAAGAAGTTTTTTATCATGTAGAGGCATCACATTTAAAAAATTCAAGTCACTGGTAAACATCACTAGATATTAATTATTCACTAAATCACTGTATTCATTAATGTTTATCATTTAAAATTGTGCCTAACAATAGCAACGTTTATGTGATGCGGTGGTGCATATACAAGCAGGTCGTTCGCCGCGATTTATTTTTAACTTTCCTGAACTAAGTTTAGATGCGAATAATACCTTCGGACTGCAGCAAAGAGACGTGTTTTCAAGGAGGGCACGGACGTACGCGTGTTCTCTAGATTTCAGTTCACCGCACTATGATATTAGTCCGCAGCTTTATGGGTCGAGGCGCCTCTATTTGTTGCGTCGGCGTCCTGCTACTCAGGATGCGCCGCCCAGCTTTATGCAGCAAAGAACCTGCTGCTTCTATTGCCTCCTGCCGATTAGTGTTCTGATTTTCGCCAGGTTTATAATTGATTCTCTATGTTTATTTATCGCTCAAAAAGCTATATTGAAACTATACCGTAAATGAGTTATTTATTTAGAAATTTGCGGATGCGAACATAATGGGATGTTTCACAAAGCATCCACTGTTTACAATATATTCTGTGAGTTTACAACTAGTAATTAAGTAATTAACAAGAATACTAGTAATAGAATGTGCACATCTTTGAATTGATACTATTTTACTATTAGTACAGGCCATGAAGGCAAAATTTTGTAAAAACCTCTCAAAAACTAATAAAAGGATCATCTCCGGGATTTAAGTAATAACCTGTAAAATAAAATTATGCGTTCTTTGCACTTCCAAGTTCTGGGAAAGTTGAAAAAAATTTGGAAAAACTTTTTGATTTTCGTTTTTTTTTTTGCTCTAGCGGCTAAAATAATTAAAATAAGGAAAAAAGTTGTAGCTCGTTTCTTTCTCTATAAAAAAGGTTTTTACAAATTTTTGTCTTACTTAAGCCGTTTAGGAGATAAATCCAGTTTTCCATTTATAGTTTTGAGTCGGTCCTAAATGCTCGGAAAATGATAATTCTCCGGGAGTTTCGTACGACTGGACACATCGATCGATAGTTAAAACTATTCAGAGCCGCTAAAAAATTTAAAATGACATAAAATGCAGAAAAAAGTCTCGCCTTCAATGTGGAACTATTCACAAAATTCATACAAATTTTTATCATAGAGAAAAACGTATCAGAAGATGGCTTAGTAAACTTTACACAGTTGATTTATTCATATCTTAGAGTTTTATGCACCCTCCCTATTTCTTCCGTAACAATAGGTGCCTTTTCACTGCATGGATTCAATTCCACGTACTCTAATCTATATTTTGTGGAAATCTCATTGAAGAATATTAAGAAGTTGTATATGGTTTACTGTATAATTGTGCATTTTCTGAACGTGTATGAATAATGTAGACAAATTCAAAAAGTACTGCACACATTTAAAAAACTCTAAAGTCATTCCAAAGAATATGTTTTATTATATATAAAAGTGTTACTATTATTAAGATATAGCGAATTGAACTCCAAAATTTGGATGACACTGATCGGTGAGAAATATACCCTCTACTTTGACCCCAAGGCATATTTTTTCAACAAATGTAATTGCAAATGTTAATTAGATTAACATGTCATTATATAAGAATATATTAGCAAAACAAATTATCATTTTAACGACTCCCGGCAAAGATATGAATATATTTGTGGATCAACTGTACAAAGTTTACTAAGCCATCTTCTAACACTTTTTCTGTATCATAAATTTTTTTATGAATTTTGTGATTAGTTTCATATTAAAGCTGAGACTTTTCTCCACATTTTATGTTATTTTCATTTTTTTTATGTGCTTTTCTAAAATACCAGTGAATACTCTCTAAGAATTGCATATTTATTATTGTATTGTTGTACATCACATATTATTTCAAGTGTACTCTTTTGCATTTAATAAAGACACATTTCATATGTTACCTAAAGTCACCTCTCTCTTCTCTCATCTTTATCAGAATAGCATTTCTATGGGTACATAGTAATGCAGATAGGCAATGAGTAAAACTAAATGCTGCAAATTTTATTAGAACATTATATTACGTAGTTATATAATCATATATATAATCAATAATGTTGATGGTTATGTCATTAGCAGGACTACAGATTGACAAACAAAAATAATTGAAAACAAGTAATCACTCAATATTCACAGAATAGAAAACAATAAAAGAATTGTGAAGCAAGATTTTATCGCTTAATATAATAGATAGAATTAAATCATCAGTCTAAGAAGAGCCATCACGCAGTAGTGTGATAAAACACGATACCGACTTCCCAAGTTCCCAAACTTTTATAATAAATTATGAATATAGACTATGTGTAATCAATCAGTTACCTTCTAGAACTTAAAGATAATATATTAACATTATCACCTCGCTTGAGAACCAGATCTAAGATATTATTATTTTTATATTATCTTTTTCAAGTATGCGGTGCTACGAATTGGGAATTAAATTAATCAAAATAATTAATTTCAGGAAAATTACATTTTGATGTACAATAATTTAACACATAAACAAATGAAGTAACAAATAACAACATGGTCCATCACCTAGACATAGAGCAAAGATTAGAGAATTAACAAAATAGGACAGCCAGCGAAAAATCTTTTATCTTTTAGCAATGGCGCCATTGACCTCGACATTTAAATTGGAGTTCTCGCGCAGTTGCCACAATCAGACGGAAAAGGTAACATTAGAAAGAGAGGCTAATAGTGAAAATTGTCCTGATAGAACGACCGAACTCAGCTGACTGTCAGTACCCAAGGTCACTAAAAAAAACAGGTTTCTTTGAAATATATGTCACATGAAGTATTTCTATGTTTATATGTAAGGTACCTATTTGGTTAGGATAGAATTATACATTGAGAGAATAATTTTTTTTCTTTAAAATGAGGAAAAAACAGCCACACGCAGCTGTCATCAAGGTCTATACGTGAAGTAGCACTTGTCGATTCTAATGAGCCAACCTATCTTTTAGTAGGCTTGGTTAAATTAATTTAATGCGTACCCGACAAATCCCGAAACCGTTTCCGCTCGATGTCGTATTCCTTTAAATTGAAGTTCACAACTGTCTTCGTCTATTTCGTCTTCTCCGTCTGACTGTCCTATCTTGTTAATTCTCTAACCTTTACATAAAGTATGAGTTTTGCGAAATAGTCCATATATGTATAGTATACAGATTCAGCAAATTTAGTTTAAGGTACGTAAACTTGTTTCTGCGCAGATAAATCACGCCTTATCGTAGAACAATGCAGGGCACTGGTATAAAACAATAGCGCCATCGCTTGACCGCGTCGCGTTGGAAACAGCGCACCCATTTTGATTTTAATAGCGTAGCTGTTTAGACGTGTGGTAATAAAATAAATTAATCTCAATTTCGTTATTAAAATCTCGTGTGTTTATACAACTGCAGAAAAAGTGCAAATTGTGAAGTGAAGGGGGCCGTTCCACTGAAGACACAATAAATTTATTTACTGTGGCATATCAAGACAGACCAATCCCCTCAGCTAGCATAATTTCATACATTATTTAAAAAAATGGAGAATTTGGGGTGTGTCGTGAATTATGGTAAAAAATGCTGTCAACTCGAACCCCGTCATCAGCAAATGAGCGAAGAACGTGAAATCCGTGAAACTAATGTCTGTGCATTTGTTGAAACTAGTGAACTTTGTTCTAGCAGGCAAATTGCTGATGAAGTTGACATGAAGGAAAGAACTATAAGAAATATTTTGAAAAGAAATGGGTACAGTTGTTTTAAAGTTCAAACATCGCAGTAAATATTTCCCGAGGACAATTTCAAACGGATGGAATTTTGTGATATCACGATAAATAAAGTGAATGAGAATGAAAACTTCTTAAAGAATATATTTTTTACAGATGAATCATTCTTTTCATTACATAGGAAACACAATGCATCCGTAGTACGATATTGGTCGCGGAAAAATAAACATTTGAGTGTTGCTGTGTGAACTCAGTATCCTCAAAAGTTGAACGTTTGGGCGGGAATTTTAGACAATCGTATTATAGGCCCACTGCTAATCGATTGCAATTTAAATGGCAATCAATATTTAGAGCTTTTACAAAACCAAATAATTCCTGCAGTTCAAAATCTTCCTGTCAACTTTGACGACATTTGGTTTCAACAAGACGGCTGCCCAAGTCACAATACCTTAACTGTTATTAATAGCTACGAGGGGAATGATAATATGGCCCCCCTGGTCACCTGATCTAGCACCCCACGATTTCTTTCTGTGGGGCTTTTTAAAGGATACCGCTTACAAACATACGTTTGAACAAGCCAATAATTTAGTTGAATTACGGGAAAACTTATCTAACTTTGTGCAAACATTACTCCAAATCAACTCAATGATATGCGAGGTTCATTGTATAATCGGTTTGGTTATTGTTTGGCACAAGAAGGTGGTTTGTTTGAATCCTTACTTCATTAATTTATTGTTTGATAATTATTAGTTGATTTTAGTTTCTGAGGGTTATTTAATTTTATTTTAATGTTCTTTTTTTGTAATTTAATAAGAATAATTTATTTTTTGATAATTATTAGTTGATTTTAGTTTCCGAGTTATTTAATTTTACTTTAATGTTCTATTTTCATTTCGGTTTTAATAAGAATTATTATTTTATTCCCATAGCATTTGCGGCTAAAAAAGAAACTGCAGAAATGCTTTCAATAGGAGAAATTATTTGTCAAAAATGTGACAAATAACTTCTTCGTTTTTGACGAAGAGATATCGTCTCGTTTCGTATTAGAAATTATTACCTACGTCCGCACCCATCCTTAGTTCATGACGTACGAAATTCAATTCATTGTGTACCTCTGCTTTCACGATTTATGGAACTAGCGGGACGTGGTCAATTACATCGTTATTCCTATACCCTAAACTGCATTTTTCGAATCTGTATATGCCAAACCTACGTATCTGCAATACTACAGATGTTATTTTATGCTAGTGTAATATTCTACCTGTTTTAATTGTGATGCTGTGAACGTTCAGATTTGAAATATTCCATATACTTACAAAAGCGGAACAATTCAATATTTGCTAAATTTTACCTTAGTTCTGTGTAATACTCAATTCATCATAATCATAGACATCTCCAAAACCACATGAATGTAAAGGCCTTAGTCTTTAAAAGGCTAAGCGTTAGCAAGAGATTGCACTAGTTTGCTTTATTTATTTACTCCTATTTACCCCCCAAACCAACGTCTCAACAAAATAAACTCAATATAGAATCTAGTTTCAGATCTCGTTATAATACATACTGTTACGTGTTTCCGCCTCTTAGGAAACACCCTGTATGATCCGTGGGTTCTAAATAATTGTAACAAGGGGAAAACCGCTAACACTTTATTTAATAATTTACTGATAATACCAAAATAACCTTTACACTTTGTTTACTTGATATTTAACCTCACTTTTCACTCTTCAACTTCACTTTTATAAAGACTTCTCCCTCTGCCATCGATTTCGCGTTATATACCCTAAAATTGCCTCTAGATTTCCAATTCCAGAACAATATAACTCTAGAGCCATCTACAGACTTCCTACTTAATTTTCAGCTTCTAGTAGTCATTGGCGTAGCATAGGGGGTGTAAATCCATAACAATACGTATACTAAGTCAACATCTTAAACCGTTCCAGTGCAGCACACAAAAAGGGTTATAGACCGACAGACAGAAATGTTTCTTTTCACTAAAATTTAAAACATCGACGTTTCATGATGAGTCTTTAAAAAAATTGAGATTCTTTTTACGATTACTATACTTCCACTCCACTACATGGATGTGGAAGTAATTATAGGTGATGTCTCATCTAATATATTGTAATTAAAGTACTTCCCTATTCCCTTTTCGCTGAAACACTGTCTCTGTGTTAGATGCAAGTCTAAGATAGTTTAGAGTTAGCGTAAACACACTCTGTTATAAGCCTTGTGAAGGCTGTTGCAGTGTTCTTAATAAATGAATAATTAAGTCAACGGAGATTAAGCAAAATAAAGTGAACATTGGACGCCATACCATTTAACATAAAGTTAATACATTTTTTATCTTTGTTCGATATTCTTTTAAAAATTCATTTTTTCACAAAATCGGCAAAATTAACATATTTCAAAAGGAGTGGTCACTTACTCCATTTGTTTTGGAACTTTGTAAAGCAGATGCTTCATCTATAATTGTCTCTCTCAATGATGCTAAATTAAAACTGCTAAGTCATTGTATATTTCATTAATTTTAGCATTACGTAGTGTTTTTAGTTTTTATATACCTCTTTAAATTGGTATTGGTTAATTGAATGCGAAAAGACGTTAGTTTCTATTGTATTGTTCTAGCCACTTCGTTCAGTCCTTCAATTGCCACGGCGCTTCTGCACTGTGGATGTCTGGCTGGCTCCGGATAAGTGCATTGGGAGTATACTGTAACATCTTTCCTCCACTAGGAAAATTCATTTAATTTTTTAAAATAAGCTGTCTGTGAAAGGGCACCAAATATTATGTGATGCAATTTCTTCTGATCTGTTTAATGGTACATTAGTACTAATAGTCCCAGAGGTTGCGTTGAATTTCAAAAAGTTATTTCCGACCGACCCAAAATAACTGAAAACGTTATAGTACTCACTATTCTAAAGAAGAAAGTGAACTTCAGCTGAACCACTAGTGGGCCGTTCTAAGGGGAGGTAATGATTAAATCACGAAGAAAATATTTTTTCATTTCCCACCGGCTTATTTTTTTTGCAAACCTTACGAATGAACAGAAAAAAGTTTCAGGCGTTTAGTGAAGAAGATGAGGATTTTCTACTGAATGACTCCATTGACTATAGTTCCGCGCCAATATTCTTGACTAAAGATTACGCTCTCGGATGATTAGGGGTAGACCTGAACCGGCCTCGTAAGGGGTGGGCCTGCTTTTTGGCCTATCCCCTCCGCAAATTCGGACGGTATTGGCGATGTTAGCAAATCTCCCCTGGTCCTGGCTATTGGACCCTGCCAGCTGGATCGTTTCTTTTGGCGCTTTTTCGTGAGAGGGAACGGCTGTTACCGAGCCCTCTCGGAGTTTGAAAGGGATTTGGAAGTGTTGACTGGTCGGAAGCCCAGGGTGCCAATTGGCATCATGTGCTCCAATTTCGTCGGAGGGAAGTATGAACTGTATAGCTCAGAATTGTGTTGGACCAGAGACGCTTTCTTAGCGTCAGAGGCCGGCACGGGCTAGGGTAAGGGAACCGAGCTGGTTGTTTGCTTGGTACCCCCGGGATCGGGTAATTGGTTGTTTTTGGTCATTGTCTCCTTGCGGTGTGGTTTGCAGATCGGGCTGAAATAGATAGTTCCGATGAAAGTGTTGAGGAATATTTTGATTTGGGAACAGATAATTCAATGTATGTTAATTATTAATATTCTTAATTGATGCGAAAAAAATTTCAATATTTTTGTAACTGCATGAAAACAAATATTGTTGCAAAAAAGTCATACATTTATTTGAATTCTCTGCAAATATAGAATATAGTTTTTGTCTCCGTGGGAAATTTTTGAAGGATCATCGCCGGACTAAAAATACCAGTGTAGATACGTGGAAGTGATAACCTACCCCTTGAAATTTCGATAATGTTCTTGACTAATTATCTATTTCACGAAGAGAAACTACAGTTGGGCAGCATTAAACAGAAAGGAACCAGCACTCTCAGCTAAAATCAAGAAATAAGCTTGCAAAGAATGGTTTTGCATCTTAATTACAATATTGAAACTACACCATTAAATTTTTATAAGGAAGATGAGTTGGATTTTTTCAGCTGAGCACACATTACGATATTCTACATTTAAATAAATTAAGAAACAAATTTTTTAGATTTTGTGGGTTGGCTCCTTTCTGTTTAATGCCGTCCAGTTGATCTTCAGCTGATCTAAATAATTCGCGCGGAACTAGAACTCGATGCTGCGAGCGGAATCTTCATACTACCAGCTGAAGCTCTTTAGTCCATTAAGCATGCAGCTGAATAATTTTCACACTTTATATGATATCAGCTATCATTTCTCATTCTCATTCACATATTCTTTGTGGAGTACCGCAAGGTTCTTCATTGGGACCATTTCTTTTCATTATTTACACGCCCATGCTTCCCTCCATTATAGGATACTATAGCGCGCAAATGTATGCAGAGGATACACAAGTATATTTTTCATTTGTCCCAAAAACCCTACTCAACAGTTGCCAAATAATAAATAATGATTTAGAAAAGTTGCACACAATTTCGCTTGAACAGTCTTTATAGTCCGGGAGCCAGGTGAAAATTTGGTCAATTATTTCTTCTCGAACGATAATTAGTGAGACGCATCAGGGAGTTGTATCATAATGCCTCATGAACGTCAGCTGCTCTTCCGTGGGTGGGATGAGCGGCGGTAGCCTCCCACGCATGGAGAAAAAAATTTGTTTTAGTCATTTCCTCCTGACTAAAAATTTGTGAAACTATAGCTTATCCAATATCTTGGAAAAAAAAGTCAGCTGACTATAACATGGTGTATTATACGTCAGCTGGTCGCTTGAACATGAAAAGAAAAATTATGCATTCAATGATTTCCTCTCAACTAAAAATTCACCATTTTTGCCTTTTCTAAAAACGTCCGAGTTGGAATCGCACCCTGTTAATGCGTGAAATGCCAGAAGTGCTGCGCTCAAATTAGCTCCTAAAGCTTCATATAGTTGGGTAACATTGATAAACCTTCGATGTTTTCCAACACCGACTTCCATACAAACGTGAATATTCTGTAATTTTCTGACATATTTTCCATATCGGCTAACATAATTATTATTACGTCAGTGTCGGAACAACGAATCGTTACATTTGCATTAATATCAATTTGGCGGATGTGGAAAACCATTTTTGTGTCTGCTTCTTCATGAGCCGGACACGAAAGTGGTTGTTCTAAAGTTTTTACTACTTTTGAATCAGTGACCATGTATTTATAACAAGCGTCCGCATTTACATAAATAGTTTTATTGTTAATAAATGGAGCCATATAATCGTCCCAATTTTCAGTAAGAAACTGTACAAGTGCTTCTTTAAAATTAGTATTTTTCAGTTCAACTGAAAAGTCTGTTTTTCGCACTTGGCCAGGGCCTTCGATACGGAAGTTTGCTTGCTCCATGCCTCGTAACTTGTGTTCAGTATCTTTGATCGATGGAAAAATGTATCGATCAAAGGCAATCACGATGATCGTGTTTGATTACACATATCATTTGCAGCACTTTTTTTGAAATATTTCCAAAGCTAAGTGGTACATCTTTCATCTGATGTAACATGAAGTATCCATCATATATTATAACATCTGGATCTTGAGGTGGCTCAGATTGCTGATATTTTATTCATTCACAGTAGCATATAAGCTATCATTAGGTAAATTTTTAGTTGAGAGGAAATCATTGAATGCGTAAAAAATTTATTTCATGTTCAAGCGACCAGCTGACATATAATACACCATGTTATAGTCAGCTGACTTTTTTTTTTCTTCAAGATATTGGATTAGCTATAGTTTCACAAGTTTATAGTTAGGAGGAAATTACTACAATTTTTTTATCTCCGTTCATGGGAGGCTACCGCCACTCGTTCCACCCACGGAACCGCAGCTGACGTCCACGAGGCTTCATAATACAACTCTCTGATGCATTCCACTAATTACCGATTGAGAGAGACGTGGTCATGAAAATCTGTCGCTGGCTCCCGGTCTATAAATTATAAATTACGTAGATAATGAATTTATCCATTACTTATGGATTTTGCTGTATATTTAAGCAGCGTGTACGCTTATTACTTCGTATTGATGCCCAGCAAAAATTTATGAGCGTATTCTACGTTGAACTGCAATTTATGAAGCACTTAGTTGCGTGATAGCGTAATGTGTAGTCGGTATAGCATGTTTCAGTAAATGCCCACTAACGCGGCCTACAAACAAATAATTACGTTTAATTCATACGGGCTCAAGCACTTTTTTCGTTACGGTCGCTTGTTTTTTTTTTTTTTTTTGTTATCAGATTAACATTTTATTGCATGTATGTTTTCATGCCTTTATCTCTCATTTATGATTTGTCGACGATCCGATAAAGTTATATGACCGCCACACATATGTTGTTTTACAAGAAATTGTACAAAATATATTAAATATCCACATTTGTATGTCGCATTTAGGATGAACACAACTTGATAATATATTTTCTCTTTTTTAGGAGTGACGCTTTTAAATAGTGAATACAAAATGTACATTGTTAAGTTGTACAGGAAAAATTTCAGAATCCATTTTGTCCTATACCGGGTGTAACAGGATCATGGTATACCTCCCTTTTCTCCTTTAGCTTTGAAGATGATTGAAATTTAGGATATACTACATACAGAATAAGCGGTACTTTTTGACATACAATTGATTTTTTTTCACTTCCCGTTTTGCCGGAGGTGACACTGACTTTCGATTTTTAAATGGAGCATTGCATAACATAATTTTTAGCTTTCCATTTAAGTATGCCATGACGGTTCCGATTTATTTTAAATGACCGGTTAACGCTACAAAAATCGAAATCTCGTTAAAATCACTAAATTACGTGATTTATGAGCAAATAAAATTCACCAAAATTGTTTTTGGGGCAAAACTCATTTTTTTCAAATTTAACCATGTCATTATAGTGTTTACGAAGTCAATTGAAACTGGTCAGTGTTAAAGCACAGGACCGTGCGTACTTAACTTGATATTTTGTCCCATGTATTTAACAATGGTATCGAGAATCAAATAGTAGTTGAAACTGTGCAGGCGAGTACGAGACTGGCAATGTAATCAGCCTGAATGAACCATCTACGACTGCACTGGTTTGAAGTTAATAAAAGGACAGGTTCACTAGCGTAAAAAACCCGTAAAACGTTTCTCAGCGGTCAACATGGACTTGTGAGATGTGTCGAGTTCTTTATAACATTTTTCCAGTGCAGTGCAGAAATACCTATTATAATATCAAGTGTGGTTCAGTTTATACTTATTGTTCATATTTATAAATATTTATTACTACATGAAAGGTAAGATATTTTATTATTTACTAATTTACCATGGCTTTCTGGAGGCCATTTGAAACAGAGGATAATATAATAACGCCCGAAAATCCCGAAATAGTTGAACCGGTTATTGTCGAAGAAGCCGAAATAAATTTAGAGTTTAAAGATCACGATTTACACGTACAAAGTCAACGCATTATTTTAAATATATATGAACGTTTAAAAAGCGAAAATTGTGAATAATGTGAGAAAGAAATAACAGAACGTATTAACGAATTAACTAAAATATCAAAATCAACAATTTATCGCGTAATTAAAAAAGGAGATGTTATAGATCACGGTACAAATAGGAAACGGAAAAATACGAAATTAAAAAATATTGATGATGCTATCAAAAATGTAATACGACGTATAATTTATAATATATATGAAGAAAATATAGTTCCTACGTTAAAAATGATTCGAGAAATATTAAGCGATTATCCTGATTATTATTATAGTTCTTTAAATACACTACGAAATGTTTTATTAGAATGCGGTTTTAAACATAAAAAACTTGACAGTCGTATGGTAATTATGGAATCACGACGTATAGTAGCACTTCGGGTAGATTATTTGGAAAAAATCAGAGAATACCGTAAACTAAACAGGCATATAGTGTATCTAGACGAGACGTGGTTTGACACTCATGATGTTGTTCAGTATGGTTGGGTAGACGGTTTAAATAATTGTGTCTTATATACTCCCTGTTCTAAAGGAAAACGCGTTATCATACTTCATGCGGGAAGTGAAAACGGGTTTGTACCCAATGCGTTGCTGTTGTCGGCCAAAAAAATATCGCAGTCTTCTGCAGACTATCACGAAGATATGACAGCCGCTCTATTCGATAATTGTATTAGATAATGCTTCTTATCACTCGCGAATGTTAAATAAAATACCACATACCAGTACAAGAAAGGAAGAGATTTTAAAATTCATGAGAGAAAAAAATATGGAAATTCCTGTAATTTTGTTTTTACTTATATTTTATCTATACAAATACTTATTTTTGTTGCACTAACTCTTTGCTTTGGTTAAGACACTTACATTTTTAGTTTTATTTTAGAAGAAACTTAAATTTTATTTTTTACTATATAACACCCTTGCCCCTCGCTAATCTAACATATGTCATTCCTTCATCCTGGCAAGGATATGTTCATACCTTCTCGTTGGTCCTTGCTAAGCAATAACATATTTCAATATAGTATGTGATAACCTTAAAACTAAACCCCATAAATTTAAATATTTAGACTTTATATCTTAAACTGATATAATACTTCAAAAATATGTTATTGGCGAAATGAACGAAAATAGCCTATCTAATAAACAAAAAATAATAAAATTAATACAATTTTCAAAAAATTATAACATATTCTTATGACAAGCATTTCTATTTACCTCCGCCCATGTACAACAAAGAGTTGCCGACTGTTTTTGTCGGCTTTTAGTTTTTATACGGTTTCAATTCTGCTCGTATAAAGTATACCGTGGTACCATTTATTAGTACTATTAATAAGGAATTTATTCATGTCTTATTAAAATGTGCGCTAAATACAAACAAAATACAGCTAAAAGAAAATAAGAAAATACAATTTTGTTGTAACTAAATGTATGGGAAAGTAAAAAGTATGCAATTGCAGCTATGGACCTTTATGGCCGACGATATCCTGGTAGACAATGTCCAGCGAAAAATTATTTTAAACGTGTTGAAAACCAATTCCGAAGAGCCCAACAATGATCCCAAAGAAAACTTCATTATTGACGAAGGAACGGAAATTAATGTTTTGGCTCGAATAGAAGTTCATAACACTGTTTCTTTAAGGCAAATTGGTCCAATAATATTTGAAGGACCTCTGGTGGACTGATGCTACATACTTGTGATTGTGAAAATGAGATAGAGGACATTTTAGATGAGTTACCTTTAGTTTTAGGACAGGGAATGCATTTCCAACAAGATGGCGCTCCTCCCCATAATTCAAGGATAGTAATTGATTACCTTCAACGGAGAAATGTAATTTCGACGAATGGTCCTGTGAGGTGGCCTCCAAGGTCACTTGATTTAACGCCCCTTGATTTCTTTGTTGAGGGTCATTAAAAAAATATTGTGTATGAAACCGCCGTTACAACCCGTGAAGACCTGGAGCTACGAATAACACAAGTAAATAATAGCATAATGGCGCAGCAATTGACAAACGTTCTTCGAGGAAAGGTATGCGAGTTCAGAAGTGCATTGACGTTAATGGACAGCATTTTGAACAACTGTTGTAATGTTTTGTGTTAATTTTTTGTATTCCAAAACCACCTTATGTGTAACAAGGCAATTAGAATATTGTACTTTCTTAATTTACTGTATTTTTCTTAAGACGCAATAATGTTTTTCTAATAACATATAGGGTGTTACATTTAAAAATCGAAAGTTAGTGTCACTTCCGACGAAATTGGAAGTGAAAGAAAATCAATTGTGTGTCAAAAAGTGCCGCTTATTATGTATGCAGTATATCCTAAATTCCAATCAATTATCTTCAAAACTAAAGGAGAAAAGGGGGTACACCATAATCCTATTACACCCGGTATACCAAAATATTCGAATTAAAAATTTTAAAGCATAAAAAATGTCACGTGTATTGGGAGACACCATCACCAATTTTGTTTCAAAAATGCCCTCTACTATGTTCTATAGCATACATCTTTTTCAAAATTTTCGTAAGTGTAGAACAATGTTAAAGAAAATTATAATCACTAATCACATATAAAATTTATATTCTTCCTAATAGAAGACTACTAAGCAATTAATTTAACTCCAAATTTTTTTTTATATTCATATATATATTTTTTTATTGGTACCCTATTTTGCTTATTTAAAGTACGCCTCAGAGTGTTTAAATCAAACTTTTAAAAACGCGCGTGTTTTGAAGGTTACCATGGCAACAACTACAACCCGAGTCAAAATGTCAACTTTTTAATTATTGATCTGACAGGATTTTTTGCGGTATTAACCGCGAATCTGCTTTTCTATTTAAATAATCAATGTTAGAACTCATTTTTAAAGCAATATACAATCAGTAACAACTGTAGTTGCAATAATTAATCCTTTGCGACAGATTGCAAATTAATTTTTGCATTCCCCATTTGACACTGACTGGTATCCTGATGTCACATCACGAATTCAAACATTTTGCATTCTTAATTCTTATTTCCATTTTTTGTAGTATTGTGTACCAATAAAAAAAATAGCGTAAAGTATTCGTGGATAACTGGTCTTTAAAACACTTGCTCTATTTCGAGCACTCCGGCTGCGCCGTCGTGCTCGAAAAATCGCGCGTGTTTTAAAGACCTTAATATCCACTCATACTTTAATATACTATTATTTGCATCAGAAGTATCAAAGATAAGGATAATAACTAGCGTTCACTAAACCTAATATACCTCATGTCTATACATGTTTCACATTATTACGAGAAGTGCGAGAATGTAGCGGTACATAGAGATATTAGTAATATTCCTTACTGACTCAGTAATAATCTTAATTGAGCGACAAGAATCCTAAGTGTGTGGTCGTTTTGTATAAGCGAAAATATTCAAGAGAAATCTAGGACATACTTCTACAGAACTTAAATTAAACCCAGGGTTAGACCCAGATGTTACATATATGAAATACAAAATAATTCCGACGAATTTTCAAAGCAATATCTTGAACTCCCCGTACAATATCTATTCATAGATATTGTTTCATTCGCTCTAGCATCGCAGATTTAATGACTGTATCTAAAAAACTCGCCTATATTGTTATTCCAAGAGATTTATTTTCATTCCTACAGGACACACATTTTGACACAATGTTATATCTTCTGTAATTAAGATGTTTTTGGTCCTGCGACTTTCAACACAAAATGACCACACGACACATTTAGGATTCTTCTCAATCTGCATTATTGTTAATTAATAGTATTACTAAATCCGAAAGGAATATTACTACTATTCGCAGAGTCACTATATATGCTATTTTTGCCCTTTAATATTTACAGAGAGAATAATAATCACTGAATTGTGCAACAGTCAATCTCGTAATAACATGACACCGTACAAGTACACTAAAAAAAACATGTACAGACAAGAATTTGAGATTTAAAAAATAAACTAATTTTACTTTGTCGCCCATTAAGAGTGCACATAAAGTATATTACGTTTATAATGAACGCTCCTTACCCTTATCTTTGATACTTCTGACTAATATTAAATATACATGAATATAAAAAAATGTGGAGTTGAATTAATTGTTTAGTAGTCTTCTATTAGGAAGACTATAAATGATAAGTGAATATGATTTTTTTAACACTGTTCTACGTTTATAAAAATTTTGAAAAAATGTGTGTTATAGAGCCATAGTAGGAGACATTTTTTAAAAAAGATTCGTGATGGTGTCTCTAAATATACGTGAAACTTTTCATGTTTTAAAATTTTTAATTCGAATATTTTGGTATATTGCTAACTGCAAATGCTCAATAATTTTTTGTTTAATACCTCTTTGGTATATCTACCACATATATAAAAACCGCTGCCAGGAATCACTACTTCCACTTCCAGATATTTCAACCAAGTCAGTTTAAAGGAAACACCTTGACTAGATTTGCACTCTAGTGTGTGGAAATTATTGGTCATAGAATTTTAATAATATTTGGAGCAGATGTCATAGAAAAGTTTGAGGCGTTGGTTTCTACCATATATGTTAAAAATAAAGTGTTTATTTTACCCTACTTATTTTCCCCTATTCACAACCTACCACGTCCCACCCCTTTAACGGAATCATCTCAATCAGATGTCATTACAATACATCGGTGTACTTTCAAGTAAATATCTCAATTTTATGTTATCAAACTCATTAATAATGGAGCTGCGATGGAAGTGTTTCAAAAATATTAGAAAGAAATCTGAGGCTTTGGTTTCTATCATATACACCAAATCCCACATTTCTGTACTCTTACCAGCTTGATTTACTTATTTTCCCCTATTTACTCCTATTTAACCCTCAACCCTTCAACGGAATCATCTCAAAATATAATCTACTTCCTGACGTCGTTATAATACATACGTGTCGCAAATTTCAAGTGAATATCTCAATTTCATTTTATCATCCCCTTTAATGATGGATTAAGGGTGGTGGGGGGGTTGAAAAATATTGTTAAAAAATCTAAGGCCTTAGCTTCTAGGACATACACCAAATTTCAAGTTTCTGTACTCTTACCAGCTTGCTTTACTTATTTTTCCCTATTTACCACCAATTACCCCCACTCCTTCAGCGCAATCATGTCAAATGATAATCTAGTTTAAGATATCGTTATACAAAATTCAAGTGAAAATCTAAATTGGGTGGTGAGGGTTATGTAAAATTTTATAAAAAAAACCTGAGGCCATCGCTTCAAATATATACACCAAATCTCAATTTCTATACTCTTACCAGCTTGCTTTACTTATTTTCCCCTATCTACCACTATTTAACCCCCAACCCTTCAACGGAATCATCTCAAAATATAATCTAGTTCCTGATGTCGTTATAATACATACGTGTACCAAATTTCAAATAAATATCTCGATTTTATTTTATCAACCCCTTTAATAATGGAGTAGGGGGGGGGGGTGAAAAATACTGTAAAATAATTTGAGTCTTTAGCTTCTAGTACATACACTAGCTGAATTTCAAGTTTCTGTACTCTTACCAACTTCCTTTACTTATATTCCTCTATTTACCCTATTTAACCCCCAACCCTTCAACGAAATCTTCCCAAAATATAATCTAGTTCCAGATGTCGTTATAATACATACGTGTACCAAATTTCAAATAGATGTCTCAATTTTATTTTATCAACCCCTTTAATAATGGAGTAGGGATGGTGGAGGGTTGCAAAATACTATAAAATAATTTTAGTTTTTAGCTTCTAGTACATACACTGAATTTCAAGTTTCTGTACTCTTACCAACTTGCTTTACTTATATTCCTCTATTTACCCCTATTTATCCCCCAACCCTTCATCGGAATCATCTCAAAATATAATCGAGTTCCAGATGTCGTTATAATACATACGTGTACGAAATTTCAAATGAGTATCTCAATTTAATTTTATCAATCCCTCTAATAATGGACTAGGGGTGGCGAAGGGTTGAAAAATGTTATGAAAAATTCTGAGGCCTCGACTTGTAGTATTTACATCAAATTTCAAGTTTCTGTACTCTTACCAGCTTGCTTTACATATTTCCCCATATTTACCCCTATTTACCCCCAACCCTTCACCGAATATCTTCAAAAAACAATCCAGTTCCAGATCTCGTTAGAACATATACGTGTACAAAATTTCAAGTCGATATCTTAAACCGTTCCGGAGAAAGCGTGCGGACAAAAAAGTTACAGACCGACAGACCGACGTACCGACAACAGACAGAATTTTTTTTCCGCTCAAATTTAAAATCTCGACATTTCATGTCATTCTAAACCTATTTAAAAATTTTTTTTACGATTACTATACTTCCAATCCACTATGTGGATGTGGAAGTAAAATCATAAAAATTGGTTACGTGATTAAAGGAAAAACAAATATTTTTCAAAATTCCATTAATTTATTTATTTTACAAACCAGAGGGGGCAGGTATGTAATACCTTGCAAAATAATTCCTCTTAGTAGTGTGATGTCAAGGTAAAAATATCAGCCCAATTTCCTCAGGGGCACCCAGCCCATGCTTGCGCTGCTGCACTCTTTGTATTTTTGATATTGTTGTCCAAAGTTGTGACAAAAGGGTATCCATAGGGTATCCCATGTGGTCCATATATATTCCACATGGATATCCGCCTTTGTCCTTCATATCCAGGACATAAATAGAACGTACTTGTGCTGTCTGGGAAAGTTGTGCATCGTTATCTTGCAATAGGTCAAATTATTTTACACAATGTTTATAACCCTGTTATAGTTAGAGAGATAATGCAATATTACTATCAATCAGCAGAGAGAATAAATTATGTTTTTTTTGAGAAAATAATAACCTCCTCTAAAAAGGCCACTGCCAAAGGAATCATTACTTCCACGTCCAGATTGTCTCTTTAAAAGAAAACATCTTGACTATATTTGCACTCTAGTATGTGGAAGTAATTGGTCATAGAATTTTAATAATACAATTTGAGGCGTTGATTTTTAGCATATACGCCAAATGAAGCTTTTTTTATTTATTTATTTTTTTATTTAATCATACATCATCCGACAGTACAAAACCATTTATAGGATGGAAATCTAAACTAACTTAACCTAACCTAACCTAACTAAAAAATACAAATAGAAATTATGAAGACTTAGACTGCACGACAGTAGATGAAATTTCTGGCTGCTAGGCTTAATATTAGCTTGCCCTACTTACTTCCCCAGTTTACACCCCTCTCCCCTGTTTAACGGAATCATCTAAATCAGATGTCATTATAATACATACTTGTACCAAGTTTCAAGTGAATATCTCAATTTTATTTTACCAATCCCTTTAATAATGGAGTAGAGATTGTGACGGAAAAATATTATAAAAAAATATGTACCTCGGCTTCTAGTATATACACCAAGTTCCAAGTTTTTGTACTCTTACCAGCTTGATTTACTTATTTTCCCCTATTTACCCCTACGTACCGCCCACCCCTTCAACGGAATCATCTCAAAATGTAATCCAGTTCGAAATATCGTTATAATACATACGTGTACCAAATTTCAAATGAATATCTCATTTCTGTGTTAGCAGCCCCTTTAATAATGAAGTGGGGTGGTAGAGGGTTGAAAAATATTATAATAAAATGTGAGGCCTTGGCTTCTAGTATATACACCAAACATTAAATTTTTGTACCTCTTACCAGTTTGCATTACTTATTTTTCCCTTATTTAGGGTACTTTCAGAACCTTATGAACCGCGAGATGTGCAAAAGGCGGAGTTTATTCCGCATAAGTACATTTTCAAAACATTGACTCAGCTATTACAGAAATTTGATACAATATTTACTTACATATTGTTGGGATTAGATGAACAACCCGCGCAAAATTCGCTAGTTTCTGAATTAATCTCAAATAAGGTCCGTTGGAATGGAGGTCTCTAAACAACGACAGCTCGGGATAAAGTGCAAATCCTAAATCTGAGATTTTTAGGAAGTTGTGTAATTGAGACGATCGCAGAAATGATGTCTCTGCGTATACCAAGGTCAAAGCTCATGAGATTTTAAAACACCTCGACCCATGTTTAACCCCCTACCCTTCACCGAAATTAGCGCAAAATATAATCTGGTTCCAGATCTCGTCATGATACATACGTGTACCTTTAAATCAATATATTAAACCGCTCCTGAGAAAACGAGCCCACAAAAAAAAATAGAGACCTACCGATAGACCGACAGATAGAAATTTGTTTCGCTCTAATTTAAAATCTCGACGTTTATGACATTCTAAGCTTATTTCAACAAAAACAAAGTTTGAACATTTTTTACGGTTACCTACCATAACTAAATACTTCCACTTCACTACCTGGATGGTGAAGTAAAACAATCATACCTAACTTTTAATATATTTCTTCTCTTTGAAATTAAAACAGTTTTAGTATTCTCGATAATATTCCGCCAACTAGTTGCAGGACTTGTACCATTGCCATCACCATTAAAATGTGTTTATCTTGTTTGACTGGAATTGGTATTTCATTTATCTTAATTCCTATGTCCCTTTACACCTCCTACATTGAACATACAAGTTGCGCCACCTTCTTGCGCAATAACTAATTGTTGCATTAACTTAAATTAAATTCGAGGTCAGTTTATTACAGTGATCATTTATTTTTCAGTAATCGTTACTGACTAAAACTCCCATCATAGTTAAGCTATACGATCATAGATGACGCTGTAAATGTTATTATGTACAATAAATAATTCTACAAATAATTTTCCATTTCTATAGCTTTAAGTTAAATACATTAACATTATACTTTAATACATTTTTATTGACATCTCAAGCATTGCTGTTGTTCAGTACAGTAAACAAATTACTAAATCTAATAAGTAGATATTTGTAAAGAAATCTACAGTTAACATAAAATTAGGCGATCACTCACTAGGCGAGTCTGCCTGGGATTTTTCACAAAAATTTTCTATACCATTTGAGTTAGCCACGGATTCTTATAGGAAAAATTCCGCTGAACAAGATTTTCTGATGAAAAATTTTCCTAAACCGCGAGCTTGATGGTCAAATAATTGTTTAAACAAAATTTTTCTCGTTTTTATTTAATAAAATGAAAACGGTTTGGCGGATCCGAAAAAATCTTGATGCAATCGAAAGATATTTTCAATATGCGTCGTTTGGCGTCAGGCACAACTCATTCTGTCAACCCGTTCATTTCTTATAGACAAAATAAATTTCATAATTAACAAATTGATTTCTCCGAAACTAATGAGGTCAGGATATTGTTCTTTTCAAAATATATGCCATTTATACCAAAGAATATAAGTACCATATTTTTTTTTGGCCCGATATCTTCAATACTTTTTAATTGTTTAAACAATTGGCATAATTTGTTAATTAGCAAATAACTTTTTTTTCGATAGTTTGATCGACTTCAAACCAACTTTAAACGATAAATATTGATGTCGGGCATAACCCCCATAGAAGTCTGCACGAATGCACTTTTTAAAATGAATTACCAACTGAAATAATTCGGCTTTGGGTAAGCGTATCGAAATGGCATTTTGTGCATATGAAAGTGCTTGCAAAAAGGAAAATTTTGAGACCAAAAATTCGGATCGGATAACCGGAACCGGAAATAGAAGTGTCATTGCGTGTGAGACTCCAATTTGTTTATTAACAACTTTTTGGACAGAAGGTTTGGTGCAAATGAAAGCTAATAAGTTTTTCCATCAACCACAAAAGGTTCTACAAAATATGTTCAATCCGTGAAGAGTTATATGCGTTTTTGACCCTCTTCCGCAACGTAAAATAGTAATATTTGACGCGCAATGGGGTGGCGGGTTCGATCCTCGATGTGGGCAAATTTTTTTTTCGTCAAATTTGCATTTTTTTCATGTAACTAAGTATTTTTTATGATAATAAATGTCTTTACTTTCTGAGAAATTTTTAAAAACGTCGTAAATAATTTTTTTTTGCAATTTTCATTAAATAAATGGCTACCCAACAAACATTTATTACCAGCCCGATGCTGGCTGAATAGCCGTTGTCCGCAACTTCAAGTGCCGGACCGATGTATTTATACAGCATTGGCCTTGTGTCTATAGGAGACTACGGCCTCAACACGGGCCAATTACTGCTTACCACAAATGGCCCGACGTTTCGCCAGAAGAGAATCACCGCAATATATATTTGATGGCACACTACAGGGCCAATACCTAATTTTTAAATCACTGGTATACAGGGTGTCCTAAAATTTAGTAGCACTGCAAACCCGCTACTATACGATGAGTAATGCACCCCCTGCTTTTGCAACTGACTGACAAAGTTTTATGTTCTATGAAACAGTATAAATGGGTATAAACTTGCAGTCAGCCAGTTCCAAACCATAACAAAAATTGAAGTCATTATTCGTCACACATGGTGAACCACATCATAATTACTACTTTCACTAAGTATTTTGGATTTTTTTCTTTTTTTCTTTAGAACCACATTATCTGTTTGTCAAATTTGAAGCCTATAGCTCATCTGTAAATTGGTTTTCATTTCCGGAAGAACATACATAGGTTCAGATACTGTTTAATTATTTATTTGTGGCATATTCATATTATCTTACTTTTTATTAGGTATTTTGCCACCGCAACAAACATTTAAAAAGTTAATGAGACACCTCTTCGCAACAGAAATTTGTTTTTGAATACTACTATAAAATGTCCCGCACCTAAAAATACAAACCTGAAACCAAGTAATTATTATTATATATTATTAAACATTGAAATGAAAACAGTTAACGTTTCAGAAAATTATTCGTTTGGCGCAGGTTTCTTTTATTAAATTTTTAAATATTTTTTGCAGAATATAACCAATAAAAATTAAGAAAAAACAATTTTTTTGCAATTCAGGTACATAATAAAATTTCAGGAATATAAAGACATGCCTGCTAGCTTGAACTTTCACATTTTTAAATAAGTTTCACATTTCATAGTTTTTGATATCAAAGAAACAAATAAAGCTCAAATATAAATGAATTAGAAACATGTATATGTTTCAATTAAAAAAAAAATTGTTTTTATAACTATATAATGTTTAATAATAAATCGTAACAAAAAATAAAATAAAAATATAATATTTCTATCATAGTTAAAGACTACAACACGAAAATAAAATATATCATAACAGAAACAAAAATATTTTATTATAGTTTAATTATTAAATAAACTTTTCTTTCCCTTCTAGTATTACGCCCTCCATCTCTGTCAGAGGCAGTTCTTAACCATTTTTTGATAACACTTTCTACCTCTAGCTGAGTAGCATTTCTGCAAAGTGGGTTTTTCCTTAGAATTCCTAGAATATAAAAAAAAATAGTTTTAGCTCTGAACTAAACATCTCATAAAAGCGAACACTTTCCTATTTGACAGAAACCTTGGTTCGTAAGTCAATGCAGTGCAAATTTAAGTTCAATATAAAAAGTCCTGGAAAAAATTATGTAGGTAGGTAAAAGCAAAAATTAACATTGACATTAAATAATAAAACTCTTATATAAAATGCACTTTATCAAGTCCAAGGTAGGGTGAAGAATTTTGATTACCCAGTGCAGATTTAACAAATATTTTTATCCCCAAATACAAAAATATCACATTTTGATTGTAACCATAAGAGAGAAGCTCAGTAAACGCCGTGTGGGTTATATTGTTGGTCAAAGCCCAATGTCTTAAAAGTGATGAACTGGAGTCTGCGGTAGATAATTGGTTATTTTCATTATTTAAAGTACTTTTTTCAATATCACCCATATGCACATCATCACTACTATCAGAACTATCAGAAGCCTCGTCAATGTCAGTATTACAGTACAAAACATGTTGAAAAGCTTCTAAATTACCTACGTTCCCAGCTAGTGCAACTGCAACCTGTCAACTCATCCTCCGGATCATCTATATCCTGACTTGAAATATCAGTCGAGTCTACATTTTTTCGGATTTAAACTTGTGTTCCTACTAATAAATCTATTTCCGAAAGTTTTACAGATTCTTCCAAAGCCTTATTAATAGTTTTATACTTGTAACTTTTGGATTTCGCTTTAAGTGCAAAAAGTTCGGCCATTATTATAGAAATGCACAAGACAAACAAAAATGACATTTGAAAACGTATATAAACTTTATAAAATATCGGTTTTGGCGATTATAAAGGTGGGTAATCTCATCTTTAGCGGTAAACAGTGTAATTCCCAATTGAGGTTATGTGACAAATTAAAGCAAATAAACTATAATATATTACTTACTTATGTACTTAATTCATGTAGGTACTTACATTTCGCTTGTTCCCATTTTAAGTCAAACTGAATGATTGAAATCACTGTAACTTACTAAAGAAAGACACATAAAACCTCGACACGCAGACTAGGTACATGCATGACATACAAAATGGCCCATACCAGGAGAAAACAAATGGACCAACCGCAGCATAATTATGTGCCGTAAATCCAAAATATGGCCGATTGTCGTCCAAAATACGTTGGCCCAAAAACTGTTAGCCGTAAGTAGGCAAAATATCGCCTAAAATATATTGGCCCTGAACTTGTGTGCCATAACCAGCACTCAACCGACAACGCCGAAAGTTTCCCGCTTGTTGGCCAACACTTACATGTTTGCTGGGTATCTTGCAACAAACATATGATGGTTCTTGTCCGACGAGGGTCTTTCGGTAGTTTTTGTTTTTTTTTACTACTTCTTCTGAAAGAGAAGGGTTGTTTTACTTTATTTGAGGGGGGCGCCTGTCGAGAAAAGACCAAAAATAAAAAAGAAACAATTTTTTTTTTTCACTCTTGTCTTGTAATGGAAAAAAGTTCACGTCTCATGAAAAAAACACACACTTTGCTATTTGTAAATGAGAAATAATCAAAAGATTTAACTATTTTGATGGCATTATTATTTTATTGTGTTAATTACAAATATTTACAGTTAATAATTATTAACGCTAATAACTATTAGAATATTCCACCGTTCCATGGTTTCGACTATAAGAAATGTAGAGCATACAAAGCACGTGCACAGCATCAGCTATGCTAGCATAACCAGAATTCAGGTTATCGAAAGAATGCAAAGATTTCATTAATATTTCTACACAAAGTTTTTCTTTTAGTTATAGATAGTTATTTTTTCTGCTATTTGCAAAATCCTATAAAGAATGTTTCAATACAATTATAAGCAAACAAATAATAATATTAATGAAATCTTTGCATTCTTTCGATAACCTGAATTCTGGTTATGCTAGCATAACCAGAATTCAGGTTATCGAAAGAATGCAAAGATTTCATTAATATTTCTACACAAAGTTTTTCTTTTAGTTATAGATAGTTATTTTTTCTGCTGTTTGCAAAATCCTATAAAGAATGTTTCAATATAACTTATTCCTTATGCGGAAAAGTTAGCAATTTTACAAAAGCTGTTTCGAATGCTGTTCTTTTTATCAAAACTTTAAAGACGGTCGATTCACTCGCAAAAGCGTGATGTGGATCGACTTGGTTTCTCAAGAGCGAGAACCACTAAGCCCGATGAAGGGACGAATTTCGAGACCTGTTCTTTTTATCAAGAGGACCTCTCAATTTCAACCATTTTCAGTCTACAAAATTTACGTTTTTTTTTTTTTAATGAAGACTCCATGTACGAGCTTCGTAAGCAGATTTTTTCGCCCAGAAAGAACTATTTTATACTTTTTTGGCTGTTCCGAACAAGTTTCGTGGGCAGACCTTCCTGTCAAGAGGATATAAGAAGTCTTCGAGTACGAGCTTCGCAAGAAGTTTTTCTGTTAAAGAAGACTAATTTCGATCATTATAAGTCAACAAAATATTCGTATCATGCTATTATACCCAGGGAGGTATTACATCGAGCTTCGACAGCCGATGTTTGAATTTTAAAAGTTTTATGTTACGATTGACAATACAAGCCATGCTCCGCAGCGAGCCTATCTTCCAGTCGAAAGAACATTTTTATTTTATAATTTTTTTCAACCTTTATAAGTCAACAAAATTACCGTACTTACATTAACCAAGTAATGAAGTACGTATCGAGCTCGACAGCCGATATTTCCCAATTTTAAAGTTTCCGTCAATACAATTGACACGAGGTTCCAAACGAGTTTTGAGAGCTGATTTTCTAGATGGAAACATTTTTCTTTTTACCATTTTTGCATCTTTATAAGTCAACAAAATTCCCGTCGACATATGTCGAAGTGTGTTGATCACCAAACAGAAAACTTATATGTGTCTCTAAGTTACAGATATGAGATATTCCTATGTCCCATGAGCTCAATTGGAAAGACGGCAGGATCCGACGCAAGAGAGCGTCCATCCAAGCCTAGCCATCAAGAGAGATCGCCGCCAATAGCTGTTCGATGCATCAAGGATTCAATCCAATATTCAAGTCCTTAGTCAAGCTCGAATCGAAGACAGAAGATGAAGAGATAGTGGCATAAACATTCTCAAATCTTCGCATCGCTACGAGTGTAGTGTTTCTATTTTGCATTGTAACCAATTGCTTCTAAAGCTTATACTTATTGGCATTGTGCTTAAGACCAATAACATTGTTAACCATTTCACATTGACTCCAGAATATTTAAAGTACCGCCCTTGGCAAGAGCATTCATCCAAATATTTCCTTCCTAATAACTATCAAAAACATTCGACTGTACATAAAACGATTCACCAACAGCAGGCGGGTGTTATTGAACCAAGTAAAACGATCCAATTGAAAAAATGTCCAATTTACTATAAAAATAAAATCAGACAAAAATCCCATAAAAAATATTAAAACCATTAAAAAGACTTCTAAACACCTTTGGCCTAATATTAAATCGAAATCTACGTAAAAAATTATTTTACTAAAAATGACCAAAATATTGACTTTTTTCATCTCGAGGACGACGGTCAATCGCCTTTGGGCTCTGTCGTTCTAATTTTCAAAAGTACTCCAAAAATTTACTTAGAAAAAATTTCAAGTTGCACGGAGCGGAGAACCGCTCTGCCCGACGAACTTTTCGGAAGTACTCCAAAATTTGACTTTTGAAAGTACAACGAATAAAATCACAAGACGGAAAACTGCTCCGCACAACAAATTTTCGGAAGTACAACGAATTTAATTTTTGAAAGTCTCAAAAAAAATATTTTTACAAAAATACCATAACAAGACGCAATTAAAGCAAAAAACCGCTCCTTGAAATGGATTTTTCGATAGTACCACAAATTTGGTTTTTCGAAAGTACAACGAAATTGGTGGGCTCGTTCCATGATATTCTTTTTATATGGTTTTTATACTTTTTCATATAGTACTCGATATTCTCATTGTACACTTAAAATTTCGTATTATTAACTTTTTCCGTTCTCGAGATATAGAGGTGTTTCAGAATCTCATGAGCCGCGAAATGCGCAAAAGGCAAAGTTTAATCTGAGTTATAAGTATGTTTTTGAAGACACTGGAGGCTGCCTTGCTGTATACATAAACAAGAGCTGGGGATAAATTGTAAACAATAAATATAATATTTTTAAGAAGTGTAAACCGAGTCAACAGGACGGATTATGTCTCTGCGCATATGAAGGTCACGGCTCATGAGGTTTTAAAACACCTCTAAGAAGTTAAATTTAGTAATAGTTGCAAAAACCGCTCATTTGTGACGTCACTATACGCAAGTGACGTAAGAAAAATGGCTTTCTGGGACCTTTCAAATTTAACCTGAAAACTCGAAAAACATGGAATGTTTAAACGCTGGTAACTAAATAAATACGTTGAGTGGAACTTCATTCTATGTGTCTACGGAAAGGAGAAGGTCGGCGATGAATTATAATCGTAAATTGCAGGGTCGAAATCGAAAATTCGTTCTGGCAGGAGCGAGAGAAAATTGTAATTTTTTGACATTTTACCAAATTGTACTCCCCTACTGTCAAGTAGTAAGCAAAACAAACAATACTTCGAAAACACTTATAATTATAACCAATAAGGAGCATCAAGTCTATTGAGATCGCCGAGTCTATGCGTATAGTGACGCAGCGCCTGGCCACGCCCCATTTTCGCAAGATGGAAATTTGTAATAGTTTTTAAGATACTAAACGTGCGAATAAGATTCTGACCTTTTGCAGATCCATTAATTTATACTTGCACTTTCGATTTGTGAAATTAAAAAAAAATGCCGAACAAGCCCATCCTCAGTGAGGATGTAGCGAGTAGCTATTTTAAACGTCAAAATTTAGGAAAAAATCAACGGGGCGGTTTTTCCAATAAAAATCGTAATCCTCATTTAATTCCTCAAAGGGTTGGAGCATAATCCTCATACAAAACCCCAAAAAACGTACAGAAAAATAGTCAAAGAATTCAAAGTCGGAGGGTCGATTCCGACGAACACAAAATACTTTTTATCCCGGCTCAGGCGGACAACGCCATACTATTCGCTCCAAGGCGAGTCGACGGAAAAAAAGTGTATTTGTGTTCGATGTCGTTAGTACGTTTATAAAAGCAGGAAAGCCATCGGACACACATAGATAGCTTCTTTAAGCATCTTGATAATAATTTCGATAATATTAGTGCCAAATTGAAAGTGAATAATTTTCAAAAAGTTTTGCATACATTTTACAAATATTACTAATTGGGAGTCTGAATCTTTTTGTACAGTCGATTGTCATAGTTCTTTCGACGCTGGATAAGTTACGCTCCTACGGGAGGTAACGGCTTGCCGAGTGGTGGTGCTCTGCTTTGATGTTTGCCTTATACACATTAGCTAAGTATTGAATATTTATATTTTTTACATTTTATGAATGATTTCAATAAATGAGAATATATTTTGAATTCGATTTCTTATTGATCCACTAATTATAAGATTTGTGACCGACGGGCGATTCTGTGGCGTGAGTCGGAAAATTACTTTCCACGGGTCACTTTTGATCCCGCCAAGTCTGTGTACCGAATACTCATAGAATCCATCGACGGTCTTAATTATTAAGAAGTGTTTCTGAGAAAGTGCTAATTATAAGCTATATTCATTAAAACTGCATTGCCCTCCATAAGAGTTCGACGGAGAGAGCAGACTGTAGCAATCGCAGTAAGTATAATTTTGTCTATTCTCGTCTTGGGGAGTCTGAAGGGTATCTTGAATTCCCCTTGTGAGTAGAGCTGATCAGTATCGTAGTGGCGACACGACTCCCGCCTAAATTATATATACAATCCTTGTCGTGTCCTTCAGACCAAACGATACTAGGTTGCCGCCTAGGTTCATCTACATCTACAGGCCCCCACCATGACTTTGCCTATAGGCCCCCATTCAAGTTAATCCGGCCCTGAAGGTAACCAGGTAGGTACCTAACCTATAACTGCTCCTATAACCAGGTAGATACCTATCCTATAACTGCTGTACAGTTGCAATAAGGTTTTATTGATACATTTTAGAATATAGTTCCAGCTTATAAAGACAGGGTGTAATTAGTTTCATGTCATTAAAAAAACTGGTGGTAGGGAACGAAAAGACAAACAAAAAACCTTATATAACATGGGGTCTAAAGCTCATAGTTTTGGAGAAAAAAAATAAACAGAAATTGACAAAATAATTAATAACATAGTTTGAGAACTGCTGGCATACTCCTGCAAATAAGTATGGTGCGTCTAAGGGATCATCAAAAAGCATGCCGACGAAGCAGTTAAAAGCGACCGACAGAGGACACCGCCGTGTTTTTTGCATCTTCGCGGCCAAATTATCTTATTGGGAGTGCTATACTCTCCCTTGCAATATTCTCAAGTAATAATTTCAGTTCGTGTCCTTACTTGGTAAATAACGCACATACGGCGCGCGACCTAGCCGTTCCTTGGCTTTGTGCCACTTATGTTAAGATTTATTTTATTGACTTATCGTTCAAGTCATTAGTACTTGGTTACATAAGACACTACTTCTCGTTCGTGCTTTTTGTGTTACTTTTTGGATTTTGGACCAAGTTTTTCTTTTTGTTTTCTTTATTGATAACGTTAAATCACAGTTTAGTGTGGTGTTTTAAAACGCAGATTTTGGGCATTATGGGAGATTACACTTATCCAGAGCTCGCGGATATGCACTTGGTGTATGGAGAAAGTGGTGGAAATGCAGCTGGTGCGGAAGAGCTTTATCGTTTAAGGTTCCCCAATCGACGTCATCCTTGTGCTCGTACATACATTTGTTGATATTGACCAGCGTTTTCAAGAAACAGGTCATCTCGATGAACATGGAGGAGAACGAGGTCCACAACGTGAAGAAAGGGTAATTGACGCAGAGGTTCAAATTTTGGAACTTGTAGAAGAGGATCCAACTTTAAGCACCCGCGATATCGCGAACCGTGTGGAAGTATCCCATTTTGTGGTATGGAGGACATTGAGAGATATGAACTTACATCCCTATCACTATCAACGTGTCCAAGCACTAGAACCTCAAGATTTTGCAGAGCGAATACAATTTTGTAGGTGGATTTTAAGAAAGCACGCGGCAAATGAGGATTTTTTAAACGTTCTGTGTTTCTCCATTGAATCGTGTTTTACCAGAAACGGAGTGTTTAATTTTAAAAATATGCGCTACTGGGCAGACTAAAATTCACGTGTAATAAGAAGGGCGCATTTTCAACGACGGTTCAGCGTTAATTTGTGGGCAGGAATTTGCGATAGTGAAATAATTGGACCTATAGAATTACCCGCTAGATCAAATGGTAATGTATACTTAAATTTTTTGCAACAAACATTGCCAAATTTGCTGGAAGATATACCCTTGGCTACGCGCAGAACAATGTGGTATTGACACGTTAGAACAATTGCAACAACGTATTTTAATGTGCATAGAAACCATAAAAATTATCCTAATTTACCAAATGTATTGAACGGAGTGTGTATGTCCTTAGTTTGACGTGCCGAAATGTGTATACGTGGAAATGGAGGTCATTTCGAACAATTTTTGTGAAAAATTCAAAAGAATTGTTTAGTTATTGGGTGTTACCTATCGGGCATTAAAGGTATAATAATAATAATAATAATAATAATAATAATTATTATTATTATTATTATTCGCTGTCTTATTTTGATCTGTTTATTAATGTTTACATTGATTTTCATAGAGACCATAAAGACTCGATTTTTAGTTTTCGATACCTGATTGGGAAAAATTATGCGCTCAATCCGTTAAAAAAATCAGATTTTTTCCTAACTTAAAATACACAACTATGCTCGACCTCGAAAATGTGATTACAATTATTATATATCCTTCTATCCCAGATGATGCTGTCACTGGCAAAAATATTCGCGCACGTTAGCTCCGCCCCGAGCATCTTCTCATAATAATACTACTCTAATAAGTTTTTCTTGAAAATCACTATACATCTAAAGTGCCACTGGAAACAGGTCTAGACTTGTCTTCTCTTAATATAAACATTGACGCCATATATAAGCATTAGTTTAGTCTAAAAATCTGATGATTTAGACGCTTTTTAAGAAATATTTATGCAGCTGTGTATGAGTCATACATTTAACCTTGAAAATGGCACGTACCGGATGTTCATTTCTTAGTAAAGAGGTTACATAATTCCGCGCGCCTACATTATTTCTCACGCAAATTACATTTGTTTAGTCTATTATAAATCTGATTATACTTAGCCGCTTTCTAAGAAATGTTTATGCAGCTGTGTATGCATACATTTAACCTTTAAAATGGCACGTACCGGATGTTTATTTCTTAGTAAGAAGATTCAATCTCCTCATGACGTCACTCCTTTTGTTTTTCACCCAATGTTGTTGAAACTTTGACATCAGATAGTAGTACCAGGGAAGAGAGGCAGACTACCAGAGACGACAAGGGCATTTGCGGGGTAAATTTTTCGCTTTATTTTTTCGATGTCTCCACTCCCTTCATGAGATATAAGGATTTTTTGGTTTCTGATGCAGATTTCCTCACCACTGCGCATGCTTTTCTCTCAGATCTCATTCCCACATCCCCTCCACCACCATCTACGTCTTCAGCAGCCTCTTCTCTGATTACATCTTCTTCGCCCACCTCTCAGCCAGCCTCCTCTGGTCACTTTTTTACCCACCCCTCAGCCTGCCACCCCTCTGGTCACTTCTTCAGCAGCCCCACGCCGTCTTCAGCAGCCTCTTGGTCTCTCCTGATGGACACATGCCATCGAGGTACCCTCATAGCTACTCTGATGGAAGTGGTCCCATATGGTCCGATAACTATACTACTGCTATGATTATAGTAAGTTTCAAACTAATTTTTTTTAATAGTTTCATTTATAAATTAAATTTGCACCACTAAGAAAATTCTCATGTCACACTTTTCTTGTCTGCCACGCTCTAAGATAAAAGATTAATCATGTCTCGATAGCTGTTACAAATGTGTCTGGTAGTTATATATGCTAGCTCATATACTATTTATAGTCTCCTTATAGTGTGGAAACAATTAAGTAATGCGGTGTCTTTAGTTTAGTATTAATATTTATTTATGTAAACAAGTAGGTAATTATACAGAACACTTTATATATGCAAATGATTTACAACATGTTTCATTTCCAGTTATCCTTTTCGTAGTCCCATTTTGATGCCATACCTTGAATTGGATTGCCTTGCAAGTCAAGAATACGTCTTAGTTGAGCTTCTCTGTATGGCTCACCAAAAGTATGAGGCAGAGGACTGTAAACAAATGCCTTATAAAAATAGAATACCCAAAATGAAGCAGACATCAGTAGTAATCCAATGCCAATGACAGACTTCCATTCCCCAGTAGGTGCCTGGAATTCTGAAAAAGTCTGGCAAAACGAAGCTCTATACAATGCTTTCTTTTCTACAATTGACAACTGACTCCAATCACCTTTCTCCTTTTCTCTAAGAGCCAGGATGGCTGCAGTTGGCTCCCTCCATCTAATTGCCGGCATAGGATAATCTGGACGATCGACATAATTCGGCTGCCCATTGAAACCATATCCTACAACTTCTCTATTACCAATTAATGTTTTCGCGTACGAGCCCATAGCGGCAGTTTGGAATGGAAATTTAGGTGCACATCTAATAATCACTCCCAGAATATGTGTTCCAGCCATAATCTTCAGTTAATTCAGCAATTAGAAATTAGAATTCCTGTTACGAATCTTCTAAAATTAATGGCGACTATCGACAATATAAATGACACAATCTCTAAGGATTGTTTTTTGTTAGATACAATAACATATATACTATCGCGGTGACTAGATTTTTTATTTTAGTACAGTCTACCAAATCTAACACACTGGCTTTTACACCATGTCAGTAACAATTTCAGTACCGAGAGTTCACAATCACAGCACTGACACTGGTTCGACGCCATGATAACTACTCTACAGGAAATAATCAGCGCACTTTATAGACATAGGTAGGTATGCTGAGGGAAACCGTTCTGTAATGTGTAATCTGGGCAAATTGGTCCCTATATAATTAAAGAAGAATAACAGCAATATTTTGCGTTTTTTCATTCAACCCAAGCCATTGTGATAATTGCTCCATCTTTCTTCCACGTTTACGGACATAGTGATAGTATGGTGTGCTCTCTCCTTATCTATATTCTTCATGATTGATTGTTGAAGTTTCAGTGTGCACTATTTTTTTTTAACCGAAAATTATAAAGTACTCGTGGTATATAGTACTTATAGCTGAAACAATTTTTCGGCAAAAAAAGGTTTTTAAGTAATTTTAAAAGAAATTTAGTTTTGAATTAAATAGGTATTCGCCACTAAAAAGGGCAAACCTATATCCTATATCATCACTGAACTATACATAATAAATGGAAGACCAATACAGATATATGCGCGTGAACAAAATACTTCAATCATGCGATTGAAGGTTCCCGGGATATGCCACTGAACTATACATAATAAATGGAAGACCAATACAGATATATGCGCGTGAACAAAATACTTCAATCATGCGATTGAAGGTTCCCGGGATATGCGTCGCCGCAGTCGAAATCTAGTTTTAAAAGTATGTTGGAGCTTAAGTCAGAATGCTTGTGGGGGACGTTATGCGCCAACGCAATTTTTCTTTGATTTGTCTCCTATGGCGGGAGGTCTTAGATTAGTGCAGAATTTCAGAGCCGGCGTCAAGTAATCCTCTAGTGTGTTTATCGCTTGTTGAAATTTAAAATTCAATAATTGTGTTTTGAGCATGACAACTTTTATGTTCTTTAATAAAAATTAAGACATACGTTAATTATATATGAAATGTCAATCTATGCAAGCATATTTTTGATGATTTCTGAAAAAAAGACAAATTAAAAACACTTGCAATAAAAATAGAGCCGGCTCTGGCTTTCCACGCACTGCGAATGCGCCCCTACCGGGGGTCGCCATACTTGCGCGAGATTCAATTTGACACACAAATAGGTATAGACATTAGCATTCCATTTATATGTATAGTTCAGTGTATATCATATGTGACATCACTTATCATATAGATGTAGCAGTATTGAGTTTAGTACAGTGCTAAGCTATATACAACTTTTAATGTTTATTGTCTAAAATTTAACAAACTGTCTGTAAAAATCACAATAAATCGCATGGACAACAAACTGTCACTATTTGACGGAAAAGTAGTAATAAGATGGCGAAATTATGCCGTTTTTGATCACGTGATTGCTTCTCCCTATCTTCTAACTCAATCAGTTTGTTCATTTGTGTTGATTTATAGCAACTTTGAAGCACGTTATCTCTCTCACACTCACATTACTTGTGATAGCACTATCTTTATTTAATTGCTTGAAGCTGCTTTAAATCAACACAAATGAACAAACCTAATGGTACGGTCAAAGATTAAGGAATTAACAAGATAGGACAGCCGGCGGAAAACCTTTTATCTTTTAGCAATGGCGCCATTGACCTCGGCAATTAAATTGGAGTGCTCACGCAGTTGCCACAATGTGATAATCAGACGGAGAAGGTAACATTAGAGCGAGAGACCAACCGTTCTAGTTAAATGTCCACGGTTGTTCTGCCACGTGTTCGCATGTGACGTGTTTTGTTTTGTTTACATCCTCGTGTTAAAACAGCTGACGACATTCCCGGTTTTTCTTTTGCGCTTAATATTACATGTCCAAATTATACAAAGTTCAGATTGAAGTGTGTGAAAGCTATCATCAGTGGAACTTGTTGCATATACAAAAAGTGTGATAGGGGCGTTAGGTCTTTTTAGAATTGCCAAAGACAATAAGTATTTTATTGTTTACAACAATAACGATGAATTACTATTGTGCCGATAGCGGAATACGCATCCACAATTTATAAGGCTTGTTGTAGCCGACAATCAATATTATTTATGTTTATTTTGGGGACTTCCAATATTTATAATTGTAGACACTTTAATTTAATACTTATTTATGCCCTCATTCCAGGTAATTCATTACAACAAATATATTGCAAACATTTGTGATAAGTAATAATAAATGAGATTAGCTTTAACAGAGAAGTATTTACGTGTACTTACATATATACTCAGTTCCCTTAATTTTTATAAGCATTCCAAGTTACGCTTTCGTAGATAACGGGCATCCTTCAAGTGGTTATTAAACTAGATTATACTTTAGAAAAAGATTACAGAATTAACTCTATAACACAGCCCCACAAATAAAAAAAAATGTTTGGAACTGCTACCGAGACAAGTGTATCGTGTATCTCTATGTAATTTTCGACGCTGAATCCGAATCCGGGCTCAAAAAAAATCGTACACCCTCAAAATCAACCCCTAGCGCTAAATAACACTCCCTGGGTAAAAATTACTATTAACGCTCCACGAATAGCCTTAAATCTCAATAAATCGAATTAAATGTAAACATTCAAGTATATATAACACACAAATACAGAGTTAACACTACTTTCCATTGAAAATCACCCCCATGAATGGGTGAAAACTACCCCTCACATAACAGGAAATTTAAAAAAGCTCAGTGATTGCAAAAAAGCTTACGAGGTCCAGTTATTTTAGAAACAGTACGTTACTGCATTAGTTTCGATGCGATGCTCAAAATTTGCCCCAATAGAGTGGCGGAAACCACCCCTATATCGGGGAAAAAAATTTATACTCGTGATTTCTATTTTAATCAATGCTAAATATATGCAGCACTGCAGTTTGGAGGTGAATACTTGCATTGCACCAAAGTCATTCAGTGACATCCCCATGAGAGGGTGAAAATTACTCCTCACATAACCAAAAATTAAAAAAATAGTTGCAGTATCTTTTAGAAAAGCTCAAAACATCTGCATGTTCTTATTTAAGAAGAATCTTAGACAACGTACTTGAAAAGTGGGTACTTTTGTTACTTCATAATATGGGTATATTATGAAGTAACAAAAATTTACCCGTAGTCTAAACTCAAAAATTTATTCTTTCTTTTTGTAATATCTTTTGGATTTGTTTTCTAATGATCTTCTGACCGACTGTGGTTTATGCTTTTCAGACGTCTCTCTTTTTAAGGACCAACAGTAATATGCCAATATGTAAATTTTCTGGGAATCGAGAAAATGAAGTTTCATGCTCATATTGCACCGTAAAGATTTAAAATGTTTAATCATTTTATCAATTTAAATTTAGGGGTGATTTCCGCCACTCTATGGGGGTGTAGTTTTTGAACATCACATCGAAACTAATGCAGTTACATACTGTTTCTAATATAACTGGGCATTGTAAGCTTTTTTCAATCACTGCAGTTCTTTTAAATTTCCTGTTGTGTGAGGGGTAGTTTTCACCCACTCATGGAGGTGATTTTCAATGAAAAGTAGTGTTAACTCTGTATTTATGCGTTATATACTTGAATGTTTATATTTAATTCGATTTATTGAGATTTAAGACTATTCGTGGAGCGTTAAGACATTTTGACCCAGGAGTGTTTTTTAGCGCTAGGGGTTGATTTTGGGGGTGTACGATTTTTTTTGACCACGGATTCGGATTCAGCGTCGAAAATTACATAGGGATACAGTTGTCTCGATAGCAGTTCCAAAAAAATATTTTTTTTTGTGGGGCTGTGTAATCTTTGCTTTAGCTGCACTTTAATTTTGCCTGATGGTTATAATTAATTTTAGATTTTCCTTTATGGCTCAAATAATTTACTGTTTAAAATTATATACATACCTGTAGGTATATATAGGTATGTTCAAAGTTTATATGATATATATAATTTTATATAATTGTGAATAAATAAAATAATATTATTTACTGTTATTTAGATGTGCCAGATGTACCTATACTTTAAAAATGAGTTTTCTCTTTCATCTTAAATTTATATTTTATATTATACTTCTTATCAAGCAAAGAAGACAAAAGTGAAATAATCTTATTGTATATTTAAATTCATATACCTACCTAGAAGAATATATATTTTATTTAAAACGTTAGTAAACATTGAATACTGCATGTATTCGTAATTTCCAGTTTTATAAAACAAATCCTACTTTGGCTTTAAAAAGCAATATGCTATCACTACTAATACATAACATAGACAAAGATTAGAGAATTCTTTAATTTTTGACATAGTTTTACCTTGCTTCATCATTAGGTACTCTAAAAAATATGTTTTACTTGGACTTAACCTTTTTTTTTTACAACCTTTGTAAATGCAGTGCATTCCACCCACTCCTCGTTTACTAATATTATTGTCTTTATATTCCATTTTATTTTGAAAATATCACACAGCAAAGAAAATCCGAACACTCCTAACAAAAGATCTAACTCAGCTGATCAAGCTACAGCTGATTGTCAAAACCATGTACGCAATGTCGTGTCCCTTTAACGTGCTTTAACTCAGTAGAGAAATCCCTTTAAATTGGAGTGCGCGCAACTGTCTTCGTCTATTTGGTCTTCTCCGTCTGACTGTCCTATCTTGTTAATTCTCTAATCTTTGGTACGGTAGTTCGATCAGGACAGTGTTGTCCATTTTTCACTATTGGCCTCTCTTTCTAATGTTACCTTCTCCGTCTGATTGTCTCATTGTCACAATTTAAATGTTGAGGTCAATGATGGCGCCATTGCTAAAAGATAAAAGGTTTCCTATCTTGTTGATTCTCTACTCTTTGCCGCAGTTGTTAGCAGGTATATTCATTCGGTACAAAATACAGATGGGCGGTCCGGCTCCTTTAGTGGATTCGGTCCGTTTGGATCCGTTCCGCCTGTGGACCCGTTCAACTGGATTCGTTCGATTGGATCCACTTCAAAATTTCCTCATCGTGATGTGTGACTGTGTAATGTGATTGTAACTCACTGAATAGTTTTATTATTAATTATTGTATAATTATACTACCTCGATAAGTCATATTATAATAAAATAATTTTGCAGTAATACGAATGGGTTTGGATAAATAGTAAATAAAATCTTGAAATCACGGCGCAGGCACCTAAGTATTAAGTGTGCAAGTGGGGTTTTTACTATTTATGGAGCGACGGACAGTCAACTCAAACTTCATAAAAACTATCCAAGCAGTGTCAGTCAGAGTCCAGGGTCAGGAGTTCAGGAGCTCAGCTCAGAACAGTACCAGGACTTACATACCATAACAGATCAATGGACCGGACCGCGGACCCGGTTCGATCGACATCGTGGATTCGGTCCGACCCGTTCCACCTTCGGATTCGTTCACTTGGAACGGGTCTGCTCGGACCGCCCAACTCTAGTACAAAAACATTTATTATTCCATGGCCCCGAGCCCAAAATCGGAGCACTTTGGGGACTTGTGACCTCCGACCTACGGTGATTAGTATGTATAATATATGTATATTCCTCAGTATACCACAATTGTTAGAGGGTATTCAAAATTAGTCGATTTCGCACACTAGCTCTTAAGCTATAACTGATCCATTTTTAAAACCGAATAATAACCAAAATGACAGCAATCACAAATTCGACATTAAATATAGTATGTAGGTAGGTACCTATAATGTCACCGTCACCTGATAATTTAATAAGAGAAATTCTAATGAAAATTATTGAATTGACTGTAGAAGCCAAAAGAAAATTTGCAAATAATAATGGAGATGGTTAATTAATGATATTGTAAAAGACTTTTTTCTTACTTCAAAATTCACATCAAAGATATTTGTATTTCCCGCCATTAACAAGACATTTCTTTCTTGTCGATAAAACAGAATTTAACTCTTAGCTGCAATTTTTTTGACACTGACAAATGGTCTTGTGAATGTGGTGTTTATTTTCGTGCGAATTAACTTATATTACAAGGTATAGTTTATTAAAATTAATAGTAATTTCAGATATATTCAGTTTTTAGCATACTTATGTGTACAGCATTAAATTAAAAAAAAATCATTTGTCATTTTGCATCATTGGCAACAGCCCAGAATCCCAATATCGCGGAAGTGTGTGATCGTGTGTGGGAAAAATACGCATTTGGCAAATTTAAGATAAGAAGTCCAATAAAAGCTTTTGATAAGAAAACTTTTGAAAATTTTCAGTAGTGAAAGAAGGAAGAGGCCCACGCGAAAACTTAACCTTGGCTGGCTAAATAAAAAAGGTAATTGCGTTTTCTTTGTGTTAATAATATCGTGCCATCTATTTTAATTTTACAAGGTAACAATAGCTAATTGAAAGAATTTTTATTATTGAACTTTATTAAATCTTTTGGTGAAAGTTTTGCACATCATATTGTGACTTTCACTGGATTTCATGCACTTAAGCAATAATAAACAAACAAAAAAATGGATTTCATAAAGCCACCTATGCTTTTGTTGTGGAGTGACATTCATTATTCGTTCTAGGGATATTATATAAAAAATATGATTGTAGTGAACTCCACATGAGTCAATTTATGTAACACAGTTTTAGCATTTTAATTGTAACATCTTAACTATTGTTTGCACCATTCTAGGAGAAAACTAACTAATGTTTGTAAGTGACAATAAATAATATAAGTATATATATATATATATGCTTGCAGGTATGTATTTACAATAATTATTAATTACTGTGATACCTGTGACCTCGAATGTGTCGTATGAATACCATCTGCTCAGAAAACTTAAATCTGTTGCTTTTGGAGGTCATAAACATAATATTACACACATTTGTAGCATCTAGAGACGTGATTAATCATCTGCCTTAGAGCATACAAGAAAAGTCATATAAGAATTTTTCCTAGTGGTGCAAACTTAATCTATAAATGATATTAATTATTTTGAAGACAAAACAGATTGATATTTACTAATCGCAGCTTAAAAGTAGACGCCTTGCAGCTTTAAAATGCCTACCGCTGTACATCCAATAACTGGGATGCATGCCTGTCTCTGGATCTCCACTAACCGGGATGTATGCTGATCATATTTTTGTAATTTATATTAAATCTCATAACCTATAATGAACTCCCGGAAATAGGCAAATTTAGTATCATTAAGGTATTTGAATGTTGTGGTGTAAGAGTAAATATAGCAGAACAAGATTATATTATATTATGTATCTATAGAATTCCTGATTCTGATCCCAGGGAGTTTTTATGACAATTAAATCACTGTCTTACTTATTTCTGTAGCAAATATAAATCTAAATATTTCATTATTACGGGCAACTTTAACATTGATTACCTACAAAACTGCAATATATAGAGATGAATTAGATGTTAGCAGTCACAGTTAAAGAACCAACAAGGGTATCTTCTACCTTGGCAACTTGTATTGATTATATAGGTATGTACAGACTTAAAATCTGATCGGTTTCTATACTTTGTACGATGAATGTTTGCGTGTGCGTCATAAACAAGAACCGTTTGGAGTAATCTGTTGATGGTCACTGCTTCTCTTCAGCAGTGACGTGCATAAAAAAAATGAGAAATTTCTTAGTTAGGTTAGTTCTTTTAAGAACTGATTTCGTGTTTACTTTTATTATTTGTAAGTCTACAAAATAGATTATCAATAAAAGAAAGCGATTACACCTAGAATTTCTCTAATAACACCAGAAATAATGCCAAAGAGAATGAAAAGAAAAAATCAAAAATACAAGAACGCCACTGATCTAAAATGACTTCTATTATAGCCGTCGACTAGCATTACGCTACGGCAACTGTTCATATCGACGTCTCTTTTTAATTCCGCTTAAATTTATCGTTCGGCTGTCTTAGCATGCTTGAGCGGTTGGAAGACATACGTAACTATATATTTGTTCATCTCTATGCATTCAGCAACCGCACATAGGTCCTACCTAATTTCATACTAGCGCAAACATTCATCGTACAGACTATAACATCCCTCAGTGAAAAATACTGTTAATTTAAAGCAATCTTTAGCAGCCGAGAACTAGGAGGCTGTCTACAACCTTGGGGCTGCTGATGTAAATAAACAATATGAAGCGTTTCATAATATTCTAAAATATTACTTGGATGTCTCTTTTCCTTCAGTCACTTGTCAGAGCAAAAAGTGCAATGGAAAATCTAAAGCCTGGATAACCACCGGTAAAAAAAATCGGCTGCCAACATAAATAATTTATTTTATCTATATAAACAAAATCTAGTTGATAAAGACTATTATGATAATTACAGGAGAATATACAAAAGAGTAATACGCTTAGCTAAAAAAAAAATGCATTATGATAATAAATGCTAATATTCTTAGGGGCCATCCGTTAATTATGTCACACTTTGATGGGGGAGGAGGGGGTGTGACAAGGGGGGGGGGGTCAAACTTTTGTGACATCACATTATTTACATCGTGTTTGCTCGTCTTCGATATTATTTAGAACGAAGAAAAATAAATAAATAAACGGAAAGGAGGAATTATCTAAATGTACTTAACTAGCACATTTCTTCTTGCTATTTGCTCAGTGGCGTAGTGCTAATGTGTTTAGCTTGCCTTACATAAAGCCACTAGTGGACTTCGTCAGGGAAACATTGCAGAAGTTCTATTTGTTTCAACTTGACGACAGTCCGCTAACATGCAACATAACCAGAAGCAGAATATATAATACCCCCTTCCAGATCAAACACCCGCTACCATACCAGGCATTGCCTATCTTTCGGCAACATCTAGCCATACTTTTCTATCATAACTCTTGTCTATCACACATTTCCTTCCTTCACATCTTTATATATTATATATATTCTATCTCTTCCTTTTAATTTCTGTTTGTCATTTTGTTTTTCTTTTGTGTCTTTTTGTTTTAAATTCCATTCGATCGAAAGCCTTCAAGAAAATCGCAACTTTTAAAAATAACCTAAAAAATTCAAGTTTTTTGTTATTTTTGCGATTTATCAAAAATTGGTGGCTGATGGAGCTAAATGGATATCGGGTTCGTGTTTAGCACGTCGAAATACATAGGTATTAATCTGTCGGGTCCCGGTAACTGTTTCTTTTTTGGGCCTGTGCACCGGTATACAAAAAAAGGATCTATCTATTACTGGGACCCGACATAGTAATCCCTATAAATTCGACAAGCTGAACACGAATCCGATGTCCGCTTAGCTCCATCACCCACCAAATTTTTGTAAATAGCGAAAATAGCCTGAGACCTGGATTTTTTAGGTTATTTTCGCTATTTACAAAAAATTGGTGGGTGGCGGAGCTAAAAGGACATCGGATTTGTGTTCAGCACATTGAAATACATAGGGATTACTATGTTGGGTCCCGGTAACACATTTTTTTTAAAATTTACATGAGTCAGATGAACTTTATGAAAAAAAAGACCATTTTCTGACTCATGCATTTCGGCATAATTTCTAGGAAAATAAGAAATTTTTAATAACAGAAAATTAGAAAAAAAATTATGTGATCAAAATAGAGGAAATATTTACTTTTGGATAATTACAGTGATTTGAAAAATGACTCAAAAGAGTTAATGAAGCATATAAATGCTTAGGAGGCCGTAGTAGTACCAATAATTATTCTGATAATGATACTTAGTACCTAGTTAATGTCATTTACATTACTTATACATGCTAAAAATAATTTAATGTAGGTAGATGTTTTTAGTTGTTATTTATTGGTTATAATATTAGGTTTGTTTCTACAAGTGCTTAGGGCTGTTTGCAGCCCGCCAGGAGTTGAACGCCCTAAAATCATTGTGCACAACCTCCTGATAGGTGAAAACTAGTATTAAGCACTTGTAAAAACAAACCTAGTATGAATAGCATGTAATTACTTATTGTCGGCGCCTTTGACTTTGCGACAAAGATCAAAGATCCCGACATTTTTTATTTGCCTTAAATATATGAAGAGAACTATAATGCTCTCTTTCTCTAATTTACTCTTATCAGTCTTGAAAGCATTAGTGCCAACAAGCTGTGTTTTATGAAGCATTACTTATGTATCTAAAATAAAAACCAAGTACTTACACTATCTTTAATTGTTATTATGCCTTGATAAAACTATGTAGTATTTTGTATTTAAATTTAGAGCAATTAGCTTCGCAGTGAAGTTTCTAATTCTTCTAAAAGATTTTCATACGTTTAATTAAGCGTATTTATAAGTCTTTCATGCCTCGGCTAATATATTATAAAACAGTTTTAAAATTAGAACTTCAAAACATTCACAAGGTTTACCATTTTCGGTTCAATAAAGTTTTATCCTAGTTTTTTAGAACATTGCAAAGAGAAAATATGTTTCAGTGAGGATTTTAAAAGAATTTTATAACTTCCTGGTAAATAATAACAAGCTAACCATTGTACTGCACTTTTTACATAATTATTGCACATTCTATAAAATACTCTTCACATTTTTATAGTAAATAAAAAATATTTGCCAAGAGTATAATAATGTTAGTTTGTATTAGCGATTGACGGCCTTGCCTAACTGCGAGATGGATGAAAGCCTTGGTGGCTTGGCAGCTTGGTCCATAATCTTATCACATTTGTGACAAATTTATTGCTGTTGTTAAGTTGATAAGCATTAGGGACTATTGCCTAATTAGCCGGTTCTACAATGTAACAATATGATATAATATAAATATACAAATTTAAAGAATTTAAATAATTAATAACTTTGTTCAACAACAATAGGGTTCTTCCTCTAGCCAACACCGACTTACAGTCCAAATTTCACTATAATCCGACTTTTTGTTCTTAAGTTATCGTGCTTACAAAAAACATGACAGACGGACAGACAAACAAACAGACGCAGACGGACGGACATTTTGAAAGTTGCTCAGAACTCTATCACTAACAGTGATATGAAATTTGTTTTATTGCGAGCAGTATTACCAGTTTTAGAAACGTGCCGATCGAATGCATTATACTCTTCGTTTTATATTTGCGAAGAGTATAATAAAATTGGAACTTGAGTAACTTCAATTGTTTCGGAACATTCCGCATCATTCTTATATAAAAAGAATCTTTAATTAGGTATGAAAATTTGTACGTAAATGATAATGCATATTTATGTTATTTAAGCAAAGCATTCATAATTTGTTAATAAGTGATAGCATGTGATAATACATTATCTAGTTTGTTATGTCTGATATTATCAAAGATATATTATGTTCCAAAAATTTAGTTTATTGTTTCGAAATCACATGCAACAACCAATTCAGTGGTGCATTAAGGAGATTAACAATAAATTAGCTTTAATAATTTTGCAGTTGCAAATCTCTATAAATATTGAGACAAAATTAGCAGTAAATAAATGAACTATGAAACCTTAGGCAAACGTTTCCATAAAAATGAAATACTTGAAGATATGTAATTTTATTTGTTTCTTTTTTCATATTCGTTTGGATTTTTCTAGACTTTGTCCTTAACATTATCCTCGACTTGTCAGTAAGTAGTTTAGTGTATACTGATGTAGATATTACAGAACAAAGGTACAATTGTTTTTAAAACAACAGCAGCTCGTTTATGAATTGTGTATTGCAATATTGATATATTGCGATACGAAATAGGTTGAAATCTGTTTTACTATGTTTTTATTTGTGATAAGTGGGAAATGCAACTGGGTGGAAATAATTGAATTTGCAGCTAAACACTGAAATAATGCTGACTGACTTCTAATATTATTTTATATGTCTTTTCGAATCGAAATTATTAGATACCGATATCCCATCACAAATTTTCAGTATACCTACATAATGAGACTCACAAATATATAAATATTATTAAATAATTTTTAAAGCCGCTCATGTTTTTTTTATTCATAAGATTGAATCATGATTGGATTTTCTTGGGATTCTGTAGAGATAATATTTCTGGCCATGATAGGGTTATCGTTAAGAAAATTGAGAGAGACAGAAAGCAATTTATTGAACCAAAAGAATACAAAAAATCCTACATAGGTTCGTCCTATACTAAATCTAAAATATATGTACTTTCAATTAAGAAATGTCAGAATTACATTAAAAAATAAAAAGTTTTTAAATCTAAATTTCTGAAATTTATGCACTTTTCAATTAGGAAGTGTTAGAGAAATTACAGTATGTAACAAGAACAGGTAATATAGACAATAAACATTAGTTTGAATTTTAACTAAAACAGATTAAAATTTAAATTAGTTCCAGGACTCTTGAATATTATTTAATGGTCATACCATTACATTCAAATTTGTGTTCTTTTGTACGTCTAGAAGATTGTGAGATGCCTGTGTAATTTTTAATTTAAAAATGAAATCCTTGGAAATGGAAGATATTATAAAAATAACCTGAGGCCTTCGCATCTAGTATACACACAAAATCCCAAATTTCTGTACTCTTACCAGCTTGTTTTATTTGTTTTCTCCTATTTCCTCCTATTTAACCCCCAACCCCTCAACGGAATCATCTCAAAATAAATTCTAGTTCCAGATGTCATTACAATACATACTATACCAAATTTCAAGTGAATGTCTCAATTTTATTCTATCAACCCCTTTAATAATGAAGTAGGGGGTGGTGGAGGGATGGAAAATATTATAAAAAATTTTGAGGCCTTGGCTTCTACATATGCCAAATTTCAAGCTTCTGTACTCTTACCAGTTTGCTTTATTTCCTTCTATTTACCCCCTAACCCTTCACCGGATGTGTTAAAAAAACAATCCAGTTCCAGATCTCGTTATAATATATATATGTACAAAATTTCAAGTTAATATCTTAAACCGTTCCGAAGAAAACGTGCGGACAAAAGAGTTACAGACAGACCGACGGACAGAAAATTTTAAATCACGACGTTTCATGACATTCTAAACCTATTTCAAGAACAAAAATATTTAATTTTTTTTTTTTTTTACTATTACCAATCCGCTAAGTGGATGTGGAAGTAAAAGGTAGGGCCTAATTTTTGTAGCTCAAGAAATTATGATTTGCGGCATCAAATTTTACTCGGTTTTAGAAGCACGTTAATGTTTTTTATTTTTGCCATTTTTGAAAAGTTTAGATGGAGAACAATAAGTAGAATAATGGAGTGTTTGGAAAATATAAAAAAATCTAAGGCCTTGACTTTTAATATATACATTAAATTCTAAATTTCTATACTCTTACCAGCTTCCATTACTTACTTTTCATTATTTACCCCTAGTTAACCTCCAATCCTTCACCAAAATTAGTGCAAAATATAATCTAGTTCCAGATCTTGTCATTATATATATGTGTACCAAGTTTCAAGTCAATATCTTAAACCATTCCTGAGAAAACGTGCTCACAAAAAAAAGTTACACACGGACCAACAGACAGGGATTTTTTTTTTCACTCAAATTTAAAATCTTGACGTTTTATGACATTCTAAGCCTAGGCAACAAAAAGAAATTTGAATTTTTCTTATAGTTATTATTATACTTGTCTTCCACTCTGGTGAATGTGGACATAATTTAGAGCATGGAATTTAGGAACAGTCATAAACATAAATCAACAAAGATCATTTCAATGTGTAACTACGCATCATAATAGTTAATATTTACATTTCTTAGCATTAATATTCCATATAACGTTAACTTTTAAAACAATGTATCTATGATATGTTTAACTTTAAACAATTTAAAAATAGGTATTATTATCACATTAAGCGATTATCTTAATTTGTGCACAATATTTTTAAAATGAAATCAGTATCAGACTACAACTGCTACAATTACCACCTTACTTTTGATCTATATAAAGAGAAAGCTAATGTGAATTGTTCTCTTTGGTACAATATTATTATTATGTAGCTAAATATGAATTAATACGCTCTTTTTTAATTTTATACTTTTTAATGTTACAGATCACATGAAAACATGGACGAAATAGCTGACATAGACATGTCTCCAGACGAGGTATCCAATGGTAAGGAACTTGCCGCAAAAATCATTCAGAAATGGAAAGAAAATCTTGAAAAAGGCTGTCTTACTTCCCTGCATTTTGAAGAGCTTTGGAGGGTGTGGGTGCCAAAAATATACAGCCCTACACTTAATGAGAGTTGCTTGAATTGGAACTTCAATGAAGAATTAGCCCAGGATATTCTTCTTAACACCTTAGACGAGTTTATTTGCAATGGAGATCCCACTACTGTTTTGAAACAGCTCAGTGAATTGGATAAGGCACCTTCGGTTAGTATGAAATAATATTACCAATAATTTTTACTCCCTTCGCTTGGATTTCCACGTTTCAGCCCGTGTAGATTACGAAAATGAATGGTCTTTTAATTCTGCAAGTCTGTCTGTTGGCGCTGTAACTGAAAAACTACTTAACTGAGGACAGTCCAATTTGGTAGGAAGTTGATGCTACTGCCAGTGAATAAATGGGTAGACTTTCACTGGAAAATATATAATTTCTTTGAGTGATCACCCTGTATAAATAAAGAGAGAAGTTCTGTGTAAATGCCTTTACCGATTTTTTTTATTTCAAAGGGACAATACCTCAGATATAATAATTCAAAAACATGATCAAATTAGTACACTAATGCAAAGAACAATTTGAGGTTTATGTAATTAATAGTAAGGTGACCTCAAAAAATGTTTACATATCACAAAAATTATTCTGGAGGTGCTCCTTAGTGCTGTTTCTTTTCAGTTGCTTGCTTTAACTTTGAGTATACCTGCATAAACGGGTGCGTTTAGGGAATGTCACTGTTGGCAACTTTTCAAGCAGCGGTTCCCTAAACGACAATGGTGAAAGGGTACTTGTGGCCAACCGGTGGGTGTTTTGGTCAGCGGAAAAATACACTGGGCTTAGTCAGCTGTGGAACTTAACCTCACTTTATTTTATTGTTTGGTATTTGTCTCGTCCCAGTAATCTGTGGTGATTATTTCATAATCAATAATCATAAAGGTTATCTATGACATGACATAACATCAATTGATGTGATAATTAGCAATTTGCTTGACATCATTTAGGGAACTCAGAGTGGTTTACTAAAATCAAAAAGTAATCAAGATGAGTGATTTTTCTCAGTGGTTGCATTCCTTAAACATGCCCATTGTTGTATAATTGTACACATCACAGTGTTTAATAAGAGTGGTTTGCCATTGTGTACAATAATAATAATAATAATTTTATTAATCTGGGAAACAGTACTGTTTATACACAAGTCATTACAATGATATATAGTGATGATTACAGTTAATTAAGTATGGAATTAAAGTAATAATAGGGTTAAGAAAGATAAAATGAAACAATGATAACAAGATAAGTGTCAGATGGTATTCAAAAGGAACAAAATAAAGAAAGAAAGAAGAACTCACTGTTCTTCTTTCACGTTAAAATTTCACATTTCACATTTATACCATTTAAAGTTTCGCAATTAAAATTGGTAAATTAAAATTACATATTATTATTTAAAGCTAAAGTGTTACATAATGGATTCAAATCTTGTATATTGTAGAGACAGGCACTGATTAAAAGATTCTTTAGTTCGTATTTTAATTTTTTTATAATAATAATAATTTAGTAGTCTGAGGAACACCCTGTATAATTATTAGTCAATTATTATTATTATGATTTCTACTCACTATTTTGGGTATGCTCTTGTTACACCTTAATATACATTTTCAAGGAACAAAACTCAAACATCGGAACCATTTTTATTAAAATCTCAAATAGTACAATAATTCAATCTTCGGGTGACTGTAGTAATACTAGTAACTCGAAAAATAAAAAAATATGTCAAAAAACTAATAGCACTAGGGCACTAGGTGATAGAGGGGAAAATTTCACATCAAAAACGTATATTAAGTTCTTTTGCACGATCAAACTTTTCTACAATTTTTATGATAAAAATCTGAAACTTTCACATGTTACTCTTGAAGTAATGTATGCAAAGATCCGATGGATAGTTATGCCAAATAATTTTTTTAATAAAAGTTATTAACGTTTATTTTACCCTTAGTTTCACGAATTTTGGAGTGAAGAAAAAATTTTCTTTTATTTTCGTAAAATAAAGCGGGTAAATTTAATTTTTTAGGTAAATCCCCTTGAAGCATTTTGAAGTACACATTTCAAGCTTTAAAAATTGCATCTACAGAAATCTAATAACGCAATTTAAATAAGAGTAATAGTTGGTTAAAGTTAGTTATACATATCAAATTTTACCACTTTATCAAGATTTTAAAATTTTGGAAGTGTACATCTTCAAAAATTAATTTTTGAGATTTTTTTCACTCATCGGACCTTTTTTTGCATTACTTCAAGAGTAATATATTAAAGTTCCAGGTTTTTACCTTAAAAGTTGTAGAAATGGTAGAGCTTTTACCGATTTCATCGGAACTCTCTTTATGTTCCGACTTCATATATATGTACTATTTCTACATACATTAATTTTTATACTTGAAAATATAATAATCCAATTTGGTGTTTTCACAAATTTTAAAATCTCGTTGACTGTGAAGATAATACTTAATACTTAAACAGACATGGGTTGTGTATTATAAATACGCGTTATTTTGCAAAACCTTAACGTTTTATAATGGAAAATAAGTGGTGCTTTGTGCCAGGATGCCAAAATACATCCAGGAACGCACCTGAAAAGGTCTTTGTGACAGTACCAAAACAAAAACAACGCAAGATAAAGTGACTTAAAGCTGCTAGACGCGATTCACCTACAACAGCATTAGTATTTTTCTGCCGTGAGGATCATTTCAAAATAAGTTGAGTAAGCAAACTAAGTTTAAACCTTCATTATCGTGCATGAGTATTAATCTAAAATAATGCATTATATAGCTATCTAACTCTGTTTACATTACAAGTGTATGAGCAACATTTATAGGTTATGTTTATATAATATCAACCTTGTAGAGTACTTTCAGAACCTTATAAATCGCGAGATACGCAAAAGGCGGAGTTTATTCCGCAGAAGTACATTTTGAAAACATTGACTCGGCTATCACAGAAATTTAATAGAATGATTTACTTGCATACTGTTGGGATTAGATGAATAACCCTGCGCAAAATTCGCTAGTTTTTAAATTAATCTCAAAAGGCTATTGGAATGAAGGATGTAAACAACAACAGCTCGGGATAAAGTGCAAATCCTAAATCTGATGTTTTTAGGAAGTTGTATAATTGAGACAATCGCCGAAATTATGCCTCTGCGCATACCAAGGTCAAAGCTCATGAGATTTTGAAACACCTCTGTGTATATTATATAGAGCAACTATATACAATAATCGTAATATAGGAATCAATAGACTACGTTAAAGTAATAATAGATAATCACAAAGAGAATAAAGAAGTTTAGTACTTATGTTGCAGCTTTAGAACGCCTCATTTCTGCTATGTTGAAACGTTCATCTTTCTTCATAAATTCTGCGATCATGAACACATCCACTGCCGGTAAATTTTCTGAAGTTGCTCTTACGAATCCTGTATTAGCCAGTTTCGAATTAAATCACGGGTAAAAACGTACAAAAGCCTTTAAAATGCTGTATTTATATACTACATGCATGCGATATTACTGTTTGATGTAAGTGATGACGTCACCAGTGTCACTGCCAATAATGGCGTGTTTCGCGTAGTTATTCAAATATTCAAATTTTATGTTATTTATTTTTTTAAATATAAATTTGATAGACGATGGATTGCTTTTTAAATACAGAGAAGTGCATTAATATATTAAGTACTTCATTTTAATAATATCGAAAAAGCTAATTTGCATATAGTGAAAACACCTAATAGTCATGTTTCTTCTTTCATTTAAGCTTTGTTGAGCTCAGTTTCATTAATTAGTTCAAAAGTTACCACAAATTTAGTGTAGCGAGTTCAAGATCACGCACGCTACGCGCGCCGCACTTATGTGTCGCTACGTTCCATTCTTGTGTGTTATACAAAAAAATCTGCCACCTATATTTTTGATCGTACAAGAAAAACTTCATTTTAATGTGAAATTTCCCCCTCTGTCCCCTAGTGCTATTAGTTTTTTGATACATATTTTTCATTTTTCGATATATTGGCCAAAAACCAAATATCGGCCAATATTTTCGATTGTTTTAGGGGTCGCAGGCACCTTACAGCTGTAAACTTTTTTATCGTATTCTACATGAAAAGAAATACTTGTCCTGAAAAATTCAGCCATATAATATTTAGTGACGTCTTAAAACCCCTGATGGCTGGGCTAAGTGTACATTTATAATAAAAAATCTAACTATTATTTCTGTTACAGGTTTGTGGTAGGGTATTCAAATTTGGCGAACCAACCTATTCATGCAGAGAGTGTGGCATGGATAAAACCTGTGTATTGTGTGTGGAGTGTTTCAAAAATTCAGAACATCGTCACCACAAGTATAAAATGGGCACGTCTTGCGGTGGAGGTTGTTGTGATTGTGGAGATGTGGAGGCCTGGAAAAAGGACCCATTCTGTAAGATACATATTGCTGGAATCACCGAAGAGGAACAAAAGAAAAGCCTTCCCGAGGACTTGAAAGAACGTACTCGAATCGTTTTTGAAGCAGTCCTCTGGTATGCTTATCGTTTATTGAGTACCGAGCAGATATCAGATATAAGATTAGGGGGAAGTTCCGACAATTTTTTTGACATTGACACCTACTGTACAATACTGTACAATGACGAAATCCACACTTTTGAACAGGTAATTAACACTCTGGCTAGAGTTTTAAAATGCAACCAAAGAAGTTCTACAGAATTTGTTACAAATATTGACCGTGAGGGTCGGGCCATTGTAAAGTGTTCCAGTTTCCAGCATTGCTCCGATTTAAAACAAGAAATTGAAAAATACACCTCTCGGCATGGAAATAAGCCTTTGAAAGTCTTAGTCAACCATGCTCACGTTATAGCCCATCAGATATACGCCATGAAGCTGTTAACTTGGTTGGAAAAATTTCTAGCCCATGGTGAGAGCTTCCGTAAAATTTTTGCAGATGTCGCCTTGAAAGCACAATCTTTGGAACCTTGCATAATTAAAGGAATTCTGCAACGTGATTCAACTCTATGGAAAAGTGCCAGAACACAGTGGCACCGATTGCTCATTTCAGGCATGCTTCTTGAATATGAGAACAAAAAAGCACTCGCCAAAATATTTACAAAGAACTACGGCCAGGTGATGAAGGATTTTATCAAAGATGACCACGATCATACCTATTCTATTTCTTCTCTTTCTGTTCAACTCTTCACTGTCCCTACACTAGCTCATCATTTAATAGCCAATGATGACGTTTTGTACATTTTACTGAATACACTTATATCTGAATGCTCTAGAAAATGTAACAAAGCGGGGAAATTGGAATTCGAGAGGAGTCCATCCAGTCAAACTTTCAAGCGAGCCCTGTATATGTTGTACGACTTAAGATACTTGCTTAGTGCCATACCTGAACAGTGGACTGATGATTTACGCAGAAGTTTTCTGCATGGATTATCTATGATGTTGAACCTGCTGACTATGATGCAAGGTAAGCATATTGTGTGTTGCAAATGAACATTCGTTTAAGGGAGTCTCTCAAGAATGGTACAAAGGGGGCCAGGGCCATGGTACAAAGGGGGCCCCATATAGACCAGTCAGTAGAGACTTCTATTGTGAAAAGTTAGACAAAATTTGCAAAACATTCTTTGAGGCTTTGGAATAAATCCGATTTTTGCACCCTCCTCCGCCTCTCGGAACATTGTTAAATTAACAAGAATCGTAAAGGACCCCCGTACAAACCTGGGTTATGGCAACTGTCAATCAGCTGTCAATTAGCGAGAAACTACTGGATGATTTTTTTAACTTGAAACTTTCAAATATCTTGAGTAATAAGCATTCTACAAAAAAGTCGTAGAATTGGATAGTGGCAGTTCGGTGGTATATGACTTTGGGTAGAAGGGTTAAAGTCATTCGTGGTCAAATTCGGTTTTTTAAATGAGAATCCTAATTTTTTATTCCAAATTTTGGTTGTCTGACTAAAGATAGGCTATTTTTATTTGAAACATTTTTTCTGAAATTGTCATGGGTTTTAGTTATCCGGCGAGGCAAAATCAAAATTTTAGAACTTTGCGATTTTTTTACTCAAAAAAGAAGTTTGAACAAAAATTGCAAGAGGCAAAAAGAATTTGGGAAGTTTGAGGTTAAAAAAATCATCCAGTGGTTCCTTGCTAATTCACAGCTGCCAACTGTCAACATCGTCTATTTGACATTAGATTTGAATTCAGCAACCTCAAAAACATAAAGTTAGGTATTTCAATAATCGAAGTATGCGTTATAAAAATGTTATAAAACTACTCGAAGTAGTAACTTATGATGGTGCTATAGAGGTTTGGTGCTCCATAGGAGCCAGAATACTGTATATGGAGTATCGTAGCCATGGAGACTTGTTTAGGATGATAAAAGCTACAATATACTAAATATTCAGACGATTCTACAGAAACCAAATTCCCATAATAGATCCCAGAGCCGCTAGACTTACATCATTTTAGCAAAGCTAATATTTTGACAATAAGTAGTGCGATATGTAGATAAGAACGTATGCATATTTGCTAGCTTGAAAATGGAGCCCTTTTAGAGACAACAGGTACAAAAGGTACAAAAAAAACCTTACTAACCTAAGTTAAAGTATAATAGCTGGTTTTCATATATGTTTGACAGAATACTGTTAAAAACCAGCATTCATTATTGCCAGACACGTTCTACGGGCCCTAACTTCCGCCAGGCGGATTAAAACTCGAAAAAAACCAACCTAACCTAACATAATAAATTTTTTGTTTTGTTTCGTTTTTTACGTAGTTGGCAGTGGATATGATACTACAGTTATGTTAGGTTAGGTTAGGTTGGGTTTTTTTCGAGCTTTAAAGCGTCTGGTGGAAGTTAGAGCCCACAGAATGTGTCTGGCAATAATGAATGTTGGCTTTTAATAGTATTCTGTCAGACATATATGAAAACCATCATACTTTAACTTGGGTTAGTAAGGTTTTTTTGTACCTTTTTTACCTGTTATCACTTAAAGGGCCCCATTTTCAAGTTAGCAAATATGCATACGTTCTTAACTACATGTTACACTATTTATTGTCAAAATATTAAAGTTATGCTCGACTAAAAAAAAATAGGAAATAGATTTAACTACGTCGATATATATATAGCTTCAGATCAATTTGCAACCCATTATATAATTATATAATTAAATTGACGCTTGCAATAACTTTTGTTTTCGTGGCTTACTCAGATCTTTATTGAAGATTATTTGTGTGAAAGATGGTAGATGTACGAAGTTGAATTTTTGCCTTATTAAATAATTATTTTGTTGTAAAATCAATTCAGACTAGTGCACTGCCGTGATTAACAAAAAGGCAGTACCCAATGAACAATTTTGCTCACTTAAAGTAACTGTTATTTTTATAAGTGGTTTATTAAGATTGTGAGTTTATAAAAGTGGTTTATAAGATTACTAAAGAGTTACGAAGTTGCATAGTAGGTATGTAAAATTACTAAAAGTTTTAAAACCTTAGGTTTTATAAAACGGCAACGGAAACATTTCCATCACAGACTTATACAACTTTTAGTAACTGTTACTATAATTTATATAAAGAGTTTTTATAGAAGTTGTAGACACAAATTTATAAAACTAATAGTTTTCAATTCCTATATGGGGGTTGGCTCTGATGAATATAAAACTTCCTCGTCTCACAATAACAACAATAATTGTTAACATAACCGCAAATTCTAAGTTTTTGTAAGTTTATTCTCTTTTTTAATGTTTTTATTCTCATTTCTAAACTAGAATCAGTGTGACATTCATAAACTCTCATATAGTATACATATTTTTATATAATTAGCGTTCAGAGTCTGAATTTTCATGGTCATTGCAGGGCCGGATTTCGTTCTACTGCTATTTAATTATATTTAAGTTACTTTTACCCCAAAGTAATGATCGCGATAAGTATAACGATGAAATAATTCACAAACCTTAATAACAATAAATATCTAAAATAACCAGGTACTAATGCAATCTAAAAGCTGCACTTTAAAATTACACCTAACCACTGTCTTTACTATACGTAAATACCTATAAGTAGGTAAATCTGGACGGCAGTCTATGACTGAATACACACTTTAATAGCATTTGAAATTGTAGCATATCTGGCTTTCTGTTTGTGAGCGTCCAGAAAAAGGTCGACGATTTTCCTGCCATTTTAATGAGTATTACCAATATTTCATCGCGTTGTCATAGGATTCGTCAATCCATAAAGTTATATTTATAGCAGGACCGCTTTCGTTACATATTTTTGTGGAAACGCTTTAACAAATTAATTGAATTTTGATAAATTTTATTGGATATTGATAAATTTATTCAAGTCCACTCCTGTAATGTTCAGGGAAAAATCCAACCATACATTCTTGGTTATATAGAGGCATAGAAGTTCTATAAGAATCCCAGAAGTTTCTTTTCAGATTTATAGTGTCCTTTTGGTATTTTCAATATGGATGCCGTATTTTCGATCCTGTCAGTGGACGCCATATTGATACTTTTAAGAAAACTGTTGAAAGACAGGTTGAATATTTAATATACTCAGCTGATACTACATTTTATGTAAATATAAACATGTACCATAAGTTAAAGAGTGCAGTTTCTTATGAAGAATCGAATGTTGTGAGAAATTTTCAAAAAATTTTTTAGTTAAAATTTTTAAATATATGTAATTTCGGTGGCGCCTTTATTTTTTCGAGGTACAAATGTCAATTTTACAGTAAAGATGCATTTGCATGAAAATTTCAGAAGCATATAAGCCATAAAAGTCAAGTATAATATATTTCTAATTGAAGTACATATATTTCATACACAGAGTAAAAGTCTCCATATTGTTAGAGAGAAAGATGTAATAATTTCATCATCATCAACTAAAGAAAGAGAAAGAAGTTTGTGGTGAAAGAAAGAGCGAGAAGGAGAGGTTCTGTATTTAAAGTTTATAAGGAAGTTTATAAGAGTAACAGTTACATTTCTATTACTTCTTACTATAAAACTTGGAGATAGGTAATGGTGACCCTTATAGAGCGCGCCATTTAAGCTCTTTAAGTGGTATAAAGTGGTAATTGAAAAGTTTTCACGGAAAATATACATTACTAAAGTTTTTATAATTCGGTGATGGTGATATTCAGAGTACCTTTACAAAACAAAAATTGTTCATTGGGTATCTAGAGAAAAGTAATAATGGAGAAAAACAGCTTTTTCTTTCTATTTCTAGCTGTAGTAACTTAAACGGTTTTGGCACAAAACATGTGACACATGCTTAGTACGAACCCAGTAACTCATGCATGCTTTGGATAAACACCTGATCTAATATCCAGATGCCGCGTTTTTTATAAATAGCATATGATGTTGAATTTTTACTAAGCATAAACCTACATTATCGTTGGATTCGGCAGAATAAGAATCTTTATATCTATGGTTTTGGTGGTACATACGACATTTTTGTTAAGTTCTCTACATACAAAACTGAACAGCCAGAATATGCTAAAATATCATTGTTGAAATTTTTTGTAGATACTTCGTTTTCGCTAAGCACGGCAGTGCAATAGGTTCATTATTCCGAATGAAGTATACATTTTTCAAGTTGAGGATCTGTTTTACAGATAAAAAAATTATTTGTAGCTGAAAAATTTGTTTTTGATAGCTCCAATTTCAAACATCTTTGGGCTTTCTTGGGGTACGGATATGCCAAAGATACCTCGATGAGCGTGTTGGTGGTCATGGTTTACATAGATATGAGGGAGGACATACCAAAGATACTGTCTTTTCAGTAATTCTTATTACTTTTCGAGAATGGAACAACGTGCCTTGGGACAATTTACAAATTAATAGTGAATTTTGATAGTGCGCATCCATTGACTCATTGCAAAATAATGAACTATGATTAAAAACGGAAATTTTGATATTATGCTCAATGCTCATCTTATAAACAAAAAAGACAATAATTACATGAATATTTTCCAATTCTTGTAGCTAATTTCTTCCATTCACTTGTCAAAACATACTAGTTATGGTGTTATTTACGGTGTTTTATCTCATGTAGCTAAACACTACATCCATTAGTTCATCCTTATTTATTTTGTTAGAAAAATTAAAATCACGACAAAAATTCAAAGACTACTTTAGTATACCTAACCACAAACGGGTCACGACGGCTGCGTGATAAATAAATTTGTGAGTTACAGCGATGCCAGCAGTTCACTCCGATGGAAAAACAAACTATTTTGTTTTGACATCGACATCGCCGTAGACGGAGCAGTAAGGGTGAACAGGTGAAAGCATTTCCGGTATGTGCGGTCTCATAAGGAACTATGGATTTGTTTTACATAGAGGTATCATAGATGTAACGCTTATTAAGCTCATCGAGGAATCTTTGGCATGTCCATACCCTAAAGGTGTTGATTAAGAATATCTTGCAAGTTTTTTTCCAAAAAGAATCCGTCTCCTTTTTCCATCCTAGAATCAGCCACCTCTGATTAAAATCTACTCAGTTTATAGGTATGTATTCACCACCAAAACTTCCAAATATTTGGATATCAGATGAGTGTGATATGCAAGTGCCTCCATGAGAAGTGGGACACATTGTATATAAAATTTGTGACCTAAACTTTCAATTTTGATACAGTATAAGCTTGCTATATCAATCAATTTGGTGTACATCTAGATCCTGTATTAAAATGGGACAAACACGTTGTTCACCTCTCAAGTCAGTTATCAAAAAAAATGCTGTTTCATACGCAACCTGTCGGCCTCTGTGTCTCAAGATGTTCTAATAACCGCATATCATAGCTTCTTTCATTCAATAATGACATACTCAATACTTAATTGGGGACACTCAACCCATACACCAATAATCTTTAGCCTGCAACGAAAATGCATTAGAATTATTGCAGGAATTAAGTATCGAGATCACTGTCATGAGCATTTTGTTAGGCTTGGTATATTGACGGTACCATGTGTTTATATACTCGAATGCCTTGTTTACACCAAGCAAAACTTAGATAGCTGTAAAACACACAGTGATACTCACAATGACCATACAAGAAATAAAGAAAAATTAAAACAAAGCTTTCTACAGATCACAAGGGCAAGAAATGGTACTGGATACTACTGCATTAAATTCTTTAATGTCCTTCCAACAAATATAAAAGACTTAGACATAAATCAGTTCAGATATAAAATTAAGTCATACTTAAAGAAAAAAGCCTTTTATAATTTTGAGGAATATCTTGCAAACAATTTCTCCGACATGTAGATAAGTGGGGTGCGACATTTTCGTCTGCCATCCATCACACACTTCTTTTGGTCTATACCCTACATACCATGTTTTTCTTTATTGTACTATAAGTTATATACACATTTAATTGTACCAGTTTGTTCTCCATTTATAATCAATGCCATGTGCTTTTCAAATTTCCTCTGTTCTCCTCTTTGCTAAATGTTTTTATATTTGTATTAATTAATCACTAACCATTGATAATTATCAAATTTATTTGACGTGTGGAAATACTGTTTGTATACTTAACACCAATAAACCATTATTATTATTATTATTATTATTATAATTTTTGCAGGTATGGATGCGGTTACCCGACAAATAGGACAACATATGGAATATGAACCGGAATGGGAGTCCGGCTTTAACCTCCATATCAAACTTGCCTACTGCATATCGTTAGCTATCGAGTGGTGTGGCACTGATAAAATAGTGCTCGTTAAAGCGTACCGGTCTATCTTGAACAAACTCGTGGAAAACCCATGTTATGAACCAAACGAGGCTGGTGAAGTACGGGAGTTAGCCGACCACAGCACAGCCTGCCTACACTATGACGTGTCTTCGAGACCGGTCTCCATTCATTTACCCCTCACCCGCTTTTTAGCAGGCTTACATTTATATTTAGAGAAATTTAACCTACACTTTGATGGCCCAGAATTTCAGGTCACCAAACCAACCCCCGTACAGATTATGGAGCCTGTGATTCGTGGGCAGGTTATGATAGCACAAGTGCATGCTGGAATGTGGAGAAGGAATGGATATGCTTTACTTAACACGTTGTTTTTTTATCATAACGTTAAATGTAGAACCGAAATGTTAGATCGTGATATAACGCTTCTTCAAATAGGCGCTTCACTCATAGAAAGTAATGAATTTCTCATACACGTTTTAAATAAGTTCAACTTGATCAATTGGGCCATGCAAGACTTTGAAATAAACAGTTTAAAATCGCCAGAAGAAGATAGCATGAGGCAGACGATTAATTTAGTAGAAGAGATGTTGCATCTACTCATAATCATTGTAGGCGAGCGGTACATGCCTGGAATCAGTAACGTAACAGTGGAAGACCGAATCAGAAAGGAAGTTGTCCAACATCTTTGCATAAAGCCCTTGCCCCACTCAGAGCTCATTAAAACCATACCAGATGATTTAACTTCTCGTGAAGTAGCAGTGGATGAGGTAATTCAGGAACTCGCCGTCTTCAAGAAACCCACACACGGAACTGGAAAAGGTGTTTACGAACTTAAAGAGCAATACTTTGATCAATTCAACGTGTTCTTCTATCATTATACCCGGGAAGAGTTGTCAAAAGCAGAGGAGTCCCAAAGGAAACGGCGCAGGTCCAAGGGGGAACTCGAATGCTGCCCGCCACCAATGTTGCCAAAGTTGAATGAGTCGTTCAGCCTCTTAGTTAACCTTCTACAGTGTGACGTAATGTTGCATGTCATGCAAACCATTTTAGAGAGATGCATAAATCTGAGAGCGAGAAGTTTCTCTGAACCACAGCTGCACAAGGTTTTGCACCTTATTGGCTATGCTTTACTGGAGGAGGAATCAAAAAATTATCCGTTCTTCAAGTTTATTGAAAATTCCTCCAAATTCAAATTGTTTTCTTTAATGGAAGAATTGCTTAGGAGTCCAAGCAGAGTAGATGCCCACAAAGGACTGTTACAGTGGACTCTGAATAAGTATAAGCAAGTAGCAGATAAAAAGGAAAACGATTCATCGGCTTTACTTCACAAGGAACCTTCGACTTCAGAAACCGCCGATACTGACAAAGAGAGAAGGGCGAAATTGGCGGCCGAGAGGAGAGCAAAACTCATGGCGCAAATGCAAACGATGCAGAATAATTTTATAAAAGAGAATGCCAGTCTATTTGAGGAAACCAACGTCGAGCGAAAATCGCGGTTGTCCAGTACCACTATGGACACCATGGAAGTAATGGAACCAGCAGAACAGCAACCGATAGCTCTTGGACCTAACCAGTCCCAAAGAATAACCACGGAAAAAACTTTTACCTGTATTTTATGCCAAGAAGAAGAAAAAGTAACAGCTGACGGTTCAACTTTGGTATTGGCAGCCTTCGTTCAACAAGCCACCGTGTTGTGCCAACACAAAAACAATGAAGCTTTAATGGATATTTCGAAGCATGACCCGTTATACCTGCATGCAAATTTAGGACCAGCCCCACATACAAGCACCTGCGGCCATGTTATGCACAGTGACTGTTGGAGGAAATACTTCGACAACATCATGGTGCGAGAACACAGGCGGCCGTATAGATTACGACACCCCTCTAGCTTTGACGTGGATAAACAAGAGTTTCTATGCCCATTGTGTGAATGCTTGAGCAATACAGTACTGCCTTTAATCCCATCATTAAACAGTTTACAACCAAGTTTATCCAGAAATAATATATCCTTCGAAGACTGGCTAAGTAGTATTAATGTCATATTAACCAAAAAGTTGAAGGTATGCCATGGAATCTTCAAGTGCAACCTGACAGAGGAATGTGAAAATATCCACTGCAATGCCTGTATTAATGCTTCCAATGGTACAAATATCGAACCAGATTCTGTCGACGACTGCGAGGTTAACTGCATCTTGCAACCCCATCAAATATTTTATTCTTGCCCGCTCACTTTTGTGTCAGGAGGCGTTCCCAAAGAGTTCATGGATCTGTTTCCAACAGCCCACCCAGAACTCGATGTCAACCTTAGAGAAATGATTCAAGTCTTCGCACAGGTGGCATACACCAGAGGCTTGAATGTTAACCCGCACCCATCAGACAAACGACTGGCTCCTATGACGTGGAAGTCTTTAGCGTATACCATACATTCAGTGGAAGTGTTACTACGAGATGCAAACAAACCTCTTTTGGGTCATTTGTCGAGCAGACAAAGGGATTGCATTGAAAGTTTAGTACGAATCGTGGGTGTGTTAGGCAGTACTTGGACACGTAGTGTTGTTATTAATAGTCATGCTTTAAATTTGTTAACGTTGCTATTTGAGCACGTCAACGAAGGACCATCAGTCCTTCAGTGGGATTCTTTAGGCTTTTTAATTAGTCTGACCTTTTCTTTACCTAGTCTTTCCTGTAAGGATATGCCGACGCCTGTTCCTACGGGCAGTACCTTAGATTTACACACTCTCCACGTCATATTTATTTCTCATATAGTTAAAATACTTATATTAATGAAAGTGGAAGATCTCGATGATTCTATGGATACAGATTCAAATGAAGACGAAGAAGTTTTAGAGATTCTGAAAATAATGGGTAAATATAATGAGGGTTTGAGCGGACACGCCGTCTGGAAATATGTGCAATATGCTTGTTTACCGTTTTTGAGATGTTGTGTGTTGTTTTATCACTACTTGACTGATGTGACAGCTCCTATTGCTTTGACTGAACTAGGTGGCGATACGTTTGGTAATATGTGTGGTTATTTAGATTTATCGCAAACCCCAAGAGGCTTGTTTAACTCGCCCCAAGTATTATCATTGGTAAACAAGTGGTGTAGTCATGAAGAGGTATTTACTTACCTGAAAGGAGCTCCATTGCAGGTCATTCGTGAACCTCTACCTGTAAACCACCTGATAGAATTACCGGGAGATTATAGTGAGTTGATTAATACTGTTTCCACATTCACATGTCCAAATAGTGAAGAGGATTCAAGGAATCCCTGTATGTGCTTGGTTTGTGGAGAAATTCTTTGCTCACAGAGCTATTGCTGCCAGACAGAGTTAAATAAAATGCCAGTAGGAGCTTGTAACTATCACGCCAGTAAATGTGGTGCTGGAGTCGGCATATTTTTACGTGTTCGAGAATGTGAAATACTCTTCCTAGCTGCTCCACATAGGGGTTGCTTTGTATCCCCTCCATACTTGGATGATTACGGTGAGACTGATCAGGGTTTACGGAGAGGAAACCCACTAAGGTTGTGCCCTGAGAGGTACAAGAAGTTGCAAACTTTATGGTTAGGTCATAGCATACACGAAGAAATCGCTAGGTCTATAGAGACTAGCACTCATATAGTAGCTACCCAATGGAACCTTTTGTAGGTGTCCTTTAAAAATTGTGATTTTACTGTAAACTGTTACTAACACTATTGTTAAATAGTTACGACATGCATCAATATACTACTTTCTTGCACTTTGTTGATTTTTGTCCATATTAGGTTGTGTAGTACTTAAAGCAAATTTTTCTTTATATATTTGAAGAAGCTCTCTTATACTATATTTAATAAAGACAAATATTATTTATTTATTCTAACTGAGTAAATAAAACTGTTGTATTATATGTAATAATATAAAATCTTAAAATAATTTACTGCTTTTATTTGTGATATTAAATAATTCAGTTTACTACAACTTACAGACCAAAACAAAACAATTAAAAACATATTACAAAAGGGCGAGAATTAAAAACAATGCCATTATGTGGGTACCATTTTAATTCTCAACTAGTACTATCTTAATAAAGAGACCATACCAGCCAAATATGATCGTGGATGCAATGGCTCCAGTTGACTTTCATCCATACTGGCAGGGGCCGATTTCAGATACAACAATTTCCGCTGCCAGACGAATACCAGCTTGTGTTACGTATTCATTTAATATCAATAACTAAAAGCTGGAAATTGCCGACAAGAGGTCCCATCTTAGTTTCGTGTCTTAAAAGAAACATTTTGTTACTAGTCATTTATAGGCCTTCTTCTGGAGACTTAATATTTTTTTGGCTAAATTGCAGGGATGTTTAATCCTTATCAGTAAAAAATATGACCACATAATTATCTGTGGAGATCTTAACGTAGATTTTTGCTCAAATTCACATAATAGACAATTACTATCCGACATATTCGAATCATTTAATATCTCCACCTATCTCAATGAACCTACTCGCGTAGTAATACATATGGCATGTTGTCAGAATCTGCCATCGATTACATGGTCACTGATCTTCCAAGCTATATGGTGGATGTATATATGAGCTATCCTTGCGTTGTGGACCACGCTGCCCAAATTATTTGTGTTAAAGATTTTTTGCCATTTTCCTACCAATTTATTAAACAAACCATTACTACCCGTATATTACTGAGAATAACATAGCCAAATTTCAATATCTTTTATATAATACAAATTGGGACTTTATTTACAGTATGGGCCCAATAAATGTTGATGGAGCCTTTACAAACTTTCTGGAAATTATAATGAATAAATTAGATGCTTCTTGAATACTCAATACTTAAAAATTTGCATTGGCTATAGCTCTCCTGACCTTGTTAACCCCTATAAGTGTATGAAATGTGAATACGACAACCATATAAGAAATGCCAAGCATGAGTATTTGTCCGATAGAATTTTAAATGCACCAAATTCCACAAAGGAAATCTGGAGGCTCATCAAATCTGAATTACATACCAACAATTTTTCCCCAGGTGATGTAAGTTAAACATAAATGGTAAAGTCACTGATAATCCTAATGATATTGCAGAACATTTTGCAAACTATTTCGTTTCAGTCACTGTAGACAAAGTAAAAAATCACCGGTGCTAATTTATCACATTTTTGCACTTCCAGTGAACTCAATGATCAGTCCATCTTTATTTATCCAGTTACATCTGATGAAATAAGGCAAATTATGTTTGAATTAAAAAATAAACAAACTCTCGGTCCCGATGGACTCTCCACTAAGTTTATCAAGTATATGCATGTGACGTTATCATTGAACCATTGTGCATTTTCATCAACGCATACTTTCAATTGGGTATTTCTCCATCCACTTTAAAAACAGCTACAATTATCCCAATATTTAAAAAAAAAATTCTTTGGAACCAGAAAATTACAGACCAATATCCATCTTAAGTGTGATTTCTAAAATAATGGAAAAAAATTGCGTTTAATCGAATGATGGCATTTTTTCTTTTTCAAAATACTGACGGATCGCCAACATGCGTTTTGCAAAAATCATTCTACTGACATTGCTACAATTCAGCTTTTGCAATTTGCTTACAATGAAATGGACAAAGGTAACATTGTCATGAGATTGTTTTTTCACATCTCACAAGCGTTTGACTCCCAATCTGTCGTTTATGAAAGAAAAATTATTTAAGCTAGGCATTCGAGTTTTTTACAGTGGATCATGTCATATTTAACAAACAGATCTCTTTAGCTAAAAATCAACCAAACGATTTCAAAGGAACATGACGTTAGTCTTGGAGTGCCACAGGGCTCGGTGCTGGGCCCTTTGATTTTTTAAATTTTTGTAAACGACTTAACCATCATTCATATCAAAAGGAAACATCACCATGTTTGCTGATAATAACTCCTTTGGCATATGTACACCGAATCTTAGCTCCTCGATGAGGTATGGCTGTTATGACAGAATTTGGTGACTATTGTTGCAGCTTAAACCTTGAGGAAACTGTGTACATGTATTTCTGACACCTTCCAACACCCAGTTAAATTTAGCCTGGATACAAAATTTTTAGGTATTCCAACAGATAAAAAACTATAAGCTGGGATGTGCAAATCCAGGCAAACAAAGCATATTACTGTACACACAAGCTCTAGATACTGAGATTTTATTGCAACTGTATTATTCAATGGTTTATTGCCAAATAACCTACAATATTATGTGGGGCGTGCAAAAAATTTGCAGCGAGTTTTTGTGTGACAAAAATGCATAATTAGATTCATTTTTAATCTTGATTTCACCACATCATGTAAAAACTCTTAAAAGTCACAGAATGTTAACGGTACCATCCATATATCTTTTTTCTTTGTTAAACTATATTAAAAGTAACAATGACCAATTCAAAAATGTTGCAAGTTACCGTAATTATAATACTCATGACTTATTAGCTCTGCCTCATCATAATACCTCTCATTTTGAAGAATCACCTCATTTCTCCGGTATCAGTTTTTACAACAAATTACCTAGTGTGATTAAGGAGGTCGACAATTTTAACAAATATAAATCTAGTCTCAAACAACTCTTACTTGAGAAATGTTTGAATTCGTACAAGAATTTTAATCTGTATTTGTGTCATATTTGTTGTTTATTGTGTTTTATATTTACTAAGTATTGTCCCACCTTGTATACTGAATTGTAACAGCCTAAGTGATTATATTAATAAATAAATAAATACTAAGCACCGAGACAAAAAAAGCGTTTTTCGAAAATTAGCAATTTTCGTTAGTAGATATCTGGAAAGCTATTGAGAATAGAAAAAAATGTATATAACGTATATAGAAAATTTTATCAGCTTTCATTTTGAATAGAATAATCTTTTCATTGGGAAGCACTGTTTTCGAGAAAACTTTTGGTTTTTGGAAGTGACCTTCTGCATGTCCCACTCACCTCGTAGGTTTGGGCACTTTCAGTATGTTTACCTTATAATTACCCCAACCACAGCCCTGAAGTCAAAAATTCTGTTCTCGACCACCTCCTCTGCAACCTGTTGATTGACTGAACTACATCATGGCCCTTACATGTATATAATTAATTTCGTAAATTGCCTCACTAGATCCAAAGAATCATTAATTTAATTAATGAGAAAACTGAAGTTAAGGGAACTTCTTATAATTTTTAAATTAAATAAAATCCGTTCTTTGCCCATTTCAAAAAATAAATGGTGCAATCTAATCCAGTGAATGTGTGAACAGCGTACATGGTTCTGTCAAACCTGCAACACGCGACAAGGAAATGGTGTTCTGAGAGAGAGAGACATCACCTAAACCCAGTTAAATGTCCCCTTGGCACATTAGATCTGTATTCGTTTCCCTTCGCGCTAGAAACTCATTTAAAGGGGGAACGTAACTTCGTTGTTGGTTTGTTAAAAAATGCCAAGTAGCACGAACGACGTTGTAGTTGTACCAGTCGTCTTTAAACAGGTCCAGATCGCAAAGTAAGTACAGTGTTTTATTTTATTCTTGTCGAGAATAAAAAATTAAATTTACGGTCAGTAAATATAAGAAATACTCTCCGAGTTATTTCCTTTTTAACAGGTATCACTAGCTACAATAATAATTATTAAAAAAGACCATATAAGTAAAATATGTATCATATAGTGTGTCAAAAAGAACTGCTCACACGAAAATGGGACCCTTTTCCTTGTGGGAATAGGATTTTTATCAATGAAATGTTATGATATCATTGATTAAAATCCTATATTGTTACGGTTGGAATGGCTTAGTTTTTTTAACAGACTTTTAAATTTGTCCCATTAGTTATAGTTGTTAAACTATTCGGCCAAGTTAATTAAAAAATGTTTTACAAAGCTTTTCTGAAACATATTCTTTATAGGATTTTGCAAACAGTGGAAAAAACTATGAGAAGTAAAAGAAAAACTATATGTAAAAAATATTAATGAAATCTTTGCATTCTTTCGATAACCTGAATTCTGGTTATGCTAGCAAATTAAAATCCTAAAATAAATTTGTCCAATTTCTTATTTGATATTCTCATTATAACACTAGCATCCAACATAGTCCCCTATGGCTACGCAGATTAAACTAGTATCTGCATGATCCCCTACGGCATGAAGATTCAGTTAAAAATGAGAACAAAGGCCTAAAATGAATTTATTTACCTACCTTGTCTTAAGAATTTTTTCATTCATTTTCACAAAATCTCATTCACTTTTTGGAAATGCTTAGCCTTTGACACGTTTTCGCCCTTATTCTGAGCTCATCAGAAAAGTACAAAGCCACTCATAACGATGTTTCATGCAAAACCAAGGCAATGTCCATGAATAAGTATGAAATATTTATATTTGACATTGACTGATAAAAAAACAACAGATCTTCACCTACCTATTAGCTAACTAGTATTGGAGTCTATATACTCTATGCATGTTTAAAAATGAATTATTTATTTGTTTGCTTATAGTAATGAAACATATTCTTAACATCGTTAAGAGTGGCTTTGTGCCCAGAATAAGGGTGAAAAACGTTTCAAAGGCTAAGTATTTCCAAAAACTGAATGAAAACTTGAAGACAAGGTAGAAATAAATTCATTTTAGGTCTTTGTTCTCATTTTTAACTGAATCTTCATACTGTAGGGGGTCACGTAGATACTAGTTTAATCTGCTTAGCCGTAGGGGATTATGTTGGATGCTAGTGTTGCAATGAAAATGTCAAATAAGAAATTGGACAAATTTATTTCAGGATTTTAATTTGCTAGCATAACCAGTCAGGTTATTGAAAGAATCCAAAGATTTCATTCATATTTTTTACATATAGTTTTTCTTTTAGTTCTCATAGATAGTTTTTTTCAGCTGTTTGCAAAATCCTATAAAGAATATGTTTCATTCCTATAAGCAAACAAATAATAAATAATTCACTTAAAAAAAGCTTTTCTGATTTAGAGTTACATCATTTCCAACATTAGTAATATCATTTTTGCTATAACAGTTCACAGTAATGATCGAATATTTAATCTTCTTTTACTTGATATACGATTTCCGACGCAGTTGTACTGCTGTCAAAAAAATGACATCCTAGAATTAGAATTGTTTTCTAAGGCCCGGTTGTACCAAAAGCACGTTCAAGGTAAGTTTAACTGAACGACAGTTCTACGATGAACTCAGTTCAGGAGCAATTATTTTGTACCATCAGTTTTAAACGTACGATCAGTTGAATTTAATTCCATTGCTTGTTCGCACTACTGGATCAGAGTATATATAGCACATAATTCTCTAAACAGAAGAAGATTCCACCGTTATTACCCATACTTTATTTATATGTACCATAGAGAAATTAAAAATTTACTTTGTCTATGTTATTTACCAGTTGTTTACATCCAACTGCGTTATAACGTTATAAGTTTTTTTGAGATGGCAGAGAAAAAAACTGTGAAATTTAATAGAACGACAAATTTCTCGGCATCTGAAGAACAATTATTAAAGTTACTCATTCAAAAATACAAAAATATTTTAGAATGTAAAGGCACTGATATATACTCACTACATTGTATAACCAAGAAATAATACACACTTTTCCTATATTACATTTTATAAAATTCGCAATTTGATAAGAAAAGTGTAAATATAGTTGAAAAAATGTTACCTGGGCCCAAGTAACATTTTCTCAATAACTGAGATAAAAAATAATTAAGAAAATATTCTTAAAGAAATATTAAAACTTCTCCACATTTGCTACTACAAAAATATAAAAACCACTTTAAAGTCTAAAGGCAATATCAGATAATTGAAAAATCCACAAAGAAAAACAACAAATTCCTCTGCAGAAAATATCCCGATTTGACAAGAATCTGTTTTTAGGAAATTGTAGTCAAAATCTGAGGCTAAGTAACAAAAAAAAAAATGCATGAGAACTAAATACTTATGCGCCCCTCGATTTCAGCTCACAGAGTGTAATAGCAAATGGAAGTCCATTCTAGGTCTCTATGGAAGGAATAGGATTGGCCCTCTCTCCTGATACCTCTCACTGCAGGAGTGAAAAAATAATGCCTTGTTTAGAAGTATTAAAACATAATCAAAAAAATTCAAAAACATCAAAGCTTTAAACACTCATATATAAATTAATACTTGTAGTGGAGGATCGGTTTTGGTTTCTATTTAAAAAAGAAGATTGGCATTTTATCGACATCGTGTCACAATGGAAATCGGAATTTCGGCTCGGACTGTGAGAAAGAAAAATAGCTATTTTCTTAAAAATCGAAAATTCAGCCCGACGAGAGCAAATGCAAATCATCATTTTTTGACATTTGGTAACATTTTGCCAAATCATATACCCCCTACAATCCATCGACTGCCTGTTACTCAGAAACCATTGAAAAGAACTCCTCCGAATTTATCCTAAACAATGTAGAATCGAATGACACCGGCCGCTTCCCGAAAAACTGCCCCCACGAAAAGCCTTTGATAGAACCAGTCCGCAATTTTAGAGGGGCGCAGATGAACACGATAAGTATGCGTGTCTATGCGTTAAGCAACTGTCCCTTTAACGAGGAAGTAAATTGTAGAAGCAAAATTGAACGTTCGTTATTCTATTCTATATTCTTAATTTAGAGGTGATCAAAAAAACATATTGCACATTTATTTTACCGAGTGACATATCACCTGATGCCAACCCTGGTTTATTCCTGTACTCTAAGGAACAGTATTAATAATGTGCCAGGTAATTATAAGCTGGTTTCTGTATTATAATATACATACTTACACTTCTATTCACCCTTTCGCTATGGCGACCTTATTTGATGCCTCCACTCAGGAACGGATTGATTTTCTGATTACAAACATATTCGCCTAGAGTAATCTCACTCTTTTTACTCATAAGTACCTATTGTTTTTTGTATATTCTGTTAATTTGTTGTTATTTTTAATATTACCAGGAATAAGAAAAGTAGAAATTAGTGATTCAACCTAGTGCTAATACACCGCACGCCGTTAGGTAGGCTTCATTGTATAAGAAAAAACAGTTTGAACCTTATATGCATCTACAGTAACCTAAACCCATTTATTTGGTACATGTGAATATATTAGTCCAGAGTAGTCTACCGCCCAGTGAATAGGCATTCGTCAACAGTAGCGAAAGAGTTACGAAATAAATTTTATTAAGAAAAACGAAATTCTCCATTGTTTGACATATTTAATGTTATTCATACCATTTGGTCTTTTTAGATAAAGAGGCATTAACTAATTTACTTTTGTAATCCTTCACTAGTTTTGAAAAATTATCGACTTCTGTGCTTTTTTTGTTAACTTTCTGTTTGGGTTGTTTAATAAAATCTTGCTTTCTCTGACTTAGGGTTTTCTTGGCATTCTTTTGCTTCCTCTTTTCCTTCTTTAAATTTTCATGATGCAGTTTTGCCTGCGTACTTAATTTGTACCTACTCCTCATTTTCTGCTTGGTGCCTGGTTTTGCAGCAATGCCAGAAAATTTTTGGCCCTCATTCGAATCCTTCCTATCTTCCTTAATACTTTCTTCATGTTTTCTCTTTCTGCTTATTTTATTGAATTTCTTTTCTTTTTTGGTCACTTGACTAGGTTCGTAATTATTATGTTTTGGATTATTAATTTTGGACTTCTCTAATCTCTTTATTCTAGCATTAATCATTTTTTTATTTTCAATGCTAAATGTGACAATGGGCCTCTTCTTCGAAGAAAATATATCAGGGTTATTATTTAAACTCCTTAAAGCTGCCAAAGCATTTTCATGTTTGGTGAATGCTACGAAACCGTATTCTTTTGATTGTCCTATGCCTTTTGCATCTACATTTTTCATGTCTCTCATAATCCTCGCTTCTTTTATAACTGCTCCTGGCCCACCATATTTTTGGAATAACGTACGGAGTTTTTTATCATCCCAAGTGGCGGGCAAATTATGTACTACTAATCGAACATCAGACACAAACATGTTTAAATTCCTTAACATCTGAGTTTTATACTGTTCTATTTGTAATCTTTTGGCCATATCAGTCGCAGAAACGCCCTCGGCAGCTTTAGTTCCAGCCAGAATCACTAAAAAGAAAAACTGTTGAAATAAATAGATAAATTACAGAGAGAGAGAGAACATGTATTTCTCCTTTCTCCAAAGGAGGATGTTTGCTAAATTAATCAGAGTTGTCGCCATTTTACTGGTTACACAGTTTAGGCTGAATATACAGCATTCGGTAATTCGGAGAAAATCAATAATGTGAGTGAGCCTTCAATAATGTGAGTCATTTCAATAACTGTTAAATCAATTAAATTGAATTCTTTCATTAAAAGTAAAAAATTTATAGGTACATGCACAACTTTTAGGCAATTTAGACCATATTATTTTATCGAAAAAATGAAATCACCCATAATAACAAACAAAATGTAACATAAAACTTCTATCTACTTAATAATTTGCTAGTATGACTAAAGCGAACAAATCACATCTTGGGTGCTTTTTTTGGTAATAGCTAGTGACCAATTAAATTATCGTCCATTAACAATGGATAAAAAGAATAAGCATCTGGCCTGTACCTTAACTAGATCCATAAAAGTGGAAAAAGAAGGTGGCACTGCTGTCAACGAGGACCCTGAATATTAGCAATATATGCAAAGCATGGTTATTAAAAAATATTACGTGGATATTTTGCAGACAATAAAACCAATCGACGACATTATTCTGAAATTATAATAATACACCTTTATCTGAAAGACAACAATGAGAGAATTAGAAATGTATCAGCATCTGTAGCTCTACCTAGATAATACTTGATTGCATGGTAAACGATTTCTTAAACAAAACATTATTTGTTTAATTTGAAAGTTAGGAATTATTACAACAAAAATGAAAATATAAAATCTCGTGCACTTTCAAATTTTCATTATTACTTCCCTCGCATACCGAAGGGAAGTATTTTATTCGAGAAAAAATCACCCTTCGAGATTTTTTCGGATTTTGACGTTTCAGATCACGTAGATTACGAAAATATAGGTTTTTCAATTCCGTCAGTCTGTCTGTCTGTCTGTTGGTGCATTAACTAAAAAACTACTGGACGGAGAGCAGTCAAATTTGGTAGGTAGTTGACCCTACTGTCATCGAAGAAATAATGAATAAAATTTTTTTTTGGTTAAATTTAAAATTTCCACGTTTCATAACACGCTAAACCTATTTCAGAAAAAAAAAATAAATTTGTAAATTTTTTTCACCAATTTTTGAAAAATTTTTTACCACTAACAAAAGTGTTATAAACCTATTAAAACAAAAAAAAATTAGGAAATTTTGTTACCATTTTTGAAAAAATAGATGGAATCTTTTTTGTTCAAATTTAAACTTTTCACGTTTCATGATATTCTAAACCTATTTCAGAAAAAAAATTGAACATTTTTTTTACCATTTTTGAAAAAATTTTTACCACTAAAACAGATGGAAAAATTTTTTTTCTTTGCTCAAATTTAAAATTTTCACGTCTCACTGCATTCTAAACCTATTTCAAAAGAAAAACATTTTAAATTAAATAATTAAAAAATAATTAAATTTTTTTACTTATGGCATTCTAAACCTATTTCAAAAGAAAAAAAACTTGAAAATTTTTTTACCAACATTTTTGAAAAAATAACCACCACTATACTTCCACTCCACTACGTGAATATGGAATTAAAAATATGACATGTCAATAATATTTTTGGCATATGCATCTATTACACTTTTATTGAAAAATGTACAGGGTGGTCATCCCAAGAAATAATTCAGTCATGGTGGACATTGATAAAGGTATTTGTGCAAGCCTTCCATATTTGGCACCTGTTATTTAGTATTGAACTTTTGCTGTTGGATGAGCACTCTGTATATTTTTTTGACCAAAGTTTATCAGGATTTCTTTGTAATAATAGTGATAACTATATTCCGATTATTATTTTCAATGTCACTTCGTAATTATTAATTTCTTAGAGTGACGGCCATGCACAAATAAAGAGGTAAGTTCTGTGTAAATACCTTTACCGATTTTTTTTTTTTAATAATTCCTAACTTTAAAATAGAAATATGTTTATGGTGAGATTTGGCAAGCATTTCTAAGACTAAACGAAAGATCCTCTAGAGGGGAGGTCTTTCAAATAAAGGTGTATTATAATTTTAGAATGAAGTTATTGATAGGTTTTATCGGTAAACTAGCATGGACAGGATTAGATAGTATAGATAATGAGTGTTTGTTTGCAAAATATCCAAATATTTTCAATGAATTGATTCTCCGTTTCATGTTTAACCCTTTAGTTCCTGGAACCGGATAAATCCGCAAAAATTTTTCGTGCTCCCAGCACGGGAACCGGATATATACGCAAGGCCATATTTACACTGTAATTCATATCTGTTTTTATTTTTCATTTTTTTTGTGAAAGTCCATGTTTTCTTATGTTTTTGATAAAAATAAACGTTTATTTGATTGATTATTTGAATTTACATGGCGAAATGAAGCATGTATATGCGCATAAATTTACCCGAACCGTACGGTTCTGCAAGGGCCTCCCGCTGCCGTTTTGCGGGTTCGACATGTAAAAACCAGTGCCAGAATGAAAGGGTTAAACTTAAAACTGGCTGTCATTGATAAGAATAAACGTACTTCTCAAAAACACTTTCAAAGATAAATGGATCTTATAATACTGGTTCTATATACATTTTCACACTTCACAGCACTGATTAACCTCTTATTAGTCTTGTTACTATTTTCAGATCTAACATCATCTAGCTTGTAACTTGTAATGATCATATGTAAAATTTGTACAGCACTTTTAGAGCAAAATAAATCACCATTTCATAAAAGCAAAGATTCTTAAATAAATTGTTAAAATTTTCTTTCACCTCAGTGTCTCCCACATTATATTGGGGAATGTGGAACGCCATCACTTCGTTTGTTACATAATTATTAATATTTTTTAGGGTATTAATTAAATTACTGTACCTCCTTCTTTGACTAAATATAGATTCCTGGAATCCTTAGGCTCCTTCTTTAATTCTTTTTTATCCTGGACTTTCCTTTGCACTGTATTTCGATCTAATGCAGGATGGCAGTCCAAAACATTGCCTAGTAAAGTCAGTTCAGTACCAGCACTTAGGGCCTTATCAGCATCCTCTTTATTCTAAAAAAATAAAATTTATAAAAACAAACGCATAAATATTAACAAATAATATGAACTTTATTATTAATAGACCCAACAAATTACTGAAGTGCTGCTAACCATGGTTATTGAAAAGAAGCAGGGAACAAAGATATCAAAGGTACTGCGGCAAGCTTTCGCTTCTGTATAGTTCCTGTCTTCTGTGATAGTATTAAGAAACAACCAATGTTTGGATTATGTGGACTACAAAAATAAATTTTTTTCAAATATGCCAGTCTGTGTGACTGTTGGTGCTTTATCTAAGCTAAACTATTTATTAGAAAATTAATATTTGACGGGTAGTTGATGCTATTTTCAAGAGAACACAATATATTGTAATTGTCATTACACCCCATTGAATTATTTGACTCTCCTGGTGATTATTTTGCTACGTTTAAAATTTCATTATTACCTAATATTGGGATCCGGTTGATGACGAGAAGATATGTTTCTTGTATTCATTCGAGTCAAGCCTGTAGCCAGAAACGAATTGTAGGGGGTGCCCATCGAATTTCAGGGGGTGCCAGTTTCTTCCATAATTTGGAAAAAATATGCAAGATAGGATTATTATACTCTTCTCAAATACAAAACGAAGAGTATATTGCATTCGATCGGTACATTTTACATTAGTATAAATGCGACTTGTTTTTTACTATCAGTCCAAAATGTCTCGAGTCAGTTACCATTCAGTTGTTATTGTTTCGACAACGAAGAATACGTGGAACCGCTATTTTCTTTGATATTGGATTTAGAGTCATCGATCGCGATGAACTCTGTTTTCGACGCCATATTAAACATAAGTAAATGTTTGTTAAAATATATTATATTAAGTTATCCCTATTGTGACCCCATAAGTAAATAAATAAGTGTATACAATATGAAACATTAATTTTTGACTATCCATGTTTATTTACAGGCTTTTAAGTATTTGAGAATGACTTTCCATCGTAATGAAAATTTCTTAAAACTGCCAAGTTAAGGAAAAAATTAAAATATAATTGATGAACTGCAAATGTCACATTTCCTTAGATTCCCACCTCCCCGTTGTCATATCTCGTTACGCTAAGCAGCAATACCCCTCCCTCCCCCTTATTTGCGAACGTACTTATGAACGGTCCCTAGAGAAAAAATTTTCATATCACTGTGTTGGTGGTCGAATTCTGAACAATCTTCAAAATATCCGTCCGAAGAACCCCATTGTTTTTGAAGAAAATCGATCAATAAATACAAAAGTTATCAATTATTTAAATTCTTTCAATCTATATTATATAATATTGTTACATTGCAAAACCAGCTAATTAGGCAATAGTCCCTAATGTTTATCAACTAACAGCCATAAATTTGCCACAAATGCGATAAGTTTATGGACCAAGCTTAGATGGGCTTCATTCATCTCGCAGTTAGACAAGGCGTCACTCGTTTATTTAACCGCGAAAAGTATAATGGTTCGCTTGTTTTGTATATATAATCCCACAAAATCCCACACAAGTAATGTTGGAATTTCTCCAGGATATATTTAAATCTTCCCAGGGAAGTCCGAGCACCCCGCTCTGGCTATAGGCCTAATTAAAGTTGATTCCAATTGACCACTGAGACATAAAGAAATATTTATCTACGATCGATAGATAAAAATTACTTGAAGTAATTTAAATTACTTCTCTAATAATTTCAAATCTCTAGAACAATTTGAATACTATAGAGTTGAATTGTTTTAACACGTTAATAAAGCTTTGAAACCCAGGGATGAAAGTGCTCTTTGTTATGGAAAAAAAGCAGGAAGACCAAAGACTGCAGAGATTATCGAAAGTATTCTTGGACATACATCAAGTTATCCAACAGTAACCAGGTGAAATTCGTTTTATAATTCAATTTCCCAAATCATCAAAGATAAACATAAATTAAAAGATTTGTTTGTGACACTGGATATTTACGACCCCTTTAAGGACACAGAAATTCAATATTTAGAAGAATATTGTGCAATTCCGGAACCTACAGCAAGTACGTTGAACTTTTTACAAGAAGAAAACAATATTTCCTTTGGTTATTTATTACCTAGTATTTTATCATTAAAAGTTAAGTTAGAAATACTGAGTGATAGTAGTAATAGTAATACTATAGGCCTTAAATGGCCAAAATTGAATATTATGCATACTTTCAAAGCATCCTACAATAAGGGGTTGAATTTTGGGGAAATTCAACAATGGTGGACTCATCATTTATGATCCAAAAAAAAGCCATTAGGACAATATGTAGATTAAGACCAACGGAATCATGTAGGGAATACTTTAAGAACTTGAGAATTATGACCACAAATAACTTTTATATATTATGCGTATTAATAACTATATTTAGGAATAAAAGTAAGTTAAAGAAACACTCAGACGCCCCTAAATATAACACACGACAAAATAGCACTTATTATCTACCAGCTTATAATTACACCATTACGAGAAAAACCGTAATACACAATGGAATAAAAATATTTAATCACCTACCAACAGATATAAAAACTTCGACCAGCGTGAATGTTTTTAAGCTTGGAGTAAAACACCTCCTAGTAAATAATGTATTTTACTCATTAGAAGAATTTTATAATTGTTCATTATGAGAAACACGTTATGTAAGATAAATGAATTATTAAAAGAAAACCGTTACTTTTTATCTTGATACTATCCAATACAATAATTAGATAATTAGAGTGAGTATAAGTTAAGATTGTACGTATCTTCCCTACACATGAATGTATGTTATTGCAAAAATAAAAATATTACGTACTTACTAAAATTAAAAACAGCAAAATAATTCTCGATAAAGTTAGACAAGCACTACAAAGACGATTTTTATATTTATTTGTCATCAACGATAATTCAAATGAGGCTATTATTGCTACTATTTCTTTAAATACATTCAGACACCGTAATTTTAAGATAGGAATAGTCACATTCCTAGCTTAAAATTACAGTGGCTGAACGTATTTAAAGAAACAGACAATTCAGCTGACATGGATAATATAGCTGATATTGTATAAAACAGCAAGTTTGTTTTCTCCAGTCATATTAAGGAGGAGGCAATTACAGCCAAATATGAAAAATGAAACGAAACATAACAAATTTTTTTATTTCAGAGGCATTAACACTAAAATATCCGCAACTTCCAGTTCCCGAAACTAAAAATACATAAGGATTAATTAACAATAAAATAGAATTAGAGTTATTAAAAGATTCTAGAGGTAATATTGAAATTCTGGAAGATTACCCGCTTTTTAAAATAATATTCATAAGATACAACACCAGTTTACCGTCTTCTGCCCCTGTTAAAAAGCTATTTACTTTTGCCACTTATATAAGCTTGCCTGGACGCCACGCTCTGTCAGATAAATTGCTTGAAAAATTAGTCCTATTAAAAGAGAACATAATATCATTCATATTTCATTTCATAGTGTTAAAAATAATAGTGCACGAGACGGCCCTGATCATCCCGATGTGAGGGAAGGTACGGGGTGAAAGTTTACCAGACGTCTGCAAAAATAACGGTCAAGTGACCGAGGGCTGTGTGGGTAGTTTTTAAGAAAGTACCATATAACGAACACTTGTATTGGTCGAAAGACACTAACTAACGCTATTTAGTTTTGTCAAACATTTCACTTATTTCTCATTAACATTAGTCAATAGTTGTTAAATTATACAATACACAAAGTTGTTAGGAACCTGGTGTTTCATTTTAACCATTCAAGAAAAATTATTTACACATAGTCATTTTTACATTTGCTTTTAGTTATTGGCTCTCATTCCTTTGTGATTACTGTCTTTATTGATTAATAAAAAATTTACATTAATCTTCTTTTGTATTGTTCAGTATTTGTATGTTTATTATTATTTGTACAGTAACAAATGATCTTATGATTTACTAAATATCTCCCATTTCCATTTTAACGGATTTAGAAGCTGTGGAGTAATTACAAGAGTAATTTATTTATTCAAATACCATTACCAAATACTTAATTAGTAATTTAATTACATTTTTTCAATAGTAATTTAATTATATAATCGAATTGCTTTTTAACATAAGTAATTTGTAATTAATTACTTTATGAAAGTAATTTGCCCAGCTCTGACTCTAATTGAACTCGGAGGTAAGTATTACGGGAATGCTGGTGCGCTACAGCTGATGTAGGAGGTACTTTCGACAAAGCTGCAGCGCTATTCGCTTGGCTGACAAAACTATTGAAGGAGGGAAATCTCAGATTATCAGAAAGCAATTGCTTCCCGACTGTCGAGCAAGTGTAGGGATGAACTGTTCCCCAGCATTTTTTATTTCCATGACACTAGCACATTGACACTACCCTATACTTTCAAGGATGTGTAGAAACTCAGGAAGATTTAAATTAGATGGAAGGATATAAATGTGACACCTTCCCTTCAATGTAGGTAGAGAAGACACAAACAAGTAACATAAGACGTTATTTGTAGTAAATTTTATATACAATATTTTCAGTGAGTATAAAATGTTCTGGGGACATTATTTCGAGAAGAAATGAGAACAAATGTTTGTTTAATGTTTTCTTAACCGCTTCTCAAGTCACCAAGGTAACTCCTTGAAATTCCAGAATGATTTTGTGTTAGGTAAAGAGAAACGAGGCCCTACAGTTTATAGTGGACTCCGAACCACATCTTGGGGATAATTTTATAATTAAAATTATTTCGCGGTGAACAGGGATTGAACCTGTTTCTCTAGGTATGCCAGTATGCAAGCTACACGCGCTAAACCACTGAGCTACCGTCCCCGTTGCGAAAAATCATGGTGTGAAACCTAACCATTTTGCGTGAATAATTTAGAAATGGCAAAAGATTATCATGTATTTCTCCTATGTTTCCTAACAACAACGAATGCGAAGCCAGTGTCGATTGGAAACCAACCCCCTTTTATCACCCATTGCTCTAAAACCACTGTATCTATCAGCAATATGCATAGATCCCTTATTTTTATCAAATTTTTTCAATGAGTATAAAATTTGCTGTGAGAGCATCTATTACACGGGAAAATACAAGGAACCCTGACGTGGCATTTTTACGTGTGAAGAGACCACTTCTGATTTGGGAACTCTCTAGGTTCTGAAAACTAGTCACCTTGTGCATGTAATTTCCAGCTGGCAATGGACTATAATTTCTTCCCTCTATGTTTCCTACTTACAATGAACATTAAGTAAATAATATAGTTTTATGTACTTACCAAAAATTTCACAAATGCTGTTCCTTTTGAATGCTCCGTTAATTTGTCTTTACATATTAAAGCATAAAATATTCGACCAAACTGCAACATACATTCCTTTAAATCTTCACTTGTAGCTTGAAATGGCACATTTTTTACAAATACTGTCTTTCCTTCTGATACATCATTTGATACATGTGGTGTTCGCTTCTCAGGTACGCTCTCTTCTATTTCTTCATCATTTATACTATTACTACTACCATTATCGCTTTGATCATTACTGTCATTATTTTCAGAATGTTCTACGTTCGAAATGTCAACTTTCTCTTTCTGTTCATCAGTTTCCTCTTTAATTTGATCAACATCTATAGGCTCTTCCTTTATTTCTATGGTGTCTTCCAGGTTTTGTTTTTCACCTTTTTTTACTTGCTTCTTATACTCATCTTTTGGCCTCGCAAAATCCACTTTTATTTCTCTTTCCATGAAAGGTTTGCCATTTGTATGATGCTTGGCTTTTGCAGCTTTCTGCACCAATTTAAATTGTACAAAACCACAACCAAGTAGTTTACCATCAGACCTCTTCAACAACTCTACATTTGTTACATCTCCATACTGTTCAAAATGTTCTTTTAAATTTTCTTCTGTTGCTTTGAACGGCAAATTTCTCACAATCAGTCTAGCCCTTTTTTCTTTAAGGAGCTTTTTTGACAACTTTTTCCTTTCGCGTAACTTTTGCTTCACGAGTTCTTTCGATTTAGGAATAGTCTTTTCTAAAAATACATAAATCATAACCTCTTTGCACAAAAATATACAAGCACGTTGTTAATATTTGCCTGTAGAAGTACTTACTTGTCTGCCCCATCTTCAATTGCAAATAAAAATGAACGATAATCGATAATAAGACTTAATTAGCTGGTAATAACTGAAAATGCAAAATACACATGAAAAACATTGACAACAATTATGACAGATCGGTCATCAGATCACCAACACGTGTCTAGAACCTAACCTTACAAAATAAACTGAAAATAAACAAATGTCTGAAATGGAAATGTCATTCGTCAAAAAAAGTCCAAAGCGTTGAATTTTAGCAGGTGCAAATTCAATCAATAAGTTCAACTCATGATTGTTTAAAGCATTTGGCATCCTTTGTGTTCTTGCTTATTTAACAAATATAATCGTACGCTTTTTCCCCCTATCATTAAAAGTGCAATATGTTTCTACAAAGGTGAATAAATTTATAACCTCAAATAAAAAGAGGCACGTGTTTTTTTACTTACAAGAAGATAATCATTTTCAAAAACGATGGCTGATGATAAAGGTATGGTGGTTAACATTATCTTACAAATATCAGTAAAATATAATTCCAATTGCATTCTGTTAACAGATATTTGCTCGGGTGGTCTAGGCAATGAAGATGAAGATTCAGATGGTTGGGATGAAATGGAAATTAGTGGTGAACAAACGACTTGTTTATTTTGTAATTTGCAATTCCACACAATAGCAGTAGCACTAGATCACTGTAGATCTGAACACAATTTTGATTTACTTTCATTAAAAAATAAGTACAATATGGATTGTTATTCGTACATAAAAATGATTAATTATATAAGACTGCAAAAGCCTGACCCAAAAATTCTGACCGAGTCGTCTGTTGCTCTCTGGGAGGATGATGTTTATTTAAAGCCAGGTGAAATGGAGACCTGGCTAATGTATGGTACGTATTTGTGTCTATACTTATTTACTTTAAATCATATGTCTATCTAGTGTAATCAAGGTTATAGTAAATTCAGAATTAACTTATAGCCCAGTAAACATGAGGCTGTTTCTGGAACATCCTAAAAACATCAAGCTGGTACATTTAAAATGTTCCACGGACATCCCAAAACCGCATAGGGACGTTCTTGGGTAGCCATTTGGGACTGGATGGAATTTTAAACACTTACCAGCTGTGGGGTTTGAACCGTGAACCTTACGCTTGGTAGTACAGCACTCTTCCTCTGGGCTATTGTCCTTCATGAGAATTTTGCTTTAAACAGCATATTTAATATTTGCAATTGAGTATCTGGTTTAAGCATAATTTTCTTTTTTAACCTTAACCGTACAATTTATATAAAATCAAGTGCAATAGCTTTCTATACAATACTAATGGTGCAAAAAGTGAATTTTGTTTCAATCAATCAATCAATCTTTTATTGCCATAGTTTACATCCAAATGGACGGGGCATCGTCAGGTACAAATTACAAATTTATAAGTTAAAACTTAATTACCTAGGGTTTACACACTAAAAACAGGAATTGAGATGAAGAGAAGTACAATATAAATTTACATTTTTCCAACAGTGGAAACTGTAAAAACATTTATCCTGTAGATAAATACTTACGGAGGCCCTGAACTTATGTTCACTATTTATGTTCTGTGTTTCAAGTGGTAATTGATTGTAAGCAGTGAGAGCCATATAATAAGGTCCCTTCTCATAAAAGGCAGAGTTGTGCTGGAGCGTCCTCAATCTGTCAGCATTTCTTGTCACAACATTCATATTCTCTTAGTAGCTGTTTTTGTTTGTTGTAAATACATTCTGATATCTTTTGACAAACATTACAAGGTTCAAGTAATACAAGATGGAATAGTCAGGAAGTTCTGCTCTTTAAATAAAGGCTTGCAAGTGGTGTTTCCTCTAAAATTATACATGCACCTTAGGATACGTTTTTGAGTGACAAATGTTTAATTAAGCAAAGGATTTTATGTTCATATGGGTGTTAAAAATAAAAATACTCTTTTATGAAAGGGAGTTGAATGTTTTAAATTTAAATTTAGAAAAAATTAAGTTTTCATTTAATGTAAACACCGGCATTCCTCTTTGCATTATAGTCTACTTTAACTTCAAGAGTATTATGATAATGGAGATATGGATTCTGGTACCCAAATACACTGATCTTCCATAAGACAGACTCACTTTTGGTATGATTGCGCTAAATACTATACTTCATTAATGGAATTTTTCTAATATCTTAAAAAAATATATTTTGAAATGCTTCTACATGCCTGGATGATGGTTTCACTGCAATTGTTTCAAATATAATACTTCGTCTCTTACTTTTATGTCTTGCAACGGAATCATATCGAAATATTATAAAGTGATTTCAAGATATTTTCTCGAAAGATCGTTAATCGAAAAAATTAAATTAGTGATGCTATATGATTTCATCTATCTTTGTTTTCACATCATAATCATCAAAAGATTATGTCACTAGCATGGCCCCACTTATATTACGACTTCTTCACACTTCAAATCTATTATTATAAAAGAAACATTTTCTTAGGATTATATTCATACTCTATTAATGTGACCCCTATAAACACTGTAGAATGTTTCTTTTTATTTTGCTAATTCTGTGACATTTACAATATCCTAAAATATTCTCATGTTTTTGGCATACACTTCCAGTAGTGTTTTACAAATTATATTGATATATACCATTGTGGTAAGTAAAGCTTCAGAAGATTATTATGCCGAAACTACGATTTCTTAAAAACCTCTATATAGTAATCATATTCTGAAAACGTATTTTTCATCCTTTCATTCTCACTTAATAAATGGAATTATAAACTGGGGAAGCAGTTCGCAGAATCTGCGTATATTTATTCTGCAAAAAGTTGCCATAAGAAAATATTAGTAGATCTGGGTTTTCGTGATTCCTGTAGAGAGGCATTTCGACATCATAAAATTCTAACAGCTGCTAGCACCTATATTTATGAAGTCTGCCTCTTTGTTTTTAAAAATAGATCTATATTTACGCAAAATGCTGTCCCTCAGGATCATAACACTCGTCATAAATCAGATCTCCAACCTGACCCCCATGTTACTTCTATATACCAAAAAAGTATACAATATAATGGCTGGAAACTATTTAACTATCTACCTCAAGGAATCGTGGAATTATCAAACTCTTACATATTTAAAAGGAAACTGTTATACATTGAATGAATGTTTTTCTGTCTAATCTCTTTTTTTATATATATTTACACTTGCTTCATTGCTATCTGTTTTATCTGTATTGTTTTTTTTTTTACCTTTGTATTTGACGCATTTTTTTTTCGTTTACGTATGTATGTTTTGTTTTTTATGTATATATGCATATCTTAAAAATAAATAATCTATCTATATCTATCTATCAGACAATGTATTCATTGCTAATTTAAAAAAAATAAATAAAAACTAATATGCCATTATATACAGGGTGTTTCTTAATGACGTGCTAATATTTCAGGGTCTGATTCTTTAGGTCATTTTTTGAAGAAAAGTTCATATGAACATTGAACATATGTCCGCAACAGCTTAAATTTTTCTTTTTTAAATCGTTATTTTTTAATATCTCAGAAAGTACTTTAGATATTATTTTCAATGTTGGTATGTGTTAATAGGATATAAAACCACATATTTTAGTTAGACAAATTATTTTATTGCTTCACCAATGTCGTCCCTGCAAACACGTCCTCTGATATTTTTTATCAAAAAAATGGTACGCCAATGACATTTTTCCATGTGGATATTTTTTCTGATTAGCCTGGGCAATTCTACATGAAAACATTCTCTTGTGTTTTTCCCTTGATACAAACAATTAAATTCAAATTTTATAGAAAAATTCAAAGGGCCAGATATACATGTGTAAAATATCCCTAAAAGAAATTGTATGAGTGAACACCAATGTATTCCCTTGGATATGAGAGAAAATATTTGTTACAATATTGGTTAAAAAACCCTTGAAAAAGTTGGGAAAAATGTTTATTAAAAAATGGTTGCACCTTAATGAATAAACAAGCTAACCGTTATACACTAGGGTGGACCTTATTTTCAAACCTTGTTTTTTTTTACGCCGCCCTCTAGATTTTTTCCATTTTGTGAAAAATTGTCCTCTGTCAAATTTCAGATCAATTGGAAGCCGAAAAGACGTGGCACATCGAATTTGAAATTTCGAATTTTAGTAATTTTCCGCTAACTGAAGAAGCAACTTAATTCTCATATTTATAGTTGAAATTTTTAATAATTCGTTAATTAATAGTAAATTTTATCTATAAGAACAATAATTGTCATGATATTTTTTCAATTTTATTACCTACTATATTGGTTCGATAAAGAATAACAACAGCCAATGTTGGCGAGCCTACTTGTTAGGAGTTGAGAACCATTAAATTTAAATGTTGAGAAGAGACCTACTAGGAACCTACTAGAAAACGATAATTACTTGGGTTCTAGAGTTTATTTACACATGACGTCACTACAGGGCGTGGCGCAAGAAGTAGTACAGTTAAAATCATCCTCAAGTTCAGAGCAGTCGGAGGAATCTATAAATGAAAAGAAATGAGTAACACGGCATCTCTCGAAAATCTGGGGGATGTCGCAGAAATGCTTCAGTTTGCGTTGCGAAGTCTGCAGCAGGACAAGCAGCCTAGTGAAGATTATCGCGAATTTCTCGAACTTATAATTTGTTTTCTCGGTGGAAGTCCTCCCCGAGGGATCTCTTTTCGAGTTCCAGGAGCCTTCCACCACGCTAGGTGGATGGCCAAGGCACTTTATTGTTTGAAAATGTTTCTTCTTCGAGAAGAGTTCATAATGGAAACCGCAGAAGAAAAGGGAATACGTGATATATGCATTTTTCTCGCACAATTACACTTTCAGCTTGGTTTCACGCACCTGTTGCTGCAGAAGCTTCTCGCCAAGATTTGCAATTTTTGCAAAACCCAAAGACATAAGTAGTGTCGCAGTAAATAAGTTTTGCAATCACCTGTAGTATTTAGCGCCAGAGGCAGCGGCGTTGGCATTTCTCAATAAAAACCTTTCAACAGACACTAAAAAGCTGATGGTACAAGCTTTAAGACTTAACGAGAGCTCTGACGAATCTAGAAAAAAAGTGGCAATTCTCCCTAAGGAAATCAGCCAGTGGGCCAGCAAATCGATCAGTTGATCTATAAAGATTCACGAAAATTTTTCGAGAGATTTTCGATATCAACAGACTTTTTGGGATAAGGATCCATTAGAATGGGAGATGACGATGGCTATAAAAAGGATTGGAAACCATCAAAGGACTCAAAGTTATAAACGATTCAGCAGAGAGAGAAGTTAAACTTATGCAAGATTACAATGATATTTTGTCAACAAAAGAAGACGACAAACAGTTCATCCTGCAATTTGTTTCGGAGTGTCGACGTCAGTATCCAGATGTGAAAAAGTCTATGTTGATGAAAAATTGATTTTAATTCTGTTCGTACAAGTATGTTCATTTTTTCTTTACGTATTTAATATACTTATTTCTTGTATACTATACTTATTTAATATTTCTGTTTCCTAATGAATGTTCTGTATCTGTACTATTCTGTATTATTATATTTTTACAACATAAGCGAATTGATTTCTTTTAATAGAATATTTCATGTTAGGTCTAATCCTTAAGATTTTAATAAATAAATTTTAATTACTATTGTCTTTATTAATGAAAAAACAAAATATATTCTGTGTCTTATATGACTCGATGTAGTACCTAAACAGATTACTTGACTAAATTGTAATACTTGGTAGGTATTTTTCAGTTTCTAGAAAAGTATTATTTTCTCATGAATATGAGGGATGTGCCACGTCTTTCCGTTATGTGATCGAACCCAGATTTTATAGGAATTATTTTCTCAATAAGTGGAACACATTTACGGGGCGGCGTGAAAAAAAAAATCGTTTTAATTTTTTTCATGTATAGTTAAGGTCCACCCTATTATACACTTCGCCGATTTACTGCACTTTTTATATAATTATTAGTTTTAGACATTTTTAGTTTAATTACAAAACATACTATAACGCCCACCTTGGTGTTTGTTAGTTTACAGGTGATAATGTTAATGTTTTTTTTTAAGGTTTAAGTTCGGCAAGTAATGTTCTTGCTCGTGATAAGGGTCGTGGATCGAAGATCTTAGTGAACCAATAAAAATAGTGAATACTAATGGGCCCAAGTGATTTACATAATAATATTACCCTAACTAAAATTTATGATAGCTCAGCCAAAAATCACTAAATAAATCTGAGTTGCAAATTTATAATGATGTTAAAATTAAAGAACACGGACCTTAATTGTGTATAAATAAATATATTAACAAAAAATACTTAAATTACAAAAACAGTGGTGTACAAATATTTTTCTATAACGTGCATGTTACCCTTGCAAGAGTCGGAGTATTTAGACACCACGAAATCAAAACAGCTAGTCGTCCAAACACCCTTACTATAAACTTAAAAAAAAAATGTAAGACTCTGATGAAGATATCAATATCACTAATAATAAACAATTGGATCTTTACATTACCTTAAATAATCCCTGAACTATAACTATATATATACTTCCTTTAAAGGTAAGGTGTCGGTTTCAGGCTTCTCCCAGAAAATTCCGTACTAAAGATTTTCAATACTTTTCTAATTTCCTGACTGTTCTGGTTCCCTAGGATTTGCGACTATTTCAAAAGTTATTCTTAGTAATACTTAATTTTTCCCAAAATATTACTTTTACTGCTTAAAAGTAAGTGGAGCCAAACAAAAACATCTCCTCGTGCCGATTTTCCCTAACATCAACAGGAGACGTTTATACAATTATGCAAGGTTATCTAATATCCAAAAACACTTATAAATAAAATGCTAAAGCGGGTATCTTTGACCAAACAACCAATCCTTAATTAGATTCCCTCTTAGTGGCACTATGGGTATATTTTATCCGCAAATTACGAAATACTTAATCAAAACTACCACACGGCCGTTACCTTGCCTTTTGTACTTCTTTCTAGAACGTTCGTTCTTTTTTAAAAACCTGACCGTTTTTTACTTATTTCCTTATCGCCTACGAAGAACAACAAAACACAAGACTTTGCACGCTCGCTTACAGATGTCTGTTAGAGTATCAAAAAGTAATATAATATTTGTTTATAGACCAGGAACTCTTGTTATTTTACGATTTCTTAATATATCGTAACAATACAAAAAAAATATGTAAGAAAAAATTTTATTTAAAAAATTTAGAACTTTTTTATTTATTGATCGATTTTGTTCAAAAACAATAGGGTACGTCCTCTAGCTAACACTAACTTACTGTCCAAATTTCATTATATACAATCGGACTTATCGTGCTTACAAGAAACGTGATGGACAGACAGACGAATAGATGGACGGACGGACGGACATTTTGAAAGTTGTTCAGAATTCGATCACCAAGACAGTGATATGAAATTTTGTCTCTACCAGCAATATTACCGGTTTTAGAAATGTGCCGTTTTGTATTTGCGAAGAGTATAATAATTCTGAAAAAATTCCTAATATAGAGGCAAGGGGACGGGTCTGAAGCATGCCTATTAAATGAAGGTTCAAACAATTTTTATAGCACAAAATTTATCATTATCAATGTTAATAGTAATTAGTTTACAAGTAGCAGAAACATCATCGTTGCGATCCATCACTATAACCAGACATCCTAGAAATCCTCTGCATAACCCCCCTAACAACCTTCTTTACCAAATCACAGAGATTACACCAATAAACCAAAGAATATTATCCTTATCTACCAAATTTGCTAAAGAAGAACACAACATAGAAATTATTCAACCCCTCTGCAAAACAAGACAACCAGGAATACACAACCGAAGAATATATCCAGACCTAACTCTTTGGGAACACATTGTCGCACTAAACAATCGAGAATGAAAACTGAAACATGAATATATATAGATATATATACTAACTTTTTGTAATTTTTTTTTTTTTTTTTTTTTTTTTTTTTTTCACAGAATATAAATATGCTGTAAAAAATTAATATGTATAAATAAAACATTGTAAATATTTGTAACAGGCTGAAGGACTTCGGTCGATGGCCATTTGGTGAAACCAATAAAACACAATAAATAATAATAATAATAGTAATTAGTTTCAATTTGAATTTAATTGTTTTGATCATGAACTGTGCGTCTGATGAGAAAAACGCAAGAGACCGTTTTCATGTAACATTGACCAGGCTAATCAGAAAAAATATCCACATGGAAAAATGTCAGTGGTGAACCATATTTTGACAGATGCCAGAGGACATGTTTGCAGGGATGCCACTGGCAGAGCGATAAAATAACTTTTCTAGCTAAAATATGTGGTTTTATATTCTATTAACACATACCAGAATTGAAATTAATATCTAAAGTACTTTCTGAGATATTAAAAAATAACGATTAAAAAGGAAAATTCAACACCCTGTAACAAAAAATTTAAGCTGTTGCGGACGTATGTTCATATGAACTTTTCTTCATAAATTGACCTAAGAAATCACATCCTTAAATATTAGCACGTCATTGAGGAACACCCTGTATATGTATCTCATTAATTACCAATGACAATCCAGTACTTACCATTTGCTCACTTATATATAAAGTGTTTTCTTGTTAATTTCAGATTTTGATGACCTGGGTAGTGCACCGTCAACACCACATTATGCAATAGATGGGAAAACACCAATCAGCAATATAAATTTTTCGGATTTACAAAGACAAATACAAGAATTAACAATGCAGGTAAAATAATATAAAGGACAGCTTCAGAATGTCGAGCATTGGGTTGGCAAAATATAAAGAAAGAAAATTGAAAAAAATTAAGAAAACTTGATTTTATTTATTATTAAGATCATAAAGGACAGGCTGAAGGACCTCGGTCGATGGCCCTTTGATATGTATATGTATATTGTATATATCAATAAAAAGCTTTTATTATTATTATTATTAAGATCATAAAGACACAAAATTATACTTCTTTAAAAACATTCGGTTGATTAGTTTGCCATCAGGGAATTCAAATTAATGTTTTCTAATAAATAATGTTTTTGTGAGGAAGTTCACTGTTAGTGAACCAGAATTGATAAAAATCATGATTAAAAAAAAATAATAAAAATCTCGATTTTTTTTTTTTAATAAAAATGTCATGATTTTTTAAATTTTTATTTATTTTTTTATATAAACGTCCTAATAATTGACATTAACAATGTTTTTAGTACTTATGTTAACAAAGATAGTTTTTGTTTAAACTTATAAATGGAATAAATTGTGTACCTTGTATCTATAATTGTAAAATAAGCTAGAGTGTATATACATGAAAATTCCTGTCAGAACTTGAAAACTCGCCTGTCTTTATAATGCGGGGATGATGGGAATTGCCATTATTTGCTAATCTGCCACGTAACAAGTGAGAAAGCAAGTCTGAGTGATTATATTTATAGCATTTAAATATTAAATATTTTTTTAACATGTTCTCTAATAGAAGTGGAAGGAAAAAAGATCCTATTTGGCAATATTTTATTGAAAAATCAAGTAAGCTTGATGGAAAAAGTGGTAGTAGAGCTACATGTAAAAAGTGTAAAGTAGAAAAGCAAGGGCTTGTGGACCGACTATAAGTCCACTGGAAAAAATCTGCTTCTCATAATGTAGAAAGTGTAGAAACAAATAATGAAGGTCCTTCTACTTCAGAAACAGTGTCCAATGTAAGTATAGTGTTATTTTATTTATAAGTTCTTAGTAAGACAAAATATTAAAAGAACCCTTTTTTTTAATTTACGTATTTAACGTCGGTTTATTTCGGCGACTAAGGCCAATTATGCCAGGAGACGAGCTAGATTCAAATTTTTAAAAGGATCTAGTGCATTTTCTAGATTTCAAGTAACTTTCCATGGACAAATGTGACTTTTTCATTCACTCCTACTTTTAAGAATAAAGTCTGTTATCAAAGCCTGTCTATGTGTAGCTGGAAATGAACAACATAACAATCTTGTTTTTTATTTCAGGTACAATTGAACACGTTACAACAAGATGGAGAGGACTCACAGCCGCTCTTATCTTCTACGCCATTAAGTAAAAAAAGAAAAGTAGTGCTCAACTCCAGTTCTGAATCTTTATCATCTTTTGTTGTACGTACGACCAAGTCTAATAAAGAAGAAATAGATAAACAAATTGCTAGAGCTCTTAATGCGGCAAATAGCAGTTTCATGTGTACAACCTGAAATAAAAAAGGCAGTAACACTTTTATGATCTGGATATGTACCACCATCTCGACATGCTGTGTCCAACAGACTGCTCGATGAAGTGTATAACGAGGAAAAAAGTAAATATTTTAAAGATTTATCAGGAAGTTCAGTTTGTCTGTCATTGGATCGATGGTCCAACATACACAATGAACCAATAATATGTGCAACTGTAACTACGGAAAATGGGTCTTTCTTTTTAGTAGACACAATAGACACATCTGGCAATCCACATATATCTGCATATTTAACCGAACTTGCAACAAACTTAATTAAAACTCTAAAGACTGACTATGTATCTGTACAGTAAGCAGTTTTGTAACGGATAATGCTGCCAATATGAATGCTATGAGAAACCAAATTAAAGAGTTGCGGTTACTGTTGTACTCCACACATTTTAAACTTGTGATGTAAGGATTTGGAAATAAGTGAAATTAAGGAACACATTACGTTTGTTGTGAAATACTTCCGAAACAACCATTTTGCCTCTGCAACATACGCAAAAGAAGGAGGAAAAAACTTACTTTACCTTCTGACATAAGATGGAACTTACTTACCTACTGCTTAGAGAGTTTCGTTAAATCATGGCCCACACTTTTTAAAATTAGCGAGGAACATTAAAATGAAATTGACAGCATAGTAAGACAGAACATTTCAAACATTTATTTAAAATGAACTGCCAAAGATTACTTATCACTACTAAAACCTATATCTGTTGCACTTGATAGGCTTCAAAAAAACGATGCAATTTTATCAGACGTCGTAGAACAATTTAAAATAATTGAGTTGCATTTTGACAAAACTGAAATCACCTTAATGCAAATGCAAATATTTAAATGCCGATATGATCAGTGTATCACCCCATACCATTTGCCAGCTTTCATTCTAGACCCTACGAAAACAAAGCATAAATTAACAGAAAGAGAAAGGAATCATGCTTTAGAAGCCGCTAACGAATTATATACCGAAAGTAGTTTACTACCACTGATTATTTAATATCTGGTAAAATCTAGCCTTTTGCCGATATTATGTTTCACAGAGAAATTCTTAAAAACACAAAACCCTTGGACTGGTGGAAATCCCAAAGAAATATGGATATTATTGACAAATTATTCCCGATTATCAAGCAATTATTTTCTGCTGCAGCTAGTTCAGCCTCAGTTGAGAGAATATTTTCAACATTTGGTTTGATTCATTCTAAGATTAGAAATCGTTTATAGGGACCGAAAATGCAGCCAAATTAGTTTTTTTATACAAACTTTACAATAATTAACCTAATTTAAAATTTTTGTTTTGGATTAAATCATGTTTTATTTTCTTTTAAAGTTGGTTGTGTTTAATTTGTTTACTTTATGTTTCCGCTTTTAAGTAGGCACCTTATTTATAATGTACATTTAAGAAGGTAGCTTTTGTTTTGTATGTGTAACCGAACTGTTCTTTTCTTCTTTTTATTTGAATTTTTTGTAATTTGTATCCAGCTTTGAAATAAACTACTTTTTATTTGAATTTTCCGAACTTTGATTTATTTAGATTATTGGCTTTACACAACTTGATTTAAATTTAAAAAATCTGTTGATTTAAATAAAATTGATTTAAATCGTCGCAACCCAGTAGTGAACATTCTCTTTCCATCTTTTCAGTTATCAAATTTTTGGCGACCGCTTTACCACACCTAAAAGCGAACAAATTTTTTGAATGGCACCTTGTTCATATGCCTGTCTTAGAAAATGATCAATTTAACAGAAAAATATACATTTGTGAAAATATGTTTTAGGTTAGACATAAAGATATGTTACTGGAAAATTATTTAAAAGACATGGAAAAAATGAAAGAAGTGACAAGGACAATAGTAGAATCTGGTGATATATCCATAAAGAAAATACCATATAACATTAATTCAGCTGGCTGTGATAGTAGTGATTATTTTAACTCGTATTCCCATTTTGGAATTCATCATGATATGCTCAATGTAAGTACAAATTGCCATTTTCGTTAATATTGTTATTTGATTTTATGCAAACAGAGTATATACAGTGTGTCCACTGCCCACGGTCCCCACAGATTGAGTCCGAAAGAGGGACAACTATTTATTTGCAGGTTTATGAAACAAGGCTTGTTCTTTATGAACAGTTTTGAAAATTATACTAATTTTCAAAATGTATGTGCAGGATGCCAAATATTTACAAAAATTTGAAAATTACAAAAAGTGAAGCGCTTTCATTTCTGAATATTATGAAAAAGACTTTAAAGAAATGTGAAAAGAAATAGTGAAAAAAATTTATTTCTGTTCCTAAGAAACCTCAATGAATTTCAAAACAATTCTCTAAACCGTTTTTAATTTATAACAATTTTAATTTAATATGAGTTGTTACAGGAACTGTGTTATTAAATTTAACAGCTCAAAAATCTTTGAAAAAATATTAACGCCTTTCCCAAATTTTTTATACATGCAGATCAATAAGATAATTGCAGAGTTTAATTACCGTTCACTAAACGGTTCTCGCTAAATAAATTATTATTGACAAAAGGCACAACTTTTCGTGAAACGTAGATTAAGTGATCATGAAAATGTGGCAACATGGTAGAGCAAAGTCTGAAGGTAACATCTGTCTTTGTCACTTGTCTTTATGGATAAGCAGTGCAAGTGAGAAAGAAGTTTGTCTTACTTTGTTCCAAAGAGCACTATAAATTTTTAAATAAATGAAAGAGAATATTGAACATTTGACATTTTATTGAAAATGGTCTCAGCTGTTTAATCTTAATTATACTAAATGTTAGAGATTGGTTGATATTTCTGTAACGTTGTTTTGTCGAGGTATTTTCAGGTAACGTAATGTCATGCTGCGAAATGGTAAATTAACTTGTTACTCTCAACAAGAATCATCAAAAACAAGATGGCCGATGGGTCAGATGTACAGTTACAATCTCTCTGTAAATACTGTGAAAAGAAAGTGATAAAAAAGGTGAATTGCAGTAATTGTGGAGCAACTTTTCATAAGAGTTGCTCAAAAAGGAAAATGTGCTGTAATAATCAAGAATTAGTGGACGAATATCAACACAACATACCTTATGAGGGCAGTGAGGATGAAAATACCAGCGAGATTCTACTGGAATCCCTAAAATCGGAAAATAAACTATTAATTGAGTTCAACACTGAATTAAAAGAAATGAACAAACTCCTAAAAGAAAAAATTCTTCTCCTGGAAAATCAGTTAATATCCTCAGGACATACATCAAAAAATTCTCAAGTGCACACTATGCAAGAAAATAATGAACTGATGATGAAAAATTTAATACAAAGAGAAGTAAACTCATATTTTAGTGTTAATAAAAATGTAATAATGAAAATTAATAATAATGACCCAATGATTAATAATATGGAATGCAACAAAAACCCACAACAAACATCATCTCATATCAGTGGAGATAAGAAAGAACAAAAAATAAATAAGCAAGGATATGGAAATAACCAAGATAAAACAGAGCAACAAAAAACAAATCAACAAAGAAATGTAAACAACTCATTCAGAAATAAAAATCAAAATGTAACTAACTTGAAAAAAGAACAAAGACACATTATGCAAGACATAATAAATTTGGAGACTGATGCACCAGAGCCCCAAAATAAAATATCAGGTTTACACACAACACAGAATAACGTAGAGGATCAAAGCCAATTAAATGATGGTTTCAAAGTAGTTAAAAGAAGAGGACGCTACAAGATTGGTAGTGGAAACGGCGACAAAAATTTCTATGGAAGAGAAAATAAAGATAAGAAAATATGGCTCTTTATATCTAAAGTGCCAGATAGTGTGACTGAGAAAGATATAGGAAACTACATAAAAACACGAACAGACACAGAGAATGCATATGTAAAAAAATTAGATACACACAACATGCGTGCCGACAACCAATCATTTATGGTAGGAGTTGAACCTCAACTCCTTCAACATGTTTATGAACCTAGTTTCTGGCCTAAGAAAATAATATTTAATCGATTTGACTTCAGATTAGGTAAGCGTTTCCTTGACCAACTGCAAAATAAACAAGAACAATCCCAAGAAGAACCCAATAATCCACCTTCTTTTTTATCAAATCTCAATCAAGAATAAGCACAGATACAAATAACAAGTCTTATAAAAAAGAGAAACAAGTGAAAAGAGATACAATAAAATTAATGCATATCAACATCCAGAGTGCTAAAAATAAAATTAATGAACTAGAAACATTTGTTGCTGCTGAGAGGGTGCCATTGGACATCATATGTATCACCGAACATTGGTTAAACAGCAACGAGTCTGATTTCTTTCAAATTAAAAATTATTGTGTGGCTAGCATATTTTGTAGATCTGAACTCTGTCATGGGGGTACCCTAATTGCAGTCAAAGAAACCTTAGACTATAACGCTTTATTACATTTAAATAACATCTCTATGGAAAAACATTGTGAGATAGCTGCTGTGAAAATAAAAAATTTTAATGTGGATGTGATAAACATCTACCGTTCCCCAAATGGAGATTTTAATGTCTTCATAGAAATATTGGAAAAATTATTAAATAAAATAGGCACCAATAATAAGGTAATCATTTCTGGTGATTTTAATGTAAGGTTTAACACATCCGATCGCTTCAATACCACTTTAATTGACCTACTCAAAACATTCGGCTTTGAGCAAACTATGTTTGATAATACCAGATTGACTAATTGTATTGACAATATTTTTATAAACTTCTCAGTAGATGAATATAATTGCTATAATAGTGAACCACTTTTGTCTGATCATTTATGTCAGATAATCGAGGTACCAATATATAACGTAAAAAATTGTGAGCATCAAAAACCTATTAGACCGATTACAGCTATTGGTAGGAATAGGTTTCACGAAATTATATCTAGTTGTTCATGGGATTTTATCGGTAATCACACTCTCAATATAAATGAAAAATTTCAAATATTCCTAAATTTACTTGCACAAGCCTACAGTGTTTCTTTTCCAGAAAAGTTAGTTCGTTTTAGAAACAGTAATTCTTTTGAAGTTGCATGGTTTACAGATGACTTGAGACGAATGCGAGATTATTTGCACTTTCTGAACGAGGTCTGTAAAACTCGAAACACTGAAGCAAATAAAAAACTTAGAAATGATTTCAAATTTAGATACAAATGTGCATTAAGAACTGAGAGAATCAAATCAAATGATAATAATATAAAAAAATCTAGTAATCCTGTAAAGACCATGTGGCAAATAATAAATACAAATCGGAAGAAAAGGTCTATACAGACATCACACATTGAGCCAAATACCTTTAACGATTTCTTCATTAATGTTGCTGGAGATGTTACTGCTGGACTTCCCAAATTAGATATTGACCCCCTGCATTATATTGAACAGGCTAGTCTCACTGAATCTTTCTGCTTCCGTGAGGTAACATACAATGAAGTAAGAGACATACTTAACTCCTTGAAAAACAGTAACACTAAAGACATATATGGCCTAAATACTGACTTGATAAAAACTATAAAAAATCATATTGTAATTCCCTTAACCAAACTAATAAACATAAGTTTCAGGACTGGCATATTTCCAGATGCACTTAAAATTGCATCTGTTGTTCCAATCTTTAAAAAAGGTGATATAGAGGAAGTAGGCAATTACAGGCCAATTTCTATACTCCCAATTATCTCAAAAATCTTTGAAAAGGCCATTAAAAATCAAATAACTGAATATCTCGAGAAACATAAAATACTCTTTAGACATCAATTTGGATTTCGTGAACATTTATCAACAACCGATGCTATACTAAAATTTACAGAATATACATTAGGGTGCTTTGAAAAAGGACTCTACTCTGCTTCATTGTTTTGTGACCTCAGCAAAGCGTTTGATTGTGTATCACATAACTTATTAATTCAAAAGTTGCCCAAATATAATTTCAGCAACTCAAGTATTTCACTTATCAAGTCCTACTTAGAAAACCGAAAACAAACGGTCAGATTAAACGGAATAACATCCGAGGAGTTAAATATTAAGTCGGGAGTACCTCAGGGCTCAATCCTGGGCCCGGTCCTATTCCTAATCTATATCAACGATTTGCCTAATGCACTTAAGAATTTCACTTGTATATTTTATGCCGATGACTCGACACTTCTAGTGTCAGATTATAATCTAAATAACTTAATGCTGAAGAGTGACGATGCGCTCTCCAATGCCAAAAAGTGGTTCACATCTAACTCTCTAGCACTTAATGAAGAAAAAACAGTTAAAATGATCTCAAGCACACGCGATTTGGGAAATCTACCGAATAATCCAACTAACACTAAATTTTTAGGAGTATTCATCGACAAATCTCTACGTTGGGATGCTCATACCGATTATCTTGCTGAACAGTTATCAAAAAATATATATTGTCTAAGACAACTGTCAAATTCTGTATCCCGCAATGTGCTTAAAACAGCCTATTTTGCATTATGTCACTCTAGACTGTCCTATGCCATTCTTGCCTGGGGCCACTCTGCTGGCAAGCACAGACTTTTCGGCCTTCAAAGAAAGGCCTTAAGGATTGTGGGTGGTATAGGGTATCGAGATGATACTAAGCACCTTTTTATCGTGCTTAAAATACTCACATTACCTTGTTTGTATGCACTGCAATGTATCCTATACATACATAATAACTTAAGTAACTTTAATACTCATGCTGATTTACATCAACATGAAACCAGATATAAAGATAATATATGTCCTGAATTCACAAGACTTACCAGGGGACAAACTGGTGTCAAATACTATGGTATTAAAATCTATAATGCACTACCTAATAGCGTGAAAACTTTGATCCCAACAAGGTTCAGATCTACAATTAAAGACTTTTTTCTAGAAAACGCATTTTTCTCATTAGAAGAAATTGAAAGAGAGATTGGACATATTAGAATGTGATATTATATTATTGTACTGTATCCTTGAAAATTTTTTGTTTGTTAGTAATTGTACCTGTTTCATACAAATTAATTATATCTTTGTAGGTGTGATATTATATGTATGTATGCATGTTTCTAAAATTAATTTGTGCAAACCTTTTTTTGACGTGTGTATATTTTTATAATTTTAACATTAATAAATTTATCTTATCTTATCTTATCTTATCATCACTCGGATTGTGTTACATTACCCTCTGAAATACCTGAGTACGGACAGTGCTACGGTGCAAACGGAGATCTCATCTACTGGCATTCCGTTAGAGCTAATCGAATAATTCCATTTCTGTCGTTTAAAAGAACGTGATCTTGTCGTTATATTTTTCTGGAGCAGTCACGCTTATAATGCTTCCCCCATCTCTACTAAATGTATATTGTGCATCGGTACTGTAGATGAACGTAGTATCACACGTCTGAGGGACACGACAAAAAATGGGTGCCAGCTGTGCCTTCGCAACGATATCTAGCTATATCCACTCTCAAAGGGGATTTTAGTAACTCTTAAGACTCCCAAAGACGAAAATAAATAAAATTATACTTACTGTGATTGCTACAGTCTGCCTTCGTCGTTGCACTCTGATGTCCAGCAGTGCACTTATGATCAGATCTTATAAATTAGCACTTGAGAAACACTTCTTAGATTATTGAGACAGTAGATAGATTCTGTGAGTGTTCGGATCGCTACACGTAGTTATCCGATTCACATCATAGAATCACACGGAGGTCATCGATGTTAGATCTAAGGGATCAATAATGAATTGAATTCAAAATATATTTTCATTTATTGAAATAAAATTCGACAAATACAAAAAATAGAGATATTCAAATATAATTGTATATAAGACAACTTGTCAGAGAATACCACCCTTAGCAATGCGTTACGTCTTGAAGGATTTTTATCTCATACAGCAGTGAGAGTATTGTAACAATGGACTGTACAAAAAGATTCAGACTCCCAGTCAATTATGATAGTGAAATTATTCACTTTTAATTTTCTTCCGCTTTGTTGAACAGACTTTAGGGTGCTTTCGAAACTTATTTTTTAAATTTAAAATTTTAGGGTACTTCATCAACAGCACTAATGGAGGAATCATATATCAACAGTACTCACGGTGTTGTCCAGATTTTACTTTCTCATCAAAGCTGTAATTTCTTCGTTAATATTAAAAAATTACTCATATTAATATTAATCTTGTAATTACCCCGCTGGATTGATTTACAATGTGTTTAATTTATGAAATTAGCAAACAATGATAATTTGATTAAAATATCATGAGGCCAAGTTAGAATTGGGACATTTTCAGCTTCAAAAGTTTCTATTCTAAAAACTAATCATTCACGAATAAAAGGAAGGAACCATTGAAAAGCAGAAAAATTACTAAATATTAAATATTTGATTGTAATAATAGTTTACTACAATAATATTCATCTATGTCACCCAACAGATATAGAGATATTATCGAATGAAAAATTTTTGATACTTTTGTTTTCGATTCTATCTCCCATACATCCTAAATTGCAACCACAACTTCTCAGCTGGCTGCCGAGGAAGCTATGAAAGCGTAGCAACCAGTTAGCTCAGGGCTGGTCGAGGGTCACTAGGTGGCGAGAAGAGTTATATATTTTTGTTTCTTAACAATTATTTGCTTGTCAAATTTACTAAACAAAACTTTAATAAACTATACAAATTTGGACGCCAGCGTATTCAGTAAATAACACTCTTGCAAACTTTATCAGGGGGAGAAAACAATCAAAATCAAATATAAAACAAATAATATATTAACATAAGTATAAAAGAGTGAAAATTTTACAACACTTTACAATTTAGTAGAAATATTAATGGTGAAATTTGATTTAATTAGTTAAACAACAAAAATTTAGTTTAGAAAAAAAATTAAATTTGAATATTAACAAAAAAATTACAATGAAACGATCAACTGGTTTACAAATTATCTTCTGACCAAAAGTTGAATTTTGCACATAAATTTGGCTACTTAGCTTAGCGGAGACGTGGAATCCCGACGAGGTCTGTTCCTGAAGATGGCCACGGGTACCCGGGAAGGACGTAATATTCAGGTCCTGACAACGCTGATTTCCAGGAGACGCTGCGTCGGAATAGTATCCAATACTTTTAGGATAACTCCAAATATTCAAGTTATGCCTTGTGCCTTGCTTCAATGGTGGTTTGGTCCAGGATTTTACATGAAAAAGGGGAATGTAAAGAACCAGTTGATAATATAAAAACTTTAAAATGGTGGGAAAAAAGAGATACAAGAAAACTACAAAAAACTTTGGTGACGAAGGTCACTGCAAAACCAAACTATCAGCAATTTAATAAAAAACCTGAGTCTTGATAAAATTTTACTTTACTCTACTACTGAAAATGTATGAATAAACTACTGATTAATATAATATATGAAATTAATAAATAAGAAAACTCTACTCTCATGAAATTTTAGCCGTTTACAAAATGGCTGACTGGTTATGACCAAAAACTTGAATGAAGGTAACAAAATTTAGTTAGAATTAGAGAGAAAATATCTGAATTACTATCTGAAAAAAACTAATACTAACAAATATAGCAAACAGAATTATGGGTTTAATCTCCCAAAAAAAATTAACTAATAAAAAATTATATCTTAACCTCTTGTACTAACACGAGGTTAACTAAATGCGACAAAATGACTTTGGGTTTCGACTTTTAATGAGATAAGATTGTCTACACACGATTAAGAAACAAAGATTCTAATTTATCCTTTGATTAATTTCCGAGTTTAATCCTCGTACAAATAATCTAAATAATGACAAACACCACGGTATTGTGTCTCAAGCGACCACAAAATACAAAATTGCCGCGATAATTAATGACTTGGCATGTGTCCAAATGGACGCCGACATCACACAAACATGTGTGTTAATAAAATTAATTATTATACGGAATATCCTTTAATTCCCAAAAATAACTATACAGCAACGTTAACTCAATAATATGACATCATTTAATAATCAAATATATTCAAAATATCAAAGGATTAAAGAAATAAACGTGAAAATTCGTTAAAGAACAAGTAACAAGTCTTTACTCACCTAGGTCGAAATCAAAAGTGAACTAGCAGGGATATTCCAAATAGAGATGGGTCGTTATTTGTGTAACGTTGTTTTGTCGCGGTATTTTTATATAACGTACCGTCGCGCTACAAAATGCTAAAATAACCGGTTACCTGCAACGAGCACCATCACTTGCTCTGAGCAACGACTGGCGACTGCGCGTGCAATGGATCTGCCTCATCGCTGCAACGCAACGGACCTTTTACAACTTTCAGTAGTTTCTATAATATCTACTTTTACAACTTTTGCTTTTCGGAAAAATATTTATAAATGGTAGATGTTTTTAATGTTTTATTTGGAGCCCTATTTCATAATTTATAAGTATACCTACAGTAGAAAAATAACAAAATAATTCTTCATATTTATATAAAACAAAAGTTAACATACCTATATATATATATCACACCGTATTTAAAGAAGTACGAGGTTTTATAAATATAGGTATGTATGTTATTCTTATTAGTGTCTATTTGTTGAAGAAATGTAAGAACCTAATTGACCTATATATAACTAGAACTAGTAGAACTAACAAATTGCCAACGCGACTGAAGAACTGAATAGATTACGTTACATTACCTTCTGAAATACCTGAGGTCGGACAGCGCTACACCTACACGACAAACGCGATCGCTTCTACTCCCGTTCCGTTTGCAGAGCTAGTCGCGGATCATGTAATTTCTGTCGTTCCAAAATAGCGTTTTTTTGTCGCGGTATTTCTCTGGAGCGTTCGCGCTTGCAACGCTATATAAGCGGAACCGTTTTTCACATCTCTAATTCCAAATGATGCTTCTACCGCGTTTGCGCACTTGTTGACTTCCGGTCGTTATTTCGGCGGGTAATTCAAATTTTATTTAGCACGGGTGCTTAAACGAAAAAATTATTTTTTCGTTACAAAATAGAAGCTGGCTGTCAAAAACCTGGCTGATCGGGCAACAGAATGAAATGTTGTTTAAATGTTACTCACAGTGATCATAAGAAAAATCATTGTGTGCCTGGGCAGAATTTGTTCACAAGTCTTGTATGTGGTATCTTCAGAGCAATTTTCCTACAGCAACCATACCAATGGTTCATTACTGCAGTACCTATCTAGTAACAGCTTGAAACTAGAACCAAATTAAAGTTTAAACATTTTTATATTAGAAAAAACATGTGTGCCCTTCTGTGCCTGTTCGAACTACCTGGCACAAATATTTCTGATGCCTTAACATAAACATTTTTTATTATTATTATTATTATTTTGATTCATTACTGTACCTATCAAGTAGCAGTTTCAATCTACAACCAAATTAAATTTTAAACATTTTTCTAGCAGAGAAAACATTTGTGCTACGTCTGTGCCGGTTAGAAATACCGGGCACAAAACTTTCTATTTCTCAAAATCTTGTGGTGTTATTAACAAAACTTATTACAGTAGTATTCGGGGATAAATAAATAATCGTCCAATAAACAATCATAATGATTGCAAAAAGTAGTTTTCATTTATTTGGATATTTTACAAAGTTGTAGTGGCCCCTCTCCTTCCGATGTTAGTAGAAGGAGCGCTCGTCCTTTTCGCTGCACTCTGATTCCCCCTACCTCCGAGACAAGTCTCTAAGATAAGCGGGCAACCGAAGAACTCTTACTCTTGGTCAGCTACTTGCTGTGAGTATGCGTGGGTTTGTCTTACCTTTTGTGTTGCTTATCTAATCACCGGAGGAAAGTACACTGCACAATTAGGTGTTTTCACAAATTTTAAATTCAATGTCACTGTGAAGATAATGCTTTATTATAGTTAAAAATACTTGAATTTTGAGAAACAGTCGAATAATACCTTAAAATAAGCCATTTTAATTTTGTATTGAAGTTTTTTCGCCAAAAACACTCCATCAATTTACTACGCACTCATGCCGTCATCAGTTATATTATCAGTGTCATTTTGTGTTATAAACACGTTATTTTGCAGATAAATTTCCTAAAGTAGCTTTTACAAATCCCGTATTAGGTAGGCGTTACTTATATAATTACATGTAAAACATAAATAAAGTGAATAAAATGTTGTGTTTAACAATTTTTAATCGCGATATAAGAAACTAATATAACCGATAACGTCACCGCGTGTTTTGTGTACTTGTTCAATTACTAAAACTTTATGTTATTTATTTGTTGAAATTTTAATTTGATGGACGATAGAATGCTGTTTAAATATCAATAAGGGCTTTAGTATAACGAGTACCTCATTTTAATAATATCAAAAAAGCAAATTTGCACATAGTAAAAACACCTAATTAACCAGTACCTGTCACACAATTTGTTCTGATGAAAGAAGGGTGTATAAACAAAAGATTTAATTGCTGGACGCCACCTGTACCTAGCGTATGACAGATACTATCCAACCCCCTTTTTAGAGAGGACTAAAAATGTGAAGTTATGAATAATATAAAATTTATTCAAATTGAGGGTTAAACGTCAACAATTGAATGAGCAAATGAGTCATGAAAAAATATTCAGTGTTATTAAAAAATTTATGCTTACCCAAAAGAAATATTTATACTAAATATTTACAAATTTCAAGAAACAATGATTAAATGGCAAATCAACGTAAAAAAATAGGCACAAATGATAATTTCAAAAAGCATAGGCTAACTAGCCAGACAAAGGAATAAGACACCAGGTATTTTATCAGTTAAACACTGATAAATGATTTTATATCACACAGAACTCTCACCATGTGTTTAAAATTCGCTAGGGCTCGTACGCCACGTTGCTACTAAAACACAGAGTACGGAAATCAAACAGGATGAGTTGTTTCCACCTACATTCGATATCCGCAATAGATTGACTTAGTTATACATTAAACGACTCAACTTGAAATCGAGGTGATTTGTCTTGAAAATACTACGGCTATGGTTCTACGTAATTGAGTGTATTCCACCCACTTGTCTGGTGTGGAAAGTATGACCAGAAATAAAATAGTAAATGCCCTGGAAAAACCTGACTATTCCTCGGGATTATTGAACATTTAATTTTGGTAGAATTAAATTTCAAATTGATTTTTATTAATTGTTAAAGTCCAATCATTCACAAAGATTTAATCAAATATTCAATGGTGAATAAATAAATGACTGTAGATAAGGTGCGTTTAGGATTAAAAAAATAATAAATAAGTTAATTTACCTCAAAAGAAAATGATGTACAAGATATTGAACGATATAACAATGGTAGACTATACCTGGTAGATATTAGGCACTGAATTAAGTAAGTTTCAGCAGGCAGTCAAAATGGAACAATGAAATCCTTTTAGTATGAAACTTAAAGGCAAACTTTTTTAACAACAAAAACGGGTGAAGCTATCTCTGTATACTGTGTAATTCAACAAGTAAAGAATAGAAATATCAGGTTTTCAATTTTAGATGCAATTTTCTAGCGACTTTTTTAGTTCAAATATGACTTTGGTGTTTACTCCTAGTTACAAAATAGACTATAAAATATTGAGATAATCGTGGAATTATTATTTAAGTTCTCGGATAAATTTGGAGAGTCATAGCAATGTAGTACACAAATATGCATTTATTTCTTTTAACCATCATTTTTAATTAATTTTAGGATAAGGTGAGAACAGAAAGTTATAAAGATGCAATCATTAAAAACTCAAAATTATTCTTTGGCAAAACAGTGTTGGATGTTGGGTGTGGAACTGGAATTCTATCGATGTTTTGTGCAAAAGCGGAAGCAGAAAAGGTTTTTGGAATCGACCAATCTGAAGTTATATACAAGGCAATGGATATAGTTAGGTAAGAAGACTCTTTAATTTTGTGTAAATTTGTAAATATAAGCTAATATGTTGTCTAGACTGCAATTTTTCAAATTACTAAATATGAGTAATAAAGCTAGCTGGAAAAAAGAGTCAAAACATTAGAAATGTCTAATCCCAAAAGTGCAAATTATTATGTGTATTAAAAATGAACCCAGTTTGTCCAACCAAAAACTCCAGCCAACTCGTCGCCAAAGAATAAAAAATACTATTACAAATATATGGCACTAAAAAACACCACAATATGATGTGGTTGCCAACTCAACAATTCCCGCTAAAAATTTTCGTGTATAATAAATGCACCAAAATTAAATATTATTTTTTTAGTGAACAGCATGTATGTGTATGATTTACCGAACATATGCTGAGCCTTCACAAACATTAAAACACTCAACATTATACTCGACATGCTTTTCGCCTCTCAAGTTGGCATTATCTGGAGATGGCTAGTTTTAATCATATATAGATAATGCCACTTTTGCTGGCAAGGCATAATTCGACTTTAGTATCAATGTTTTGGTATAATTATTTTTAGAAAAGGGAAAAAACAATGCTTTTTGATGTTTCAAATTATTTGAAACATCAAAAAGCATTGTTTTTTCCCTTTTCTAAAAATAATTGTTCTAAAGATGTTTCACAAGGAAACTACCGCATACTCAATCCAGTGAATGTTTTGGTGTTTGTTAAAATTTTAGGGCAGTTTTCTAATGGATATGTTGTCTAATGGGGTCTAAGACAACTAACTGACTTACAATCAAGTTAATGCTATAAACAAATTGTATTGAAATAGCTTAAAAATTGTTATTAACTTTGCACCTATGCATAGGATATTTTATTATATTATTTATAGTTAGGGTTTGTAATAGCAATAAAAATTAAATTAAATTCACTTCCACTGTGTTAAGAAACCTTCAGGCTTTAAAAGACTTAAATATTTTAAAAAAATTAACAAATGCATCGTACAAACATCGAGAAAATGAGATGGAATATGAGATAAAATAGGAAATAAATTTTTACTCCAATAAAATACACCTCTCTGAAGATAAAACAAAGACTCTATGGGGTATAATAAATGATAATGATTGCAAAAAGACCAGGAAACATATTGCATTAATGGACAGTAACTAAGTAGTAACTGATAATAAGCAGTTTCAGAGCAATTTGGTGACATCTTTTCAACAATAGTGGCCGATAAATTGAGGAATCACATTTAGGGTAACTCGGAGAACTGTATGACATAAAAATGTTATATCGAATATGTTCTTTACGCCAGTAACTGAGGAAGTTTAGAGAGTAATTACCAACTTACACAATAAAAAATTTACTGAGGATGGTGAAATTTCAATCAAACTAGTTAAAGACTGTCGTGACATCTTGTCGGAGCCTATAACACATTTAATTAATCTATGTCTTGTACATGGTGAATTCCCAGATGTTTTAAAAATAGCCAATCCCAATACCCAAAAATGACTGCTCGTAAAATATCGAAAACTATTGTCCTATCGCTTTACATAGTGTGATATCAAAAGTAATAGAAGTTATAATCTCCCAAAAAATTCATGAATACTTAAATACATACTGACAGTTAGCATGTTTTTAGGAAATGCTACTCTACTGAAATAGCAACTAGGGATTTCATTTAACATATTAACGATAAAATAGAGAATAACAATATCGTCGTTGAAAGATTCTTCGATTTATCTAGGGCCTTCGACACCCTCCCTGTAGACTTTATATCTGATAAATTAAACAGTCTAGGAATTCGTGGTAACATAAACAAATTTCTCACATACTTATCATACCATAAATGTTATGTTGGACAATTAATATTGGCGCCCTACAAGGGAATGTTTTTGGAACTCAAATCTTCATTCTTTATGTCGACGATCTTCCAGAACACCTTAGTGAAGGGAAGACGTTTATGTATGCAGATGATAGATCACTTATCATATCTCACTCTGATCCAAAAGAAATTGTAAATAAAGTCAATATTGCTCTACGGCAGTTCTACGCATGATGTAATAAAAATCGCTTAATAATAAATTGATAAAACTATTATCATCCAGTTTCATACAAGTTTCCAAAAATCTTATAACTTTAACTTTTTTCTATATAATACCACAATCAAATTTGAACAAAAAACAAAATTCCATGGATCAGTGTGGTTGGCAATCAGTTGACATGGGAACCAGAGATTACTTTTTTATCAAATAAACTAAATAAAATGTACTACGCTATTAATCAGAATAAATTAAACTAGGGTGCTCTATTGCTGACTTATTACGCTATGTGTTACTCAGCCGTAAGCTACAATATTGTAGTGTGGGGTCAATCTGTTCGTATTAAAAGATTCTTTATCCTACAGAAGCGGATTATCGGACTTATCTATAATCTTGATATTCATATTTCGTGCAGAGATGCTTTTAAAAATTTTACCTCTAGTATGTATCTACATATTAAAACATTATTATTCTGTTATGAAAATAAAGAACAATTTTTAATACACGCAGATGTACATACTTATGATACATGACACAAAAATAATTTTTATTCAAATCAAGATCGTCTCACTTGCTACGAGAAATATCCTTACTACAGATGATCTCATTTGTACAATCTACTACCAACAAATCTTAAAGACTTACCTGTTCATGCTTTTAAGAAAACCATAAAAACTTTACTAACATCCAATTCATTTTACACCACTGACAAGTTTAATTTAAAAATTGAAACCCAGGAGTCAGTTGACTAGTCTACATAATCATTTTTTATACTATTCTTTCTGATATGCTTTTAATATGTCTTTATATTTTTAATATGTTTTTGTATCTTTAACATTTTTTATATTATATTGTAATACCGATATGTTAAACACATGCGTTAGATTATTTTATTATTTCAATAAAATAATTTCAATTTAATTAAAAATGTTATCTAAATGACATTGTTTATAGCTCAGCGGCCATTGTATATAATAGCTACGTGGCAGTATATTTTGGCAGCCCTATTTCGGTGATAGTGTCTGTAGTGTTCGGTAATTAATGTGGTGTTGTATTGTTGGATTAAATAAGTATCATAAATTACATAACGAAGTTATGATATTGAGGGGATGTAAATCCACTGCGGATGTGGGATGTTATAATACGTTACCGTAAAAAGATGCATCCGAAACTTCTTGATGAGCTACTTATTTTCTCAGTAAACAATTTTGATGGTTACTCATACTAAGGTTACCTGGTTGTCTGCCAAAAGTGATTGTTTATCCCCGAATACAGAATAAAGAAGAAATGATAAAGAAGTTTGTCAATTTATTGTTTTAGGGAGATAACTAATGTTACATAATTATATAGGGTAGATGTGATGAAAACATAGAGTATTTGCATAGGGGAGGAAACGATTCAAAAATATTTAAAAAATGTGGTATATGATTTATGGAAGGGCCATATATTTCACATATATTCAACATTAATCTATCAATATTTCCATTTTAGGGAGAATAATTTGCACGAAAAAATTCACTTGATAAAAGGACAGTTGGAAAAAACAAATTTACCAGTAGAAAATGTAGATATTATTGTCTCTGAATGGATGGGGTACTTCTTACTTTTTGAAGGCATGTTGGATAGTTTTATCTATGCTAGAGACACATATTTAAAACCAGATGGATTGATTTTGCCAAATAGATGCAATATTAGTATCGTAGGAGTTTCTGATGTAGGTAAGAGAGATGTTTAATTCTAGCATTAATAATTATTTTTTGTTTGAACCAGATAGTTTTATTATCTAAGTTAGCGTGCAGTAATTTTTTAATGCCAGTGCAGCTAGTGCACCTTCTGCCATTTTACTTTGCTTTTAAAATAATATATCCAGTTGATGGGTCCAGTAATACGTTAAGCACTGATAGGTGATATAATGCAGTGCTTTGTTAGATACAATTTACTTTTCAAATCATTAATATAGCATCAATAATTCCTTCCCTTAAAAAATACCAGATAGATAGAATGTGATATGGACAACTTTTTTAGTATGTGTAGTTAATTATAGAGCTAATTGACCTAAAGTTAAACCAGTGAAACTTCATATAGTTATGTTTTACTTATAAAGGTTTGACTTCTATGTTAGTGAAGAATTCCATGTCTTGCACTGCTGTGAACAGAGAATTGCGTACACAGAGTAAGATAATATATTATGTTGTTATTACTAATGGCATTTGTTGATGTTGTACACCCCAAAATTCATTGCTCCAAGTGTTCTTTGACGTTCTGGTACATATTGATTGATTTGCCAGCATAAGGTGAACATTGCTGCCGATTCCGGCATCCAGTCTGGAGGTTCGTTCCAACATGCAGCTCGGTTGTCTGCCGAACATGCGCATCGGACGGCCAAACCGCGTGCCAAATCAAACCTTGGATGTTTTATATTCCACCGGATCTGCTGCATACGCTGCGTTGGACATTGGACGTGCTCGTTGCCAGCAGCGAGAACCACATGATGCATGGGGTGGGAAGTGCAGGTGTTTGTGAGATGCTTCTTTTAAGTTTCCTTGCTTCTGTTTTTCTTTTTAATTTCCATCTATCATCGGATGGGGAGTGTAGGCGTTTGCAAGATGCTTCTTTTAGTTTCCATACTTCTTTTAAATTTTCATCTGTCATCATCTTCTTATTTATGCTTCTTCTAAGTTTTCTGGTTCTTCTATTTCTGAATCTAGCAGTGTGTACCTGCTTCTGCCCACTTGTGTTCACTTCGTTTGTCTGCCAAGGCATACATACATTCGCTAGCCGCAGGGAGCGTTCATTTATTATCCGGTCCATAGGTATGCATCCATTTATGGTGAAAGTACAAGAAAGAGCACTGTCTCGCGGTAGGAAGAGCCCTTTACAGTGGGTTACGAGGAAGAATATTTTGCACACCCCCTGTATAATAATAATAATGGTAATAATAATAAATAGTTTATTGTCCAAAATGTCAAATACATTTGCACAAAAGGATTAGATACACATAAAGTGATATTAACCTAACCCCAAAACGACAAAAAGGATAAAACGAATCAGATTAAATTATTACAAAACATACATGGAATAAGATTAAAATACTGTGCAGCACACATAGTGGGTCTTCAATCATTAAAATAATCCATGATTTACGAATGAAAGTTCTTCATTTATGAGTAAGGACTTCAGAATAGGTTTCAATTTAGCGGGATTAATACTACGAAGTTGAACTAGTAGGTTATTATAGCAGTAAGAGGCTAGAGAAGTATATGAATTGCGTAATGTGGCACTGTTGTATCGAAGAATTGACAGAGATATGTCAGTTTGTCTTAATTCCCTTTCATGAACATCACTCTTCTTCTTTCAATTTTAGCAAATAGGTATTTGGGGGATTTATAAATAATAATAAAGTATAACATTGTTAATAAATATGTCTGTGTGAAGTAAACGGCGATCTTCAAGTTTAAGTATTTGTAAATCTTTTAATAATAATAATAATAATATTTATTGGTCTTGAGAAAATATAAAACTTTTTAGACACGTCAAATAAGTAAGATTACAACAATAAAACTACTAAAATTTCACTCTATATGTACGCACAATTAAAAATACATTCAAGGATTAAAAACAAAAATTAATTAAACAATAATAAGGGAGTTATGTGATGAAATCTTCTGACATCAGTTATAAATCTAACGGTATGATTTTGCATTTTTTTTATCTTTCTGACTAAGACACTACATCGGCATAGTTAAAGTGGTAAAGGCCCAATATGCGTCTGTTAACAATACTTCACTTTTTTTTATCTAGTAGGTTTCTATATGAAGAAAGCTTTTTTAAGTTCGTGTAAGCTTTTTGACAGACATAGCTGACGTGGTCAGTAAATTTCAAATTATTACTCATAAGAAGTCGGAGGTTCTGTACAGCAGTGACACGAGGGATTGTTTCCCTATCTATTGACAGTTCAAAGTTGGCCGTTGCCTGTAAGCTACTACTAGCGCCAAAAGAAATGCATCTACTCTTTTTAGGATTGAGTACTAATGAGTTTTGCCTAGTCCAGCTGTTAATTAGGGAAAGATCGTTATTAATCTTTCTAGCTGCTTCATGAGCATCTTTAAGGTTAAAATGAAGGTATAACTGAATATAATCAGCATACATGTGAATTTGACAGAAATTTGTGACGAACTCTAAATCTGCAAAGAAGGTGATAAAAAATACATGGCCGAGGATAGAACCCTGGAGTACACTCGATCTTATTACTCTTCCTTCCGAGGTATCAGTTTTGTTAGATTAGTTTATAGACATACTGAGAGCGGCCCTGTAAGTATTTCTTACACCACTCCAGTGTGTTACCAGTCACACCATAGTGTTGGAGTTTTGCTAAAAAACATTGCGAGTCTATACTGTCAAAGGCTTTTGACATGTCTAGGAGTGTTAAATATGTAAACATAGATTTGTCAGAAGCGCGGAGAATGTCGTCTACTACGGAACATAAGGTAGCTGATGTACCAAATCTCTTTCCAAATCGAGAGAGTACACACAGAAAAAGGAATTGTTAAAACAAATAAATATTTTTTGTCAACAGAATTTATTCCACTTAAATATAAATTTTATTGCTCCAAGAAATTTCAGTTCTATGCAATATAAGTCATTGCTTAATCCAATAAATTATTTTTCTTGTTTATCAAAAAATTAATTATTTACTTCAAAAATACAAACATTTTAAACAAACGTCGTATTATTCTAATTAAGTAAAACAGAAAATTTCAATTCAAAAGATTCCAGTTGTTTTTGTAAATAAACATACAATTATAACTAACAAATATTTTTTTCAAATAATCTAAATTTTTACTTACTGCTACAAAATATTTGTTTGTTAATCGACAAAATAAGTATTGAATTAAAAAATACATTATTATAATGTAATCCAATGCCTTTTTTAAAGAAAGCAAATATATTGTATCAACTTAAGATATAAAAAGTATCTTTACAAACGAATTATAAAGTAAACAACAAATATTCTCTTAGTTGAAACAAATTTATTACTAACTGTAAAAAATATTTTGTTAAATAAATAAAAAAATACTGTTGAAACAAAATGATTAATTTGTTGGGTGAATAACATATTTTGTCAAATTCAAAACGGCATAAGTGCGCATGTGTGGTAAACAAGGAAACTGGCGCGTCCGTACATGTCTTTTTTTATAACGTATTTTATTCAATTACCAGCCTGCCAAAAATCGGATTTTATACGTAGATGATGCACATACTTGTGACCAGTGAAAATAAATAGTGTAATTCCGCCAGGTAAGCATTTTAAATAGTAATTGTGTTATTATTTTGATTGTAAATAGGACGAGATATAAATAGTTATAGTTTAAGTGGTATTAATGAATTCACATGCATGTAAAGTAAAAAAATGGCGTTCAATTAATAGTGGTATCTGACAATCGCCATATTCGCGAAATTATATATAAATATAAATTAGCTGTTTCCTGAAATTATCTGGATTTAATTTAATCATACAGAATAGGCATTTGAAATTATTTTAATTGATTACTCATGGAAAAGGAGTATAGGAAGCTGCTATATTTTTATGTTTTTCAGAATTGTGAGATTTTTTAAACAATATTTCAATAATTTTAAATTTAATCAAAATTTGGATTCAAGCTTTTTCAGAAATTCTAAACAACTTTCATTAGTAACATTTTCCTATAAAAAATGCCCAATATGTTTTTTGTTTTTTCAGTATATTTTAGTATTGCTGGTAGCTTTATATTAATATGGGGGCGAATGCCAGTAGATCCTATAGTATTTTGTTCAAATTAGAAAAACATAAAAAAGTTATAAGTGCGCTTCACTCTTAAGTGCGACACAATGTAGTATATAGAGGTGAACATTATTAACGGTATACTCTCAACATTAAGGCCACGCAGAAAACAAACTGATAGTGCCCCTTTGCTCAATGAATAATCCCCAATAATTCGAAGATATTTTTTGCTTCATTATACGAGGAGAAATAAGCTTATTTGTTTTGCAGAATTTTATCTATAAATTATTTATAGTTCATATCACTTCCGAATTAAATATTTTTACTATTGTTTATGTTATACAGTGTGTTTCACTTGAAATGGTAACACCCTAATAACTTTTTTATTTTTCGTTGAATTTCATCATTTTTTTTATATGTAGTTTTTAACTCTCTTTTAAAGGTTTAGACAACATTTTAGCTTAAGTAAAAATATAAGTCTATTATTGTGATCAAAAATAATCTGAAAAAAATTTAAAAACAGGTTTTCTTTAAGTTTATTGAGAAAAGTTGTTCAGAATCACCTTAAAATCCCAATTCCCAAATTTGGATGGAAAAAAAAGTTCACCCCAAAGAATCAACATTAAAATAAATTCATTTCGATGTTATCACAATATTGCCATGATTTATTTTCAATTATAAATTAATGTGAGATGTCAAATAAAACATTGATGTCATTGTAACAAACTATTAAAATATTGTTAATATAAATTTTACTTTTTCGGGTGAATTTTTTTTTCTAACCAAACTTGGGAATTGGGATTTTAAGGTGATTCTCAACAACTTTTCTCAATAAATTTTTCTTAAAAGAAATATTTTTTAAATTCTTTAAGATTATTTTGTATCACAATAGACTTAGAGTTTTACTTAGGCTAAAAACCTTTTACATATAAAATAAAATTGAAATTCAACGAAAAATAAAAAAGTTATTGGGGTGTTACCATTGGAAGAGAAACACACTGTATATTTTAATATTTTTTTTATGTGTATTTTCTATTTTTGTTTTCTTATAGTTGGATATAATAATGGACGAATTTCTTAGAACTATAAATTTAGAAAATCTTCTTTCTGCTTTTGCTGGTAAAGAAATTATTTATATTTATAAAATATTTTGCACTTATATCTGTACCTACCTAATACCCGTAATTATTTTCCATAGAAGTAATATTTCGGTTTTTTTATCTTGAAAATTATCAATTATTTGGTACCTAGTCGAAGTGTTTTTGTTTTAAAATTTATTTAATTTATTAACAACCCGATTTTTTAGTGCATTATTAAAATTTGTGGCATACAGAGTATTTTGAGGAAGGTAGACCACTGAAGAAAACTTTTTATACTATATTGTGTAAGTTGGACAGTTATACAATACATTTTTTTACCCAAAAAATTGTAATTAAATTCTGAACTGTTAACTAATTTTTAAATATAATTTGAAAGCTGATTTTCTACAAGTTGTATCTCATCCCTAAATCATATGGAAATAAAATAATTTCGAAATCAATATATAGAGCAGTAGCCAAGTAACCTTTTTAAGGATTAAATTTGAGGAAATTTCTTCTTAGCGTTAGTTATACCTACCTATGTTATAAAGGGAAGCGACCCCTAAAATGTCACGGTTTTAGGTCCAGGGGTTTGGCCTGGTCCAGGGGTTTGCAGCCTCTGGCTGCTGAAGAGTCTATTCATCAGGCCTTAGCCTCTATTTGGAACTTATTCCACTTATGTATTCGAATTTCTTTTTAAATATATAAGATAAATGGTGTACTTCCGTGGCGCACTTCATTTAAATACCCTTACCTAACAAAAGCAGTAAGCTACCAATTCTTATCGTATTTCCTTTTATAGAGAACGATATAAATATTGATAATACATATAGATTTATAATGATGAATTATATATAGAGCTAATTCCATCCATTGGACAAAGGGTTCAGTTTCTATCGGAAATGACAAATTATATGTTAAAAGTAAACATATTTTGATGTCCATATTGGACCGGTATTCTGTAGCTATTGAATTTTTTAGAAAAACATCGTTGATGTTGCTGATGAATCACCAACATCAGAAGAAGAACCATTTGTTTGAACCATCAATATTAATAATGAAATGCCTTTCTCTTCACGAAGGTTGGAGGAATATGTAGTAGTACCTATGGAACCCAGAATAACTTCCTTTATTGGTTATCTTAATATGAGAATAACTTTTTTAGATTTTTTTGTCATGAAAATTTTGCGTTTATGATTAAATTATTTGTGGAACCATATAATATATATACTATTTTAGAAGTTATAAACTAAGTATTTATATACTTTATTAAACTCCTAAACACATGTATTACATATACTGTATAGAGGTATAAAAACAAATAATAAATAATTTGTGAATCTTATTTTTGTTTTATTTGTTATAATTTTTCAGTTCCAATTAGAATTACAATGGGTATGTATAAGTGTATTTATATATTGTCTAAATATTATTTGTGGCATTATCTTAATTTTTTTTAATTCTTTGGGACTTCCTGCCGCATGTGTTTTTTCTTTTTGGTGCACGGGGAATCAATTGTGATTTTTGTAGATTTCCCGACCACCAAAAAAAAAAAAAAATACATGTGGCGGGAAGTTCCAAAGAATTAGAAAAATTTAAATGTATTTATATATAATATATAGTGTTTATATTTTAATGATCACGATTTCATAAAAGTATATAGAGGGGATAATTATGAACCAAAAATGGTATTGAACATATGCTTTAAATGTTATCTTTTTCGAGGTATATGCAAGGTGTCAAACTTTGAATAAAAAACTAGTTATATATCTCATGAGGTATAGCTTAAAGAATAATTTTTTATTAAATGCTGACGCCTTCCATATCTTGTAAAAGACGAGATTTAGAGTATATATTTATTGGCCATTTTTTTCCAAAGCATTCCCTCTATATATGCATCCATGAAATTCTTCTCATTAAAGCAGAAACACCCTGTATATAGAAAAGCTTTAATTAACAAAATATTTGGTCAAAGTTAATCCACCAAATTAATTCACTTCAAATAAAAGGATACCTTAACACAAAGGCATACATTTTTTTAATCAAACTATTTCATCCTTTGAATTAATTAAACATATTTATTAAATCAACTAAAAAATTGGCCAAATCAAAATTTCTGTAATTTAACTTAACAAATTAATTTGTTGGCTTGCAAATAATTATTAGTTAAATAAAATGGTAATTCTCATGTTATAACAAAATATGTCATCACAGTAAGTTACAGAACAATTTAGAAAGATCAAATGTATCTTTAAGTTAACAAAATATTCATTCAGTTTCATTAAAGTCCATGATCAGAAGAAGATATAGCTTTTTAAGAATAACAGAACATGTTATCTCAGTAAGTTATAAAACAATTTGAAAAGAACAAATGTATCTTTTAGTTAACAAAATATTTATTCAGTTCGATTAAATCCATGTTTAGAAGGAGGTATAGTTTTCTTAGAATAACAAAATCGTTTGTTAAATCCACTAAATGGAATAATTGAAACAATTTAAATAAAATTGCATAAAATAATAAAATAATTGAATTTCAACATAAATATTTAGTCATATAAAAAATATATTTGCTTGTGCATATACGATCAAATTATTTGCTTGATTTAATCAAATATGATTTCGATCAACCAATTCTTTTTCTGTGTGTATGTATCAGGGATGATATCATTGTTAGTTAGATAGTCAGTTAGTTGAAAATGAAGGGCGCCTTCTGCAATTTTTAGGGGAACAGGTAGCAGACATATAGGACGTAAGTCGCTCAGTCTTTGGGGATTTTTGCATTTAGGTATTGGCTTCACAAGGCTTATTTTCCATTGCTCTGGAACACTACCAGTATATTAGCCTGTTTTTGTAGGAATTACTTTCAATTGCCACTTTCCAATTCCAGGTATTTTTCTATTTCATTACCTAATTTAATACCTTCCTAATTTTACTTTTAATTTTTTTTTTCAATTTTAATAAAGAAAAAAACTAGTACACTAATGAGCTAAAAACTAGTAAGTACATATCTTTTCGTCCACAGATGGTATATTTATCTTATCTTATAAATGCTCAATCCACTTGAGAGGCGTCTGTCTTGAAGGGTCAGTCGCAGATAGTCGCTGCTTATGGCGTAAAGGCCCATATGCTAGACCCGCGATTGTTTTATGCTATTATTAACAAATATTTTACAGTAATTTTCAACTTACAATTTGTTGCGTGCTTTTTTCTTCTATTGTTACATACACAGAAATTTTTAATCCACCGATAACGAAAATTTTATTGAGCTTAATGGAGTTGGACTGGTTACTTTTTCCCGTTTTTCGGGAGCATGAAACACAACACGTCCGTCTTCAATGGAGATCGACTTTGAACCTTCAGCATTCTGGTACATATTGAAACAACATTATTTGCAGTTTAAAGAAGTGATGACTTAATAGTAGTAACTTAATTTAAAGCAATATGTGTGTAAGGCATACAAATGGATCACTGGTCATAGCAGTTAGAGTATACAACAAATTACCTGTCTCTGAAGACAATACCTACCTTTATTCTCTAATTTTTTTAGTAGTGTTTACGATTTATCTTTGTACTGTTGTTTTTTAAGTTTACTTGAAATAGTTCTTAGACAGAAGCTTATTTTGTGAAGAACACAAAATACGCAATTTTAGTTTTTCTTGATGATAATTTTTGTTTTAGAACGTTACGATAAAGTAATAAACTTCTGGGATAACGTGTATGGATTTTCAATGAAATGTATGAAAAGGGAAGCTTTAAGAGAAGCTTTTATAGAAATAGTACCTGAAGAAAAGGTATTAACGAACGCCGCAATTTTAACAGAAATAGATTTAAGGACATGCAACATAAGCGCATGTATCTTTACTTCCAAATTTATGCTTACAGCGAATAAAGATGGCACTTTGACAGCTGTTGCTGGGTATTTTGATACATTTTTTGATTTGGATTATAAAGTAGAGTTCTCTACAGGACCACATGCTATGAAGACCCATTGGCAGCAAACGATTTTCTTTTTAGGAGAAACCATCAACCTAAAGGAAGGTAAATAGTAAACACAGTTAAAAAGTTTTTTTGTTCATTTGTCTATATTAGACAAATATTATTATGGTTATTAAGCAGTTGAAAACTCTTCACACTGCACAGTGGTCGGAAACGAGCCGAAATGGGGCCAAAACTATTTTTCGTGTATTTCTGCTAAGGTTTCTAGTAGTTTTGGTATCAGGTAAGTCAACATAAAACAAACCAGCAGTATTTTGTGAGGAATGTATAATATACAGGGTGATTTACCACAACATGCGGAAAATTAATAAGTAAGTTGTCCCCACCGAAACAAGTTAAAAAAATGAAAAATTATTAAAATATGAAAAAAAAAATTACCTTATTTTTTTTTGTAGAAATGCGCCGCCTATGACTTTAACCAATCTAACGAACCGCCTCCACCTTTATCAGATTTGTGACTGACAGCGAGTGATTTTTTGGATTTAAGCATACAACAAAAATAGCAAAAATTAAAATAATTTTTGTAGAATACAGCACACCAGAAAACTTAAAAGCAACGAAAAGTCAAAGAAAATGTTTGAATGTTGAATTGACACTCAATGCACTGTTCTAAGCGCAGCTATTTTCGTGTATTTTAGGGAGTCTATTGACTTAGCGTACACCAAACTCTTGTAACCCCACAAAAAAAATCCATAGGGGTGATATCTGGGGGTTCTTTGTTCTTTCATTTGGCGCACACGCCTGCCGGGAAATTTTCTTTCATATTTTGGTACACTGGCTGCAAGATTTTCATTCATTGCACCATAAGTTACAATCATATCACAGTATTCATGCAATGTAAACGCTGGCATATTGACATACGAATACAATTTTTAAAATGTAGCAATCCAAACGGAAGCCGGGAAGAAACTGTCTATACCTAAATAGCATTTGATTGCTTGGAGAATGCACCAAGCAGCACACGCATAAACACACGTAAACAATTGAAACATTAAAGGTAGCCAAAGTCCATGGTTTAGTGGCGTACCTTCACAAGTTTTAATGCAAAAAAATTTACTGAATTATTTTGGACCACTCTAAAATTTTGCAGGGAGTGTCCCACATAGAAAACTACTACACCATTTTATTTTCCGCATGTTGTGCATGGTAAATCATCCTGTATAAATAATATGTTTCAATTTGTAAATAAATACATGACAAAATATTGTGTTAGTACAAAATAGAAGGAATTAAAATTCTTATCAACTACAATCGTATGTACCTTATCTCATAAGATACTAAATGTACTCACTATCGTACTGGTGCGGTACGACAGTTGGTGTTGCTTGTGTGGCAATGTTTTCTTCAGTATGTAACATAGCAATAACTTCCCCAAGTAGCATTTTTAGACACAGTTTAGGAACAAATTTAGTGTAATGGGAAACAGTTTTGTAACTGTTTCGACACTTATGTGAGATACAAGGGTTTACATACATTTCCAACATTTTTTCTGAAATTGTTACCATTTTTCACCTATTACAGATAGCACAACAATATTATGGAACAGTTTAGCAACTGTTACCACCTTTCGATATAATTTTTTCCGAAACAAGTGTCTGAACACATTTTCGAAACATACTGCAGCATCTGTTACCTCATTTCTAAATTGTAAACTTGTGTCGATACATTATTGCAATGTATGGAACACATTCTTGTCGCCAAATGTTTTCAAACTGTTTCCATTTTTTTCCATGAATATAATGGGAACATGTGTCACCACAAAGTAGATTATTAACCGAAACCGTGTAATTTTTTTTAATAGTTATTAACCTCACATTTTACTATTATTAAAACCATAGAAAAGTTGGGAAAAATGGGAAAAATCAAACAATTTAAACATTCTTGCAGGTATTACAATCTGTTAAACTATACAAGAATTGTGAAACCATGAGCGACTTTAAAAAAAGTTGCTGTGGAATGTCAAAAGACAAATAATAAATTAACAAGTCTTGGGACTGATGCACTTACAACGGGGTCATCAAATAATGTGGTGAAAGTAAAAGAAGTTTCTATTAATATCGAGGAAAGTAAAAAGTGGTACTAAATAGTATTTGGAATACATAGTGACCAACAACAAAGATAGTAGAACGTTGCTTAAAACTCCAAACACAACTGTTCAACAAAAACCGCCAGAACATAGCTGACTGGCGGCCGTTTGTTTACATGCTGCCAACCTTTCCGAAACCAGACCGAAACACAAAAGAAATTGTTTCTATCAGAAAATGATTGTATAACATTTCCAAAACAATTTCGAAACAAGTTTCTTTCAGAGGTAATATGCTACAGTAATCGGAACTGAGTGGATACATTTAGGGAATCAAGTTTCTTTTCATCAAATATGATCTAAATTTTCGAAACATATGCAGAACTGTTTCTGTAGCCATTTTGGTTGTAAATGTTGACGTTTGCTATTATGGGCAATCTTAAAAAAAAACTTGGACAAAGGCTTAATATTGAAGATCACTAATTACGATCATTAGGAAAAAAATACATAATTTGGTATAATCATTATCACCGACATAATCGAAAAAAATATATTTTATAACCTATATATTTTTGTATTTAATACAAAAATATATTCGAAATGTTTGAATTTGTAAGGCCCTTTGAAAATATCGAAGTATCTCCGCCGAATAATCGATAAAATTCTTTCCGCTACGTCTCTTCAGGCCAGACATGGCTTAAAATGATGACAAAGTTTACACATTATATGTAGTACACCAACCATGTTATTTTTATTATCCTATGTGTACCTAAATTGTTTCCATATTGAAAAGTAATCAAAAATACGCACAATATGGAAACATATTCGTATTAGGTGAGATAATAAAAATTTCCGAAACTGACTGCACACATTTGTTCCCATTGTAAAAACGTGTATATGGAAATGAATCAATATGATAATGTATCGATACATTTGCGAAACTGTGTATAAATTAGAGAGCTACAAATTTGAAACATGTTTCTCTTTATTTTCGAAACTAGCAAAGGAACGCCTAGTGCCACCACAATAGAAACATGTACTGTATAACCATAAGAAATTATACACGTGTCGGAAATGTATCGGAACATGTTGGAAACAGCTCCAATTTTAGACATGGTAACAGACACAATTTGTTAGAAACGTTTGGCAAAATGTTCCTTAAAATGCTACTTGGGTCTGAGGGAAGATTCTTTCTTTTTAATTTTTGTACATATTGCTGACGCAAGGAAAATATCATAGGATCAGAGGTAGCTAAAAGACTATTAATTAAGTCAGAATTCGTGTTTCCTGGACATTTAACGCTTTATTGTTTTAAGAGTCTATTCCTTGATTCTTGCGCTTCTTCTGACAACATCTCAATTGGTAGCAACGCGGCTGAAATTATGGAAGCACCATGTAGAAGTATCTTATGCACTGATGAAGGCATATATAATACCAAGGGTAGAGGTCCACAAAGAGTCTCGCTGTTTCTAGTGCATGTTTCTTGAATTCAGGAAGATTTATTGCAAATTCACAAGACAAAGTTATCAAAATAATCTTGAATCTGTGAGTTAATTAAATCTTTATTGAACCCTGTAATCTCCGCAGAAATATCTGCATTGTGGAAGAGACACCTCGCTGTATTTCTATCATTTATGTTTCCACTCCCACCAGGTTTTGGTTGGTCCACAATAAGTCCCAGTTCGCTCCTAAATTTGCGTTGGATTTCTGCTTTCCGAGTAGCTGCTGTTGTTCTATTTTCTTCTCCTCTCACTTGCCATACCTTTACTTCCAGACGATAACTTATATGGAGTAAAGTTTCAAAACAGTGAATCCAGGCATGTAATGTTGACAGACCGAATCGAAATGTTGACGCATCGGCATCTTTTTTACTAACACCACTCAAGTCTTTCATCATTTTAGGGGTTGCTCCACAAACGTAGCAAATTTGTGTACATTCCATGTAAGTCACCACGTTGCATATTTTTCCGTCTACCATTGCGAATGAAAGATTGTGACTAACTTGTATGTCTTTACTATTGAATACTGTAGGATTCAAGGCATTAATTTGATCTTCTATATATGACATTTCGTTTCTTGCAAGTTCAGGGCTTTCTTTTTGGAACTGCAATCTGACAGGTTGACAGTATCTAGTAGAAGATGGCTTCAGATTCTGCCATATGATAACTTTCTCAGAATTTTTATTCGAGTAGTACAATTGCAAAGGAACTAAAGATGTAGAAAAGATGTCGACATCGGAAAACCCCTCATTTTGAGCTCTTTGTTTGTATCGTACTTGTCCACTACTTCCATCAACACCCCATTTTGACAGCATTACCATATTAGTCATTTCTGGGTCATCAATGGTAGCTAAGACGGACTGTTGTATTGAGCAGATTCGGGAAACAGTGTGATCGAGCAAATTTTGAAGTTTTACTTTTACTTGTGTGTCAGATACAGAAATCAACTGTTTATAGTAGCTTGTTTTAGCTTTAAGTATCTCGTCGTATGAAGGATATATTAGTCGAGTCGCTGTATCGAAATTTTTAAAAACCCAAAAAATGTTTAATACTTTACCGATTTTTTTGAAACTTTGAAAACATCTTCTGGGGTCCATAAAAGTTATGAGTTTTATTTTTGTCGGTTGAACCTCCGACATTGTTAAATAAACAAATTAAGCTAACAATTGAATAACTTCCTGAATAATTATTCAAAATCGCTGAATTTTTTTTAGGGAGGTTTTTGGGGTCGCTGATTGCGAATTTGATATCAAAGAGTCCAAAATCAAAATGGCGGTTGTGACACTAATTGTTTGGAATATTCTCTGTGAATATTCATAATTATATTGGAAAATTTCCAGAAAATCTTCTTAGGTCGCGAATTATTAATTTAACATGGAAAAGTCAGAATTGAAAATGGCGAATTCAAAATGGCCGAAATATCATGTATTATTTTAATTATTTTTGTAAATGTGTTATTCTAAAAAAATGATAACTCTTAGAGAAGGCGAATTTTTTAATATAACAAAATGTTAAATATGACCAAATTTAACGTACGATTCAAATGTTATTGGTTTGGAGTCCAAATCAGTAATTGTATCCAAAGGCCGTTCGTTACTAATAAGCATCTACTCCGCGAGCGTGCGATCGGAAAATCGCTCCGTTTTTTCAAATTTCTGGAAAACGATTCAGAATTCTTGAATGAAATACAATGCAAAGTTAAGCTAATAAACGTACCTTTCAACTGTTCTTTGTTTGAAGTTGATATCTATAATTGTTATGTAATGCGACCCCTCACAAGCACCTATCACACCAGCGTGTGGTCGGAAAATCGTTCCGTTTTTTCGAATTTCTGGAAAACGGTTCAGAATTCTTGAATGAAATAAAATTCAAAGTTAAGCTAATAAACGTACCTTTCAACTGCTTTTTGTTTGAAGTCGATATCTATAATTGTTTTCAAATGTGACCCCTCACATGCACCTATCCCACCGGCGTGAGGTCGGAAAATTGCTCTGTTTTTTTTTCAATATCTAGAAAACGGTTTCGAATTTTTTAATGAAATGAAATGTAAAATGAAGCCAACAAACATACTTTTCGACTGTTTTTTGTTTGGAGCCAATACCTGTAATTGTTTTCAAATGCGACCCCCTCATAACTACCCATCCCACCAGCGTACAGCTGGAAAACCACTCCGTCCTTTTTTAATTTCTGGAAAATGGATTCGATTTTTTGAGTGAAATAAAAAAAAACAAAATGTTTCTAATGAACGCACCTTCGAGTATTCTTAGTTTCTAGCCCATTTTTATCATTTGTTGTTGTTATAGTCCAAAATCACGTTGAGTTCTTTAATTATTTAAGGTCACTTTTCCAATGAAAACATTTTTTTATATATTTTTTAGAATATGTGTTATATGTGGAATTCTATTTTTGGTGTATACCTACATACGATGTATCTGTAAGATTCACATGAATATATGCCTATGATAATATATTATACTTCGTAAACATCATCGTTTATTTGGAAATGCGTGAGGATTTTTGTATCTTACTAAATTTTTTGTTGATAAACAAATACTTTTTATGAATTTTTAAATTTATGTATGGAATCAGCGACCCCCAAAACCCCCATAAAAAAATTTCAGCCATTTTTAATAATTATTCAGGAAGTTATTCAATTGTTAACATAATTTGTTTATTTAACAATGTCGGATATTCAACCGACAAAAACTCTTAACTTTTCGAGTTATGGACCCAAGAAGATATTTCCAAAGTTTCAAAAAAACATTTTTTGAGTTTTTTATAAATTTCGATACAGCGACTCGACTATATATCTACTTCTTGATTTTTAGCACTTTATCTTATGATATATTGGTGTTTTGTAAAATCTCCTAAATATAATGCCAGCGCTTCCTCTGAACGGTACTTTTTTATTTTAGTAGTAACTGATGCAGCCTTCTAAGTTTCCCTGATTTTTTTAGCTCTTGTCGGAGATTATTCGATTTCGGCTAAAAGTATATTATGGTAGGTAAATTTTCATAATCTCCTTTTAAATTAGATTATGGAATCCTGCTTTTAGGTAAATTGCCATCTTGTTAACATTTGGTTTTTAAGGTAATTTTGTCACGAACATTTTGGTAATTTTATGGTCGAAATCTGACAAATACAACCTAGTCGGGGCAAACTAACATAATTTTAATCAGAATACGGAAAAATAGAAACCAGAACTAGCCCAACGGGAAATGGTTGGGGGGTTACTAACATGAAAAAAAAATAAATGCAGTTACTGACCTTGGGGACTAACTTAAGGGGGGGGGGGGGGTAAAGTGAAAAAAATTCAAAGTCAATAGTTTGGATGCGTATTACGAGAAAATTTGACGTCGGAGATAAAAATGTTCAACAGCAAAGTTGTAGGTAATAAAAAGATCTTTCATTTTTGTTAAGGGTACTTTTCATCATAACCTCAAAATTATCGAGAAATTTAAAAATTTTCCAAAAAATTATAAAATTTTCGTTTTTATATTATAACTTTTATAAAAATTAATGAATTGTTATGAAACTTGGTGAAAAGATACCTTTATATATTATAAATAACCAAAAAAATTTTCAAAAGAAAATAATGGAAAATTTTTGATTTTGAATTTTTTCAAAAAAAAAAAAGTCCTTTTTTCAGACGAAAATTGTATGGTGGAAAATCATCGTAAATAGATTTTTCAAAGCTCATTTTGTTTGTTTTTTCGTCTACTTTTTGATAAATCAGAGACACAATATAGCTTATATTTAAGAATATGCTAAAAAATGCAAAAAACGAAAAAAGTCAATTTTGAAAAAAAAAATTTCAGTAATTGTTGATAATTTTGTTTAAATTTCAAAAAAATGTTAAAATTAATTTCACCAATCGATTCTACGTGAAAACATATTTAAGAAACTGTATTTTGTTGTTAAAAATTATTCCAATATTTAGGGGTGGTAAAGGGTTGCTTCTGGAGGGTGAATAAAGTAATGATCGTTCTCATGCAATTTTCGGCTAAAATTGACGTTAAACAAAAAATTAGTAATCAATAAAAGTTGTAGATTTTGAAAAATTCTTCAAGTTTTGTAGAGGTCATTTTTACCATAACCTCAAAATAAAAAAAAAAATACAACAAATGTATTTTTTTACATTTTTTACTTTTTTAAACTTTCTTATTATTTCTTTTCTTCTTATTTTTGTGTACTTAGTAGACAAAATGTGTCGTTGAATAAAAGTATTATAGTTGTAACTTTAATTTGGAAAAAATGTTCAAGATTTTGAGGAAACTCATAGGAAGTTCATGAGGAAAATATGTATTTATTTTGTTAAAATATGATCAAAACTTAAAAAAAAGAACTTTTTATTATAAAAAAAATGATTAAATCTTAAAAATACACATCACAAACTACACTAATCTTTTTCTTTTATTTACATGAATCAGTTCTTCTTCTTCACCCTCCGATTCTTCGCTAAACTGCGAATCTTCACACTCCATCTCTTCTTCAAAATCATCTTCGACTTCCTCATTGTTTATATTATTTTGAGGACTTGGCTCTTCGTCTTCACCATCGCTTACATCTTCTGAAACTTGTTGTATATTGCAACAATTACCAGAATCTTCACAACTCGTGCAGAGATCTGTACATTGTAAACCAACTTTTCTACATCCGCATCTGTTCGTAGAACAAGTCGTTTTGCAACTGCAAGAGACTGTTTTTAACAAGGTTTCTGGTATAATTGGCATTTCCGTAAAGCGAGGCATTAATAATTTACAATTAGAGTGAATAACTTCTCTCCAACCCCACTTGATTGGAAAATTTCCAGGTGAAAAAGTTTTACAAATGATGTTATTCAGATGGATGATACTTTCTAACTGAGAACGCACGTGCTGGGACAGCTGCGTAGCAATGGTATGGCGGAAAATAAAAGCCTCGTGTATAACAAATACCCATAGAGCCTCTATGATTGAGAGATAGGTGTACTGTCTGTAGTTCTGATCATGCGCGTTAATCTTTCCGTATATTTTTTCTAATTTTTAAAGTTTTCTAATATCATTACTATAATACTTTTATTCAACCACACATTTTGTCTACTAAGTACACAAAAATAAGACGAAAAGAAATAATAAGAAAGTTTAAAAAAGTAAAAAATGTAAAAAAATACATTTTTTGCATTTTTTTTAAAATTTTGATATTATGGTAAAAATGACCTCTACAAAACTTGAAGAATTTTTCAAAATCTACAACTTTTATTGATTACTAATTTTTTGTTTAACGTCAATTTTAGCCGAAAATTGCATGAGAACGATCATTACTTTATTCACCCTCCAGAAGCAACCCTTTACCACCCCTAAATATTGGAGTAATTTTTAACAACAAAATACAGTTTCTTAAATATTTTTTCACGTAGAATCGATTGGTGAAATTAATTTTAACATTTTTTTGAAATTTAAACAAAATTATCAACAATTACTGAAAATTTTTTTCTTCAAAATTGACTTTTTTCGTTTTTTGCATTTTTTAGCATATTCTTAAATAGAAGCTATATTGTGTCTCTGATTTATCAAAAAGTAGACGAAAAAACAAACAAAATGAGCTTTGAAAAATCTATTTACGATGATTTTCCACCATACAATTTTCGTCTGAAAAAAGGACTTTTTTTTTTGAAAAAATTCAAAATCAAAAATTTTCCATTATTTTCTTTTAAAAATTTTTTTGGTTATTTATAATATATAAAGGTATCTTTTCACCAAGTTTCATAACAATTCATTAATTTTTATAAAAGTTATAATATAAAAACGAAAATTTTATTATTTTTTGGAAAATTTTTAAATTTCTCGATAATTTTGAGGTTATGATGAAAAGTACCCTTAACAAAAATGAAAGATCTTTTTATTACCTACAACTTTGCTGTTGAACATTTTTATCTCCGACGTCAAATTTTCTCGTAATACGCATCCAAACTATTGACTTTGAATTTTTTTCACTTTACCCCCCCCCCCCCCCCCCTTAAGTTAGTCCCCAAGGTCAGTAACTGCATTTATTTTTTTTTTTCATGTTAGTAACCCCCCCAACCATTTCCCGTTGGGCTAGTTCTGGTTTCTATTTTTCCGTGCTCAAATTTAGTTTGCCCCGACTAACCGGAGATATTCAAATAATAAAGGAAGAGAAATCGTACTTTAAAAAATACATGAAAAACAAAATGGCTTGCGGTATTCAGATTTTCCAGAATATATGTTTGTATTGGGGAACCTTAGTACTAAACATGTGAAAATAAAACTTACCTTATGTTTCAATAAGTAACTCGAGAATATATGATGAACTCTCACATAAAAACAGTCTCCTTACACAGAAATTCACCTTATATATCTATTCACCTCAAGTGCTTATTACAAACTAATAAAATGTTAAACTTTTCAAGAGGGTTGAGTAATTTAGTCCTTGGAAAATACCGAAAAGAATCGCATGTAGAAACGATCTTAATTGGCAAGTTGAAAAAAGGGGTTTTGACCACATTTTTCTTGGAATTCGACCACTCTGCAATGTCTTGATTCATTTGCTTAGTTAAAAATTACAGTATTCATAAATATTGTATATGATATAAATAATAATTAAAAAAAACATTTGTTTCCTTAAAATAATCACTTTATTTCTGAAAAGTAAGCTTAAGCTTTAAAGATGGGAATAACAGTTGCTTCAAGTTTCTGCAAAATTAAATAAACAATGTTAATTATTAATTTATTTTTGGCAATACATAAATGAAATAGTATAATAAATAAAATAACTATACTAAGGCCAAGAAGTGTAATCAATAGAGCAAAAAATGAGCGGCATTCTGGTCAAAGGATAGTAGCTGTTATGTAATACTTAAGCGGTACCTCGTTCAACTACATAATCCTACATAATTCAGAGAAATATATTAAGTTTTATCTGACTACCAGAGATGAAAATCACGACTAGGTATTTATGTGTAATTGGTACAATTGACCAAATAGAATAAATGTTTGAATGTGGTGCTTTTATCCCTAATAATTTGTTCAACTATTGTGCAATTTGTGGAATAACTTCCATAAACGAACTTCATCCTACGTATTCAGTGGTGCCACGTATATATTTAAAATAGTAACGGTTTTAATGCAACGGAGAAATATTTGCTGCTGCGCTGCTATGATACATGGAGATAATGTTGCCAGATTTAAGCATAATATTTCAAATTTAAGACATATGGTAGCTCATGCATAATTAACACAATCCGAGTGTTTTCATTTCTTCGAATTACATACGTGTGAATTTATGAAATTCGTAGATCCGCACGCCCCTGGCTCTACTGACTAGACTTATTGGCCCTATTATAATGAAAGTTACATTGTTTTATGCATTTGTACTTTTGCTGTTTTACTGTCATCGTAAACCTTAATAATAAGTTTTGAATAAATGATGTACATATTTCTTTTATTTTTAGGTGACATTGTAGAAGGAACATTATCATGTACAAGATTATCCAAAAATATGCGAGGACTATCAGTGACAATCACAATTGGTAAAAATAAGTATCAGTACAATTTGGATTAACGATATATTATCTTCTGTATCTTTTTTTAATTAAATTAGAAAATATATTACAACCAGTACCTAAATCACTAAGTTAATAATTTATTTAGGCACGAAACGGATGAATTTTAAAATCCGTTACTTCGCACCCTGAACACTTGATTTATTGGATTGAAAACTGTTCGTGGCGTGCTGAAGAATGGTAACCTACTCCTGGTGGAATCTGCTTGTACGTCTGCCCTTAATATTACTACACCTAGAAAGAAAAAAAAATTAATTAAAATATAAGTTTTGTTCCAACACCCAGTTTGATCGTCTGCTGAACGGTCAAAAGCAGTAGCTCAGTCATCTATCCATCTATCTATCGCTGTGACATATTCATGTCATGACCGGGCGGTTCCATTTGACTGTTCAACGGATGATCAAACTGCATGTTGGAACAAACCTTTACTGAATGCACTTGACCATACATACCGGGTATCCAAAAAGTCTGGAAACGGTCAAATATCTCGAGAAATACACATTGGACCAAAAAAAGAAAAAGTATGTCCTTAATTATTTTAAAAGTGGTATCCAATGATATCAATCGCGACCCCCCATCTCCACCCCTTGGGGTGAGGCGAGGGGCAACTTATTGCAGAATCGGATATTCTGACTAAGAATAGATTACTTTTGCTTGAAACATTTTTTCTGAAATCGTCATTTTTTTTTAGTTATCTGGCGAAAAATCCAAATTTTAGAACTTTGCGATTTTTTTACTCGAAAAACAAGAAGTTTGTACAAAAATTGCAAGAGGCAAAAAGAGTTTGGAATCATCCCGGGAGTATTCTCAAATTTTTTCGGAATTATCCAATGCCCTTTTTGATGCACTTGAAAGCTCCACAATGCTCTTTTCTCCAACGGGCATTGGACAATACCGAAAGAATTTGAAAATATTACTGGAATGGTTCCAAATTCTTTTTGCCTGTTGCAATTTTTGTCCAAACTGCTTCTTTTTCGAGTAAAAAAATTGTAGTTCTAAAATTTTGATTTTTCTTCGCCGGATAACTGAAAAAAATAACAATTTCAGAAAAAATGTTTCAAGCAAAAGTAGTCTATTCTTAGTCAGAATATCCGATTCTGCAATAGAAAACGGGGGTACCCATTTAAGACTTTAAAGTTGCCTACCGCCCCACCCACCCCAAGGGGTGGAGGTGGGGGGTCGCAATTGGTATCATTGGATAGCACTTTTAAAATTGTTAAGAACATATCTTTTCTTTTTTGGATCCAATGTGTATTTCTCGATATTTGCCCATTTCCAGACTTCTTGGACACCTGTTATGACTGTTGAGTTAAAGTTAAGTTAAAATGCTACAGGAAACATGAACTTTTGGTCTTAAAGCATTAGTTTTCTAAAACAAAGCTGTCAATTTGTGCTTTCAACTGTGTAATGATAATTATAAACGTCGTTACTAATTCCAATTAAAATAGAAGGAAAAAAGGCTCTATATCATATAGCTTATCGGAACCAAAGGGAAAAATACAACTTATTTAGCAAAAGAATACAAGTTGCTCTTCCACTTCATCCAAATAAATGACTGCCATCTAAATTACGTAATGCAGTAGACATGCATACTAAACCAAGATATTAAATGCAGTAAAATAACAGAATACAATAAAATTAAAAGATACTATAGTTTATTCATTTTAATAGTCCAAGATCCCATAACACTAATTTGTACCTCATAAAACACGAAAAATTAAACATATAAGAATGACAGGAAAATCTAAAAATACTTTGAGCCTGTCAGACTATGTTTCATTTGTTGTTTTCTATTTTTTTTTTTTTAAGTTTTGAATTCGACGGAAATAAAATACATTTGCAAATGAAAACACCAAATTGAAATTTGTACCATTTATTGAGGAGAATATAGTTTTTGAAAAGCCGTGTCTGACTGACCGATTTTGCTAATTAACACCTGTCAGACCTCAAAACAAAAAATGGTATGAGATTTATTTTTCGTGGAAAACTAATGTATAAAAAGAGGTCTGACAGGTGTTAATAAGATTAATCAGTCAGACATCCCGTATAACCATGCAATGTAGGTTTCCGTGAACTATATAGATTAGGCTATATTCTATAAAGATTTCAACTATATAGCGTATTTATAGTTCAACTAAATATTTCCCCTACAGATGTATTCTCTATTTAATCTGTACAGCGATTGTAAAGCATTATCTCTATATATTTTCCCTGTATAGAATATACAGTTTACATTTATAGCACATATATAAAGTAATGTTATATTATCGATAACTCATCAATATAGGTCCTGTAAAGTCTCCGATAAAAACATTACTTTCATGAAAAATGTATTACAGCTCTATTAAGTCTATATGTTATCTATACAAACGACTATAGATTTCTATACTAAACAAGTATCGAGTCTTTACGTAGTCGATACTAATATTTCCTCATTTATCGCACATCCTGAGTAACATTAAATTATAGAAGAGATAATGCCACTGTATAGATTCTGTTCAGTTTTCCATCCAGAATCTATTTTAGAACTTGCTTTGTCAGTACAGAACTGATGTGTGTGTGAGTTTTAAATAATCTGCACAGAGAGAAATCGCTTTGGAACATTTTGCACAATGTTGTGGAACAACGTCTTGTTGCATTTTTTTAAACAATTGTAAAATTTTAAGGCACAACGTTCTATAGTTTTATACATTTTAATTGTGCATAATTCTTGTGCGTTTTATTTATCCAATATAAAGATTTAGTTACGATGAATTTATTGGAAACTTCGACCAACAAATTGGCGAAATTTAGAGTTAAATTTATTTAATTTTTCTCAACAAATCATAGCAAATTTAACTTAATTAATTGTTAATAGTATCTTCAAACTATATGTTTTGTTGCCATTCTATTTACAATTAGTTTTAAGTAATTGTTTAAAGGATTTGCACAACTTGTGTAACATAAAAGTGTGATTTTATTTTATAAACGGTTGTTGACAAACTTGTGAAAGTAGAAGTCCCAATATATTTATTTCCGCTGAACAATAATAGTAATCTATGCCGCCCGCACAAATTGCACAAAATAATGACATACTGTTCACAATCAGTTTGGTGATATTGTTTTAAAATTTTGTATAATTGCTTCATTTGTTTCACGTAAATTTTATTGGTTAAAAATTGTACTGACCGCGCCGGCCATGCTACGCATGTACGCGCAGGCAATTACGCATTAGATCTAGGTAATATTTCGCTAAGTGAAGACGTTCACTTCAGAATTATACAAGTACTTACATTTGTGATGGCATTTGCTGAAAACTTATTAACCGAGTGGGGTTTCCTAAATCTAATTCCAGCATTCACACAGAGGTAAGTACTTCACACACAGTTACAGATTTGCATATATGTTCTCTTAAATTAACTTTGTTCATATATAAATATAAAAATGGTTTCTTGTTTATATACGAAGAATGCATGATACCCATCTTCTAATACTTGATTTCGTTTACAGCTAGAGAGTAATTTCGTTTTCTTATGCGAAGCGACAGAAAGCTGTTCCTATATAACTAAACCCAAAAGGCAAACTTGTAAAAGAATTGCTTCAAAACGAAGATAACACTTCTGATGGTAAGCAATACATTTGATTTTGGTGATGAACTGATAAATGTTTTTTTTTTTAAGAATATGACGTGACTACGACATAAGATTTATTACTAGAAGCACTGGAAGCCTTCCAAATTAGAATTATTAAATGGATTTATTTTAAGCATAAATGTAAGTCACCTATACTTCTTTCCAACTAATGCTTTATGCATATAAAATTTAGTTGTATTTAAAAAAATAGAAATGTTTTCATTGATATGATAATATATAAATGCGTGCTCTATTATGTATTGTTGTTCTGTTAAAATAAAACATTTATTCTTTAATTTCTTTTATTGAAATCCTTTAGGAAATAATATTTCACAATCTGTGTTACAGAATAATATAATTAAAATGAAGTGGATACATATAGTGTGTGAAACAAACGGTGAACCAAAAAATATATACATAATTTGTAGATTATAGAGTAATAAATTGTGCAAAACTAACCCCAGTTCATACATACTGAATAACAGCTTCTTTTAATTAAATTGTGCAAAATGAATGATAAATGATGAATTATAAAGTTGACAAAATAAACATACAATTTGTGGATTTCTCATTTAGAAATTGTGGAAAACTAAAAACATATTCTCTTAAAAAACTATAAACATTGTGTCACTTAAGAGCACAATTTTTTGTAAATATGTTTTACAAATGAAGAGGTTTAGATGTGAATGTTTGTTTAGGAAACCTTCAGAATATATTTAAAAATTTCACACAAATTGTAGAAACTAACTTAATCTGTTCAGAGATTTGTTCCACAAGTGGAATAAAATTATTATATTTTTATGCAACCATAATTCAAATTTGTAAAGAATTCAATTTATGTGATTTTTAAGTTCGTACAAAAATTTCACACAATGTTAATGCATAAACTGTACAAAATCATTGCCCCAATAATGTATTATTTATTTGCACAAATTGTTCCTGTCACCATTTTAAGGCCAATTTGGAGTACAATTTTCTACAATTGTGGTAAAATATCACACACATTTTTCTCTGTGTGAGGTGATGCGTGCTACCATTTACTATTCTACGTGCATAGTGAGTAGAAAAAAAATAGTATCCATCATGACGAATGTTTACAGCTCTAGGTGTTTTGAGTAATGTTCTTATATACAATGGTAGTTCACCATGATTCCCATCGTAGACCAAAATTCGTAATAATTTAAAAATATGGGTTAATTCAATATTCCCGTTTATTGCTCATTCACGTAATTTATCGAATAATGATTTCTGAGTCAGTACCTGCTCATCAACCTCTTCAATGTTATCATCAGATGATGACACTGATATATCTATCGTACAGGCCCGACGAGAGGGGGGGATCGGGGATGTCTACCCACAGGCCCGGCGGTTTAGAGGGTGCCCGGGTTTCACCCGAAGTTGAAGATTAGCATTTGCATTGGGTAGGTAAAATGAGAGAGGTATAGTTTTAAATGATTAATAAGAATAACGAGTCTCGTGTTGTATATTAAGGAATATTACCCTTTCAAAATTTTGACTGAGGCAAGTCACTCCCTACTCTTCAAAATTTCAATTTCAAAAAGTGGCGCCCCCCGTTCTTTCGAAATTTATATTGAAGATTGGTGGGAGTCGTATGTTACTACCCCCGGGCCCCGATTTTCTCTCGACGGCGGTCCTGCTACTGTATTATATACAACTTCGTTACTTGAATTTTCATTGAGAATTTCATTGTCTGTAGAATAATCGGTAGTCATTACATTATTTGTCTCTTGTGTATCTTGAACCAGTATCAGGCACGGATCCAGCCCTCAAAATGGGTTGTGGGCACGGCCATCTGAAAATCGGCCAAGTGCGAGTCGGATTACGGACTCGCTTATGATATATTGCATTCCTATAAAGGAGACATTTAAAAAATGTATGACGCCCCGGCCAAGACAACGTTTTGCGTAAATGGCTTTTTTAGAGAGTTCCTGAACAGCACCTTTTACGTCGGATGCCATCACTGAACAGCTGTCAGTTCCTATCTCTACACAGAGAGATAAATCTACATCAAATTTGTGGCAAAGATTTTCCACGATTTTCGATAATGCGATGCCTGTTAACCGTAATTCTTTTGTGCCGTTTGAGCTATCTCCTTCTTCACATTGGAGCATTTTATAAGCCTCGCAAAAGCATACAAAATCTTCCGTAATAACACTATTATTCAAATATCTGAATGATAGACTCATCTGTTCGGTATGAGAAATATCTGTAGTCTCGTCAAACGGTCAAACAGAATAGTGAAAAACTTTGATTTTTTTACGCTTTGTAAAATGGTTTCCTGAATCGTTTTATTACAAATATCTATAAGTTCATTTTGCATAGTTTTGCTTATGTTAGTTGTTGTAGAATTTGTTGATGATAAATGGTGCTCAAGAACTGAGTCGCCTGCATCTATTCTAAATTTCAACAGAGCTAGGAAAGGTCCCCTCAGTTTTTTATAGTAAAAATGGGCTTCAGTCGATTGTTCTAAAACTTGAGGAAAATGTTCTCCTGGGTGCCCACCAGTCCGCCCGAATTCGATTTTTTGATCTAGAGGCGATTGAAACTGTGAACATCTGCGAAGGTCTGCTTAAATGTTCCATAAATATTCAGGCTCATTTTTTGGAGAAAAATAAGCATCTTTTGTCTGTCGTGTTTTTTTTTTAGTGCTTTCTTCTCCGGGAAAAAAAATAAAAAACAAAAAAATTATTTTCTTTGTTATTTTTTTACGGGGAAAGGAAGCACTTTGATGAAACAGTTGGGGGGGGGCATAAGTTGATTATTTTTGTTCAAAGAACACGCCTGCCGGTTTTCAGAATTTCTTAGATAAAAATAATTTTGACCAAGAATTTACCTAGATTTTTATTTTTTTCTACTTCAGAAAGATCCCAAAATATTCAGGCATATTCTTTGGGTAAAAATAATCAATATGTGCTTCCTTTTCTTCAAAAAAAATTATAAGTATTACCTCTAGATTATTACAATAAATGATACATTGCCATAAATTTTTAATGCATACATAAATGCAATTTTTATTATAATCAACATTTACAAGTTCACTAAAATCCATTTTTTCACAATTAAGAATATTGCGATTCATTTTTAACTTTTTGTTATTAAATGAAGTAATAAAATAATTTACGATAAACAAAATGATCACCGATCAGTGATCATCAGAAAAAAAGAAGTGTTTAATTCTAAGCGATTTGTCGCTACTCCGCTTACATTTCAATGTATTTTTACTACTACTACGACAAAAATTTGATCACGTGGTTCATTTGTCGCTGGTCGCAGCGACTGAGCGACTAGCAAGAAAATGTACTACTATAAACGCTCACAATGTGTGTGTGTAATGCGCTGCATTCCAAATTACGCACGGTTCATTGTTTTTCTTTTCTAATTCTTACAAAAGGCATTGAATATAAATAACATCGACCTCAATTAGGGTTGTGGGCATGCCCACTGTGCCCACAACGGTGGATCCGCGCTTGACCAGTATTTCTATAAAACAAATTTATTGAGTATATATTAAATAATATATACTGTCTGTTGTAATCTACTTTTAAATGTTTTCAGTCAACGAGTTTCATATCCTTAAGCCATATCAGTTCGCATTTCTGTCCAACGATGACAAGTTTTGTTTTTAGTTTTTGGCATTTCGTTCAATTTTTAATTAAAATACAGTGACTATACCTATCTCTACAATATAAATATGTATATACAATAAGCGAGAGTTCAACACAAGGCCAGGTAGCCGAGAGAGTAAAGCCACCAATTGCACTATAGTCTGTTTTTAAACCAGGAGGAGCGTTTTAAATTTAACGCACTAAATCACACATCTGTGATGGGACAGGCCCTCGCCAGTTTTACACAGGGCAATAGTCGTAAATTTTGGCATATTATAAAAATTTTAATTTCATGTCATAAATTATTTGGTTATAATTTCTAGTTTATCGTTTGCACATTATATATCAGTTTTTAATCCCTTTTGTATAAATCTAAAGGTAAACGTGGCTAATTACATGGTGCCTTTATATTGCGTAAATGGTATGGATTCTATATAAAATATCTAGATGTCAAAGAGAGGTCGATGCATTATATAATCTAATAAAATACACAAAAACACTGTAGTCGTGTAGTGTTGGTTGCCCAAAACGCCAAAAAGGTTTTAGTGTATTTTCTAGTTACTTTTATGGTGTGAATGGAACTTTCATGTTTACTCATCCTCCTGGTTTAAAAACAGACTATAGTGCATTGCAACTGTAGATCTGCGTCGTAGGTTCGCGTCTCACCAGGATCCCACTATACATACAACAAAGTAAGTATATGATATCTGAAGGTTTCTATAAGTTTATTAGTACAGTAAATGTTTAAAACAAAATGTATTAAGTATAATTTTTTTGCAAAAATGCTGTTTTTTGTATTATGATTTTTAAACAGTTTTCAATATAACATTAAGCTTAGGGAAACAAACTACAATTATTGTCAATTAGCAACCTGTTAATTAATTTTTCCTTTTAAAAGATTCAATTCCTTCAAATTTGTTGGTGTGTATTCATTATATACTGAATAATTTATGTAATGAATAATTGGTTTTAAATGTCCTTCATGCAGTGCACCTTAGTTCCCGAAGGATCACAAATGTTTATTGCTAAATACTATAAATAGTTAAGAAATGTCCTCAGATTAGAAAAGAAATATAGATGAATAATTCTGGTTGGTTTTATATGATACATAGAACTAGATTAAAATAGAGAAACTTTTTGTTCAAAAATCATTTGGATTTTTGATTCGGCATATTTGTATTCAGTGGCATATTTTGAAATGAATACCTAAATGATTCCAATTAAATATTATTTTTGTCACAATAGAGTTGTCAGCAACATTATGTAGTTTTGGTTTATTTCATTGGATGTTCATTGCACTTCTCATGACTCGTTCACTTTCTACATGTGATTATTTTATGATGAATTCTTAATCTAGTTCAGGCAACCATTTATACAGAAGTGTGTATTATATATCTAACCCTAAAAATGCATGATGGCTAAAAGTTTGGCTGGTAAAATAGAGTCTGCCGGATTATATTTCTCTACTGTGATATAGATGGCGATGTACGGTAGAAAAAGAAAGTGGTTAAATACGCTGTGCAAATTCTATATGTCTACTGTACAACAGTTTTTATATCTTTTTATTAATCAAGTACAAACTAAGTACTAGAGTTAGCGAGCAGCTTATTGCAGAACCCAACAAAAGTCAAGATCAGTTCAATATTCAATTTATAACTTCTTAATTTTCTAAACTGTCTGTCGTCTGTCCATGCCTCTGATCGTGGTCGTTGCTACACAATACACAATACCCTTCCTTTCCATCTTCGCCTCACCATCACTGACGATCTGAGAGAAATTTTCCTTCTGAATAATCGGGTTGACTCATTCTGCCATCTACTAGAGCTTTCAAGTAACTTCAAAGAAGACTATTTTTCTGCAGTTTTCTGTAAGCCGTATTTCCTCAGAGTAGATTATTAGATTAAATTTTCGTTTGAACCACCAGGGGGTGACACAAACATGTAAAGTAGGCATGATCTCAAGACAGGCAGATTTCCACAACGTTCTAACGTTCCCTCAATTTTAAAGCGAAATTCACTTTAATAATCCACCAGTTAAATTAATTGTTTATACCATATATAATATCACTAGCGCGTAGAGTTTTATCGGTAAAATTTGTTCAAGAGCATAGTTTCGGGCGGTATTTCAATATTTTTAATGGCTACCATGTTAATGGGTAGAATAATCAACATAATCTAATTTATTTTAGGTACGCTGACAATACGGAAACGATCAGTAGGGCAGTAGGCGACCAATATACAGAACAGTAACTATAAAAATAACTCAATTCGATTGTTGGCTGTTTAGTAATAATTGCAATCAGTACCATCAGTAGGAAAGAAAATACCTACTTGTGCAGCGTGTCCCAAAATTGAGGCTGCATTGTATTACTATATCTCCGTTATTATAAAAAACACAAAGTCGGTAAAATTAACTAAATAATTACCTAATAAGAGACTAAATATTTTGCCACGTTGAAATATACATCGTTAAAAAAATTGAAAGTACCTACTATCGAATACGCAATAAATCCAATATGGCGCCCGTATAAATAACAAAAGTTGTAGCCAATAACGCAAAAACAAGTCAATATTTTTTTCTCGTATCCTCATTGTAAAGATTTTAAAAGGTACCGTTACAACGTGAAAAGATGACATAAACAATTTAAACTAAGGAAATGCGACAGGTTCTCAGAAGTGCACCATTGTATGGTTTCTCTCAATTATTTCAAGAACTAAAAAAGTTAAAACAGATCTAAACGCACCATTGGACTATGCCCAAAAAATTCTCTAAAACTTTCCGAAATTCTTCCCATATACTTAAACCGACCTATCTTTTACAACGGAGGTACCTAGCAATACATGCTTAATTTGGGACCCACTGTATACATTTCTTTCACCATGTTAGAAATGTGGAAATCATTTAAGTACCTACCTCTATGTACATCAAAATCACAAACATATATAAGTATCAACTTACAGCAATATAATAAAAAATGCATCAGAAATATTTGTTTAAAGCTAGTAATATTTTACTAGTTTTAAACAAATATTTCTGATGCATTTTTTATTATATTGCCATTATATTATTTTTATTATATTGCCAATTCTACTGAATTGCAACACTGTCCTGTTTTACTTAATAAAGACAAAGACAGCTATGAGTTTTAATACAAGTCCGCAACAATGAAATATTGCCGTTCGTCTTTTGTTTCGTCCGCCATGTTTAGTTTTGTGATACCTACCATAGTGTTATAAAACTCTTTGGTTATTTCAACTTATGTGATTGTGCATCTGTTCATTCTGTTCGTTGGTATTTTGGCCGAAACCTTAAGAAAGGTAAGTACCCTATGTACCTACACTTATAGTGATGATTGATGAATGATTTCAAATACGTTCTAGGTATAAGGTATAAAAATGTATGAAGCATTAAGTACTTTGGTTAATTTAACCTAGAATTTCAGTGTTGAACTTACGTTTCTGGATTTACAATATTTGAACGACAATATATTTTAATATTAAATACTCGTCAACAAATTTTCAGTAAAATTATACACTGGTCTTTATAATTATTATTTTTTGTTTGAGCCGCCCGCCCCGGTTATCTTTGTTTCTACAAACATCCTGAATAACTTATTTATATCACTGATCATCAGCGAAATTTTGGGCAACTTTACTAACCTTGTAAATTGTAATTTTGCTCTTTTATACGTTCAGCTCGTCTTTCCCACTTATTTTTTGTGGATGTCTTTGTGTGAGTGTTTTCACGTGTTTAAATTTTTAGCGTTTGGAAATTGACACTTTTTGTAGCAAAATTTTGTAATTGAAAGAATAATATCTCTGTTTGTCTAAAAAACTCCCATTAACTATGATATTTGATGCAGCGTTGTTTAGATTTTTATCTCGAAACCCAGTCATACTGAATGAATTTTTAAGATTTTTGTTAAGTACATTGAGTTTTTAATACTGATTATAAAAACGTTTACCCTTTAAAAATTGCCTCCTTTTGCTCGGAGGTGGTTCCTTCTACTCCTGGAGGGGTGGACAAAAGAGTAAAATAGTAACCCCGAATCTGATATAAAGTCAAATTGTAAGAGAAAAAAGTGATGTATAACTTTTCATGAAAATTTATTTTCAGGGTTGGGGGTTAAATAAGGGTAAGTAGGGGAAAATAAGTAAAGCAAGCTGGTATGAGTACAGAAACTTAGGATTTAGTGTACCTATATACAGGGCCGTCGAGAGAAAATCGGGGCCCGGGAGTAGCAGCATACGCCCCCCCCCCCCCGCTGATATAATTTCGAAGAGCGGGGGTGGTATTCCTTTGTGCCATACAAAATTACCAATTTGGAATTTATCTTGCTTTCGCTAATGCAAACGAAATTGAAATTTGCATATGCATCTTCAACCTTTCCCGGATTTGAGAAATTCGGGGGAATCCGGGCCCCCTCAAAAACTTAGGGTCCGGAGGGAAGCACCCCCGACCCTCCCCTCTCGTCAGGCCTGCCTATATACTAGATACCAAGGCCTCAGATTTCTTTGGAACAATTTGCAACCCCCTACCACCCCCACCCCATTCTTAAATGGGCTGATAAAATAAAATAATGATATTCACTTGAAATTTGGTACACGTATATTATAAGGACACCTGGAACTAGATTATTTTGAGATGATTTTGTTGAGAGGTTGGGGGTTAAATAAGGGTAAAAAGAGAAAAATAAATAAAGCGAGCTGGTAAGAGTACAGAAACTTAGGATTTGTGTACATACTAGAAATCAAGGCCTCGGTTTTTTTTATAATATTTTTCAACTACCCCCATAACCCCCTCTCCATTATTAAAAAGTGTTGATAAAATAAAATCGAAATTTTCACTTGAAACTTGGTACATGTATGTATTATAACATTTGTAATTGGTTGTATTTTGTGATTATTTCGTTGAAGGGTAGGGGGTTAAATAGGGGTCAATAAGGGAAAATAAGTAAAACAATTTGGTAAGAGTACAGAAGCTTGGGATTTGGTGTATATAGAAGCCAAGGCCTCAGATTTTTTATAACAATTTTCAAACCATTCACGCACAGTCCCCACTCCTTTCTTAATGGGCTGATAAAATAAAATTGAGATATTCTTTTGAAATTTGGTACATATATATATGTAGAACTATTCGTCGTATAGAAATAAACAAAAAAAAAACAAAATATTTCTCATTTCATAATCTTGTTTTTTGTGCTATACCTACCATTTTTTAGGTAAATGTAATACTTTTTCAGTTACTTTCGAAAAACAGTCCCGGTTTTTAATACCAAGTCGCAATATTCAACTTGGAAAATATAAACATTTCGTACAACATTGTACACATTGTTATAATTTGATTCTACAGGCTGTCGCGTAACAACGTGCAAAAAATGGAACTAAAATTTCTTATCTAAATTGCAAGGTAGGTTCTTCAATTAAAAATTTTCAAAATAAGCCTTTCCTGTCCCGCTACACCCCACATCTCTTGTGTAAAAAACAGTTTTTAATTACTATCTGAAAATAACGTAATCGGAAAAAGACGAAATTTGGCACATCCCGATCACTAATGAAAAGGCCTCTAACGAAATTATTTCATCCACCTAGCATATAAAGGGGTGGTATTAATTACCCTTGTTATAATTTTATAAATGTCTTTTTGCCTGCTATTTTTTCTTTCAATTAAAAAACAGTTAAACGTTATGATTCATTTAGAAACGTTTTACTTATCTCTTGTCAAAATTTCGTAAAATCGACCGTTTTTGAGAAAAAGAACTAAATAGCTTCTGCCTAAGTGATTAATCAAAAGCGACGCGCATGATTATATTAGTCAAAACACTAAGTAGGCTGTTTAAAAGTGAATTATTTATTATTTGTTTGTTTATAGTAATGAAACATATTCTTTATAGGATTTTGCAAACAATGGAAAGAAAAGCTATCTATGAGAACTAAAGGAAAAAACTATATATAAAAATATGCAAAGATTTTATTAATATTTTTATATATAGTTTTTTCCTTTAGTTCTCATAGATAGCTTTTCTTTCCACTGTTTGCAAAATCCTATAAAGAATATGTTTCACTAAGTAGGCTGGTGTCAAATTATAATCAGACGGTATTAGTAATCGAGATGTGCCAAAGTTCGTCTTTCTCCGATTACATTATTTTCAAACAGAAATTAAAAACAACTTTTTCAATACTCCTTTAGGAGGGTGTAGGTGGCAAGGCTTATTTTGAAAAATTTTATATGAAAAACCCACCTTCATTTTCCATAAGGGCTTGTTAGTTAAATTCTTTGCACGTTGTTACGAGACACCCTGTATATCAGATTCAGTGGTAATTTCACTTTTTGCCCACCTCTTCTGGAGGGGTAGGAACTACCACCAAGCAAAAAGCGGCAATGTTTAAAGGGTAAATGAGAGTTTTTTTATTTTCCGTGATTAATTGCACTGGACTAATTGTAGGAGTTCAAATTCATATCAAGAAATATTTTCCAGAGGTCGTGTTTACTTTATAAAAAATCGGTAAAGGTGTTTACACAGAACTTCCCTCTTTTTTGTGCATGGTGGTCACTCTAAAAAATTAACAATTATGAAATGACACTGAAAATAATAATGGGAATATAGTTATCACTATTATTACAAAGAAAACCTGATAAGTTTTGGTCAAAAACATATACAGAGTGCTCATCCAACAACAAAAGTTCAATACTAAATGACAGGTGTCAAATATGGAACGGTTGCGGAAGTATAGTGGTGGTTAAAAAATTTCATTATTTTTTTCTTCTGAAATATGTTTAGAATCTCATGAAACGTGGAAATTTTAAATTTGTGCAAAAAGAAATTTTTTCCATCTATTCTGGTGGTAAAATATTTTTCTAAGATGGTAAAAAAATATTGTCTAAATGTTATTTGTGGCATTATCTTAATTTTTTTCCCTTCTTCAATTCTTTGGGGCTTCCTGCCACATGTATGTTTTCTTTCTAAGCGGTGCTAGGGGAATCTACAAAATATATCACAATTAACCAGTATGTTACTGGTAAAAAACCTCTACGCCTGTGACGTTTACGTCAAAGGATCAGGTAAATGTTGGTTTTTATAAATAAACAACACAAATAAGTATAAAAACTTGAAATTAAATATTTCGCCGACGTTTCGGAAATCTAATCTGTTTCCTTTTTTTTTTTTTAACAAACATTCTTAGAGTTGTGTATTTGTCATACACAGCAAAAGAGATTTTTCCAAAAAAGCCTTGAAAAAGGAAACAGATTAGATTTCCGAAACGTCGGCGAAATATTTAATTTCAAGTTTTTATACTTATTTGTGTTGTTTATTTATAAAAACCAACCTTTAACTGATCCTTTGACGTAAACGTCACAGGCGTAGAGGTTTTTTACCAGTAACATACTGGTTAATTGTGATATATTTTGTAGATTCCCCTAGCACCGCTTAGAAAGAAAACATACATGTGGCAGGAAGTCCCAAAGAATTGAAGAAGGAAAAAAATGGTAAAAAAATGTTGCAATTTTTTTCCGAAATAGGTTTGGAATGTCATGAAACCTGAAAATTTTCATTTTGAGCAAAAACAAATTTTTCGTCTATTCTATAGTAGTGATAAATAGATTAAAACTTTTTTCAAAAATATTTTTAAATGTTTCAAAAATATTTTTAAATTTGTTTTTGTTGAAATAGGTCTAGAATGCCATGGAAACGTGGAAATTTTAAATTTGAACAAAGAAAAAAAATTTGTCATCTATTTTAGTGGTAAATTTTTTTCAAAAATTATTGTAAAAGAATTTTCTAATTTTTTTTTCCTTAAATAGGTTTAGAACGCTATGAAACGTGAAAATTTTAAATTTGAAAAAAAGAAAAAAAAATTCCATCTATTTTAGTGGCAAAACGTGGAAATTTTAAATTTGAAAGAAACATTTTTTTCATCGTAGTGGTAATTTTTTTTTCAAAAATAGTGAAAAAAATTTTCAATTTTTTTTTTCTGAAATAGGTTTAGCGTGTCATGAAACGTGTAAATTTTAAATTTGAGCAAAAAAAAATTGTTCATTATTTATTCCATTTAGACGGTCCACCCTTTATATTTTCCAGTGAAATTTTAACCATTTCTTCGGTGACAGCGCCATCTACTTGCCAAATTTGACTGCTCTCCGTCAAGTAGTTTTTTAGTTAATGCACCAACAGACAGATAGACAGACAGACAGACAGACAGACAGACAGACAGATATTTTCGTAATCTACGTGCTCTGAAACGTCTAAATCCGAAAAAATCTAGGAGGGTGATTTTTTCTCGAATACAATACTTCCCTTCGGCATGCGAGGGAAGTAAAATCAATAAAAGTTGGCATTGGTGACTTTTGGATAATTCTGAACCAAACCTAACGACTTATTTAAAAAATTATTAATCTGATGAGTAATTTAATTGCATGCAGATTTGTTTACGTGCAGTTTTTAGTATAAGCGAACTAAATTTTCAATTATATTACTTATTTTTTTAAATTTTTAATGAGCACTTCGGTGCTTGGTATTTGTATCAACGGAGTATTTTCACTGAAAATTATGACAAATTAGTTTCATTTATTGGGACAAACTTTGCTAATTCTTCTAGCCTATCAACAACAAAGTTCATATTAATGATTTCGCAAGACCACATTCCTGGCCAATCCAATAAATTAAATTTAAATAATTACCTGATGGATTTACTTTCACTTTGATTTTTGTTTGTGGTGATAATACTCCGTAATCTACATCTTCATATAAGTCCTGTAAAAAATATATATAATTAGTGGAATTAAAATAAATATGTTCTGAAGAAATCGCAATATTTCAAAGCAAACTTAAAGACATATAGAGGATGTGTCCCATGATTATGGGGTAATACTTCGGGAGCATACAATTTGGGTAAAAATAACACTATATTATTTTCCTCAAGTGCGCATTATTTTCCTAAGGCACGCATTGTTTTTCTATGGCTCTCCGTTTTAGGACTGTTCGTCCTTAATAGTTTTTGGGTCATAACTCCTAACTACTGCATCAATTGTAAATATATTTTTTTAAACAAATCTGTAAACGTATTTACATAAAGTTTCCCTCTTCATATTTATTTGGAATGCCCATCCTGTATATTTTTTGCTAAAAATATATCTGGTTTCTTCGTAAATAATGTCGAATGCTAAAATTAAGTTAGATAGAGATGGCTTAGGACCTTTTTGTATAGCATTATTAAGTTGTGCGTACTAAGAAGTCTGAAAAAAAATCATTGATAATAATTATTTGATTGCTATAGCCTGCAGTATAAATTGTGGGGCTGAAACGGCACGGCAACTTATTTATTTGAAATTAAACGGAATGATTTTTTTAATGTGGTTAGGACTCCACTGTAAACTGCAGGGCCTCGTTTCTCTTTACCTAACACAAAATCATTCTGGATTTTCAAGGCGTTACCTCGGTGACTTGAGAAGCGGTTAAGAAAACATTTTAAGAAAACATTTTTTTAAAGAATTTATGAATAAATTCATGAGTAGAACTCATTATGGATTGTCATTAAAAGATTTGTTTATAAAGTTACATGATCATTGGATGCTAGTATAAGGAATAGAAATAGAAACTCGGAGAATTATAATACCTTTCGTCGAAACATAATTTAAGGCAAGATAGTTAACGTTCAACTTTTTTTTTTAATAAATAAACTTCAGAAAATAATTTCTATTATTCCCTGAAACTAACTAATATGAACCGAGGCATCTGAAAACGCCTGTAAAAAGAGGTCTATACCACTCGAGGACCTAAAGAAACTGAAAATGTTTTCCCATAGAAAATCACCTGCCGCATTCAATTTTTTAGGTCGGAACACACGTAGTTTGATAATTTCGTATCTACCTCGCGAAATAATAAGTACTTTATCGTGAAACTGTATTTATTTTGTGTAATATCATCACCACTGGGATATTTAGCACTCCATATATAACACCATGTACATTTGCTTCACAAGTGTCCTAATTTCAACTACAGTAAATAATTCGTTTTAGCAAATAAAGCTTCTTCGAGATGCAGTAGAACATCACAAAATATGTCTATAAAAGTATGTAAACATTTTGTCATGTACCTACAAAGTGTGGTACTTAAAGTGTTTGCTATCATGTTCACACAACTACTGTCTTCAAAACCTTGAACTCTATGTAATATTTCACTATTATTAATTTCTTTGACGTTTTCCAAATTTCATTGTCTATTAAATGAAACCACGCTTGTAAGTTTTTCTTGCCTTTCTGATTACGTTCTTTGCAGCAGATGATACAATTTTTTGTTAATATGGCCGTTGTCACTGACTTTTTTATTTTTGGCATTTGGCCGTCTTCGGGTTGCGACCTTTTGTTTTAGTAGAATCTTGTATAAAATCTTCGACAATACAAAGCCCATAATCGAGGCTGGTAGGAAACGAAACTATACATATATTTTTTTAAATAGCTATGAAGATGTACATATAAAAAGTAATAACCTACCAAATTATTCCATTTCGGATTTAAAATCACTCATTCGCCTGGTCTATTTGGATGACCCAAATCGTGATTAATATATAGTAATAGTATAATTAATTCTTTGAAGACAATTGATTATTAAAAAAATGCATTTGCATTTATTGATTTCCATGGAACTACCCACATTTAAATTGCCCAAGGCAAGAATAAATTTTCTTCAACTATAATAAACACTGAAATAAAGTAACGCAAAACAAGATTAACATACGATCTGTTTGTTTACTGCCACGTATTATAACTAATACAAGGTACCTAGTGAAATATAGTAATAATATAAGTAGTTGCTGTTTTATATACACACACATATATAGTAATTATTATTGATTCAGGTTATGTAAAACATTAATAGTTGATTATTATTTTTAAAGCACCAATTAAAGTGAGAAAGTTTTGAATTGTACGTTTCCCACATATATTTACGGTATGTGTTATTACTAGTCATTTTCTTCATATCCAAGACAATTAAAAGAACAGTTTAAGATTTTGTAGGACATTACAAGTATGACCTATGAAGAAAATGAGAGTATTGATGATGACGATGGTGACTTGGGTCAGCAAGATTGCAACGCGTTTGTCTGCCCAAAATAAAAGGATAGGTACAAAGGCTCTTCTGTTCATTCAGTTGAGTAATAGATATAATATTACGTTTTATCTTAGTTCCAAGCAAAATGTTCTTTTTATTGCCAAAAATATTCAAATTTTGAAAAGAAAACTGACGGACGACGCGACGGTAGCTCAGTGAGCAAACGTGTACCTAGTTTGCAAATTGAGAGAAGAAAGTATTGTTCTTTAAAATATCCCGGCAATATGTAATTCAAAATTAACTGGAGAATATAGCATCCTATCTCATTTACTCAAATAATTCTAGATATCTAAATTTTGAGCGGTACACAGTGGTCCAGAAAAAAATTTTTTCGTTTAAAATTATCTAGAGCTCTTATTTTGCAATCGATTGGGGTACATGTTTTTTTTAAATATTCGTGATTTAATTGCGAAAAAATCCGCCGATTTTTGAAATATGAATACCTGAAGATGGTTAATGTGTCTAAATGGCCATTTTTCATAAAAATCTTACAGCAAAATATTTTTTAGATCAATTTACATAAATCTGGCTACTCGGGGGGTTTCGAGGTCGCTGACCACGAATCTGATATCCAAATTGTCGTGAAATAACCTGCGAGATTACTGAATTAATATGGCGACTATAAAATGCTAAAAAATGATGAAACAAGACAAAAAATATGTTCCTTAAAGTTAATACTGACAGATTTCAAACATTGCCGATAACTATTTCTAAATTCAAATTGTCTCAGTTTTAAGCTCCAGTAAGAAATTCAAAATAGTGGATCCAAAATGGAAATAAAATATTATTTAAATGCAAATTCTAAATAAGCATGATTGTAAAATTTAAAAAGCGAAAATGGCTGCTGTTTATTGATAATCCACCATAAATATGCGATTCAGTCCTCCATGAATTTTGTGCATTACATAACCTAATATAGGTAATATTAACATTTTTTCATCAGATAATAATACAATAAGTATCTAACACAAAAAACTTTAGGCAAAAAACTGACAAGTAATTTAAGCCTAACATAACCTAAGAGACATAATCTAAGGCTAGAAGTACTACAACAAGAAATCTACATCAATTTAACCTAGGGTATGAACTTTGAACCTGGATTTCTAAAACTCAGAAAACCTATATATCACTTTATATCAAGAACACTAAACCCCAATTCTAAAGCTTTTGCTTTACATTTTAGGTTATGTTAGATTTATGTTAGTTCTTGGCTTACAGTTCTTGGTGTAAAGGTATTAGATTATGTGAGGTTAAGAGTTCTTGGTGTAAAGTTCTTGCCTTAGGTTATATTAGGCCAAGGGCGGATTGTATAAAGCATAGTTAAGTCTTAACCAGAGTGGTTAGTCGAATTCGTGTTGTACAACAAACAATTGGTTAGCATTAACTGCCCGCGTTAAAGTTCGATTTCTTAACTGCCGAAAAATTCGCAGTTAAAGTAAGGTAACTGTTGAATTATAATCTCAAAAACAAGAAAGTTTCAAGTGCCAGAAATTGTTGAACTCGTTAAATCAGTTAAGTCAGTTACATTTTATCTCCGGTTAGTTAACCGATCGGTAATGTGATATTTATACAACTCGCCCTAAGGGCGAGTTGTATAAAAAGCACATTACCGATTTGTTAACTAACCGGAGATAAAATTTAACTGACTAAACTGATTTAATTATTTCAGCAATTTCTGACACTTGCCACTTTCTTGTTTTTGACGTTAATATTCAACAGTTACCTCACTTACTGCTTATTTTTCGGCAGTTAAGAAATTGAACTTTTAGGCTGACAGTTAATGTTAACCAATTGTTGTACAACACGAATTTGACTAACCGCTCTGGTTAAGCCTTAACTATGCTTTATACAACCCAACAGTTATTTATGTAAACTCATTGGTAAGAGACTCTTGCTTTAAGTTATGTGAGGTTTACAGCTCTTGGTGTAAAGTTCTTAGTGTAAGATTCTTGCCTTATGTTATACGAGGTTTAGAGTTTTTAGAGTTGAGTTTTTAGAGTTTAGTGTTCTTGGTATAAAGTTGTTGGTGTATAAAGTTCTTGTCTTAGGTTTTCTGAGCTTTAGATTTCTTAGTTTAGTGTTCAAGGTTTAAAGTTCATGTCTTAGGTTAAATTAATGTAGATTTCTTTGTTGTATTACTAGCCTTAGGTTATGTTTCTTAGGTTATGTTCGGTTTAAATTTCTTGGTGTCAGTTTTTTGCTTAAAGTTATCTGAGGCTTAAAGCTTTTCGTGTTAGATACTTATTGTATTATTAGCTGGTGAAATAATGTTAATATTACCTGTACTAAGTTATGTAAAGTACAAAACTAATGGAGGAGTGAATCGCATATTTATGATCGATAATTATCAGCAGCCATTTTCGTTTTTCAAATTTTACAATCATGCATAAAAGTAATGCACTTAACTAATTTTTTTATTTGCATTTTGGATCCGTACTCTTAAATTTCTTATTGGAAGTTAAAACAGACAATTTGAATTTAAAAATAGTAATCAGTAATATTTGAAACTTGTCAGCATTAGCTTTAACGAAAATATTTTTTTTATCATTTCTTAGCATTTTATAGTCGCCATATTGATTCCGCCATCAGGTTGGTTCACGACAATTTGGATATCAGATTCGTGATCAGCGATATCGAAAACCCCCGAGTACCAAGATATATGTAAATTGGTTAAAAGAAAAATATTCTTCTAAATGATTTGTATAAAAAATGGCCATTTAGACACATTAACCGTCTTCAGGTTTTCATGTTTTAAAAATCGGCCATGACAGATTTTTTTGTAATTAAATCACGAATACCATTAAAAAAATATATATATCCCAATCGATTGCAAAATAAGAGCTCTAGACATTTTTTCTGGACCACTTTACGGTAGTCAAACAGTCTAGGAAGCTAGGCACAGCTAATAGAAACAAATCTATGTACAGGGTGTCCAAAAATCAATAAAGCGACATTGAGTCAAAATTAATGTACTCTTATTTTTAGTTTCACATCTCCACGGAATTACCGTACCAAATTATATTTGTTTAGCAATCGAAGTGTAAAAATCAACGAATTGCAGGAAAAAGAACTAAATTTCGTAAGGGTTTACCTTGGATACATGTAAATTTACGCATGATGAAAACTTAATTGATGGTAGTTGATTGATTTGCTCATGATTTGCGTTCACACCTTGGTGAATTTGATGGTATCATTTCTTTTATGGACATAATCAACTGTTCCAGTTTCGAAACTCCTTCAATACAACCCTCCTTAAGACCAACTTTTCAAACGCACCATATTGTAGTTTTATTATTAAATTTGTTACTTACTTCAACTCTATATCCTGTTGGTGATGTGAGACCCAATTCTTTAAGAGTCACTGCCACATCAGAAGGAGTACCGTCCGTCCTCCTATTAACGAAAGCTATTGCATATGAGAAGTAGTTTTGGTACAGTGGTGTTATCGGCCTTGACCAGATTTCTATTCCTTTGTGCTGAAAAAGAAAAAGAATACAAAATAGCATAATAAAACTAATCGTAAGCTAACGTGTTAATTTATAGTCCAAGGATTATATCCATTCACTTTAAGAATGAAGCGTTGGTTTTAGAAAGAAGCTATTTCCGAGCTTTTCATTTGCCAAAACATGAAACAATATCTGTGGGCTCTTTACAGCTTATAGTCAACTAGTCTGGTCTCGGTTCAGCATTATTTTATTCACTGGTAAGCTTTCAATAGCTCACTAGGAATACTGGTATAGACACTTCTCGTTACAGTTAATTATATGGACGAAACTAATGTCTGCGGGCATCCCCAATATTAGAAATCATAATTATAAACCTGACCAATCCAGTAAATAATCCGCAAATTGTGTAAAACGGCACCGGTTTTAAAATTCCTTCTGCGTTGTGCTCCCTGAACCCTCAGGATCATTCATCGCCAATAACATATTTGCAAAAATGCCCCCAAAAAATTAAGTCTTGAAAAAATCTTTAAAAAATGAAGATTTCGGCCGGGAAATCTCTACTCGGTGGTTTTCCAGATCGCTGATCACCAATCTGAGGTCAAATTTGGTAAATTCAAAATGGCGGATTGGAAGTAGAGTCCATTTCTCTCAAAATTCGTATTTCTTTCGTTTTGGGGTTGAAAATGAGTAGTCGGGGGTTTTTGAGGTTACTGATCTCGAATTCGTTCAACTAAAATTTCTCGAAACTTAATCAATTATAAAAGTTTTATTAATAAATCCTCCATTGCAATATTACTCAGATAAGCGGCGACTACATCAAAATTGCAAATCTAAAGAAGGAGCCAAATAGAGGGTACTGTAAAAAGAAATATCAACGAAAAACACACGAGTCTTGTATCTAAAAACTTTTCCACAACAATATGTTTTGTTTTTTCGTTTTTTCGATTCCTGATACCGGGCCTTAAATGACGACCGGTTGTTCTATGGTCATAACCAGGGCAGAGATTAAAGAATTAAAATAAAAGGACAGCCGTCGAAAAACGTATGAACTTTTAGTAATGGCGCCATTGACCTCGCCCTTTACATTGGAATTATCGCGCAGTTGCCAGAATATATCGATCAGTTGGAGGGTCTAAGATAGAGAGAAAGGCCAACTGTTAAAAACAGGCATCACTCTCATCACCAAGCGACCGCCCTCAGCTGATTGTCAAAACCAAAGATTACTATAAAGGAACAGGTTGTCTGGTAACATACGTCATCACATATGAAGTCTCAAGAATTTTTATAATATGTGAAAGGTGGCTAGCAGAGAATTTTATATCCGGATTTTCGTATTGCTATGTGGTGGCTTCCGGTCGCCATATTGGAAAACGCGAATTGCTCCGAAACTATTAGCTTTAATGGAAAAGTTGTAATGGCCAAAGTTGTAGATAATTAAATTTTCTTTCGTTTTCATATATACTGTTTTCCTGTGCGGGCAATATTTTTTAGGTAATGTGCATTTAAAATTTTTTTTTAATCATTCCCATTTTTCTCGTTTCCGAAAAAAGTTATGTAAGTACATACAACGCCCCATAAAAAATAAAGTACGTGAAGTTTTCACCATTTTTCATATATGTTCGGAGATGGTGCGATAAAGCAGTCCAAAGTTACAGCTTTGCAAAGTCAGGTGCGTGCGGTTTTGAGTGGCGTTACGTTCAATCATTGCTCCCTCTCAGAGCGACATTTTACATTCCTATGCGGGCAATATTTTTTAAGTCATGTGCATTTCAATAAGTTCATAGGCAATTTGGACGATTGGAATAAAGATCTCTGTTGTACATATTGACATTATGCAGTTAATTGTGAAAATTAATTTCATTAATTACTGTTTGCGATTTACTTTACATTTATAAAAAAAATATTTATTGACTGGTAATCACAGTAAAATACGAATGTGCAAACTGTTATTACAAACACGAAAGAATTGTAATTAGGCCTACAATTACAAAAAAAAGTCGCGTCTTACTCGTCTGAAAATGAAGTTATGAAAGCGTATTGATTCTGAAAAAGTTGTATAAAAGCATAGCGTTTAAACATTGGATCTTCCCTTTTTCATTCCCTTAGAAGTGTTCACACAAATGGTTTCGGTTACAGAGGTATTGTTTTTAAAGTTTTCATCTTGTTCATCTACACAGTCAGCACTGTTGGCACCGTCGACATCAATATCGTGTCAGTTTTGTGTCTGAGAAGGGACAATGAGTGAATGTAACGCCACTTGAAACCGCACGCACCTGACTGCAGAGCAGTAACTTTGGACTGCTTTAACGCACGTTGTAACCTCTTCCGGAGACGAGAAAAACAGAAATAAATGTTAAAAAAACTTTTGAAATTCACGTAACCTTAAAAATAGTACCTGCACAGAAAAAAAATATATAAATGAAAAATAGTTTAATTATCTACAATTTTAGTTCTTAGACCTTTTCCGCCAAAACCAAGAGTTTTGGAGATATGGAGCAATTCGCGTTTTCCAATATGGCGACCGGAAGATACCACATAGTAATACGAAATTTCGGATTTAAGCTTTTCTGATGGGGGCTCTCACATATTACAAATTGGCCTTAGTGTATTTCACTTCAAATTATGGTGATCCTTCATCTAACTTTACCGTATTATTAGGTATTTATTTAATCAGTATAGAATTATTCATTACCAGAAAGTAAACAAATAATTTTGAAACTTTTTTTATACAACAGTCACACGCGGCTGTCATCGAGGACTACACATCGATACTCGCCGATTCTTATGAGGCAATCCACCTTTCAGTAATTTTGGCCAAATACATTTAATGCATACCTGATAAATCCCAAAACTGTTTCCGTTGGATGTCGTGTCCCATTAATTTGGAGTTAACAACGATCTTCGTCTATTTCATCTTCTCTGTCTGACTGTCTTATCTAACCTTTGCTTCGGTTATGTTTATCAAAGTGAAATATTACAAACACGTCTGAGTACGCGCCTTATAAATTGTAAAATGATTCATAATAATTCAATTCACGTAGTTTCATTAATTATTATAATTAATGTATGGGTGTATGCCTACCTTGTATATCCGTCTTCCTTGTATGCCTAGTGGATCCTGGTCTACAGATATGATTTTTCTATTTTGAAGGATGGCTTTGTACTCTGGCCTTATAGTCCTTAAATCTACTGACATAAGTAGTGGGGCAGCAAGAATAGCCCATATTGCCATTTGCGTTTTGCTCTGTTCATAACTTAATCCGAAATTACCAATAATTAACTGAAACAAACAAACAAGGTTATTAAGTACGAAAATACGTCAATAAATGACATAAACACATCTTAAGAAGTTATACAGAGTGGTTTGTTGAAAACGCCTTAATCCGGTTATGTACTATTTTAAATGAAAGGAGAAAAAATTAATAATCGGCAAGAGGGACTTGTATATCGTTTTAAAGAATAGTAAAATTCTTATAAAACGGCGTTTTAGTTTTTAAATTCGAACCACTGGTTGCCGAGTAACTCTTAAATGCATACAAAAATCTAGCTTATTACTAATTATTTTATGTTGTAATACCTAGTAATACACTATATAATCAGTAGCTCCAGAAGTCACTAGTTCTTGCATTATCCAGAAAAAAATTGGCAAAATGCTAATAATGTTGCACAAATATCTTGGCAAATAACAAGTCAATTAAATGGATTAGGCGTAGTAGCCAATCTGTTTAATACAAAGTTATATTAATAATTATTAAGATTTTTTTACTGATCTTATCGGGGCCAAAAATATACAGTGATCTTAAGATCGCAACACCCCTGTACACTCGGTAATTGATGCTTGACTGACTTCAAACTTTGGTGGTAGGAAAAGATGGATAAGGTGATCCTTTGAACTTAGTAGCGTGCAAATTTACGGGGGTTTGAAAAGTTGATTTATAAAAAAAAGTATTAGCGATATTTTTAGAAAAAAGATATTTTTAATCAACACCTTTAGAAACTCCCTTGTACAAGATTGTATCGTAGAGGGTTTTTTGAAACAAAACTAATTTTTATCTGTAAAACGGATTCTCAAATCAAAAAAATGTATTCTTCATTTTTTTCAGAATAAAGCATTGTACTCGACAACTAGACTGAATTGATTTTACAACAAAATAAATAAAAGAAATAATAAAAAAAAGAAAGAAAATTAAAAAAAATGAACACTTGCAATGACTTTTGTTTTCATGGCTTATTTAGGTCTTTATTGAAGATTCTTCGTTGGAAAAATGGTATAAGTATGTAAGAATTAGAATTTTTGCCGTATTAAATAAATAATTATTTCCTTGTAGAATGAATTAACACTAATACAATACATAACCCTAAACAAGGAATAAAGAATATATTTTTTTGATTTGAGAATCCGTTTTACAGATGAAAATTAATTTAAGTTAAAAAAATTGTTTTTTTGACGGCCACTATCTCAAACTTCTTTGAACCCACTACCATGCAATCTTGTACAAAGGGGTTTCTAAAGGTTTTAATTAAGAATGCCTTACTAAATTTGTTCTAAAAAAATCGCTAATACAATTTTTTGTAAAATCGACTTTTCAAACCTTCTTAAAATCGCACGCTTCTGATATATATCACATATTGCTGAGTTCAAAGAATCGCCTTATCGATTTTTTCTTACCATCACAGTTTGAAGTTAATCAAGCATCAATTAACGTTTATACAGGGGTGATCTTAAGTGGGCCACACTGTATAAACGTTCTTATGACACGAATTCCATAGTTTGGGAATTTCAGGTGATTCATTAGCATAAAATTACGAAATTAAAACCTTTGGTAAATGGACATTATATAAAAGATCACTGGATTTCTGAATTAATTAATTTATATTCTTGCTTTAGATTATGATATACATATATTTAAACATAATGTGTATTATATTTATCATGAAATGATTATAATAATGGTTGCCATGACAAATTTTGATTTTTTAAGAAATTGAAGACTTTAAACATGTGTTAAAATACCCCAAAAATATATAATATTTTTCAACCCCCCCCATCTCCGCTCCATTATTAATGGGATTGATAACACATAATTGAGATATTTACTTGAAAGCTAGGACAATTATTATGTATTGTAATGACATCAGATTGAGATGATCCCATTGAAGGGATGGGAGGTGGCAGGTTGTGAATAGGGGAAAATAAGTAGGGTAAACTAGAAACGTCATTTTTATCGTATATAGTGGAAACCAACGCCTCATACTTTTCTATAACATCTGCCCCAAATATTATTAAAATTCTATGACCAATAATTTCCACGTACTAGAGTGCAAATCTAGTCAAGATGTTTCCTTTAAAGTGACTTGAATGAAAAATATGGATGTGGAAGTAGTGATTCCTTAGGCAGCGGATTTTTTTAATGATTTGAAAGTCGATTTCAACCGCTAGTATTCTTTAATGGGTTGTAAAAATATTGAAAAATTATTAACTTGTAGTAACAGTTTCAATAATAATAATAACACAATAAATAACAGTGAATAAATATGTTGTGTATTGAAACTGTAAATTTCTTATTGGGAAAGCATCAATTTTACTGAATGGGTCATAAAGTTTTACGCAACAGCAATGAATCAATTAAACATTAATTAATTACACCTAAAATTATTTATTTATGTACACTGTGACCCATGTAAAAGAACCACACATATATTATAATAACTTAACAATGTTTTTTGTTTTAAACAATATTTTTTTTTATACTGAATTGCACTAAAAGGTAGAAGATAATTTTTACTCAGTGATTTCATTTCAAGATGATGCAAAAGAAAACCATTGGGCACTCATAACGTTTAATTACAATGCTGATTGTTGATAAAAGTAATATACAGAGTGATTTACCACAACATGCAGAAAATAAAATGGTGTACTAGTTTTCTATGTGGGAAACCCTCTGCAAAATTTTAGAGTGATAAATAATTTAGTACATTTTTTTGCATTAAAACTTGTAATGATACGCTACTGAACCATGGAATTTGGCTACCCTTAATGCTTCAATTGTTTACGCGTATTTACGCGTGCGCTGCTTCCTGTCTTTTTCAAGCGATCAGAAGTTGTTTGTTTACCTATGGTCAGTTTCTTTCCGGCTTCCATTTGGATTTTTACGTTTTGAAAATTGTATTCGTAGATCGATACCGGTCAATATGCCAGGGTTTACATCGCATGAATACTGCGATATGATTTTAACTTATAGTGCAGTGAATGAAAATCTTGCAGCCGTTGAACGAGAATATGAGAAAAAATTTCCCGGCGGGCGTGGACCAAATGAAAGAACAAAGAGCCCAGATATCACCCCTATGGGTTTTCTTTTGTGGGGTTACATGAAGAGTCTGGTGTACGCTATCAATAGACTTCCTAAAACAGTTACAACAAGCCATTGACAATGCCTCGAATCTAATTCGTGATCAAAGAGACAAATGTGATCACATACACGAAAATATTATCTGCGCTTAGAACAGTGCATTGAGTGTCAACGGTCAAACATTCGAACATTTTCTTTGACTTTTCGTTACTTTTAAATTTTCTGGTGTGCTGTGTTCTACAAAAATTATTTTAATTTTTGCTATTTTTTGTTGTGTGATTAAATCCAAAAAGTCACTTCAAACAAATTGGTTAAAGTCATAGGCGGCGCATTTTTACAAAAAAATAGGGTAATTTTTTTGTCATATTCTTTTCAATTTTTCATTTTTTAAACTCCTTTCGGTGGGGACAACTTACTTATAAATTTTCCGTATGTTGTGGTAAATCACCCTGTATTATATTTTATCAGCGTCTAATGGTCATTTTTATCATCATTTTGTAATTTAATCACTGAATAAAAATTATTTTCTACTTAGTGCAATTCAGCTTAAAAAAACCCATTGTTATTAAAAAACTTTATTTATTTGTTTATTTTTTTACTTTTAGTTTCCCGTCTGCTTAATTTCTTATTCAAGCGCCATCATTTCGTTTACTCTTCTCAAACTCTTTCATATGGTACCCATATCAAGGGGGTTCTAAAGATATAGGTAATTCGCCATTTTGTGTCGGCCGCCATATTGAATTTGGAATATCGTCACATAGTTTATTGTATTCTACTTGTCATACCCTTCCATTTGATACTCATGCCGAGAGGATTGTAAAAAAATAGATGATCCTCCATTTTGTGCCGGCCGCCATATTAAATTTAGAATGTCGTCACACAGCTTACCGTATTCTACTTTATATACCCTCTCATTTGATACCCATGTCGGGGGAGTTGTCAAGAAAAAGGTAATCCACCATTTTGAGGTGGCCGCCATATTGGATCTACCGTAATATTGAATATGTATTCTCTTCAGAACTAAAGTTGCGTGCAAAATTTCAGCATTAATGGATATCGGGAAGTGGTAAAAAATTCTATCACCAGATTTGAACATACATACACACATACACACGTACAATATTTCGAGCTAAAGAAAACCATTTGAAACATATAGTAGGTCTATAAAGAGCGAAAAGTAGAACAAAAAATGAGTGGAATTTTTATCAAAGGAAATACCAAGTTTGTGTCACTAAAGATATACTGTTGTTGACAGTACCACGAAAGTTCGTTAAACATACCTTTACCGCCTAGTAAATAAGATAAAAGGTACAATTTCTTAATAATAATTGGTGTACAGGAAACTGACAAGGACCATTAAATTTAATTGGCGTTCCGCCAGTACGAGTTGTTTTACAGTGGCGTTGAATAATAAAGAGAAGTCATAGGTGACATTTTCCACATTTTTAACTGTGGTATTTTGCAAATATCGCCAAGTGTTATTTATAGTTAGCGACAATGGATGAAGATCACCTTACGATTGCAGAAAAAATAGAAGTAGGTGACAATATGCGCTCTACTCGTGAAGTAGCCGAAGAATTTAATAGATGGCATCCAGATCGTCTCTCTGTATCTAACACGGCAGTACTTAGGATAAATCGAATGTTTAAATCTAGAGGACGAGTGAATGAAAAAGTGACAAACCCAAAAGCGAAATCTTGTTTATTATAAAATGTCTTAATTTTTTTCGGAAATAATGAAAATAATACAAAGATGAGTCTCAGGCAAATGTCTAGAATTTTAGGTATTTCTATTTATAAAATTCGTGACTGTTTCAAACGAAATAATATAGAGCCATTTAAATCAAAGTTTTATTGGAGGAGGGAGATCTGGTGAGGAGGTTGGAGTTTTGCTTATGGTTTCAAAGAAAAATCTTAAACGATCGCAGATTTTTGAAAAAAATTATATGAACTGATGAAGCAAAACTTTCACTACTAATGGCACCGTGTTTGCTCAGAATAGTAGATACTGGTCATTTGACAATCCTCAGTGGGTAATTAATTGCAAAAGACAGTGTTTTGAAAAAGTGAAAGTGTTTTGTGGGATTATTGGTGACAATTTGATTGGTCCATTTTTTTATGGAAAATTTGACGGCAGGTAAATAAATTTACTTTCCAATTTTCAATTTTTATTATTTTAATTTGAATGAACATTTAAAGTTTCTCAGATTTTGACGAATTGGGTTTTGGGGTGTTTTAAGCGATTCTGAATAACTTTTTCTAATAAAATTTTTCGATAAAAAAAAGCCTAATATGACTTGTTGTTTTCAGGAATTTGTTAATGCTCTAAATAAATGACACCTAATCAACCTACCATTTGCCAAAAAATCGTCCATATTCTCTACAACGTGACAAAATTAGTGGGGCGCTGCGATCATATCGGGCACACTCTGTAGGAAAGTCGGTTAAAGAAAGTTTCAAATAATATTTGACCGTTTCAATGGTGGTTTTAGATTTGATCAAGGGGTTTTCAAAAATGATTTTAGTTTTCCCAATTATTTTCAAAACTAAAAAGAGGTTGATCAAATCTATAAACACCATTGAAAGGCACAAACAATGCTCTAAAACTTTCTCCATTTAATCGACTTCGCATCTTTTATAATACCGGCGATACCAATACGTACAACCTTAATTCTGGATACACTATAATATTCCCAATTTTCGAGATATTTCGAAAAAAAATCTGGCCATATTGCGGATTTTTGCGAATTCACAAGTAGATTTTTAGGTAACAGAATTTGGGGCGTCGCGTTGTTTGGGATTTTGAAATCTCTCAAACTGTTAGCTATTTTTCTTCCCGATTTTTATAACTAGTTATTGATATTTGCATATCCATAATTGGATTAGTAAGTATTAACATAAATTTGATACGCAACATTAAATCTATTTGGTCTAATTATAGAATATTTAATCGGAGGAAGTAGCGTGACGATCTTAACACAAAAATTATGCATGAAGAAAGTGTTATAACATCACTTTCATACGCGCCGTTTATTTGCGGTAGTTAGTGTCATCATTCCTTAAACGGCCCATACAGACCAGAAACATTAAAAACTATATAAAAATGAAAGTGTTTTACTTAGAACCTATAGTATCCCAGGTCCTCGGATAACAAAGAATAGACAGCGTGAAAGTTAGTGCAATGCATTGAGAAAGACAGAATAAAAAACCCAAAGAACAATAAGTAAAAATTAAACATCATTTAGAAGAACAAAATGTTGATTTGCATATTTATGACTTGGCTGGTAAAACACTTGGTTAAATTTATTCCTGAATTTTTTTAAACACGTTTCTAGTTTATGTAATTGGCCAGCTATTGAGGTCATTGCATTGTACGCAGATTCATTGAGGACAATTGTTTTTTTAAGTTTTTTCGATAAGGTAAGTACAAAAACAAATCATGCATTTATTTTAAGAAGATAGTCATTTATTATTACACAACGTTTCATCGAGGATTTAATTTCTTTGAGAAACTTTGTGTAACTCTTTGACAAAACCACATATGTCTTTCTCGGGCGTCTCTCATTAAAATAAGCAATGATGCAATGCTTGTATACTAACTATTTGGAGTTGCACTTCCATTTGTATGGTCAAATCCTTTACATGATACATATAAAAAAAACTACTATGTCCGAAAATTATTATACTCTTCACAGCTACGAGAATGAAGTTTTCAACCCAATATGTGTTGGTGCGTTGGGCTTTCCAAGAAATACAATAGACATCAACTGATCTAAATCTCGATCAATAGACAGAGGCTTGTATCTCTCAGGAAAAAACAAAGAGAAAACTAGGGCGTTAACAAGCCTGATCCTGGTGCGTTTCGTGATGTTTCTATAACGTCAAATTCTGCTTAAAAGGTAACAACATTTTATAAATTTTTGGTTATTTCCATTTTTGCCATCTTCATACACAACACCCTTTTCCACGAAAGATCAGGAATAATTCGTTCAATAGCTAGTTTAATGGTGCCCTGTAGACCTCTAAAATTGACAGTAAACAAATAAATAACAGAACGGTTATGCTCTTCCATTGAATAGCGGGATAAACGTAAAAAAAAGGTCTGTTACGTTAGGTAAGCTGATCAACATGCTCTTGTCAAGTCACGGAAAAATGTTATGCCATAGACATGCTATACGAAGACATTAATTACATAAAAGTCAAATTTTATAATGATTCAGCTCACCATTCACCTCAGATATGATGCCAATGTATACATCTATAATCTGAAACTGTAAATTCTTATTTCTTTAAGTTGATACCGTTTTAATTACCGCTGGGATTGCACTTCAACCTATAAATCACGTTCTTCAAGTCATAGCATCATTATTCTAATAGAGGTCGTGAATATTTTAACACTCTTGAAAAAATTAGTTACTATACAGGGTGTCTGGTATAAGAGTACAAATATTTTGCATGATATATTGAATCTACGTAGAAAAGTCCTATGAAACTCCAACCGATTTACTCAAATTAAATATTTTCTAAAAATGCCATATTTTCAGAGCGGACATTATCTGTATAGATTAGGTCAATAATGGTTGTCGAACTAAATAAACCAAGTTCAGGTTCTTTTTGCGACTTAAATCTGTCTCTTGTGACGTGGACATTACATTGAATTTAAGAAATAACAAATATAGAAAACACGAAATAGATGTCTCTGATCTATTTGAATGTTAACGCCGTCTCTTAAAAGAATGCCTCTGCTTTAAATGGTGTGGGTTCAATGAGACATTTCACGTGTTTCTCGGACTTGCACTGTTTACCATAGGTCGTCACGGCGCTGTGTATCCATCATACAGAACTTGGAAGACATGTGTGATTCAAAGAAACATACTATTACACGTTTAATATTAAGTGACAAATTATTTACTATACGCCAGCTAGTTATTCTGTCAAGGTCGCGCTGTTAAAACAATCGCCTATGTTAAGAATTGAGCAGTAAAGGAGGACGGTCCCTAAGGCCGGTTTTTGGCCCCCTTCGACAAAAATAAGTGAATTCGATTTGTTTAGGCTTCTTGAACCAAAACATATCATTTCCAGATGAAACGAAAAGTTCTTACCCCACCCCGTTTTACCCGCTACCCTCACCCCTACACCTTTCCTATAAATTTTCACTCTGTATATTTATTAAGAATAATCCATTCAATGTGTATATTTATATAATATGCGTTAATAATATATGCTGGACAAATAAATATTTGAAGCAAGTAAACATGAAAGTTAGTAACCCTACTCTCAGCTTCAATCAGGAATAACGTCATAGACGTAGTAGTCATCTGTTCCATTTGGAATTTCCATTTTAATACATGTTTGGTTTTCGAAAAATTCAATTTTTTCTATAGGCCGCGCGCAAAAAATTTCAAATAAACGAAAATTTGCGCGCACTAAAAATACAAATTTTGCAATTTTTGTCAATATCGATTTTCTCGAAAACCATTGCATATACAGGAAAATTAAAAGAGAACTTTTTTTGGGCAATTAGTCAAGCTTTCTTTTTTATGATGAGCATTTTTTTTTACATCTTCAACGGTTGAGTCATCAGTAAGATAAGGCATTTTTCACTGAAGGGGTGGTTTTTTTAGTGGGGTTGCACGGCACCCCCAGAACTGATTTTTGTGGTTTTGTGATGTTTAACTTCGCACTAACAGTTCCCAAAGGAAAATCTCAGATAACATTTTTGCGAGCTTCTGGTGTATATTTTACTTTATCGACTGGAGTATCAGAAATATTATTACACTCAGAGTGAATTGAAGTGGAAAATTCGGATGTTAAAATCATCCACAATCAATAAATTCAGTGAGGCAAAATTTGGCCTACGTTATTCGTTGTCCTACCAATAAAATGTTATCCAAACTTTTATAACTATGCTATATTGCAAATTGTAAATCTGCTATGGTTATAATTATGCTTAATTGAGCGAATAGTTCAAGGTTAATAATAATTGTTCTCTAAATGTACTCCTAGTCTAGTCAAATTCAGCAACGGATATTATTTGCGATTAACAGTCCATTGATTTATAAATTATCTTAATTATTATTAATAGATTCAGTTACGGTTTGTTTCTACTTCCACGTTCACGTAGTGGAGTGGAAAGTAAATAATGTAAGCTGGTAAGAGTCAGGTAATTTGGTGTTAATACTGGGAATCAAGACGTACAGTTTGCGTACTTATTTTCGATTATTTAGCTCTATTTACCCCCCAATCCTTCACCGGATTAAGCTCAAAATATAATCTACTTTCAGCTATGATTGGGGCAAAGAGCTCAAGCTCGACCCCTAATCATCCGAGACCGCCATCTTTAATCAAGGATATTGGCGCACGCGTAAAAATAGATATCTTCCTATAAAGATGTAAAAACACTGAAATACTCCTAAGAGAGCTACGTCCCTAAATAGGGGATTTAACTGATTATCTTGGACATAATTTGAAACAACTTTTTGAAACTTGCTTTACGGTTTTGTATTGTTAAGGCTTATTTTTATACGGTACTAATTAAAAATTATTTAATTCATAAGCGGAGAAACGAGGGATCGTTACTCTTCGTTACTACTTTTTTTTTTAGTTTATGTATTTAGTGCTTTAACTTAACTATGATACCCTGCTTAATAATACCATTGATTTTCTAATTAATCAATGATAGTACCTTAAACGGACCCATTTGACAATTAGAGTTCGTTGTTTATAATATTAATGACGAATTTGTTGAAGCAAAAAAACTTTCTAGTTAAATCATGTCAAAAATGGTACTGCCATAGTCCGGGATCGATGAAGAATTTTATTTACGATATTCCTTCCTATGAGAAACACTTTCTCTAACTAATCGCACGATATAATTTAATTAATAATAATCAACTCAACCATAAGCTATCGTTAAAGAGAATTAATACAATTAATAAAACAGTCTAATGTCACAGAAAGAAAACGTTTTATCCTGTCCTGTAATAACCAGCCCACAAAAACAGATTCTATGTAAAAAATTCACAGATCTTGCATCTTTCTTAAGCGTATTGAAAATACCAGATGCAACTATACTGCTCTTGGAGTCCAAGGATGGATGGCTAGGTTGATAGGTATTTTCAGCATTTGCATTAGGTACCATTAGCGATTAGTGATAAAATTTAAAAAAATTAAAACTTTTATCAAATTTAATAATACCACTTGGGTTCATTGTAATTGGACCCATGTTCACTGATAAATTTTTTTTAGATTAACCCAGCTATCATCTATCAAATTTTGTCATAAAGCTTGTAGAACACTCTGTAAAGGTACCTAGTGTTTTTCTACTGTACTTTTTTATATCATACTTAGATGTGTTTGATAATTTTATTTACATAGTATTAAATGTATTTGTCCATACCATCGAATTAAGCTAGTCCATGTTTTATTGGGTTATTTTGTTTTTTTAATGTTAATTTGAAAGTGACGGTGTTCTGTAAGAAATCACGCAAGTTATGCAAACTAAGCGACATACTATATGGCAGTGTCGGCATGTATCACAAGAGACCATCAAGTTTAGGAGTGTTACTGTTTATATTTTTGTTTCGAGATATTGCTTGGATTGTTAGTGAAACGTGATATCCCTAATAGCATGGCGTTGAGTGAACGGTACGGTTACAAGCGGCCTGGACAGATTTATCGCTCTCGATACGTTTTTCGTAAGATGGGCCCAATTGTCTAAATGTTATTTGTGGCATTATCTTAATTAATTAAATACAAAAATTCATGGGCCCTATATCATGCGCCCAGTAGTATTTTCAATACTAAAATTGGGCCAATTACACTCTCCTCCTCCTCTCTACAAAAACAAAATGAGATGTGATCCCTCCTAATAAATTTAAAATCAATTGAAATTGCCAGTCCGGTATCTTCTATTTATAAAAAAGAAATGGTTTGTAACAAAATTTTCCTTTCATTTATCTTCAAAAAAATTTGGCGCGTTTCGCTTTCCATGTTCACGATTCAGTACGGTGGTGGAAAGATGTATACAAAAATAATTGGAAACTAAGAAGAGCATTGAGATGAACGTTTTGCCATATTATATCATTGCCACTCCCAACATACCCACCGACAATGCCTTGCAAAGTTACTGCCACAGGTGTTGTAGCTACACTAAGTGTGATCATGGTGTTTCAATTTCCAACTGTTCTAATTGTACCATCCACATTGACACTAATTAAATCTAAATGTAATCGTTTTTCAAAATAAAGCTTATTATATAGTTATGTGGATTTTATATGTTAAATGTACTTTTAATGCTAGTATTAAAAGTAACTCACTTTTAACACTGGTGTTATAAAATGATATTTTTAATATACCAAACTTTTATGCAAAAAAATGATTACGGAACCATCTCTAAATTATCGTTATAATTCTACATTTTTATGCGAAGAATGGTGCGTGGGATAGTCTATTAGATAACGCGTTGTCACACTGGATTTTTGAGGTTGGAGTTAAATTCAGATGAATACTAATCCACTTTCAAATAGTAACCTAGTGACTAGACAGCATCGAAGGACAATATATGACAGAAATTAAAATTTACATTTTTAATGGGCAACAGCACGATTGGTACATTTTAGATCTATCTTGTCTAAAACTGTTCCAACTACACCATAAGTGGTCCAAGTACTAAATCGTGATGAGTAGAGTTGGTCTTAGCGTTTCTCATAACCTATATATTTATTTGAAGACTAAAATCATGTTTTGCTAAAGACGAAGGGTATATTTTACCACATCGAGTTTAAACTAGAATATTCCGCCTAATTCGGTAATTTTATTAGATAATGCTTCTTATCACTCGCGAATATTAAATAAAATGCCAAACACCAGTACAAGGAAGACATTTTAAAATTTATGAGAGAAAAAAATATGGAAATTTCTGTAAAAGTTCCAATAAAGCGCAAATTACTGAAATGAATAAAAGAACAGAATTTCAAAAGGGAATATGTTATTGATAACTTATCCAATATACACGGCCATACATTTTTGCGGTTATCTCCGTACTATGCATATTTAATCCTATCGAGATGGTTTGAGCAACTTTAAAAGATCGTTTGCGAAAATGTAATGACTCTCCAACGTTAAGCGCGGTAGTAGTTGATCATATAAGAGAAGTAATAAATGACCTCGACAATACTGATTTATAGAAAAATTGCGTTAAGCATGTAATTAAAAAATAAAAGCAATATCCAACACTACCCCCCATTGCGCCGATTATAATTCAACCGGATAATGATTCCTCTTCAGAAAGTGAAGATTCGGACGCGTCAACTTTTAGTATTTAACTTTTTTAATACATATTTTCAGAACAACATATTTAGCTATTATATTAAGTATGAAGTTTACTCTTTTATTGTTACATTTCTTGGAATATATTTTATTTAGTTGACAAGAAATTTTAATTTAAGTTACCTACTTTATTCTAGAGACATATTTTAATTTTGTTTTTATTTATGTTTTATCTATACAAGTATTTATTTTTGTTGTACTAATTCTTTGCTTTGGTTAGGAAACTTACATTTTTATTTTAGAAGAAACTTAAATTTTATTTTTACTATTTAACATCCTTGCCCCTCGCGAATCTAACCCGTCCCATTCCCTCATCCCGGCAAGGAAATGTTCATACCTTCTCGTTGTTCCTTGCTGAGCAATAACATATTTCCGAGCATATTTCAATATAGAATGGGATAACTTTAAAACTAAACCCAATAAATTTAAATATTTAGACTTTATATCTAAAACTGATATAATACTACAAAAATGTTATTGGATAAATGAACAAAAATAGCCTATTTAATAAACAAAAGATAATAAAAATTAATACAATTTTCAAAAAATTATAACATTTTCTTATGACAAACATTTCTATTTACCTCCGCCCATGTACAATAAAGAGTTGCTGACTGTTTTTGCCGGCTTTTAGTTTTTATACGATTTCAATTGTGCTCGTATACACTTTAGTGCATTTCTCATCATGAATGATTAAATTATTTTACGATCTAAGCATTTCATAAAAAAATGTTAAAGTTTCTGCACGTAGGGAAAAACTAGTGTTGGCGTTCGCTCATCGGCTGGCAACCCTATAAGGTTGAATTCTATATTAGGCGAAAACGGTTACTTATGCGAATTTTTTTGTTATTACCTACATTTGTTATGCAGAAGTTTGTATCTAATCTTATATTTTATGTTTGTTAAAGTTAATTTCAAAAAAAATATACCTTGACGTCATTTTATTACTTCCATATCGATATAGTGGAGTGAAAGTATAGTAAGAATTAAAAAAAAAATCAACTTTTTTTTTTTGTTGAAATGGGTTTAGAATGTCAGGAAACGTTAAGATTTTAAATTTGAGCAAAAAAAATTTTCTCTGTCAGTCTGCTGGCTTGTCGGCCTCTCTGTCGCTCTAACTAAAGCAAGCTGGTTAGAGTACAGAAATTTGGGATTTGGTGTATACACTAGAAGCGAGGGCCTCAGATTTTTATAGTATTTTTTAACATCCCACCATCCCACCCCCATTTCATTATTAAAAGGGTTGATAAAATAAAATTGATATTTTCACTGGAAGTTTGGTACACGTATGCATTATAACGGCATCTGAAACTAGATTATATTTTGAGATGATTCTGTTGAAGGACTGGGGGGTAAGTAGAGGTAAATATGCAAAAATAAGTAAAGCAAGCTAGTTAAAATACAGAAACTTAGGATTTGTTGTATATACTTGAAGCCAAGGCCTCAGATTTCTTTCTAATATTTTTCACCCCTCACCACCACCACTTCATTATTAAAGGGGTTGATAAAATAAAATTCAGATATTCACTTGAAAGTTAGTACACGTATGTATTGTAATGACATCTGATTGAGATGATTCCGCTGAATGGATAGGGGGTGGGAGCTTGTGAATAGCGGAAAATAAGGACAGCAAGCTAGTAATAGTCCAGAACCTTATAGACCACAAGCCCATGCTACATTTTTAGGGGGTCATATGACACCGCTTGAAAAGGTATAATTTTTGTAGTCCTACAAAAATAAATCACTTTGAGCCCTATGCCGTACATTTTAGGTGGGACATGGGAAAGCCGCGGAAAAGTGAAAATCGTAATGACACTGTACGGCTTACGTTTATTTGGACTGTATTTATACTTGTGACTCTTAAAAAGAAAATGCCGTTCAAAAATAATGGGACAGAAGTACAGTAAAAATTTTCGTTTTCCGAAAAGTGACCTCTATGTACTAAGGTGATATGACACCGTACAGCTTTTATGAAATTCGATTTTTATATTAACAAGGATGAATTTTTTGCTATGCCGTACAAATCGGTAGGAACATGGGGTGACAAACGCGACATCAACCTCCGTCCTAGACCTCTATCAAGGGTGGTGATTTGACACCACATAAATCTTGTTTATTTTAATACTATTTTGTCACCCCATGTTCCAACCGATTTGTACGGCATAGCAAAAAAATTCATCCTTGTTAATATAAAAATCGAATTTCATAAAAGCCGTACGGTGTCATATCACCTTAGTACATAGAGGTCACTTTTCGGAAAACGAAAATATTTCCTGTACTTCTGTCCCATTATTTTTGTACGGCATTTTCTTTTTAAGAGTCACAGGTATAAATACAGTCCAGATAAACGTAAGCCGTACAGTGTCATTTGAAAAAAATGCACCTCCGCGGGTTACGATTTTCACTTTTCCGCGGCTTTCCCATGTCCCACCTAAAATGTACGGCATAGGGCTCAAAGTGATTTATTTTTGTAGGACTACAAAAATTATACCTTTTCAAGCGGTGTCATATAACCCCCTAAAAATTTAGCATGGGCTTGTGGTCTATTAATGTTTACTTCCACATCCACGTAGTGGATTGGAAGTATAGTAATCGTAAACTAAAATTCAATTTTCTTTTCTTGAAATAGGTTTAGAATGTCATGAAAAGTCGAGATTTTAAATTTGAGGGAAAAATAATTTTCTGTCTAATTGTTTGTCGGTCTGTGTGTCTGGAACTTTTTTTTTGTCCACACGTTTTCTCCGGAACGGTTTAATATATTACTTGAAATATTGTGCACGTATATATTATAATGAGATCTGGAACTGCATTGTTTTTTTATCATATCCGGTGAAAAGTTGGGGGGTAAATACGGGTAAATAGGGGGAAATAAGTAAAGCAAGCTGGTAAGAGTACAAAAACTTGAAATTTGGTGTATATACTAGAAGCCAAGGTCTCAACATGTTTTATAATATTTTCCATTGAATAGGGGAAAATAAGTAGAGCAAGCTAGAAACTTCATTTTTAACATGTATGGTAGAAATCAACTGCCCCAAATACTAAAATTCTGTGACAATAATTTCCACATACTAGAGTTTAAATATAGTCAACATGCTTCCTTATAGTGACTTGAATGAAAAATCTGGATGTGGAAGTAGTGATTCCTTAGACAGCGGTTTTTTATGTTGCATCCAATGTAGCTTTGACAACTCTTAATTATACTTGTATGCACAATTTTAGCTCAAAACACCCTGTGGATTGGGCTATACAAAAGGCGATTGAAATAATCGGTACTTAAAATAAAAAATACAAAAAGCTAGAAAATGTAATTTAAAAAATTACCTTTTTAGCTAAAATAGAGCAAAGCTTCTCTAAGAATTTCAACAAGTTGTTTCAACAAATATTTGACGGCATTTTTTATTAATTCAAATACTTAGTCAATTGGTCCGATTATGTCCACTTTAATAAAGAGATAACAGAAAAAATATGACAATTTATTTTATCTTTTACACAACAGGTTGGTATGCCTCTGTGTCTCATAATCTGACATAACGATCTTCTCATCTCCGCATAAGTATCCTTGAGATAGTAATAGGAAGTGTTATTGGAGTAGTTTGTCGTGTATGTTGTAATATGTAAGCATATGATATGTTCCGGGTGGTGGTCTTGTAAAAAACAGTATACCAATGTTATGAATACCTAGATAGATTACTGGAAAACTTGATCATTTACAGTTCCTTGTTAATGTTAATTGTAAAATTATTCGACAATATTATACGTTAAAATTAGTTTCCGAAATCTTGAAGAATGTGTGATTGCTATTTATAAACCTTTTTACTTTGACACTTTATAGAACTTTTGACGATTACCATTCTATCAACATGTTTAGGGTTTTTCCTCTAAAAATGGTCAGTATACAAATATTTTAGTTTCAAATTTTTCATTATCAAAGTATTGCCATCTTAAAATGTATGAACCTTTCAGTATGGGTACCGAGTGTGCCCAGATTTATTTATGTATTTTGATAAACATGTGCACAGGACGAAGATCCCAATTATAGACAGTCAGTTGTTTAAGACGAATTTAAACTGAACAACATGTAAATGTTTTTGTAGAAAAGACAAGGGACATTGCATTACAGAACAACATTCAAGCCCAGAACGGAAAGAAGTCAATATAGCGTTAACAAGGTTTTAATATTATAAAAAGTTTTAGAATTGTGAATTACAAAACCAAGGTTTCTGTATGCAAGATTAGTAACATGTGGAACAATTAAATCATGTATTAACATCATGTTGCTTTAATCTAGAATCATCGTAATTACCGATGGTTTTACATATTGTCATGTCATTAGCAATAATTACTATTTTACAGTTTTCGATTGAATAACCAGTGTCATCTATAAACAGGAGAAATAATAAGGGACCAAAGTGTGACCCCTGAGGCACACCGGAGCTCACAAAATAAATATTTGATCATAACACAGCTACATAAATGAAATCTGGTCATGTACCAATGAACAGAGTTTCATATTCTGATGTACTTTGACGCGTTAAATCGGAAATTGCAGTAAAATTTGCTCCATGGCATCAAAATTTCTCATAATTCAAAAACGTAAACAATCGTTTAAAGTGCGGTTTCCGTAAGAAAACATCTCATCAACAACTAATGCAAAGTCCTTTATAACAGGATTTTTGTCACATATATCGATCCGTTATATTCGAACTTTGGGTCAAATTTCCAAATGACCACGTCAACAAAAATGTTAACCGCATAAAGCCGAGAAGAACTCAGCACTTTGGCAGCGGTCATTAGTGTACTAGTGCGTAGTCGTTACTCTTAACATGATTCTACGTATTTTTATAATTTTTTTTTTATTGAATGAATGGCTAGAGCGATTATAGCTATTAGCACAATGAATTATTTTTGTAATTGTTATGCTTTATACTGATTCCTGAATTCAAGTGAGTCATCAGGAAAGAACATTGTAGTTGATTTCTAAACTCAAAAGCCCCTAATTCAGGGAGAATTTATGCTCTACACCTCAGAACTGTAGCTCTTTTTATTATAACAGGGCCTTTTATGACCCTTTATTATCCTCGAGCGATCAAGACGCAAAGGCAGTCACTGGTGTGTTCCTTTTGAGCATCCAGCAAAATTCAGCCAACATGTCGACTTGCTTTTGATATCAAAACTCCATCTCTTCGAAGTTTTGATGAAATTCGTCTCCTTGTTCCTCACTGTAGTGCAACTTCAAATTAATTAGGCATCCCAATTTTTCGAAGATTTGTCTTATCCAGAAAATGTTCGATAACAGCACGAACACTTATCCATGTCAAGTTTTTCACCATTCTTTCGACTATTTTATAATCTGGATTCGTGCCATTTCCTAGAATGTTTTCGACAACAGCATGAAAACTTATCCATGCCACTTTTCCAATATCACTCATTCGCTCATTGTGGTAATTAAGATTTCTTTCCTTCGTAGTATACGAATTTATGGTCCATCGAAGATTTCTCTTTCATCACATGTTTTAAGGAACTTACTTCGCAAATGTTTAAAGCATTCGCGTTCTCTGTCTAGGACCTCCAGTAACTACTTTATTAACTCAATGTTTTCCCCATCTTCATATCAAACTTGGGTTCATGAAGAAGTTCGTGAAAGCTCTCAACAGAGAACGCTAATACTTTAAATATTTGTAAGATAAATTTCCCAAAAAATCTGGTGCTAAAAGAAAAGAAAAGGAGGAACCGGAACCGCAAATTTGTATGCCACTGAGGGGCGAAACTATCATTATCAGGCTGAGTGATATTGAAAATGCACCCACCTTGCCAACTTATAATGAAAAAGCAGCAAAAATGCTTGAATATTTAAAAAAGTTAGGGTTATGAATTACAGGGCTACACGCTTCTCGTCCTGAGGTCTGTCAGGGCATTACATATAATAATGATAAAAATACCTTATTACCCTCAACGACACTAGTCACCGCTGTCAGAGTTTCCGAGTTTTCGAATTTCTTTCCACTTTTTGTGGCAACATTTTTTTACCTGGATTATTTTTAATTCTGGCTGTGGGAAGTTTGTATTTGAAACAATTTTTGTCTTTTTCTAATTTACGACAAATTTTGAGGACATGGAAAAATTATACAAAAGTTGCTTTATTTTGATTTAATATGACATTCTATATCTTACTCTTCTGGAAAAATAGCATAACGAAGAGAGTAAAAGTCAGCGTGATATTTATATTAAAATTACTTTCCAGTTCTAATGTAAGCCGTCCCTGTCTTCAAGTGACTGTAATATACTACACTTACATCCAAACTAAGGAGCAAATTGTAATAATTAAATTATAAAAAATAAAAGTTGTTGCTCTACTTGCTTGATACCTGTAGTACGCAGCAAAACTGCACAACAGTCGGCGAACCATCATTATTCGAGTTAAGTACCCAATCTATTATTAACGCGACTCCAAAACGGGATAGTTGGGCACCAAAGAAATAGAAAGCTGTTAATTGTTATAAGTGCAAGTGATATGTTGTTGTTATCTAAAAAAGTACTGTAGCAATACATGGTACACAAACCAAAACATTACCTCTATTGTTATACATATCTACATCCTTTATCTTCGTCATGAATTATGCATTAGTTTTGAAGTAATTATTTAATATACTCAAATCTGCGTGAAAATTTCTGTCAAATGTTCTATTTTTTTTTAAGGCAAGTACATATTTGCAGAAGATGTGCGTGTATGCGTAAGATAAAGGAGACTTCCATTGATAATTCTTACAACTTCGACCTAAGAAGACCTCTCAAGAATACTCTTGGCCCAATTCAATCCTAGGCTTCTTAAGTCTCCTAGGGTTTTCCTTAGACTAGGAAATATATGAATAGCGACTTGTAACCTTCACCGCGCAGACGAAGTGGGACCAAAATCAGTGTGAACGCCATTATTTCGGTGGCAAGCAAACCGTCGAAATCAAATCGAATTTATGCAAAATACAAGTGTAGCATTCTTAATGAGTATGGCATAACTTCGGAATTTTCATCCAGTCAATGGTTTGACATGAAACTTTCTGTGAAAAAAAAAACTATAGAATAATGTAAAAACAAAGAATGTGGGTCAATGCCCCTGAAGGCTTGAAACCACCCCTAAATGCAAGAAAATTAATAGTAGGCAAAATATCATCGTCATAACATGGAAAGTATCAATTTTCAGTTTGATTTTCTGTGAGATCCAATGGCTGGTTTTTATTTTTTCCCACCCCTCTAGTAGGGGTGGGAACCGCCCACAAAGAAAAAATTACCATTGGGACTTTTTTCAATATTATATTAGATATAGCCTAAAAAAAGACTTCATGAATCATGAAACTCCATATACTGGACGAGCCTTCCGAGGTAAAAAGCTTCATTGACTCCACAAGTGACCAAATGCAATTCATATTCTGCCATTATGGTACAGTATTCGCCATATCCCTGTACAAGGTGCAGTCAAATGAAAACAGCAGGAGTAAAGTTCCACAGATAATAAATAAATGCAATTGCAACGTTGCGTAACTAAATCGGCGGTAGGCTTTTTATCTATTTAACTAATATCCGACATTTCGAATTTTTAAAGAAAATTATTTGTCCAATTTCGGATGACGCTGGAGGAAGCGCGCCAGTGTACCTCTTGCGAAGTCTCGAATAAACTCAGTTAAAACTGTGAGAAATCGTGCGGAATTGTGTTGAATTAGAGCGTGGACAATTGACAAAAATTGATAACATAAATTAGCATGCGCGTGTAGTTGATATTTGATTAAGATATAACGGTTGAATGCGGCGTCTCCTGAAAGTATATATAAACAACTTGAATAAGAGACACAAACTTCTGACACTATAATTATTAATCCTTGTCACATGATCCATGCGTAGGGCTTATTTACGAATACAAAGATGTCTCTCAGGTCAAAGGAGTTGGGGTCTGCTTGATATACAGAGCGTTCCAAATGTTTTCCTAGATCTCTTTTTTGCAGATTCTACTCTTTATTTTCCTTTACCTTAGCGGATACAGGGTGTCTCAAATTTTCTTTCGGATTCTTCCTCACGCTTCCGCTGTAAATGTCCATTTACCTATGGAACGGTTAATAAATAAAAGCGGGCAAGAGGAAGTGCACACTGCTAGATTCAGAAACAGAAGACTTAGCAGAAAAATAAATAAGATGATGATAGATGGAAACTAGAAAGAAGCATGTCTGCACTTCCCATTCTATATTCCTACGCCATGCGTCATGTGGCTGTCGCTGCTGACAAGCATGTCCCATATCTTTGATGTCCGAAAGTGGCAGCAGCGCTTACCTTACGCTGGCAAATCAATCAATTAAAATCATTTGTCCATAACTTATCTATTTGATGCTTAATTGTTTTTCCAAGTGGTATCGAATCCCTCGAAAAAACTACATCAAGCTGCCCTTTGAGCCATAGGTTTATTTCAAAAACTACTGAAAAATCGACAATAATGCATGAACTGTGGGATCCTGTATATACAGGACCTAAATAAAATTAAAAGAGTGCGACTGAAGGCACTATGGGCGCAGTGGGACTCACTGAAAGTCATGAACGGGTTGTTGCGGAGAGCATGGGAAAGCCCGGATGGAAGGCAGGTGGTTATGCGTCTAGTGATTCCAAGGTGTCGAGTAGCGAAGGTGCTTCAGTAAGTGCACAGTGGAAGATCCGATGGACACTTCAGTGTTAATAAGACCCTGCAGAAAATACAACAACGATTTTATTGAATAAAAAGTCGTCAGGATGTGGAGGCTTGGTGTCGCAAATGCAAGATTTGTGCAGCCAGCAAGAGACCACAGACTAGAAGTAACGGTGAATTGAAGCAGTTCAGCACTGGATCTCCTTTCAAGAGATTGGCTAACGATAGAGCGGATCCCTCACCAGCCAGTGACCGAATGAAGGTTCAGTATGACCGGAAGGGTAGTTCAAAAGGGTTCATCCAGGTGGAGAGCTGGTTTGGCTGTACAACGGCGAAGGACAGGAAAGTCACAGAATATACCTTGGGATGGACCGTACATTGTTATTACCCGAATTAATGATGTCGTCTATCGGATTGAGCAAAGCAAAAAGTCCAAGATGAAGATCGTGCATTTGGGTAGACTGGCGAAATACATTGATGATTCTAAATTGCGTGACCGGGACGATCAGGCTTAAGGAGGGGGCAGTGTTATGCATTACACCCCCTATGATACGCCCATGACTAATAGTGACGTCCTGAAAACTTGTAGAAAGAGATAGAGTTTTCTAGAGTGTGGTGGAAGAATATTCTCGATTATGCTCTAGATAACTCTAGAGACAATTTCAGAGTATATAAGGCGAGATTCCCGGCGGAAGAGGAAGAAGTTTTGTAAAAGTGAAGTTTGGTAGCCAAAATAAGTGAGGTTAAATATCAAGTAGTGAACAAAGGAGAAGTATATTTTAGTTCAGGAAAAGTATTATGGAGTTCTGAGAAGTTATTAAATAAAGTGTTAGTGGTTACCCCTTGTTAAAATTATATGGAACCTACAGATTTTTACAGGGTGTTTCCTAGGGGTGGAAATACGCCACAATAATATACGAGTAAAATTGAAAATCTCTTTTTTAAACGTTTTTAGTTGGTTAAAAATGGGTTTATATTCATAACAACTCTAATTTCGGCAATATATTATTTCCACATCTACGTAGTGGATTGGAAGTATAGTAATCTTAAAAAAAAATGAGTATTTTTTTGATAAAATAAGTTTAGAATTCATGTCAATGTCGAGATTTAAAATTTGAGCGAAACAAATGTTTTTATCTGTTTGCCGATTGGTCTGTCGGTAGGTCGTCTGTCTGTAACCTTCTTTTGTCCGCACGTTTTCTCTGGAATGTTTTAAGATATTGACTTAAAATTTTATACACGTATGCATTGGTATTATAACGTGATCTGGAACTGGATTGGTTTTTGAACTTATCCGGTGAAGGAAATAGGGGTAAATAAGAAAAAATGAGTAAAACAAGCTGGAAAGAGTGCAGAAGCTTGAGATTCGGTGTATATACTAGAAGCGAAGTCACCAGATTTCTTTATAATTTCCATCTCACCTACCACCCGCACTCTACTATTAAAGGGGTTGATAAAATAAAATTGAGATATTGACTTGAAATTTGGTACATGTAAGTTATATAACCACATCTGTCTTTAGATTATATTTTGTGATGATTCTGGTGAAGAGTTTTGGGAAGTAGGAGTAAATGGGAAAATAAGTAAAGTAAGCTGATAAGAGTACAGAAACTTGGATTTGCTATAAACACTAGAAGCTAAAGCCTCATATTTTTTTATAACATTTTTCAACCCCCTCCCCGCCATTCCGTTATTAAAGGGAAGAGGCTGATGAAATTAAATGGAGATATTCACGTGAAATTTGGTAAGTACATGTATTTATTATAACCACATCTGGAACTAGATTATACTTTGAGACGATTCCGTTGAATGGTGGTGGGTAAGTGGAGGTAAATAGGGGAAAATGAGTAAAGCAAGTAAGAGTACAGAAACATGAGATTTTTTTAATAATTTTTTTCAAACCCCCTCCACTCCATTATTAAAGGGGTTGATAAAATAAAATTGAGATATTCATTTGAAATTAGATATACGTATGTATTATAAGGACATTTGATTGAGATTATTCCGTTAAAGGGATGAGGTGTAAACTGGGAAGAATGAGTAGAACAAGCTAATAAGATTCCAGAAACTTCATTTTTGGCGTGTATGCCAAGAATCAACGCCTCAAATTCTTTTATGACATCTGCCTTAAGTACTAGTAAAATTCTATGACCAATTATTTCCACATACTTACATACTAGAGTACAATTACAGTCAGGAAATTTTCTTTTAAAAAGACTTGGATGGAAAGTCTGGATGTGGAAATAGTGATTTCTTAGGCAGCGGTCTTTTTTTTTGAAATATTTGAAAAACGTTATAATTCTATTCCTGACGTTTTCAAATCTGTTCCTAAATAACGGAGTAGTTAAGTGTATGGATTACCCTGCACAGGCACGTGCTGATTGTCTAATACGTTAAAAACCAAATAAGTTAAATTAATAATAATAATTATGTAGTTCTATAACCTTCAACGGTTATAGAACTAGGCGAGACAAAATAAATATTGACACAAGCAAAAATATTTAGTTAGGTACCTTGTTTATTTAGTTATTTCATTATAAATATTTATTCTGGTTTACCACAAAACACCGGATCTGTATATCTTCATCTATAAAATACCCGTAAATAAAAAACTGTTAACCATTACTAGCCTTTTAAGAATGCACAACCTAGATTTCAGTAGGTGTGAATCAGTTTTTTTATTAATTGAAGACAAGCGAGTCGGTAAGTTCCAGTTTTAACGGCCCAAGTTAATGCATATAGGTGCGACACACGTAACGTGCATAATTAACAATTGTTACAACATTCATTATGTGAATCACGGTTCTTTATTTTGGTCTCTATATGAAAGTAAATTATTATTGCGGTGCTCTGATGCTTAAAAAAATAAAACTAGTAACACGATTGGTTTTTCATTACGTGTAGTGCAACAAACGCTTTATGTCGATAATAACTACCAAAAAATAACCTAAGTGACCTAGTTTTAGCGCTTAAATTACTTCTAAAATATATTGCATAATGCCTGTATACACTAGAATCTCTATCGTCAATACTTAATTTTTTTCTTTAAATAATGACACAATTGTACAGTTGCGGTTTCAAATTTTATATTTGGAAGCAAAAAAATTTATTTTGTTTATATTATTTTACACATATCGTAGAGGCAACTATCATTACTAGAATATATACAGTCCACTAAGATCACGACATGCGATGATATTGATCGCGTCAACAATACACAGACATAAGAGACAAATAAAAAATGGTAACATAACTAAGTAACATAAAATACATAACACATAAAATATTTAAGCAATATCTTGAAAATCGAAATAATAGCTACGTATAATTATAAGCAAGATAACGTAATATTAGTTAAAGTACAAAACTAATATCAAAAGAAACATTAACAAACGGAAATGCCTTACTTGAGTAGGTATTTCATTAAAAATTATTACATCCATGTACTTAGGATTTTTGATAGACATAAGGGATATTTGAATCTGTTTTTGGTATGAATGAATGAATTTAGTTGAATATTGAAGTTTAAATACGTACATATTTGCATTACAAGAAAATTTGGTAGTAAGATATTTAGAGACGAAAAGCTAGAAGAGTCATCTAAACCATGAAAGGCTTGCCCATGACTGTTCTCCTCTAGTGCACATGACTAATGCAAATAACAACGTAGACAGTGCGAGGTGGATTCTCTGCGGTTTTTGAAAAGGTATCTATGCATATTTAAATACACGATTTTTACTATTATTGATATTTAATTCCTTCTTCTTTTCCTTCAGCTTTCTTCTCTTACACACCTACACGTTTGTGTCTTTCCACACAGTGAGGTACCTAAGGGTAAACTTAGACTTCAAATTGTCGTGGAAAGACCACGTGGAAGTTTAATCGAGAAAAGCCTGTGCATCTCTATGGATCTGCAAATGAAACTTCGGGCCTAGAACTTGGTAAGGAATAAATCCAAGACATGAAATTTGGCCCTGTTTTCGCCACTTTGAAGGCAAATTGCTTATAACCGCCCGACAGAAATGTTTGCTACTACAGTACAGTACAAATTTTTAAAATATTTTCCTTTTTTAGGAGGATTACTCCAATGTTTAAGGATTTTTACCTATATGTCAAAGCAAACATTTTTGCTAGGTAACTAAATTTTTTTCTTCAATTTCCGGTTATTGCGTACCGACCGGAAGTTTAGTCTGCCAGCGTAATTGGCGTATATTAAGTATACAGATTCAGCAAATTTAGTTTAAGGTACGTAAACTTGTTTCTGCGCAGATAAACCACGCCTTGTCGTAGCACAATGCAGGGCATTGGTATAAAACAATAGCGCCATCACTTGACCGCGCCGAGTTGAGAACAGCGCACCCATTCTGCTTTTAATAGCGTAGCTGTTTAGACGTCTGGGAATAAAATAAATTAATCTTAATTTTGTTATTAAAATACCGTGTGTTCATATAACTGCAGAAAAAGTACAAATTGTGAAGTGGTACTTCGGGGGCCATTCCACTGAAGGCACAATAAATTTATTTACTGTAGCATATCAAGACAGACTAATCCCCTCAGGTAGCATAATTTCATACATTATTAAAAAAATTGAGAATTTCGGGTGTGTCGTGAATTATTGCAAAAAATGCTGTCAACCCAAACCCCGTCATCTACAAATGAGCGAAGAACGTGGAATTCGCGAAACTAATGTCTGTGAACTTGTTGAAACTAGTGAACCTTGTTCTAGCAGGCAAATTGCTGATGAAGTTGACATGAAGGAAAGAACTATAAGAAATATTTTGAAAAGAAATGGATACAGTTGTTTTAAAGTTCAAACAACGCAAGAAATATTTCCCGAGGACAATTTCAAACGCATGGAATTTTGTGAAATCATGATAAATAAAGTGACTGAGAATGAAAACTTCTTAAAGGATATATTGTTTAGAGATGAATCATCCTTTTCATTACATAGGTAACACAACCCATCCGTAGTACGATATTGGTCTCGGAAAAATAAACATTTGAGTGTTGCTGTGCGAACTCAGTATCCTCAAAAGTTGAATGTTTGGACGGGAATTTTATACAATCATATTATAGGCTCACTGCTAATCGATGGCAGTTTAAATGGCAATAAATATTTAGAGTTTTTACAAAACCAAATAATTCCTGCAGTTCAAGATCTTCCTGTCAACTTTGACGACATTTGGTTTCAACAAGACGGGTGCCCAAGTCACAATACCTTAACTGTTATTAATTTTCTGGAAAGAACATTTCCCAATCGTTTAATAGCTACGAGGGGAATGATAAAATGGCCCCCCAAGTCACCTGATCTAGCACCCCATGATTTCATTCTGTGGGGCTTTTTAAAGTAAACCGCGTACAAACATGCGTTTGAATGAACCAATAATTTAGTTGAATTACGGGAAAAACTTTGTGCAAGCATTACTCCAAATCAACTCAAGGATATGAGAGGTTCATTGTATAATCGGTGTGGCTATTGTTTGGCACAATAAGGTGGTTTGTTTGAATCCTTACTTCATTTATTTATTGATGGATAATTATTAGTTGATTTTAGTTTCTGAGGGTTATTTAATTTTCATTTCGGTTTTAATAAGAATTATTATTTTATTCCCATACCATTTACGGCTAAAAAGGAAACTGCAGAAATACTTTCAATAGAAGAAATTATTTGTCAAAAATGTGACAAATAACTTCTTCGCTTTTGACGAAGAGACATTGTCTCGTTTCGTATTAGAAATAATTACCTACGTCTGCACCCATCCTTAGTTCATGCCGTACTAAATTCAATTCATTGTGTGCCTCTGCTTTCACGATTTATGGAACTAGCGGGGCGTGGTCAATTACATCGTTATTCCTATACCCTAAACTGGATTTTCTGAATCTGTATATTACCTGTTTTGGTCAAATTTTCAGAGGAGACTATATGTATTTATTTCCAGACAAACCATTAATTACATAGCCACACACACAAAAAATTCTTTCTGGACTGGGGATCTAACCATGCTCACTATACCTGTTTTTGGGATCGCTGAATCCGAATCCGAGGTTTATGTAACTCCGTCACTTCAGAATTTTGCCATAACCTCGGAAAACCCATAATTTAAGCGATTTCGACATCTCTTCACATAACTCGCTGTAACTTTTTCTAGGCAAAAATGAACCCATCTTTTTGTACTAGATCGATTGCAAATTAAATTTCCAATCCGATGATGTGGGGCACGATATTCATCCGGAGCTTTTTAAGTGGGATATCGGCCGCCAAAGTGAGAGTTCCGGGGATTTCTCGAGCGATACGGCCCAGCTTCGAGGGCAATTTCTGCCAAACGAAAGTTAGCAAAAATCTGAAAAAAATTCAGGGGTACGTAGAAAGATGAAAAAATCGTTTGGCGCAAATCTGAGGTCTATGCGTACCTTGGTTTCGATATATGGCCGCTCGAGGTCGCCGGAAGGTGAACATTGAATTACTTTACCGTTTCCCGAGGCTATATCTCGAAAACGGAAAGAGATACAGAGCTGCGGTTTACTCTATTCGATTTCCCTCGCCTTTCTACATACCTGTGAATTTTTTCAGATTTTTGCTGGCACTTTCATTTTTCTGCAAAATTTCTAGGGTGAAGCGAGAGAAGTCGAATACAGTAAGCCGTAGCTCTGTATCTCGTTTCGTTTTCGAGATATAGCCTCGGGAAGCGGTAAAAAAAATTTTCACTTTCCGGTGACTTCTAGCGGCCATATCTCGAAGACCAAGGCACGCATCGACTTTAGTTCCACACCAAACGATTTTCTATATCTTTCTACGCACTGCTGATTTTTTTCAGATTTTTGCTAACTTTCATTTGCCAGAAATGGCCCTCGAAGCTGGGCCGTTTCGCTGGAGAAGCGAAATCCTCGGACCTCTCAATTTGGCGGCCGATATCTCGCTTAAAAAGCTCCCGAAGAATATTGTGCCCCACACCATCGGATTGGAAATTTAATTTGCAATCGATCTAGTACAAGAAAGATGGGGTCATTTTTGTCTAGAAAAAGTGACGGCGATTTATGTGAAGAGATGACGAAATCGCTTAAATTATGGGTTTTTTGAGGTTAAGGCAAAATCCCGACGTGATGGAGTTAAATTCGGATTCAGCGACCCTAAAAACACATAGTGAGTATGGTCAGATCCCCAGGCCAGAAAGATCTTTTTTTGTGTGGCTGTGTTATTTATATTGTTTCAAGATACTCGTGACGAATGAAATTGAAAAGGGGTTATGCACGTTTAGACAGGGAAGAAGGATATAAGTCCAAACAGTAATGTTATGAAATGGTAGGTACTGACTTCCTTTACTTCTTATAACTCGTGACTCTTATATCTGTTACACGGTACAGTTAGCTATAGGGAAACTCAAGATGTCTGGCTATATTTTAGCGTAATTATCTTAAAAATCGATGTTTTGATCCCTCATCCTTTTTAGCCTGAACCCTACATATACTAACTATCTATGCGGAAAGATATCGGTAACTATATCCCTCCATATCAGCCCACCATACAAAAAAATTCCAAAAAGCAAAAGTTTCGTAGTTATATGCTCTCTTCGATTACCGACCGACAGACAGTAACTTTCCGTCGTCAACTTTGCACGTCATTTCCTAGACTATTTGTGTCATTGTAGTGATACGCGATATATATCGATGTATCAAAAACATCAATGTTGCAATAGACGATGTCCGATATTTTTACATCAATAGCTCACATTTTTAAACATCGGTGTAATATCGCAGCAATATCGAAAAATATCAGACATAGTGGATTAAGAAAAGAACAAAGCGGATCTGAATCAGTATTTGGCTTACAATATAATTTTTTTATTTTGGCCATCTGTCGATTACTTCCGAAAGCTGAAATACATTTTTTAATTACATGTATCTATGCACTACTGATCATGAACAAATGAATATGATATGGGTAATAAATAACCGCTACTGCTCGGTAGCAGTGCAGCAACTATAGCACCAAACACGCCAATTTGCTTCACGGAAAATCAACGCTATGGCAAATAAAACTCGAATAAAAAAAACACTGGCTGAATTTTTTCTACATCAACTCCAATTTATCGAATATCGATAATTGGTAATATCGATGTTTTTTACACGAAAAACATCAGATATCGATACATTCGTTCGATGTTATCATCGATATGAAATATCGATAATTTCAGTTCGATGTCGCTATGTTATTGCGCATTCAATCTGTTTAGCACCTGAAATGTCTAAATACCCATAAATTCGTCAGTGTATTTCTAGTATTAATTTGGAAATTCAGTCTAAAGCATCGCTTCCAGGATAAGTCATATCAAAGCCTGAGGTGAATAAGAGCCCAGGCCGTGCTTGAATATTATAAATGATATTCGTATAAAAATACAGTTCACCAGATATGTTATGCGCTTACCTCAAATGGAAGTAGTCTCACCATTACCGGCCCTCTGCCTGATTTGATTTATGCCTGTCGCATAGCCGTAGATTAAATGATATTTATATTTAGTTTTATTGAATTATTCATCTAGTTGTTCATTAAACTAAATAATGTATTCTAAATAAATCATTTACATAATGCCCATCAATTAATATAAAGTAATGAAACAATATTTTCAATAATTATAAAGTGATTCGAAAATTCAATAATTGAAAATTGTGGGACGACGCTCATGTCTATCGTCTCTTTTTATGAGTTCCAAATTGAATTTGAATATTCTATACATACTTGGCTGCCGCTGTATATTTATAATAATAATAATAATAATAAACGTCTTTATTGATCAATGTATAATAAATTATACAAAGTTCAGGGCGAAGTTTAGCCTAGGCTATTCTTACACTTAACCCCAAGAGCGAAAAGAATAATTTTCTTTTCTCAGTATAATAATTGATAATAATCTGACAACATTGGTACTTACTAACTAAAATTAAATACTAACAAAAACCCCTAATTATCATTCACTAAGCTATTAACACACCTACATTTTATATATACATATATATTTATGGACATAAATAAGCAGTCATAAAACATACACAACCCATACATACAAGAAATGCTATATGAAAAACATTACTTTTACATTGCACATACATTACACGTGCACATACCCACACCCACACATACAAAAAATTCTATATTAAGATAAAAACATTACATATTACATTGCTCATTTAAAAGTAAAGTTCTTAACTGTTTTTTAAAGGTTGATTCAGACCGCAATTTTAAATCGGTTGGTAATTTATTATAGTAATACGCGGAACAGTAGGTAAAACTATTTTTATACATTTCTGTGGTGTGAGATGGTATATTATACATATGAGATGTTCTGGTATTTCTAGAATGAACAAAGGATCGTTGAACTAGTCTATTAAAAAGATAACTTGGAACTGTTGAACTAATTATTCTTTTGACGAAAACTAAAAAATGTAATTTCCTACGATTTTTCATGTTTAACCAGTGTAAATCTCCGTAAGTATGTGAGATATGGTCATATTTTCTTAGGTTAAAAATAAATCTAATGCAAGTGTTTTGAACTTTTTGGATTCTATTTTTGTCAGTAGAGTCTAGGCAAAACCCATAAACAACATCACAGTAATTAAAATGTGATAAGACTAATGTTTCACATAATATCTTCTTTAGTTTAGGTTCCAAAATATGTCTACTGGTATATAGAAGTTTTAGAGCACAATAGGCCTTACTCAATAAAGAGTTTACATGCTCCGTATACTTAAGGCGATTATCAAATATAATTCCAAGGTTTTTTGTACTATTTACGACTGATAGAGGTGCATTATTAATGGAAACATTAAGATCGGCTGGCATGTTCTGTAGTTGCTTTCTAGACCCGAAAATTATTAGTTTACACTTTGATGGATTAAGATGTAAATTATGGTCAAGGGACAATTTCCTAACAATTTCTAAGTCTGAGTTTATATAATTTTGTACTCGTTGCACTTGACAGGGAGGAAAACTGATATATATTTGGGTATCATCTGCGTAGGCTTGTACCTTACAATATTTAGTTGATTTTAGTATATCTGTTGTATATATAGAAAATAGTAGAGGCCCAATTACCGATCCTTGTGGTACACCTGACAATACCGGAAGTAAATTAGAGCATTCATTATTAAATAAAACCATTTGCTGCCTATTAGTTAAATATGATGTAATTAAAGACACTGCATTATCGGACAGACCATAATATTTTAATTTAAGACAAATGAGGTCATGGTTAATAGTATCGAATGCCTTAGAAAAGTCAAGCAACGCCACAGCTGTCATTTCTTTGTTATCGATTCCCCTAAGTATATCATCAGTAATTCTAGTTAGAGCTGTGGCGGTACTATGTCCCTTTCTAAAACCTGATTGATACTGGTCAATTATATAATTATTATTGGCATAGTCGAATAATTGTTTACACATAACCTTCTCAAATATCTTCGATAATGTAGACAAGATACTAATAGGTCTTAGGTCTTTTACAGAAGATACATCCGCGCCTTTTGGAAGAGGTATTATCAGTGCATTTTTCCAATTACTAGGAAAAACACCAATTTCTAAGCAGCAATTAATTATATGTGTAATGAATGGAATAATCTTAGGACAACAGTACTTTACCATAGTTAATGAGATACCATCATGACCACTGGCATTTGTTTTTATACCATCAATAATATCTTTTACCTCATCTATTGTTGCAAGCTTAAAATTAAACGACTTATTGCTAAATTTGTTGTTTTTATAATAATTAGTTAGTACACTATTATTGTTAACAGTATTAGTAAATGAGGACACGAAATGATTATTAATTTCAATACAATTGCCTACAGTAAGAGGTATATCTATGTTATTTGTCTTTTTGACATTTAACGTTTGTAGAGTTTTCCATGTATTGCTTATATTACCTTGATTAGAGGTTCTAGATATAAATGCTTTTTTTTCTGATCTTAATGTACTCAAAGTAATGTTTCTTAATTCTTTATAGAAAATATGGTCGTTAGGATTTTTTGTACTATTATATTTTGCTAAAGCCTGGTCTCGAATTTTCATTAGTCTTTTTAGATTCTCAGTAAGCCAAGGAGCCTTTGGCTTGCTAACTCTAACTTTTTTCATTGGGGCATGTATCTCAAATAATTTTGTCATAAGGAAAGTGAGCATATCAACTTTGGAATCGATATTATGACACCGTAGAATTTGATCAAAAGGGACATTGTCTAAATCGTTTAAGAATAAATTATAATCGAAATTTTTGAAGTCTCTGAATTGCACAAACTTCTGTTTAAATTTTGGTGCATTAACCTTTAGTTCACAAAAAACCATTTTATGATCTGATATTTGATCAACATTTTGTGTACCACAAGAGATGACAATGTCTCTGTTACTGACAAAAATAGGATCCAATAGTGTACTGCTTGTGTTAGTAACTCTTGTTGGTTCATTTAAAGATTGTGTAAAACCATAGGAATCAGAGCAGCGTGATAGGGCGTTATCTAAGTTAAACAGATTGACATTAATATCTCCAATACAGATCACTTCATCGACGGTAGGAATAATCAACGATAATGCTTGATCTAAATGTTCTATACAATCCAAAAGATTATAATTTGGTGGACGATAGAGGATTCCAATGGCGTATGTCTTACATTTAATTTTAATTTTAATCCATAATTGTTCTAAAGAATCCTCACATGGGATGTCTAAATTTATCACTTGTGCGTTAAGTTGAGTGGTAACGTATACACCTACACCTCCACCCCTCCTACTGGCTCTGTCACATCTATAGAATTTAAAGTTTGGTATTTTAACAGTGCTAGAATCGACATTCTGAGAAAGCCACGTCTCTGTAACTGCAAAAATATCAACCTTTTCAGTTGCTATTAGGGCATTGAAATCATTAAAACTACTAATAAGTGACCTTACATTTAAATGAGCAATCTTTAACTTGTTTAACATTATTTAATAAAGTCTAACTAATATTATAATGGGTATAATGTTATATGGTATTTACTGGGTATAGAGAATTACAAAAAAGTATATACAAATAAGTGGCGAGTAACAAAAAGATTAATAGAAAAAGCTGTAGTTGTTATCTGCAAGGTGCCGTGTGTATGATATGATATATTTATAAACTAACAATATTCAAATACGACATAAATAAATACAAAATTTAACACAAGTCAACATAAAGAAATATAAAAAGAACGTATTTATAAATAAGCAAAATATGTATTATAATACTATTATTTTTTATTTAGAATTAATATATTGTATTAAGTGACGTTTTCCTTCCTGAAGATGAATAACTATTGGCTATTTCGTACTATTCTGCGCAATTTTCGTGTTTCCTTTGTTGGGCCCTAGTCTTTATTTTCGGTTTAGCTCCACTTGGTTTTGTGGATTTTCTTTATAATTTTCACTGATATCTCATCCGAACCCGAGATGTGGATTTATTCTTTAAAGATGATATAATATTATTTTCAGTTACGGGAGTTAGAAATAATGAATTTAGCACATGCCTGTCTTTAACTAAATTATTATTATATTCATTTATACCTTTTGACATTTTGTTTCCGACGTTAACAACAAAATTATAAAATATCTTTGCATTTTCTACGTCACTGTCGATAAAGTTGTCCGAATCATCTTTAATGTTAATTGTCTAGAGAAATATTTATACTTCTGACCGTTATTTGTTGTTTAATTCATAACTTCTCATATTTTTTCGTTATTACCGGATGTAAAAAATTTATATTTATAGTAATTCTTTTTGCCTCTTTAATTATCATGTTTAATTTATTCCTGTATTGCTCATTTTAATTCACGAAACATCTGAATATTGTTAAATTTTTCATTTAGTCTTTCTTTCTTAAAGTAGGTATTTATTATTCCTATACTATTCTAGGAGTTTATTTTCCCGAATTTACTTCTTAACTGATAGTTATTGTTATGTAGAAAGAAATGATAAAAAAATCAGCATTATCAAATACTTTTAAAAATGGTCCATACTACATGTTAAAAATTCGTTTAATTAATATCAAAGAGGTCACATATAGAAAAAATTACACAACACAATATTATGAATAGTATACAAAAATCCAAACAAAAAATATGTTATTATTATTGTGATGCTTAAAAACAACTTTTACTTGATCTGAATATTTATAATATCCCACATTAAAAATGGAAAGTAATTTTGTTGTTTTGCATATGCTATTGTTTGCAAAACTAACAAGTTGTATTGATTGAATTGTGATGAAAGTTTTACAGCCTCCGAAACAAAACAAATGGATCGCAATAAAATGAAAAAGAAAAATACCAGTTTGAGATTGCGAAATACCGGGTTTGAATTCTGGGTAGGATATGAATGTTTAATGTGTTACGGTAGCAGTGACTTAAACCACGGTTGAGTAGCACTACATGGCTGTTGCTGTTTTCTCTCCTGAGTTCGAATTTCAACAAATAACAAGATAGAAATGGCTTGAGACCATACAGTCCCGGGTTTGACTCTTGGGTAGGGTATGGAAGTTTAGTCAGCTTTCACTGTATCACCTAGGTGGTAGCAGTGGGTTAGACTCTGGTTGAGCAGCACAACACAGCTAGTCGCTGTTATCTCTTCTGAGTTAGAGTCTCAGCTGCGACAGACGACAATGTCGTAAGGAATGAATGATTGTGTTGCTATTTGCGTGTGCATGTCCTGATTGAGTAGTGGAGTAGTTTTCGCTAAATTTCATTAGTACGTTAATATAAACAAGCTAACCATTTTACTCTTGGCCGATTTACTACACATGTTATACAATTGTTGCAGATTCTATAGGATACTATTCAAAGTTTTTTTGTAAATGATATTAGTTTCAAACATTTTTTGTTTAATTACAAAACAATTTTTTTTTCATTTAAAAAATCAATAACTTTTTTTATTTATTGTTCAACAATAAGATTCTTCCTCTAGCTAACACTAACTTACTCGGCAAATTTCAATACAGTCGGGCTTCTCCTTCTTAAGTTATCGTGCTTACAGAAACGTGACGGACCGACAGGCAGACAGAGGGACAGACGGACGGATATCTTGAAAGTTGTTCAGAATTCGATCACCAACACAGTGATATGATTTTTTTTCCCTACGAGCAATATTACCAGTTTTAGAAATGTGCCGATCGAATGCAATAAACTCTTCGTTTTGTATTTGCGAAGAGTATAAAACGTTAAAAAATCAGTATTGAGAATTTAATATATGATGACTTCTTGGGGCTACACTGTATAGAATACGAAATTGATCTTAACTACCATTGGTTTTGTAATTCACGGTACATAAAAAATCAACCAGACACTTTACGAGGAATTTTTAATAGTTATTTCAACTTTTATAGCATACTGCATTAAGTAAATATATAAGACTGCAGGCTATAAAAGTCTAGTAAAATGGTAACAGTTATGACTATTACAATTTATATGCATTTTTTATTACTAAATATGCAAATTAATATTTTTTATTATTGGTACCCTATTTTGATTATTTAAAGTACGCCTCAGAAAGTTTAAATCCAAGTTTTAAAAACGCGCGTGTTTTAAAGTTACCATGGCAACATCAATAACCAGAGAAACGTGAAGTCAAAATTTCAACTTTTTAATTATTGATCTGACAGGAATTTTTGCGGTATTATCCGCGATTCTGCTTTTCTATTTAAGTAATTAATGTTACAACTCATTGTAAAGCAATATACAATTAGTAACAACTGTAGTGACAATAGTTAATCCCATGTGACAGATTAATTTTTGTTTGTCCCATTTCCACGACACTGACAGGTATCCTGATGTCACATTACGAATTCAACCATTTTACATTCTTAATTCTTATTTCAATTTTTTGTAGTAATAATACCAGTATTTATGATTTCAAAGTGTACGAATAAAAAAAAAATTGCGTAAAGTATTCGTGGATAACTAGTCTTTAAAACACTTGCTGCACCGCCGTGCTCGAAAAATCGCGCGTGTTTTAAAGACCTGAATATCCACTTAAACTTTAATATACTATATTCTACTATGAAACTTAGTTAAATATACAGTCCCTCGTTTTAACCTCGTTTACCCCCGTTTTACCCTTGCTTGTCCTCGTTTTATTCTTATTTACCTCCGTTTACCCTTATTTACCCTCGTTGTACCTTGTTTACCCCCGTTTCACCCTTATGTACCCTCGTTTTACCCTTAATTACCTCGGGTCTCATCTCAGACAGACTCCTCACTTATATTCCTCTAAGGTGGGGCCATAACTACTCTTATGGAAAATGGTCTCCGGTGCAATTCGCCGGAATAGATATATGTTAGTCCTCACGAACTCCTGTTCAAAAGTTCTCATGGGAACAAGGTCAGAAAATGGACGGTTTTCCTGATACTTGATATATTTTTTTATAAAACGTCTTTCAGACTAGATACCGGGGATTTTTATGCGCGCTGATTCCAATTCTGATGTCAAAAGTGACAGTTGACAGCTGCCAGCTGTCAAATGTCAGATATAACTGAACGAAATTCAGGTGAATTCACTAGAAATTCTGAGCGGAGAAATGGACAATTCCGTACTTTGCTTCGAAGAACGCATAACAAAAGAAAGGGTCACCTAATCGATTCAATTTTTAAATAATGAAATTTTCACATTTGTAGACTAAAAGTCATCCAACGAAGGAAAAGTTACTCCATTCCAAAGACCGTTAGAGTATTTAGGGATTCCCTGTATGATGTCATTAATTATGTGTTTTAAAGTGAGAGCAAATAAAAACGACTATAATAAATAAATAATGATTTACACCAGACAGTCATGTTTTTTAATAAATATGTATTGTTATTATTTAAACATTCCTATTTTTATGATATTCACATAATATTTGTTTTTGAAAATATATAAATGTTTATGAAACATAACTAATAAGAATAATAAAATATACTGCTTCTATTGTAATTAAAAAATAAACCGTTTAGTCATATATGAGCATAAAATGCATATGCAAATTAGTTGACGTTCCACTTCAATCTGTATATATTTCATTATTTAGGTGTTGGGTCAATACTGAATTTCATAATTTCAACTTAACATACAACGTTTCGTCAAACCCGCGTTTGTCAGAGATTAACTGACAAGAGTACAATGTTGAGTATTTCATACATTATAATAATACTTACATAGCTTTCAAGGTTTGACAATGTCGATTTCCTAACATGTCAACTGCCAGTTTGAATAAGATTATACTTTTTTATAAAATAATTCCACTTTGTTGCAAATTTATCCCAATTGACTAATATCAATAAATTAAAATAATAGTAGTTGGAACGCAATGTATATGTTATGCATACATAATTATTCTATTTAATGTCTGATTTAATTCATTATAATGTCTGTATTGTGTACAAATAAATTATTACAAGGGGATATCACTATACGGTAATAAGTAAGGATCTTACTTAGTAAAACATAGTACATGTAGAATGATAGAGAAAAAAGCTATAAGAGTATTGACAAATACTTCCTCCTTCATTCATACAGTGTGCCACAAGTAAGACGAAGACATCTCTGTATTTTATTTATTTTTATAAGAAGAGATTTGCATTTTGGTGCAGAAGCAGAACTTCTGAAGCTGCGTTTCTTAGAGTATTCAACTCAAATGTCAGGATGTAATCTCAGCCTACTGCAACCTCGCGAATTAGACTGAGTCTCAGTATCTTGCATCGCGTTGAAAAAATCGAAGAAAGTTACTTGAAAAACTTTATCACAATCTGATTTTAACCTTGCATATTGAGTCTCGACTAAAAATTCAAATTTTGACGTTTCTTTGTCATTTTCACTCCAAAGTTCCAATTTTTCATTAGCAAACCATGAAAACAATTACAATTGTGAATGTCAGAGAATACGGCAGACTTGACTTGGAATAAATGTTCCAGAACTCAGGAAAGTTGGCAACAACAACCGCAAAAGAATTGAGTTGAAAGGGACTACTTATAATTTGAATTTTGTTGAATAAATAATTTATCGTGGTCTTTTTTTAATATTGACAATGTTAATTGTTTTCATGGCTTGCTAGATAAACGTGATACAGAATTCTAACTTCCCAGTGAAAAAGACAAGAAATAGATCACCAATACCCCGAACACGGATATCCAAATTATTTAATGTTAACATGGTTTAACCTGGATTCATTAGAAGACAGAAGATTTATTTCAAATTAATTGTTTATTTACAAGCTGATCAATAATACAATAGACTCTTCGGAACTCTTATAGCAACCTTACTTTTGCACTACCATATAAAAGAATAAATATCCTAACTAAATCACCCATTTATTCAATGATGGAAATATATAACTCTATTGGTAATGATTGTGACATGTTTATGTTTAGCCTTTCTTTAAATAATTACTCCAAGACCATAATACTCTGTGTCCGAAATAGATTGTAACCTACATTTAAGTAGGTACATAACCATAATATTAAGCTATTCTAAACTAAATAATTATTTTATACTTTTATATTTTATACTTTGCATGTATGTAGTTTATTTTTATTTGTAAAATTGACTGTAACTGGAGGATTCTGTTGGGACTTTTTATTATTATTATTATTTTCCCCAAAAAGCCAGTCGCCCTTCTCTCTGCCTCCGATACTACCAGAGATGGTACGCTGATAATACCAGAGACCACTCTCTACTAGTCTACGCCGTAGAGTCGTACGCAACGAACCAAGAATTACGGCCTTCTGTATATGTCTCAATCCACCGAGGGATTCTATTGTCATTACCAGAAATTTAAGAGTGTGGTCCGGATACAGTCTGCGGAGTTCGTAGAGAAGATCTCGATATTTAGTCAGGTGCATTAGCAGGTGCATTAGCGCCTCCGGCGCTCCTCGGCAGGCCTTGTAGTTTATATCAGGGACCTCTCTGCATACCCAAGACATGACTTTGATAGATGAGTGTGTTAAAGACAACGTGACAAGCCATGATGAACTCCTCGGTCTTAGACTTCAGCCCAGCTGACCTTAGGAAAGCCAAGGTTAGCTTCTCAGATAAGCCCCGGTCTTCTATGTTCTGGAAAAAATTTCATGTAAGAGCCTCTCTTTATGTAGAAGATTTCAGTGTTCTACTGCTTTTGTGTGCGCTTTCAGCTGAGCAGGTTCCAGCTTGGGATTACTCGCCCAGTGTCGAAGTCGAGACCAAGTTCATCGGCTGCTTTTTGTATTGCCTTAAATAGAAATGCTCCTACCCCTGTGGTTTTATGGTTACAAACCATGCAGAGGAGGGGGCCCGAACTCTTGATGATTTTACAGACTCCATCCAGAGCAGACCTGTTATGCAGATACTCTAAACTCAAGAGTTCACGGCCTCCATGCTGTCGCGAGAAATATAACCGTAGAACGGACGATTTTGGATTCAAACTTCGATTGAGGCGCACCATCTTTCGGTTCCTATGTCGAGTTGACGTAGCTCGTATTGCGTCCACTTCACTACCCCAAAGGAGTAAAGAATGATCGGAGCGGCAAGCATGTTTGTTGCAGACACTTTATTCTTCCCGACACTTCATTATTAGTATTATTATTATTCAAAAACGTCACAACTCTTTTTTCAGTTGGTTGCATTCACACTAGGAAAAAAATTCACTTTATCCTATAGTGAGGAATTTTCGGACCAGATGGCAGGTCTGTAATATAGTTGCTTTCTGCGTAATCTTACTGATGTGGAGTAACTGTAATTTTTCCAAGTAACTTAGGAACCTAGTCGGACCACTCCTTTCACTGAGATGACTAATGTGATTATGGTGATATATTTTAGTCTCCAATTGCACTTAAGTTCGACGGCCATGTTTTGGTATTTATCAATCTTTCGATATTCGGTTGTTATTAAATTAGTAGTAGGTATAGCAACGTCGATGATGTAACCCTTCTTCTGCTCTTTATCTATATGGACTATATCAGGTCTATTAAAATCTACGCTCTTGTCCGTTGTTATAGGTCTGTCCCAGTATAATACCGATGATTTATTTTCCAGCACAGGTTGGGTGTGTATTTGTAGTAACGGGCTACTTCTTTAATTAAATATTGTTTTATGGCCAGCTGCAAGACTACATCCCGCGGTCACGTGCTCTATGGTTTCACCCTGCAGATATCGCTCACATTGAGATGTAAGATGTGCGTCTCGTAATTGCAGGTTATTACCGCTTTGTCTTGAGTGGCGAATATGGAGCCCTCGGTTTCAGGATGCAGATAACCTTTTGCCATAAACCATGTCCATGCTTTCCCGTCTATATTTTCCCCACTCAGAGAGTTGCGGTATCTTCCATGCAGGGCTTTCATTCTCCAGGACAGTAACATTTGAGAGGACAGGTTCATACTGGCTGGCTCTTCCCCCTCTGCATGTGCTAGGTTCATGGGAGTGAAGTTTCGGTCATATGGGAAAATTTTCTTTATGGTAGTATGAAAATGTGACCGAAAGTATTTGCGTAGTTTAGAGACTTAGTTTTTATATTATCATTATGGATGATAAGGATGATAAATTACATCCTACCGAAGTTAACCAATTTCAAATCTATATATTCAATCAAAAACTCCTCCGAATTTATTAAAAACACAGAAAATCTGATCTTACCGGACAACGCTAAATTAATTTCATTTGATGTTAAAAGTTTATTTACCTCTATCCCGCTTACGGAACTAAAATTAATTCTAAATAATTTAATAGATAATTCACAGATTGATATAACTGAAGAAATAGAATTAAAAAACATACTAAGAATTTACATTGAACAAAATCATTTTCAATTTGACGGTGAATTTTATAAACAAAAAGACGGCTTATGGGTTCCCCTATTTCTCCGTTCTTAGCAGAGATATTTATGGCAAACTTTGAAAATGTAATTTTTAGTAGTAATAGCAACCTAAATGTACATGTTTTCTATTGGACTCGTTATGTTGATGATATTTTTTGCATATGGACCGGTACAGAACGGAATTTAAGTAGTTTCCTTAATTTATTGAATTCATTTAATAGTAGAATCCAGTTCACATTAGAGAAAGAACAAAAATGGTCAATTAAACTTTTTAGATATGAATATTAAAAAACATCGTAATCAATTAAAATTTAGTATTTATCGAAAACCCACTACAACAGACACAGTCATACATTATAATTCACAACAATCTTGGCAAATTAAACTCTCTCCGTTTCATAGCCTAATACATAGACTCACAAATTTCCCCTTAGACGAAGATGAGTTTAATAAAGAATTAAACATAATCAAACAGATTGCAATAAATAATGGATATAAGGAATCACTAATAGAGAACATGGTTAAAAACAAACAGCGAAAATTACTTAAAAAGGAATTTTTTACTGTAACTAACAAAACAACAAAGTACAATTTTATTAATTATATTCCTAGGTTTAGTGATAAAATAAGTAGAAAATTAAATAAGTTCGGCATCTCCACAATAAGTGTAAACAAAGCAAATTTAGGAAGTATTTTAGTTAAACAATAAAGAAGAAATAAGTAAAGTCAACAAATCGGGGGTTTATGAACTTAAATGTAAGGACTGTAACGCGGTATATATTGGCCAGAGTGGTAGAAGTATAGCTAATATAGTAAAAGAACATACACAATCTATTTTAAACAACACCAAAAACACAGGAATGTCAACACATTGCATTGAAATAATCATTTTATCGACACAGAGAATATTAATTTAATCCATTCAGGAAGAAAAGGAAAACGCTTAAACCTCCTTGAACAATTAGAAATAAAAAAAATCCCTTAAAGGCAACACTTGTACCACCAATGACCAACTAAATTTTATAAACACAACAAGGTTTTAAGAATAGCCCATTGAATTATATTTCGAGTAGGTAGATCCTTAGTTTTATTACTTGAAAACCCCGTAATTTCACATGTTTGGGTATTATTGCATTTATTTTTAGAACAACCGCCCTTATAGCTTTAGTATTCATCTGTAATGCTCTTGAGAAAGGCCTAACAAGCCGAAACGTATGTAGAGTGTATAAAAATACAGTTTTTATTTGAAACAACAAAAAGCATTGTTTTTCCCTTTTCTAAAAATAATTATTCTAAAGATGTTTCACAAGGAACCTACCACATGCTCAATCCAGTGTATTAAAATAAGATTGTGAACAACTGTTCCTCGTAACTTTTCTCGATATCTTTAACGTGACATACAGAAATTAAAATAAAATTCGTCTTCTCTCTAGTGGTAAAATCAAATTATTTTCCTAAATGCTCACAGGCTACTACCATTTCTAATTCGATTAGAGAATTGCAGTTACGAAATAGGTCAAATTTTTTTCAGGAAATAAAAAATATATTCACTATGGTTAAAATTTGCAATGTTCTCACTAAGCACCTAGATAATTATTGTTGTTTTGTAACAGATTCACGTTTAATAAACGATTACATACTAACATTATGACACTGGATATGTTGGTTAATCAACCGTTAATTGCGGGCGATAGTAGGCAGATCCGTCCTTGTACTGATGCCTGTACATCACAATATGCCTCACAGTTTCCGTATTACAATAACTAAATATTGCCGAACGTTCAGTGATCCGAAAAATTGCCATGAATAATTGTCAGATAATAATTAAGTGTTACAAATTTCTGATCGATTTGAACTTCATTGACATCGATTCAAATATAATGCTGTAAATTTGTCCACTATCAAAAAAAAAAATCATGCATGATAATAATAGACAGTGTGTTTCAAAAATGTTGCACCAAATTTCATTTGAACGTGTCTACGGAAATGCACTGTTTTCGTTTTTTGATTTACAGTAATAATTTTTGTAATTTAAAATAGGCGTTATTTATCGTAGTACTCTTTTTGATAAGATTTTGGTGGAGCAAATGGAAAATTTTCTGTGTTAACAAAATATTGTTTTGGAATGTTTTTGAAGTATGCAAAAAGTCATCCATCTGTTTTGTTGGAATACACCATTATTGACTAAATTAAGGTTCATTATAAAGTTCATTAAGAGTCAAAATTCCTTTAAAAGGCATACCTAAAACTATTAAGGCTAAAATGTATAGACCTATAAATATATTACCAGCGTTAGAAAATATTTCGAGAGTGTAGTATACCTGCAGTTTTTCGATTTAATAATATAAAAAAAACTAGCAGATATTAGCCTGGTTTTAGAGAAGATTTTAGTTGTGAAAGTGAATTTGAAACTGCATGTAGGTGGAAGGAAACTAATGGATAAAGGAAATATGACGGGAGTATTACTGAGATTTAAAAAGAGCATTTGAGATGATTGGCGGGAGGATTTTGTTGGATAAGCAGAATAAGTATGAAATTTGTGGTATAGTATAGAAATGGTTCGAATGTTATTTAAATAACAGGAGGCGAAGGGCGAAGTGTGAATTTGTGATCTCAAGCGAGATGACTAAAAATATAAGGTACCTCAGGGAAGTGTACTTGCACCTCTACCTTTCAAAATACTATTTTGCGACTCACTGTATACAGGATGTACCAATAAAAACTCCCAGGCCGGTTATATTCTAAACGAATAGAGATATTTTAATTCTGTAAAAGCCAATTTGTAGAGCATAAAGAGAGCTTCATTTTTGAATATTTGTTTTTTTAATATATCAGGCGCTGTGATCTAAAAAAATATTTCGATGGGAGAAACTTTGAAATGGGGTTTATGTGAAAGAAAATGCATTTCTAAGCAGATTATGTTCTAAAAAAAAAAATAACATAAAACTAACCGTTTTCGAGATATTTGAGTGCAAATGTTGGCATTTGCCAATATTGAATAACTGTAATCTCTTCAACATTTCAGTCCTTAAAGTGGGACTGTATTTAATTTACAAATTTTAGAAGAAAATATTTAAAGAATTTTTCATATAATTGTTTTGTTATTAGGTTAGATTATAATTAAAAATATTTGATATCTAGTATAATAACCCTTATACCTTATAAATTAAATACAATTAGAGTTACCTTTGGAATAATAGTTTTTTATACCTTATAAATTAAATACAATTAGAGTTACCTTTGGAATAATAGTTTTGGCATTTTTCAATTTCAATCACATTTTGTTTATCGGTGTGTCAATAGAACTGTATTATTGTACCTAATTATTGTTTTCTTTGTGAATATTTGTTATTAAATATGGTTTCTCATACAAATGAAGATAAATTAAACATGATTTTAATTTATGAGGAATGTCGTAAAAATGCTTCAAGAGCTGTAAGTTTGTATGAAATACGTTTTCCTGACAGATCTTTACCAGATCGGAAAACTTTCGTAAGTTTGTGTTCTAATTTGAAAAATTATGGAGGCTTTAAGAAACCAAAAACAATAAGAAGAAAAAGAACTGCAACTGATGAAAATATTGCATTGGTATTAACATCAAGTAGAAAATAACCCAAACATGAAAAAACAAATATTGCACGTTCCACCTGCCACAAAACAAACTAATGTTTTCCATGTAAAGTTCATTTAGTTCATCATTTGATTCCAGGGGACAATGAGCGGAGATTAGATTTTTGGCGCAATTTTCAATTTTCTTAGAAGAAAATCCAAATCTTTTAGATACAATTATGTGGAGTGATGAAAGTCGATTCCACAACAATGGAGTAATCACAACGCATAATTGTCGTTATTGGTCTCAAGAGAATCCTAGGTGTATGAGATATACCAGATCCCAGAATCGTTTTGGAGTAAATATTTGGTGTGGTATCGTTAATGGTTACATTGTTGGCCCATACCTCTACCATGAGAATTTAACAGGTGAAAGATATTTACAATTTTTGAAAAATGATTTACAAGTACTGTTCAGGAATTTGCCCGCTCAGTTGGATAATATGTGGTGTCATCAGGATGGAGCAGGCCCACATAATCATCAAAATGTTGTTAATTATTTAAATCAAACATACCCAAGAAGGTGAATTGGTACCAATGGAGTACTTAGATGGCCCGCTCGGTCTCTTGACATTACTCTATTAGACATTTATTTATGGGGATTTTTAAAAAGTGAAGTGTACAAAGAACCAATAGAAGACATGGCAGATAAAATTTATGCTGGTGTTGCCGCCATTAATATGCATACATTATTAAAAGTTTGTAAATCTGAAGTAATTAATAGGTTTACGGTGTGTGTTAATGAAAATGGCAATAATTTTGAACACCTATTAAAATAGTTATTTTAATTTCATTAGTTCGTAAAAATTGTTTTATGTTCGTAATTGTTTTTTTTATTTCTTAAATGTTTGAATTATATGATAAATAATATTTTTAGTTTTTTTTCCAAGGATTACTTCAAATATATTTAATTCATGAGATATGAAAAATTCTTTAAATATTTTCTTCTAAAATCTGTAAATTAAATACAGATTGTCCCACTTAAAGGACTGAAATGTTGAAGAGATAACAATTATTCAATATTGGCAAATGCCAACATTTGGACTCAAATATCTCTAAAACGTTTAGTTTTATGGTATTTTTTTTTAGAATATAATCTGCTTAGAAATGCATTTTCTTTCACATAAACCCCATTTCAAAGTTTCTCCCATCGAAATATTTTTTTAGAGCACAGCGCCGTCTATATACTTATATATTACAAAAACAATTATATTAAAAAAAGAAGCTCTCTTTATGCTGTACAAATTTACTTTTACAGAATTAAAATATCTCTATTTGTTTAGAATATATCCGGCCTGGGAGTTTTTATTGAGACACCCTGTATACAGGGTGTCCCAGAATTTAGTTAAGTATCGTGGTTATTTGAGAAAAAAATGGACTAAAATAGATTATAAATGACATCAAGGAGTCGTTCTGCTTACACCGTAGAAATTGTCTTTCTACTTACAACTCTTATCGCCTTCAACTTTTGTTTTTCAAATTGTACTCTATGAAATTTTACACTTCAGTGGAATCCCCACTTGCTACCTGCTACCTGTGTAACAGGTAAGTATTAGCGTTTTTTTATTATATACTCGTAAAAATATTGAAAAAGGCATATCACAGTATTAACAATGGAGAGACGATTCCAATGGCTAGCGGGTGCAATTTGAAAAACAAAAGTTGGAGGTGATTTCTTAAGGGTTGCAAGAAGCAAGACGGTATCAAAATTGTAACAGATGTCTTTCATAATCTTTCTTAGTTCATTTCTTATCTTCTGAAATAACTCATATAGAGCTTGTTAATTAAATTCTGAATCCTCTCTGATTACAAATAATTTTTCCAGGACTAGTTTGCTCTATTGTGCTTGACATTACAATTTATGGCCATATAATCGGTGGTATAACATAATACGATTGAAAGGGATCACCAATCTTGATGGTTTCCTTTATTACTCAGCGCCAAATAATGAAGTAAACGACCTTGAAAATTATGAAATAAATTAATGATATTAAGGCGTTTTATTGGTATCTTAAGCCGGATCTGAATGCTAAATCAATAACTCAACATGAAGCCGGTTCTTAAATATGAAATATCAAATAGTGCCATTACGAGAAGTAGGTAACACTTTTCGTTTAAATCATGCTAGTCTTCATTCGCAACCTTAATACAATATCTTTGTAGCAGCTGCAATATCAAATTTCTAAATTGTTTCCGTATTACTGCACGCTATTCGGTTAGATAATAATATAAGTTTGTAGCAAAATCTTATTAAAATATATGCTAATATGTTACACTGTATAATTTAAAAAACGACAATGTCAATACAATTATTTATTTCTATTATTAGAAGGGGATCTACGGGCTCGAAATCGACAAGGGGGGCTCGACTAAAGGGTATACAAAAACGAAAACTGGTGGATTCATATGTAACATTTCCTGCCGTATTCGAATTTCGAATTCGCCAATTCACTTGCAATTGCGACATTGTAGAAAAATTCATTTATTTGTAAAAACTGTAAAGAACATGAAGATATGTTTTTTATTGTTTCTCAATCAATATCACGTTTACTATTGGAGATATCGAACTTAAAATTTAACCAAGTATTCCCTCAGCCCTTGTCTTAGGTATAGCGAAACTAAAAGTTCTTTTCCTATGATACATTTTTTATAAAAAATAAAAACACCCGTACATGTTGACCAAAAACTGTAAAATGCATCGTAAAATATAACAGGCCACAAACTTTTTTATTTTTAAAGTTAGATGGGTGGTGAACCGAAGTAAGTGGGGTTTAAAATTCAAAGAAACTTTTTTATTTGAAATATATTTTTATGTGATTGTTAGTTTTTCCACACTAGAGCTGGTAACAGAGCGCACGCTGTATAATAACAGTGTACCTATCTTGCTGGCTAGTGCAGGCAATGACCAAGTGTTTTCTTCAGTTTTTTTTTTATAGTAATCTTGGAAAGCCACTTGTTACAATGTTTTATAGTAAATATTTAGAATCGCTTGAATCATGGAAGATGACCGTAAGTTTTTGAAATAATTAATCTTATTGTATTACTTATTATTTGATTCGAATAAATACTTGTAGAGTCAAAAATTAATTATAATGCAATGTCATGTATCAAAAAGATAGTGCCGAAACATTAGAAAATGTACGAGTGAGACTTTTGATTAATTAAAACGGATTTGTATTCTATCACATTGGGCACAGAACTACAAAACAAGCACTTATTTTTAAGTACAAATCCCGTGTTTGACGCAATATCTGGGAGTTCCTACACGTGAGAATTTTAGAAAAAAAAAAAAAAGGAAAAGAGAGCTGTCTCCAAATAAAACTGAACTACTTTATTTAAGATCTAAAGCAAAAATATTTACATGATTAATATAAAGATGTGCTTCCTGTGCGATAAAGGCAGGGATTTAAGGGGAAATAGGAAACTCATTCCAGTTCCCACTTTTAATAGACAAATACAAATTTTAAAAGGGCTAAAAAGACATACATAATTTATTACTAGATGTAATTCAAGGACATGGTGATACCTGTGTAGATATGATAGCTTATGAACTGAAATATCATAAACATTGCATGACCAATTTTTTAGAACTGAAATCAAGAGATTCTGTGTGTAAAAGTAATTAAGAACAACGTATGACGTTTAAATTTACGACACTTAAATGCATTGGATTTTTCTTCTAATAATTGATTATAGTTTCTTTTACGTATAAATACATCCGGTGCATTAAGTTTTTTTTTACAATATTCATACCAATAGTTAGCGCTCCTTATAAAGAATGTTAAATTTTGCCTCCAATTACTCAAATTATTCCTTCCTCCAACAGAAAATGGCTTCTTATATCATGCGAAAAGAGATTTCCTCCAGATTTCAATTTAGAAATCGTCCCATTAGAATCATCTACATCTGCCTAATATTTTTCATTTTAGTTAGTATAAATTAGACAAGAGAATGGTTCCAATAATGACGACCAAATAATCAAAGCCTAAAAGTTTCAATTTACATTCATTTTGTACATGTAAAACTTATAACTGCAACAGTCATTATCGTTGCTGTGCAGCAAAAAGTTCATATAAGCGTGGAATCGAATATTTTTTGTATTTTTTTTTTATCGAAAAGTGTACATAGTCGCGAAGAAATATTTGCGTTAATTCTCCAATTAATATTATTTTTATAGGAGAAATTATGATATTAACAATAACAGTAAGTAACACACAGTAAGTAAATAAGGCGTTTCGATTTTATTTAAAAATGTTTAGTAAATATGTATAGTGACAAATTAATGTCCACTTATGAATTTATGTCCAAATGTTGTATAATCTTCCTGTAGATTTTTTAATAGATATCGTTTTATTTTTGTTTTCTCTTTTCTCCTAGCAATTAATTGGTTATCTATGTACTAGTCCATATTATCATTACTCTTAGGCATTAAGATTTTTTATTTCTGTTACAAAAATGAAACATTTTCCTTTCAGTTTTGTTACTTTAACAAAATCGCCTATTCATTCTTATAATTCTTGTATTTGTATACGATTATATCGAATCTAAATTGAATATTTAAATTTATTATTTTTAATGTGTGTTTCATAATTAATAATTGAAATGAAACAAAATAATGTGTGTTCCATTTCGATTAATTAATTCTTTGAGAAGCAACAGTTATTCCGTACCCAATGCAGTTTTATAGGCATAGTTATAGTTATCAGAAGCGAAACTCTGTGTTGCTGGCGCACCGAATTTTAACAATTCATTTGCGACTAAAGTAAACAGCAACAAAAAGAAATATATATTCCAAAAACTTCCTTCACTTTTAAACTTTATTTTTTGCCCTTATAATATCTTTCTATCTTTAATAATAAAAAAGTTTCTCGCTTACTGTATTTTACAATGCGTTTTCGTATTTTTGCATAACATGTAATAGTTTATATATTCTTTATCAGTATCTCTCACAAGGCTCGAGATACTGAGTGAGAAATAAGAACATACACATTGTCATGCTTTTCCGAGTTTTGACAAAAATATGTTTTTTTCTCCAATTTCGCAATTCCGAATTAACTGGCGAACTCGAAATTCAAATCCATCAGAAAATTTTACATAATAATCTGTTTTTCGTTTTTATATACCCTTTAGTCGACTCCTCCTCCTTTAAAATGCATCGTAGCGGGCTATAGACTCTCTACCATACAGTTTCTCACATGCCTACCTAGCAACTACAAATTAAAATATGAAATATAAATTCAATTTTTTCTTAAACAGAATTTAACCGCTTACCAAAATGGTCACTAAAAATTATGAAATAAAATTTCACCATCTCGCGTCGCCTGGTTAATTGAATCTTATTACCTAATATAGATATTAAAAGTCGGCTAAAAATACGCTTGTGTAAAAGCTAAGGCCTCAGATTTCTCTATAATGTTTTTCAACCACCCTCCAACACCTTCACTCCATTATTAAAAGGGTCGGTAAAATAAAACTGAGATATTCGCTTGAAATTTGGTACACGTATTTGTTGTAATGACATCTGATTCCGATGATTCCTTGGAAGGGGTGGGGGGTAAATGTGGCACTCCAATACAAAACCATTAAATCCATTTTTTGCTATCGATCTGGTAAGTAGCAGTTATGATATGTCTATCGAGGGAAGTGGGCTCATATTACACAATGTTTACTTGGTTGTCATAACAACAGGGAAATAATGTTATTTCCAAAGGGAAGTCCATCAAACTGGAAAAATTTCTAAAGGTAATTGCCATTAGAAAAAAAAAACACCAGGATATTCAATACATGTGAAAGGATATTCAATACATGTGAAATATTCAGTACATGTGAAATATCGATTTTTAGTAGAGTGCATCCAAAACAAAATGTCAGAAAGTCGGTTTTTCTCGTCTATCTGCGAATGTAAATTTTTCATCGAAAAAAGTTTCAAACAATAGTTGTAGGCATTTGAAAAACCTGCAAAATGACGTCCGCTGAGTCAAAATCGGATTGTTAGATTTCTCGGAAATAAAAAACAAAATCGAAAAATGACATTTTTAAAATTTGCAATAGTTTTTGCAATTATTAATTTATGGTATCAACAATCTCTGAAAATATGCGACATTATGTGCTTAAAAAGTGACCGCAACCCGAATTCCCACGGATGAACAGTTTCCGAGAAATTCAATTGTTTATTAAAAAAATCATTTTAGTAACATTTGAATTCCCCAGGCCCTCCGATTTCGATTTTACAAAAAGCTTTCTACTCTTCAAGAGTTGTGCTATCACTGAGCTCAAAGCCAAGTTTAAATCACTTATCTCAAAGCCAAAGTCAAATATTTCAATTAAGTTGCTTAAACACACCGTTGAAAATGATGCCAATTTCGACAAGTGTCTGGGTACACCGAAAATCCGGAACTTCGAGCATGAACATCATGTAATGTGTAATAAATTCCACAAGTCGAGAAACTGAAATATTTCGTGTTATTTTGTGAAAAAAAGGGGGGGACACCCCCTGCAACGGCGCAACTCCCCTTTTCTTCGTCTCCGACGCAAATACTGCCTGCGGCGCTGATAATTATTAACAGTTAGATATCAAAATAATAATCTACTAACCTAAACTAAAAATATCACACGAAAGAATGAAATTATTTTAAGCAGAGTAAAAGCCTATTAACCTAACCTAAAGAACTCATACAAAAGAATTTGAGAAAAAATATATTAATCGTTACAGAATTAAATAAAAAAAGTTAGGAATTTGATCCCGGGACCTTTCGCACCGTGCGCAAGCGTAAGCGAGACTCAAATCTTCAAATCAAAGCTAAACTTAAAGGAAGCATGGAAACATAAAAAGAAGCATCTCAAAAACACCTACACTTCCAATTCTATATTCCTACCCCATGCGTCCTGTGGGTCTCGCTGCTGACAACAAGCATGTCCGACGTCCAATCCAGCATATGCAGTCGGTGCGGCGGTATATAAAATATACAGATTAGATACTGGAATCGGCAGCAACGCTGCCAATCAATCAATTCACTTTCATTTAATTTTCCAATTTAAGAAAAATTCATACGCCATCGTATATAATTTTCTCGATTTTTCGAGCAACAAGTTTATTGAGGTGATTTCTGCAGCTTCCCTTACCTGTGGCGGTGTCAAGGAAATCTCATTTTCACTGTCAGTATCCATTTATTTTATTATATTATTCTTTTTGCAAAATTATTGTAAATAACGTTAACGTTTAAATCGCACAAATTTTGACGTTTCAAACCAATAACAAGGGCACGTAGGTAAATGGTTTTAAAAACAATGTTGGAGATTGCAGCGTGTTGCTAATAGATGATGCACCTCTTCGTCATGTAGCATTTGAGTGCTTCCAAGAAATCTTAGAGAGACAACACTTGCCTTTTGGTTGCTGCAATTTTAAACTTTTAATAAAAAGTCACTAACGTGATTTCCTATAAACAAACAACTGATTGTTCTCATTATTCACTAATGAATAATACTAATAATAATAATAATAATAAAAGGTCTTTATTTCCAATACAAATATAAAAAAAATTAAATAATATACAGTTTCTGCAAAAAAAAAAAAATACAATTATTGGAAAAAGCCGAAGATCACGTAGTCATGCGCTGCATGACTTTTGTTTTTCATCTTAAGCTGTACACTAGTAAACATATCCATATAAGCACATACACAAATACACAAATACTCGTTATTCACTGCAGGGAATAATAGATAGCAGTATCCTTGAGGAAACACATACATTATAATGAGTACATTATTTTATAGTCTGGACAAACAACTGTATTTTAATTTATTAACATTAACATTAATCGAAAAAAATTATGTACTTTACATGGGAAGTAAGGATTTACACTACCACGCCTGCGCCTGACCGAATCCCTCGCTAACGCTCGGGGTTCAAACCACAGCCTCGGTAGTGTAAATATTCCTTACTTCCCTTGAAAATTAATACACTATTCAACAATGCACGGCATATAACATACCATTATATTATTCAGTAGAGTATCATGGTCAACGCAGTCAAAAGTCAATAGTCAATAAAATATGTTTGAAAGTGTTGAAATGAATAATTTTTTTAATAAAATCATACTGATTGGATGGTAATTTGATGCAGTATGAATAAATTTATTTTAATGTATTTTACAATATGTGGTAAGAATGCATAGTGCAAAACTGAACTTTCTTGGGGATTTTGTGCTTGTACATCCTTTATTAAGCAGGTGTTAAATCTATCAAAATTGCGTATACTAAACCAATTTTCAGACGATTATATTTAGCGATAGCAGATTACCTTGAATGTGGCCACATTTAATAAAGGTTAATGATATATATTTTCCTTTTACTGAAACAGTCCTAAGTGTCGGGACAGTTTTTTTAATTGTACGTAACATATTGGTTAAATTATCAGTGAGTCTTTGGACTTTCCATAACTGAATGTTTTCTGACCTTTTCATTTCATTCTTGAGTTCATTAAATATAAAATTAATACAATTATTTAGTATTGGTCGACCTCATTTGCATGAAAAACTACAATTTATAAAAATGATAAAAAATTATATATGTAATAGATATGTATAATAACATATAAAATTAAAATTAAAATTAATTATTAGCGTTATTAGCAGGACAAAGTTCGACCGAATATTATTATTACACTTAACCTATATTGGAAACCGTGTGTGTAGTGAATCATATTCAAGGTGAGAAAGAAAAAGAAAGTAACAACAAAAGGTGCATAAAGAATATTATTAAGGCCTGTCAATTAAGTGCCTTTATAGCAATCCTTCTCCTTCGTATGAAAATATCGCTGTATAAATATTATCTTCTCTGTAAGCAAGATACGGAACATCCCTCAATTCCTTTATACGTTGTGATTAATTTTATTTTTCTCATTGTTCACATAATAATTAGCTCAACAATATACATAATGAATACGTAATTTATTGTTTTTCGTATTATATATTATATATTGAGTGTGCGAATGCTATAGGCAAAGTACTCAAAATATCATTTTTCAGTTTATATAAACTAAGTTTTATTATAATTTTAGAACAGCACACAAAAATATGAAGATGTACATATAACATATATAAAATAGCATGTTAGAATACATCATACTGAAATTGGGTCAAAGCCGTCATAGGGGGTCATCGCCAAAGGCGTATAAATTATAATGTTTTATAAAATACGTTTACTTATAACTTTAGAGCGGCGAAATATTTCTAATGTTTTTTTTTGTTCAGCATTAAAAATATTTACAAAATATTGATACTCATTAAAAATGTGTATCACAGGTTGAAACTTAAAAAAAAAACGAACATAGATTAGAAGACTTGTCAATTTTAGTATAAAATATTACTATTTTTAATAGGACAATTACCACAAAAATATTAAGATGCAACGCGGTGCAACCATATCACTTTCTCTCCCCCTTTATCACTTGGGACTGACAGCGAATCTGGTGGGGTTAGAAGTGACTTTTTGAATTTAATCACACAACAAAAATAGCAAAAATTAAAATAATTTTTGTAGAACACAGCACACCGGAAAACTTAAAAGTAACGAAAAGTTAAGGAAAATGTTCGATTGTTTGACCATTGACACTCAATGCACTGTTCTAAGTGCAGATAATATTATCGTGTATGCGATCACATTTGTTGTCTCTTTGATCACGAATTAGATTCGAAACATTGTCAATGGCTTGTTGTAACTGTTCTAGGGAGTCTATTGACTTAGCGTACACCAAACTCTTCATGTAACCCAACAAAAAAAATCCATAGGGGTCATATCTGGGCTCCTCGTTCTTTCTTTTGGCACACGCCTACCGGGAAGATTTCTCTCATATTCTTGTACAGCGGCTGCAAGATTTTCATGAACTGCACTATAAGTTAAAATCATATCGCAGTATTCATGCGATGTAAACGCTGGAATATTCACCGGTATCGATCTACGAATACAATTTTCAAAACGTAAACATCCAAACGGAAGCCGGAAAGAAATTGATCATACGTAAACAACGTCTGATTGCTTGAAAAAGACACGAAGCGGCGCACGCGTAAATACGCGTAAACAATTGAAACATAAGGATAGCCAAATTCATTTAAATCACCCTGTATAAACAGTAAAATAAAACACATCACGAAAAGGTGAGGTATGACGTACCCTAGTAAAATGATAAACCGCCATGGGCCATAAAATGTTAAAGGCTTGATTATGCTAAATTCAAAAGAGAATTTCCTAAATAGCTTATATTCTAAATTGTCCTGTACAAAAGGGCACTATTTTATCGACAAGACGCGAAGCAACCCGAGAAGGGTGATCTAGACCCCTAACCAAGGAAAAGGAGAGACACATAAAATCAATTATTTCATTATTGTTTCTTATTAATTACTATATTAATCATATAAATATTGTGTAAAATCTTAGAATCTCACAAATCTGGGAAAATGACACAACTTTTAGAAAGAAGAATTTTCTAATTTAATGAATTTTAGGAATTGGTCAGGAAAAAGTAGCAAAATGAATATTAATTTTGAAGACACATCAAATGAATGAGTGAGCGCTGAAAGTTGGAAATCTATACAGATTCGGCAAATTTAGTTTAAGGTACGTAAACTTGTTTCTGCGCAGATAAACCACGCCTTGTCGTAGAACAATGCAGGGCATTGGTATAAAACAATAGCGCCATCGCTTGACCGCGTCGAGTTGAGAACAGTGCACCCATTCTGCTTTTAATAGCGTAGCTGTTTAGACATGTGGGAATAAAATAAATTAATCTCAATTTCGTTATTAAAATGCCGTGTGTTTATACAACTGCAGAAAAAGTGCAAATTGTGAAGTGGTACTTCGGGGGCCATTCCACTGAAGACAAAATAAATTTATTTACTGTGGCATATCAAGACAGACCAATCCCCTCAGCTACCATGATTTCATACATTATTAAAAAAATTGAGAATTTTGGGTGTGTCGTGAATTATTGTAAAAGATGCTGTCAACCCGAACGCTGTCATCAACAAATGAGCGAAGAACGTGAAATTCGCGAAACTAATGTCTGTGCACTTGTTGAAACTAGTGAACCTTGTTCTAGCAGGCAAATTGCTGATGAAGTTGGCATGAAGGAAAAAACTGTAAGAAATATTTTGAAAAGGATGGGTACAGTTGTTTCAAAGTTCGAACAACGCAAGAAATATTTCCCCAGGACAATTTCAAACGAATGGAATTTTGTGAAATCATGATAAATGAAGTGAATGAGAATGAAAACTTCTTAAAGAATATGTTGTTTACAGATGAATCATCCTTTTCATTACATAGGAAACACAATCCATCCGTAGTACGATATTGGTCTCGGAAAAATAAACATTTGAGTGTTGCTGTGCGAACTCAGTATCCTCAAAAGTTGAACGATTGGACGGGAATTTTAGACAATCATATTATAGGCCCACTGCTAATCGATGGCAATTTAAATGGCAACAAATAATTAGAGCTTTTACAAAACCAGATAATTCCTGCAGTTCAAAATCTTCCTGTCAACTTTGACGTCATTTGGTTTCAACAAGACGGCTGCCCAAGTCACAATACCTTAACTGTTATTAATTTTCTGGAAAGAACATTTTCCAATCATTTAATAGCTACGAGGGGAATGATAAAATGGCCCCCAGGTCACCTGATCTAGCATCCCATGATTACTTTCTCTGGGGATTTTTAAAGGAAACCGCGTACAAACATGCGTTTGAACGAGCCGATAATTTAGTTGAATTACGGGAAAAACTTATCCAACTTTGTGCAAGCATTACTCCAAATCAACTCATTGATATGAGAGGCTCATTGCATAATCGGTTTGGCTAAGATGGTTTGTTTGAATCCTTACTTCATTAATTATTAGTTGATTTTAGTTTTTGAGGATTATTTAATTTTATTTTAATGTTCTATTTTTGTAATTTAATAAGAATAATTTATTTTTTGATAATTATTAGTTGATTTTAGAGTCCGAGTTATTTAATTTTATTTTAATGTTCTATTTTCATTTCGGTTTTAATAAGAACCATTATTTTATTCCCATACTATTTACGGCTAAAAAAGAAACTGCAGAAATGCTTTCAATAGAAGAAATTATTTGTCAAAAATGTGACAAATAACTTCTTCGTTTTTGACGAAGAGATATTGTCTCGTTTCGTATTAGAAATTATTACCTACATCCGCACCCATCCTTAGTTCATGCCGTACTAAATTCAATTCATTGTGTGCCTCTGATTTCACTAGCGGGGCGTGGTCGATTACATCGTTATTCCTATACCCCAAACTGCATTTTCCGAATCTGTATAAGAGACAATGCTTTCTGCAAGTGACTTGATTTTATTATACCTCACTAGCTACAGGTATCGCTTCTAAAGTTTGTCAGAATATAGAAAATGATGATTATCTATTCATACTCTAAATCCAAAACTTTGAATGGTGGCTTTCTGCACAGAATAATACTTGAATACATTTGAAAATAACCTAACGTATGACGAAATCAAAGGTTAACGCTCGTCAGCTTTCGGCCTCGTTACATGCCAGTTCTTAGTGTTTTTTGGCCCAAAGAATTATATTTTATTTGACTCTCCTCTCGGTCAGCACTTTATTAATATACTTCTAGGATGTTCCGTTAGTCTAAGACATTCCGAAGATAGCGAATTTCTGAATTCTAACAGCAAATTTCTCAAAAACTACCTATAGCTCTAGGTTGTTGATAAACCATAGATACACCACTCATACCACCTCCATGGGAAAAGGTTGCAGAAGTTAAGCGGTAAACGATTTCTCGGATATGTTTAGAAAATAACATGTCCATTTAAAATGGTCTGAATTAAATAGCCGTCATTTATCCGCAGTACACGTTATAATTTCTTTTATATTCCGAACTGTTAAATTAAAGAAGTTAATTTAATGCATTAAAAATATGCAAGAGCACCACACATACAATCCCACACAATTCGTGTGGAAGTTTTCTGTCGACAGAATTGTCTAAATTTGCAAGGATTTTGACCTCTTCAATAAAGTTTCAATGGGTAAAATCCCAAACATGGAACAATTTTTGAGATATGGTGTCAAAATTAAGCTTTCATCATTTTACACATTAAAAAATATTTTTTACCCTTAAGCCAGTAGAGTGGAGTTAGTGTACAATTATCTGACATGTTTGTACCAGCTAAAGACATAATTAATCCTGTTCCCTAGAGCATGGCAAACAACGAAAAGATATGGGAAATTTTCTTAGTGGTGCAAACTTCATTAAATAACGCAACATGTCACTGTGCATGACAAAAAGTATCAAGCTGATTTCATTGTTGTCAATTAATTGTTATTTTCACTTAGTAATTACAAAAATACAATCAGCCATGATTGTAAATATGATGTTTAAGTACTTCATTTAACTTCTAAATTGACTTAGCTCTTATACTATTAACTTTAGGGAAATGTGCAAAGAATCAAAAATTTTATTTAAATATAATATTTTTTTCTGATATAATGAAAGTTAATATAATAATTGAATAATGCAATGGTTTGTTTTCCAATAAAAACAATTTTATACATTTTCTCACAATATTATTTCCACTATGTAAATGCTAAATAAGAGCCAATAAGAAGGAAGCAGATTTCCCTGATAGGTAAATAGTTCTTTCTAACACGATGAAATTTCATTTTTTGATAACTTTTCTTAATTTTTGGGAATGTTAAAATAAAATAAAGTGTTTATAGCGTCAGTCTTTGAAGACGTAAGATTCAGCTCGAACGAATAATGTGGTGTAGACAGTTTTTTCTACTGAATAATGGATAGTTACTTTAATTAATTTAGAGATACTTATGCACTGGTGTTAGCGGGATTATATACGAACTTCTTCAAGTGTTTATTAAACTAAATATTAAGCCCAATTTACATGTCCCAGATTATTTCAAATGATGCATACCATAAGAAAAAGTAATATAAATAAAACTGTTGAAAAAGAAATTATAAATATACAAAAGAAAGGAAGGTGTCGTTTAAAACTTTATCCGAATTGTATGGTTGCTTCCACCATATTTAAAACCAATGGGATATTACTTATAAAGGCATACTTTTACTTTGTATTATGATGATAAAAAATATTGGCATTACTTATATTATCATTTACCTTAACTGCCTATATACTGACTAATCATTAGAGTTCTTGAATAAGCCGTATTACAATGGACAAAATATTAACGTTCTGCATCGAAATCTCTTTTCTAACGACTTTAAACCTCCATCTGAACAGATTTATCTGTATTAGTGTTTTAACTAATTATCTGAGATAGAAGCTGAAGGTTAGACATAACTTGTGCGTTTAAACTTGGAAGATACATAATGGGTAAATGTATGTTAAATATAATACTTAATATAGTACGTTCTAGAGAAATTAGACAAAGAATATGGCAAATCAGAGAATAAATTCCCAGCAGGCAGTATTTTCGTAAGGACCTTTATTTCGTCATTTTCAATAATATCTCACAAGTACCTATCGATCTGACACCTGCTAAAAATTTGACACATGTGGAAATCAGGAAATACATAAACTAGTTCTGCGATAAAAATAAATTTGTGCCTTAAGAAATTATCTACAAAAGTGATTGAACTTTTTTCGTATGAGTTGTGTTTATGACGTTGTTCAATGCTGCAACTGATATGCTTCTGATTAATAATACATTCTTTCCACACCATCTTGGAGGCAAAGTGCTTTTTTTTAACGTAGTGTCCCCAGTGCACTTTATACACAATGTTCTATTTAGTTATAAATTAATAAGAACATTAAATTTCTTCTTCAATATCGGTTGGCTTAATATTCATCATATACGTATCAATCTCGTCAATTTACATGACTTCCGCTAAGAAATTAGTAAGATCTATGTCTTCATAGTTCTCGACACTGCTTTCTTTTGTTTCTGTTGTATTGCGTGCTACATTGAAATAAGTCTGACTATGGCAATTACTACACACTGCTAACCAATTCGAAGCAATTTCTTGTAGTCAGAAATTGATCCACAACCTTTGGAGTAATTATAATTTTTATTCAGCAGAATGTCTGAAACACTTGGTAGCACACAAATGTTGTTTTTCTACCCTATATTATTAGAAGAGTAGATAATGTCACAGTCTTATTAAGTTTACTTTTTTTTCTTTTCTTTTTCTTCCAGGGCTCGTCTGTTAGTAGAAAACTCCGAGGGCACTGCAGCCCCCTGGGCTTATTGTGCTCTCCCTGCCATGCTTCACTCCGCCCACTCCAGTATCTCTGTACCTCTAATCAGATGATACAGGTCTATGGTCGGACCGGTGCTGATGTGTTCCGGGTCTGTTCATGTTTGCCCGTAGATGCCATATCTTCTGCAAGCCAGTGCCTCGCAGTAAAATATGATGTGGTCGACCATTTCCGGCTCCTTGCTGCATAGCCTGCAGTCTAGGTTGCCGTCAAATTTGCCGATTGTATTCAGGTACTTTTTTACAGGAAAGTTTAGTTTAGCAAAATAATGATTTTTCAATTTCTATTGATACTTCAGTAGCTGTAGCACCATACATCACCAAATTAGCATATTACATCAACGAAAATTAATTGTGGCAAATATTCTTAAAGTATATTGAAATTGTCCGCAGAATTCTTTAAATTGTCATGATTTTCAAAATTTTTAAAAACTTCGCTATGCTTTTGTTGAACAAAGTCTGATGTATCGCATCCAGTAATTGCGTGTAAAAATAAAATATGGTAAAGGCCATATTTTTGTGTATGGGTCAACATTTTTTTAAACTTTGACTTTGCTTGATGTAAGAAAATAATTTTTATTCTATCAATCAATCTATCTAATTAAAATTAATAATACGTCTTCGCCAGTAACAATACTTATATTTTTATAAAACTGTTCGAGTGCTGTTTCAAACATCGTTTTGAGCTTATTTTACGTTGTTGTTAGCAGCTTTCAATTTTTAAGACAGCATGGAAATAAATGTACGGTTTTGTTCTTATTCGGAAGAAATCTCTTCACTGAATGAAACATTCACTAATACATTAAAGGGAATTTTCGTAGGTGCAGGAAGTTTGGCGGGCCGACGACGTTATTCCATATAATGTTGCATACCATATACTGAGCAAGGAGCTAATGGGAAAGAACTTTCTCGAGGTTGTGTGCCTAACTATCGACTTCGACATATTTGATGCTGTTAGATGTGCTAAACAGCAAAGAAAGGCCATCTAGAAATGCACGTCTGGCAAGACGTTTTGAATAAGGAGACATGTATAACATGGGTACAGCATTCTGTTTATTATTTTTGTTTATTATTTTCTAAGCTACAAATTTCACAGTAACTATTTTTACCGTAAACCTAGTAGATGGCGAGATACTCGTGAAAAACTATCTTTTATAACCTTTGACCCTCTGTAAAATTTTTAGCAGGAGTTGTTGTGACATATTATTTAAAACAGTGAGATTAGGAATGATACAAAATTTGAGTTTTTAGCTATAGCTTTAGCTACAAAGCACTCCCAGATTTTTCACATCTCTGGACTGTAAAAATATGTAGGTATACCTTTATGTTTAGAGTACAATGTGCTTTATAATTAGTTTTGTTGGCCAATCAAAAATTCGTTGTATTACACAACTTGCGTATGAAGTTCTTTTGCATTTTTCTAACATTTACAGGTTTATATGAATGTACACTATAGTTTAAAAAAGGCTTGTGTTCTGACTACGCGTTAACATCTACGTTTATTTATCATTGTTTCATTATTTTTTCCATTGTTAGAAATTTAAACATTTGCGATTTCTTTATTATTACAATAAGTATCATCAATGCTGATTTAAGACGATTTAATAATTTAAGGACATTTTTATGACTGAAAGTAGTAGTTGTCATCATTATTTTATTTTTATGAAAAAAAAAATTAAATATAAAATAAAATAATTAATATATTCCGCGCAAACAAATATACCAATTGGTTAAAGTTAATGATATGCAGTTAATGAGTTATATAAATAAATGAAAGTGGTTTACCAGGAAACAAGATAATAAAAAGAAATAATCATGGCACGGCAATGAAAAGGAACACCTCATTACAATAATTATATATTCCAAGTTGACCAAATTGAGATAATTCAAGTAAAATAGCATACATTTTAACTATAAAGAAGTGAATGAAAATAAGAAAAATATATTATGCGGAACAGACAGGGAATTCCCAGTAGAAATTACATTTTTGATGGTCATATCAATTATACTAGATTTTACGCAGGTAGATCTAACCCCAGCTTTGAACAAATATTTGCTAAATTAGATTTGAGATTATCTTCCCTCTCACAAAATTTTACTGTCAACATTTTTTGGAAAATATACTTCTTTCCCAATATCAACATTTAGTTTCAGTTTTATTTTTATACTCTTCATCTAAAAAAATCCTATCACAATAATCTGAGAAGAATTTATCTGTTTTACGAAAACATATCTGTAGCATTATAGTCATTTCTTCCTGCTACTAATACTGATCAAGGACATAGAAGATAATTTAATCAGTACTCATGGAAACAAGGAGTCTTTAATCTACTACTACTTAGTTATGAACTAGGTATATTTAATGTGCTCACATCACAAATACAGGGATCCCTTTATTTTAAATATATTTTCTTACGCGATGTTGCGAGTAATTTTGCTCATTAACTTGATTCCACTTAGGGTCGTCTGGGCGAAAGAAGTCGAAACAACTCGGGCTCATTATTCTGACATGAAAGGTCTAAAAGAGGTACTGAATTGATATAACAAACTAAACGTCACGAGCATTCATCCTCAACGTCCGTCACTATGCCTTCCAGCCAGTTAAATCTACAGAATTAGCACTTAACAACCTGGTTGGAAAAAATCACCCTATCCTTTTCAGTAAAGGAGATCGCATTGAAAACCTGTGTCGATATTGAGGAGGATTCAACAATGCACTGACCGAATTCTTATACACAGTGACAACTGCTAGAGGAATCGAGCCAAACATAACTAACTGAATTCCAGCTATATTAGAAAATAGAATCATAACACCATATCAATTGCGAAAAACAGTCAGCTTTAGAGCCGCAAGAGAGTACCTATAAGCCAGGGTTATTCTTCCCTTTTGACCTCACTCCGTGAGAAGTCGAGGTTCAATGATATGCTAGTCATCTGCTAGATATGCTAGTCGTGTTAGTGGATATTTTGAATAATATTTTCTAGTATCTTTCAAGAACTACTATGCAGTATAATACATATGGCGTGAGATGAAGCAGATGTCTGTCAACCCTTACCAAACGATAGTAGTAACTTTGATCAGAGACAGGAGTCTGGATGAATTTCATTTGTGATGGTTAATTTTAGCTAATTGTCTAAGCAACATCTCTCTTCAGGACTGCAACTTGACATAGAGATAAATTAGGTTAAGTCGTCATATTTCAAAGAAGCTACACCTATTTACTCTGGCCTTTTGCTCTCGAGACACTGTGTATTAAACGAAAAAACATTTTAAAATTTGTCGAGTCCAAAAACCTAGTTTAAAAAAATTAGCTTTTCTCGGTCTACCTTCCATAATATTTTGAGATCTTACGAGGTAATTTGATAAAGTGTAGTACATGTAGAAATCATCTGCTAATTGACATTGTAATAACTTAATATATGAGTAACAGATAATTTAAACAAAATGCTTTCAAGCCAATGATAGAAGTTTACTATTATTTAACACTAGAATCGGTCTTGCTGGAAATACTTATCATTGTCTTGTAGTAAAGTAACTTAAAGGTGGTAAGGTATATTTTATAACTGATTTTTACATTCTTGACCATGGCTATTAATATCTAATTGATTAATAGATTCTGTTGAATTCAATTCTTAATGATATTTTTATTCTGTGCAATTATTTTTCAATTTTCATGTAGCGTAAACAGAGCTGGATGAATGACTTGGCACAAAGTGATCAATTTCTCCAATAACTAAATTGCTCCTTAAATACATTAATTAATTAATATAACTACTTCTCATTTAATTACTAGATATATGTTTTAATTAATACATTTTACAATACATTTTATCATCTATAAACAGTAGTAATGAATGTTCTGCGTTTTAAATGGAGCATTTATTCATTTAACGCGAATAAATAATATAATGTCTTTTTCATTTATTTTATTAAACGATCAGATATTTTATCTTCTACGAACACAGTATATGAAGGCATTAATTAGTTTTTGAGAGAGAAATTATAAATGCCTGTGTCGGAAATACGAGGCAATACAAACATGTTTCTTAAAAAAATGTTGTCTTAACCTCTTCTCAAGTTTCTCTCTCTCTCTATCTCTCTCTCTATCTTTCTCTCTCTCTCTCTCTCTCTAACTCCTTGAAAATCGGTTTAGCAAGTCTTGTAATGTATTTTGTCCATAGGTTAAGGATACCATTGTATTTTTGATAAAATTTCATAAAGTATTGAAAAACCATGAAATTTCTATTAGTTGATTTCCAAATGTGATCTGTCAAATAATTGCATCCTTCTTACATCGTCCATTCTGCAATTCACAACTAACTAGGAGCAGCGTACAAACAAGGGGACATGTCCGTCCGTGGTGATTCGATTTACATTAAATTGTTACCAGGTATCACATGGATGTCACAAAGAAACTTGGGGACTCGGCTTCTAATATATACACCAAATCCCAAGTTTCTGAACTTTTACTAGCTTGCTTTTCTTATGCTTACCCCCCAACTTTTCCACGGAATCAGCTTAAAATGTGATCTAGTTCCAGATGTCGTTATAATACATACATGTATTGAATTTCAAGTGAATATCTTGATTTTATTATGTTAACCCCTTTAATAATGGAGTGGGGATGGTGGTGGTGAGTGGCAGACGTCATAAAACAATTTGAGGCCTTGGCTTCTAGTATGTACACTAAACTCCAAGTTTCTGGACACTTGCTTTACTTATTTTCCCCTGTTTACCCTTTTTCATCCCTCAACATGGTTCAAATATTAAGCCAATATCTTGAACCCTTCCGGAGTAATCGTGCGCACAAAAAAAGTTAGACCGACAGACAGACACAAAATTTATTTTCGCCCAAATTTAACATTTTCACTAAGATTTTAAACGTCCGGTTGCCTTTATAATTACTGGTATCTGTGAGAATCAATAGATTTTTCTTTATGTGGAGCATTGTACATGGCCAGAAGGAAGCGAATTCCATTTCCAGTAATTGTCTCTCGTAAACTTTTGGCACTTTAAGAACCTCGGCAAAATTATAAAGGAACTTAATTTTTTTAGAAGTGTTCCACCTTTTTGTTTTTAATGAAACACTTAGTAGTAATAGTAAGTGTCAGTACCCATATTATATATTTTTTTGGCGATGGTACCTCAGTTGTACCGTAAAAAAAAATCAATCTCAAATTTTTAATTTCGTTTTTCAAATAATTGAAATTATTTAAAAAATCTAAAATAAATATATAATATACACCAACTAATGGTCTAATAGAGTCTTTTTGTTTCATTCATCTAGCTCAAACAGTTTTTGAGAAAAACATGTTTAAAAAATAGTGGTGCCGGCGCATGTTTTGTCAATTCTCTCAAGGACCAATGGAGGTCAGGGGCTGAAAGTTTGCCAATAGTGTTCTTATGACTTGCCAATATTATAACATAAGTTATTTCAAAGACTGCTTTCTGGGGCCGTCTCGCCTATCTTATCCTGCTAGACACTTTGATAACCTTCTTTCTGAAAAAATTGATAATTTTCGAGATGCCTAATAGCAAAAAACAAAATGTTACTCCCTTTCACACATTTGAAAAAATTGTGTTAGCGAAGGGAACTTTTAAGGCTTTGTTTGAAACATGAAAATAATGGTCCGCACAAAAATCTAACTTGTTAATATGTTTTTGTAGCTGACTAATTTTATTGGGCTTAATTAACTTCTTCCTGCTTCGCTAATTTTCAAAGTATATGGTTTTGTAATTTTTTTGTGATATTTCATAATTTTAATTGGTTTGAAACATCGATATATACTTTTAAATTATCATATTTAGAAATTTCGTTAACAGCTTGATTTATATGAAACATTAACCAGGTATAGGCGATGTTTTCACGAAAATTATAGTTATATACTGACTTACTATGATCTCATTCTATGACATCTTTAAATGTTTTTACAAGAAGGTAGTAAAGGTTATTCACTGGAAACTTCAAATCAAGTTATCACATATTATATTTAAGAAATGTTATAATCGCGATCTTTCATATATTTACCAACAAAATTCTGAAAAATAACTCACAAAATAGGATATTTTGTAAGTATTGTGTAAACTCAACCTTCGAGCTTAGGTATCTTGATAGACATAAGGTTACATTTTAATTTTAATCACTAAGAGACCCATTAAGAGTTACATAAGTAGGTGATTTAAAGTCTCAGATAATTAACGTTTTTTCGTAAAATACATGTGCGCATTTAAAATACTTTAACCAATAATTCAAGCCAATAATTTCTTGTCACTTATACTTATGACAACAGTGATTTCATTCTGAAATAGAAGATTAACCAACTAATTATGGTATTCAAATATTTTAAATTTGCACAGATATGTAATTAGGCATCTACTGGATACATATTCAACAGATCAATTCTTTTAAAAAAATGTCACCCTTTTTCTTAGCCTCTTATGCAGTCTCTGTAAAGTAAAAGAAATATCTCTATGTACCAAATTTTACGTAGATCTGCAAAAGTTATAGAGCCCTATTTGATTCGCCATTTTGAATCTTTACCTTCGCTCAGAAAATAACTACCTACCAATTTTAACACAATTTTATTGAGTAATTTGGATATTGCTAATAACTCTTCCACTAAATAATTTAGCCAATAAACCCTGTGTCGCATGTGCAGTATGAGCTGAGAAACACAATATAAATTTAAAAATCAATATTAGTTGTTCAAGGCATTACAGTCAATTTTGGAAAATTTGATAATTGTCTGACAATTTCGATGGGATCAGCAGTGCGTTTTTAGATACACTACTACCATACCTCCACTATAATTGGTTCAACAAGCAGTAAAAGTCTTCCTAGTGAAAAATTGTATTAGTAAATGCTTTCTGAAACTACGTGGTAAATTGTAAGAGGCTGTGTCTTTCATGAAAGTGTATATGTATACCAATGAAAGAATAAATTTTCTCTCGGGCATTGCTGTAATAAAGAGTGGAACATGTTTTTTTAACAGACTATTCTTGTCTATTCGTTACCCTCGACAGTCACGCAATATTAATCTTTGTTTCATCGATTTTTTTAATAGCAAGGCAGCATGAACTGACCGAAAAATTAATGATGAATCCTAAAAATAAGTTGCCTCAAGATAATTACTTATAACTGCATTAAATGTATTATCTAAGAGTCACAAAAGTTTCCTGTTAAATAATGGTAAATACCTATTCATATTACTTGGGAATTTTCCAAGTTAAATTTCTAAGAGAGTAGTAGTTTTTATGGACAATTCATTTTCCTGTTAGACACACTTATGTAACTATATTAAAATAAATGGACTACAGCAGACCTTGAACCTACTAATTTCTATTTGGAGGAAATAAGTGATATATACGTTTCCTTCACTTGTGTTTAACACTCTTCATTAACTTACGATGTATCTATATTTAGATATTTTTGACAAGTGCATCTATTTTTCAAAATGTAGTTGTCTCAAATATTTGTAACGCTGGAGTGAGTTCATTGTAGTTTAAAAACAAGTGTTAACTTGACTTCCCACTTGATTCTGTTAATGTTCTATGGGATTCAAAGAGTTCCCTACTGGCCAGTATAGGACAAATACATCTATTTTTCAAATTGTAGTTGTCTCAAATATTTGTAATGCTGGAATGAGTTCATTGTAGTTTAAAAAGAAGTGTTAACTTGTCTTCCCACTTGATACTGTGCATGTTCTATGGGATTGAAAGAGTTCCCTACTGGCCATTTCACTATAGGAGTACTGACTCCTGGGAGATCTCTGGAAGATTAGGCACACAACCTATCAGCAAGCTTAACTTGAGCATATTATCTAGAAGATAAAATATTCTTATACAGAATAAAGCCAATTATACAGTTGAGAGAACTAGGCGTTGTACTCTGGTGAGTAAATACAAGGGATTAAAAGGAATTTTGTTCATACGAGCTGTTCCCAGTTGTTCTAAAACCGACCAAGGAGACGCTGCAGATGGCACTGCAAGCAGCGGATTGCACATAATTGTTAAAATCTCTAAAACATAGAAATTATGCTCTATCTCGTAGAATTATGTTTTCAAGAAAGAAACATATTGTGCGAAAAGCGTAATCGTAAAAATATTGATATAAGGATATAAGCAGCTAAATGCACTGGTAGTGTAGACATTAAAACTGTCCATCTACTTGGAGCTCTCACGTATAAGAAACTATAACGGTGCGGCCGTTAAGTTAGGCATTTCAACCTTTTAACAATATAAACTTTAGAAGGTCCAATTTCATGATTCTGGAAACAACTTAAATACAAATGTGTACCCGAATATATAAGAGAAATAAAATTAAGTTTTAATGTTGACTCACTTGAGCCTAATTTATGAACCATTGTTTGATGAAATTTGGCTTTCGGAAGAGATTTTTAATAATTCTATGACCTCACAAATAAAATTGTTAATATTCAGTAATTAACATTTCTGTATATTTTGTATGGCGCAGTCGGTAGGTTTATTCTTATATTCTTATCATAACTTTTTTATTACCATTTTAGTACGTGTTATATGATGCCATCTTAGTTGCAAAAAATGGAGATGAGCTCATAGAGCCGCTGTATAACATTCAGATAATAAACACTAATTACGACTTAAGTTTAAATTACGACAAAACTAAAATTATAACAGTAGGCCAAGCAAATGAAAATTCACAAAAATCAAACTTTCTAACGCCTTAGGTGTCTGATACATGAACCATTAGGACAATAGACATATAAGCATATTGATGCTTTCAAGATATGAGTTTGGGAACGTGAGTTTCCTGGAGAGTCCATCTTACTGATAGCTCGATCTTCCAATAAATATGCCCCCCAAGGCTCTCCAGCACCGGACTCTACTGATTTCATTATATTTTTGGCTTTGGATAGTAAGAGACAAAAACGCTTTCCAAAAGATTTGTCAAGATGTGATTAAGAAGCCTATATGACTAATAATTATGATATAGACATTAATTTCACGAAAATTACTAATTTAATGTCGACAAAATGGATTTAAACATTTCAATGCATTTTCTAAAAGTGATAATGAAATATGATATTTACCATGTGCCAAATTGATATTGATAAACCATTTTAGTGATTGTTGTTGTGCTGATTACAGTTTTCCTTTCTTAAAATGTTATATCCCTGATCTCTAGTATTTTCTTTAGTACTTTGTTATATTTTGAAAATATGCACGACATAATTTGTCTTAGAACTCGGAAATGATGGATAAAATTGCGGTATGTTTTCTAGAGCAATTTAATAGAGATTCTGAAGCAAGAAGGTACAGAACACTGTATCAAATTTTATTCTAACACATAAAACAAAATAAGAGTGTTCGAGTAAAGTACCATCTAGAGCAATTGATTGCTCGAACCTTCCAAAAGGAAGATATTTTAAAACGAATAAAATAAAATAATGAAGTTGTGTCATGACATATCAAAATGCTAATCAGATTATTATGATAAATAAAAAAATACCTACAGTAACGTCATTTACAACATACACAAATGCGTATGAACTCATAATGTTCAAACATCCTAAATTATGATCTTGAGCTAGATTGGTCATTTGGTTTTTGAAATATTTCGAAAACATTTTTTCATTTAATGTCTCATAATCTCAAAGAAACAATTTTAAACTATCGTACGTTTGTTTGGGTTCATCAGTGTCATCACTCTGTATATAATTGAATCAGTATTGAATACCAGGTAGCACTTAAATTATTACTTAAATTAAGTCACTTTATTAGGATAGTTAAGCATGCGATTCACCAAATTGCATGACCAATTTGTAGATATATTTGTAATGTCAATTCTTGATAATTCCAGTACACAAAAAATATTCTACTCGTGATGAAGTCTGCGGCAACACAATTTTGTCGAAATAGTTTAATGTTAATAATGATCATAAGCCAGATTCATTATTTCCGTTACAATTTTTGAAATAATAAATTGTTCGTTAGGATTGCAGACATCTATTTTTTGCCATGAGAATCTAACACGACACAATCCATTTGAACATTGGCTTCTCTATCTGTCCATGTTTATTTTACTTTTACTTTCGTTATATACCTATTAAGTCTGTATCATTTTCATTATTATTGACTCATCCTTTTCTATCCAAGTGTCCTGATTCTTATCGATCATTGTCTATAGCAAAACTATATTGACTTAGCTCATAACAGGTTTTTGTTGATTTATTGTTGAGTCTAGAATTGTACTAAATATTTAATCTTCATATGGATATAAAATAGCCTGGGAATTGTAATAAAGGAGAGGTATATTATATAACTATGCCCGCGCCTAACTTAATGAAACGTATTACAGTTTATTTCCTGCATAATCTCTTTCAATTAAACTTATAATATGAACATGCGTCAATTTTATTTCTGCAATTGGACTGGAGTTAAGTGGTCCGTTGAACATGTACATGTTTTATTTACAAGGATGCTTGCAAAACTTTTACGTAATTGCACTCGATAGATCATCAAATCTGTTCTGATTTTCATTTATAATAAATAATTAAAACGATGTTGTTTATATGCAAGATAAAACATTCTTTCGCAATATCAGTTTTCGCAACGTTTGTTCGACATTTCACAGCAAAATTAAAAGAGAAGGTTAACCTTCTTTCAGACATTAAATATGAAACTAATGCTGCAGAAATATGAATAATTTGGAAATTTTCGACAGTCTGCAAAATGTGAGATATAAATCTTAGATTGTCAAATGAATTGTTGCTACAGAGAGCCAGATGCATTAATTCTTTAGGAATTAGTTTCTAATGGTAGAGTTCGCATTTTCTCCTACACATTCTACGTCCGCAGCAAATTCTGTTCTCTACAATAAATAACGTGATATTTCTAGTTTTATGCTTTATAAATCCGAAATTTAGATATACGTATATGCAAGCAGTACCATATTTGTTCACGATTACTAACATAGTTAGTTTAGGACAACAAAATGAAATGGGTTTAGTCCTTACGCGTTTTATTTGACAATTCTCGACTGTATAGTACATTTTCATTAGGATTTTGATTCTTGACATTATTCTAGCTCCGACTCCCTGTTCTGTCTTAAAGCCGTCTGTGTAGCAGACTGTTTGTGCTGATATTGGGGGACCGTTTGTCCAGTCTTCCGTCTCTGATATTTTAATTTCGAAATTTTAGGATATAGTAATAATAATAATAATATATTTATAGATGAGCGGATAACCATGAAAAGAGAGACATCCAAGAGATGAAGGTTATAATTCTCAGATTTTTGACAAGCCTTGTGGCTCTCTTAATAGTTAATTTCCCATTCACAAAGTACATGTTCCTCGATTTCAACGACAATGTTGCAGTGCCTGTATTTATCATTTTGAGCCATTTCTATGTTCTTAAGATGATGTCTCAAAGAGCAGTGGTCAGTTAAAATTACTATTATCAACCAAAATAGGACTTTTGGAATTCGAAATGCTTGTTTTTTTTGTTTTTCTTTGGTCTGTAGTACTTCTCCATTCCCTTTCCCCCTTTTTAAACTCTTTGGCTATATATGTCCTTTAGACGAGTTACGAAGCCGCACAGGTTCAAAAGATGAGGCTCTAGCACCTTCGTCTGTCACCTAACGCACTTATTAGCTGTTTAATTACTTTCTACCTTCTTATATTCCGATATCTACATCAAGTTAACTATTTTGTTTTTTGCCAGTGGCTTCACAGATCTTTTTTTCTCCCAAGCTATTTTAGATTCAATGCTATAGGACTTCAGAACTTTTAATAATGTTGCTGAGGGGTCTGAATAGTCCTGCATTTACACTACTATGGGTAAACTTAGCCCTTCAGTCATATTAGATCTATCTGTGTCAGATAAGTTACCGTTTCTCCAACCCCAGTACGTACCTCAATCATTATCGATCGACTTTTCTCATTCAGTACATCGAATAGAAGAAAAAGTCCTACTTGGTTGGCATCCATTCAGTAGGTTTTTTCATAAACTCTAGCTGGATTAACTCCAATATCCTTAAGTGACCAGATAAAGTGTCTGCTTTAAATTTATGTATGTTAGCACCAAACGCTGTCTACTTTCTTATACACAAATGTATGAATTTTTTTTTCGCAGTTTCGATCTCTTTTGTAGTGCAACTCACAACCATCTGAATTTTAAGAAATGTCATGTTTTTCAGACGTTTGAAGAAAAACTAATTGACAGTGTAGTTAAAGACAACATTCGTTTCTTCCTTAAATATCTTGTCTATATTAAGGAATAGATTTCCTTCAGTTTTCCTCTTCTGATTTTCAAATATTGTTTATATTGTATCTGAGATATAATCATGAATAGGAGGAATATTATAGTTCACTGTTACGTTTGTGGCACGGCTACACTTCGTCGTTTATGGTGCCTGTGAATGTTGAGATAAATGCAGCCAAAAAAGAAATCGCTGTTAATAAGCGTACAGATGCTGAAGGACCACCTTTGATTATTGATGATGGAAATCGAATCTGTAATAACTGCAATATTGGAATAGTAGAAGAATTTCTTAGACAAAAATAATTTCGATCAAGAATTTACCTAGATTTCTTCTTTAGGTAAAAATAAATCAACTTATGCCCCCCCCCAACTTTTTCTTCAAGGTGCTTCCTTTTTCCGCAAAACAATTACAAAAAAAATATTTCTTTTGTTTGTTATTTTTTTTCCGGGAGAAGGAAGCACTTTGAAAAAAAAAACACTAAGAGACAAAATATGCTTATTTTTCTTGAAAAAATGAGCCTGCACATTTTCAGAATGTTTATGAAACATTTAAGCAGACCTCCGTAAATGTTCACAGCTTCAATCGCCTCTAGATCAAAAAATCGAATCGAATTCGGTCGGACCAGGAGAACATTTTCCCCAAGTTGCAGAACAATCAACTGAAACCCATTTTTACTATAAAAAACTGCGGGGTCTTTTGCTGAAATGAAATGTTTTTGGGCCGAGGCACGGGCTAAGACAGAACTTTTTAAAAAGCCCCTAAGAGGGCGAAACCTCTCCTTAAAATACTCGCATACAACAATTTTCCTTAATTTTTTTACTTTTCTTTTTTGCTTATTTCATGTAAGGTGTCTCGAAAGAGTTGGGCATACTTTTAAAAATACTTCACGACCGAAATCACCTTACACAATGGTTGAGGTGATCCTGATGTCACATGACGTCACACCATTTACTAACATATTTTTGTTTATGATTATTAGGAGGTGGTATGTTAGCAAGTATTCAGTGAATTTTGAAGTTTGAAGTTTATTAAAGTAAGAATATACACTTTTACAAATGCAAAGTATTACATTTGAGAGAAAATGTTTAATTGGTCGCATTTAGGCTCCATTCAGAATACAGCTGCCATACTTTTTCAGAACAGGAACTGAAATATATTTTTATATAAAAGACCTTTAACAGAAATAGAAAAATTGCTGAAATTATTAAAAAGCCAGCATACCTTGTTTACTTGAGATATCTTGGCGTGAACTTCTCAATCTCAAAATTCAACGCTTAATTACATTTTTTTAAAAGAAATAAATTTGTCACATTATTGTCTTTATTGTTTATTTGTTTATTTCATCTTTTATCTATTTTTACAAAATGTAAATACCCTAAAACTAATAACATGGGTATTTATTGGCAAATACCTTTTCTGAATTTCAGCTGGTCAGTGACCTTAGTTTTCTCAAGGTAACAATATTATTTAACAATATCAATCAACACCAATTAGTAGGTATGTGAACTAAATAATTTCATTATGTATATTTTTTTTTATTTCTAAGTTGATAATAGAATTAAATTCAATTGTTGGGTTACCTTCAAAACTAACCTAATTATTTTATAATAATAAAAATGTGTTACAAATTTAACATAAATAGTAAGGAAAGGTTTTTTAAACTTCTTGGAAAGTATATTTGATATTAATTCATTCGTTGATACATTTATTAATTAAATATATGTTCAGAAAGAGTTTAATTTTATAGCTTTAAAGAAACAATAACTTTATTTCAAGTGTATCTTTTATCATAGCACCTTTTACAAAATCTAATTTACTCTTCATGTTTTTCTTGTTTGAATCACAAATGTGCATGTATTATTGTATCAAAATGTTGTTAATATATTGTTTTTCAGCGTTAAATATATGTACTCTCGATATTGGTTTCGTTAGATATGCGCAAATACTAACGATAATAAAACGAAATAGGTAGATAATTAATAATTTTCAGGGTTAAATTTTTTTTATTGATCTTTAAAATATGCCTGTAAATAAAAACAAGCATTTAATTTATTGGTTTATTTATTTTAGGAAGTTAAACTAAAAAGTAAAAAATAAATTGCTTTTTCCCAGGAAACTATATTTCTTAAGAGGGAAGTCTTTTTTGTTTAAGGAGGAAGCTTGGCTTGATCAAATTCTAGCAAACACGAATTAAATTGAGATACGTTTATAAGCTATTTATGGTATCTTTCTACCAAATTATGATCGTGTTTTCTTTTTTGTTGTAGTGATCCTATATTGTTCTATCAATTTTACTTTCCTTTTACTTTTTCCCTTCAACCATATAGATCTATCTGTGTGTCAGATATGTTACTGTTTCTCCAACCCCAGTACCTACCTCGATCATGATCGATCTACTTTTCTCATTCAGCATATCGAGTAGAAGACAAGGTTATACTTGGTTGGTATCTAATATAAAATTCAAATGTATTGATCCCTCACTTTAACCGCGAATATCACAGAAACAGAGGAACGAAAAAATGAAAGAATTATGTGTTCATTATGTGTCTATTATAAATCATTCACTGAAATTTAAATAAATGTACACCCTGCACAGTTTTGAAGTTCCGCTAAGTATATTGAAAAATGCCCTATTTTTTAAGGAATTTTTGACCATATCAGTTTTAAATCCATTATATCTTGGAAAATACGCCTACTATTTAAATAATATTCTACATACCGATAAAGTACGGCATCTTTTGTACGAGGAAATTTTTTCATAATTTATTTTAAAATTTCGCAGTTATTCTCAAGAACGTGACCTCATGTTTATTCGGTTATTTTTCAATGTATTTAACTTTTAAAATAGTTAATTATATAAAATGTAAGCTTTCCAGAAAAAATAAATTGGTATATATCAAATATTAATTTAGTTATTAAGCGCAATAGATAATATTATTGAAAGCTTGCAGGAAAGCCTGCATACCATTTTAGAAGTAATTTTATTGTCTTGACCAATGATATAATCACCCATTAGGACATAAAGCTAGCTACAGGCGACTATAAATTCTGAATTAAATTATTACCCCTAAATCCTAATCTTCCCAACTCCAAACTGAAATTTTTAAACATACCCTTCAAGGAAATTCAAATTTTTTGCACCAGTCAATTGTTACATTCACTTTACCATTGTATGAAGTTAGGATTAAATATCCTCGAGAAGTGCCTCGCTTACCACGGGTGATATGTTGATTCAATTCGTTTTATACAGAATTAACTATATAGATTTTGACTGTTTTTACACCAATTCAACTTTTTATTCAATATATGCAGGTATTATTCGGATTCAAATTTCATTATTTAACCCTTGTGTGATTTAGTTGTTTAAATCATCAACTAATTTTCAAGGAATTTCATATATTTTCTTTCGTTTTTCAGCCAGAAACTAGGGGAAGTCTTAAAGAGTGTTAATTTCAAGACAAATATTAGAAAAGTGCATCGATGGTAATGGAGACACAATGAGAAGCAGTAAAGTAGCAACTGAATGTAAGTAGATATTATCTCTTTTATTGTCTTCTGAGAATTGTAATGAAGGATCTCGAGAGTGGCATTTAAATTTTGCGGTATTCTTCAGACTCAATACTGTAAGATCATCCACAGTCATACCTAAAATTCAAGTTACTGAATCGGTTTTCAATACATGTTCAGGACGATCACACTTCGAGGCAAAATAATAGAATTAGTCATGGTCTAATGTGGTAAAAACCTTCCCTTAAAAAGTGAAAAACATTTTCAAAAACAGGCGCTACCTTAGCAGTATTAGATGGCATGACTAGCTAGACCTTTTAAAAAAATGCAAGAAAGGGGATTACAAGGGGTAGGGATTTAACAACTGATATAAAAAAATAACGTAAATATTGTAAAAATGAACTCCTCATCAAGATCTATTGGGAAATAATAGAGATTTGACGATGCAACGGTTGAATACGGAGAACTGGGTATGTTCTTCTTCTTCATCTTCTTATTCATAACGTCTTGGCGCTGTTTTGTGATCCTTGCATTATTCTAGTTAGTTCTAAAAATATATTTGATGTAATCCATTGAAAAGTAGCGGCACGTTAATAATGCGGAAAATCAAAACTATGCAGTGTACATTAATATTCGTAGCACTTAGTCAACTTTTCAGCGGGTACTCTCTGCTTAACCAAATGATCTTAACTTAATTTTAGATTTCTTAAATTAATTATAAGGTTCAAATAGGTAAATATACACAGGGTGTCCCAAAATTGTGTTCCTTGACGAGAATCTATGATTCCTGAGTTAATATTGGGCCCATATAACCCAACTTATCTTAGTTCAAAAATGTATCCCCGAGGAAGTATATCCTCTTAATCTCAGGCAGAAAACAATTTTTCCAATAATTTCAGTAATGTCGAGGGTAAAATTTTCGAATTTTGATGGGAACTGTGTCTCTATAAGTAGGTACTCTATGTAAACTTGGTAATAACCAAATATCTCTTGTTTCTCCTCCTTGTAAGCACTTATGACCTACAGAGAAAAAACGGTAATTGAAAATTTGAAAAGTATTAATTTGTGTATTGAAACAAGCAGATATCATATGGAGCATTTATTATTAATGTATTTTTTTTTAAATAAATTGCTCTTCTGTTATTACAAATTTTGTTCTAGTATCATAAATAAATGTGAGTACTTTTTTTGCAGCCCTTTCAACGCTCTGTAAAAATGTTCAGGTATTCGGTAATTTTACGGGGCGATTAAAAAATTACAGTCAATCAAATAATAATAATAATTATGGAAAAGAATTGAGAAACAAAAGCTATTTGGTTGTTACCAATTTTACATGGAGTACTTATAGAGGTACAGCTCCCATCAAAATTTGAAAATTTTATCTTCAATTTAACAGAAACTTGGAATTTTTTTTTTATATCGTTATAAGAGAATATACTTCCTCATTGATGTATTTTTGGACTAAGGTAAGTTGGGTTAAGTTATATGAACCCAATATGAACTCAGGGATTACAGGTTGCCGTCCGTGAACTCAATTCTGGGACACCCTGTATATATCATTAAATGTTTTAATCATATTAAGTCTTACATCATTCACTGACCGAGATACTGTCTAGAAGCGCTAGAAGACACTACTAGAACCATGTGGTGTTGTGAAACATCTTGAAAATACTTGTTAATTATAAACTAAACACTGCTTTTAGATGAATCAATCAATATATTGTAAGTACTTTACATATGTTTCGGCTTATTAGGCCTTTATCAAGAGTATTACATAGTGAATCTAAAGTTTCCGACGTGCTTATTCTAATTTATACTTAAAAGTATTTATGCCTTCATCTATTTATGAATCAATCTATTTAAGACTTAATTTAACATCCTTAATTATTTGAATGGTTGGAGTGGACCTAAACTGATTATATAAATCAATGGATAGTTCTTAACAATTTGTTTATTATACGGGTATTCAAGAAATTTTGTTGGTCATTTGTGGTACAAGGGTTCAAAGACTTGTTGATTTCTAGTCGTTCTAGCAGATCTAAACGTTTACCTTTTCTTTCTGAATGAAGTAAATTTACGTTATCAGTATCTATGAAACGATTGTTTTCAACACAGTGTGATGACATTCCTGTATTTTTATTGTTATTTAAGATTGATTTTTGTGTTTTTTTACCCTGTTCACAACGCTTCTACCACTCTGACCGATTTAAACAGCATTGAAATCTTTACAATTAATTTTATATACACCAGATTTATCAATTTTATTTAGTTTTTCTTTGTTATTAACCAAAATGATTCCTATATTTGTTTTGTTCACACTTATTGTAAAGATACCCATTATTTAATTTTTTAGAAATTTTGTTCCTATATTTCGGAGCATAATTAATAGAACTATATTTTGTAGGTTTGTTAGACACAGTGAAAAATTCTTTTTGAAGCATTTTGCACTGACTGAAATACTGTCTAGAAGCGCTAGAAAACACTACTAGAACCATGTTCCATTTCGATTTCTGAGAACGGAACCATGCATAGATAATGATTACGGGCACCACATTGGTCAAAGTAGTAGTGTTTTCACTATCGTTACTTATTACACTAGTAAGACTTCTTTTCTTTACTTGCCTAACATCTCATAGACAAGGGAATGACTACTTTCCATCTCCTCCAAAGAATGCTATATCCACTAGACCATCCTCGCCTAAAAGTGCACAGCTTATACGTATAAGCTGATATACAAGCAATTAGACGATAAAGTCATAAGGTCGATGTATTTTGCCGAAAGTCTCCATTCCAAGTATTAACCGTGATTAATATTGCTTAACTTTTCTCATCGAGATATGAGCCTATATAGTCAAAACAGATCTACGCTCGAAATGTAGCGAATTCTATGGACTTTTAAATTTGTGCAGCTGTATTGGTTCAATATTCATACGCACGCCGTTTTTTACTAGACGATTTGCTTTGGAAATATATCTTCTATTCGATGAAATGTGAAGAAATGATTATTAAACATAAAAAATGTGAAGAAACCATCTGGAGGTAGTTAACGGCAAAAATATCATGTGTTTCATGTAGATATGTAACTAATGTACGATTCAAATGTATTGACATTGACCCTTCACTTTAACCGCAAATAGTTCAGAAACGGAAGAGCGCAAAAAATTGAAGAAATTATGTGTTCATTATATGTCCATTCTAAATCATTCACTAAAAGAACATACCAGTTTTAAATCCCTTATAGCTTGGAAAATATCCCTAATATGTTAATAATAACTTAGATACTGAGTGCGAGGAAATTTTTTCACAAATTTTTATTCGAAAATTTTCCAGTTATTCTCAAAAGCGTGACCTCATGTTTATTCGGATATTTATCAATGTATTTAAAAACATTTTGATAAAATAGTTAATTATGTAAAATGTAAGCGTTTTCAGAAAAAGGAATTGGTATATATCAAATATTGATTTAGTTATCAAGCGCAATAGATAATATTATTGCAAGCTTGCTTTTTCATAACCGCATTATACGATGAATATTAATTACGGCTTTATGTGAATTTATATTAGTTGTGTATTCACAACGAAGGTAATTTTTAATTTGCAAGAAAAATAATTATAGAAATATTTAAAAATATATCATGAAAATTTGAACTCACCATGTCTGGATCGTTCCAGTGTCCAGGACCAGCATTTGGCACAATAATATCCTGATTATTTCCATAATAGTCGATTATACTTTCCACACTCACCCAGGAATCTTGAATATCGTCGAAATTCCGCCACATGTTACAATGTTCAATAATCGAGGAGAAATTTGGCTGCATACCCGCGTAAATCTGATACACCGGCCAACTACATGAATAAATCATCGGTCGACCCGTTCTGTTTAAGTGAAAACCGAATTCTGGATAACCCCTATCCATGTCACTAGGGTGGGCGTAACAGCCATCCAGTTTAACGTAGTCCACGTCCCAAGATGCGAACGTAGCGGCATCTTTTTGTAGGTAACCTAGCACACCTGGATAACCCGCACATGTATAATTACCGTAATCTTCGTAGATTCCGAATTTCAGACCTTTGGAGTGGACCTAGAAAGAAGAAGTAGAATTAGGGATAGAAATTAGAACTGTCATTTTCAAAAATTACACAGCCCCACAAAACAAATGTTCTGTACCATAGACATAAGTATATAGAATTTGTGTACTTATCAATATTGATTCAGTCCAGAAACTGATTTACCAAGTAATTTTTTACTAAAACGCAAAAATATTCCCTAAAGTAGAGTGAAACAGTGAAAATAAGGTAAAGCTTTATAATGAAATGCTACAATTAGTAAATATTTTGAGAAAACATTTTAAAATAAAAGTTTGAGCCTTAGAAAGAAATATATGCAAATTGAATCCACACCCACCCCTACGAGGGGGTTAATTCTACCCCTAACCTACATTTATATATTTGGAATTACAAACTACAAGGCTATTTCACTATTTCACGCCATTTTAGAATCATAAAAATTATACAAATATGGTGGTTTCTTTGTGTCAGTTGGTTTTTTCAAGAAAATACAGTACAAATAGTTCGCTCTGTCGACTATTTTTAGCTCGTTATTGAAGAACGGGGTAAAATGTTCACGAAAAGGAATACCACAGACAAACTGCATGCTGGCATTCTGAATTATCTGCATATATATATAACAATAATCTACATGTGGATATATCAAACTTTTTATTAAATTAAATTTTGTGTTAGATTCAAAACAGTACTTAAATTTCTTTAAATTATTTAATCTCATGTTCACGTGAGATTCAAATGTCAAATTATTATCTATATATAACCCTAAAACCTTTACTGTATAGCCCACGGAAATTAGCATTTGACCTGGACAAAATTAGTAAAAATCTAAATATTTGCACGGACGTTCCTTAAGGATTCCCAAACCCAAATCCATAAAAACCACAAAAGTCCCAGCATGGCTACCCAAGATTTTGAAGGTCAAAGTTTTTTTGCAAATATCTCGCGGCCTATGCATCGGATGCCCATGAGGTCAAAGTGAAAGTTGTAGGGAATTAAACTTGAATTTTTTCCTAGACCTTCCACAACGTTTCGAGGTATTTAATAATGATAGTAATAATAGGTCTTTATTTTCCATTAGGCGGATACAAATGTATAAAAAAAATATTATGTGAAACAATACCCACTAATACCTAATGAAAAAATGCCGAAGATCAGATGGTGAATGACACCACCCCTGTATTTAATCTTAAGCATGTAGCGTAGTTAAAATACGATATACAAAAATCATGGAATCAATACAACTAAAAGATAATTGATGATTTATACTAACTTAAGACAATAGCAAAATAAGAGAAAACCAAAGAATGTACCATTTACGTTAAATTATAAATGTTGCGCCCGTTCGCCACCTTTCTTTAATTTATTTACTTTTATAGTCTACTACATTTGTGTAATGAGTTGTTTTTTCAAATAACATTTAAATGCGGGTAGGGATTTATTTTTAAAGTGAGAGGGTAGAGAATTGTAGATTTTGGAAACTTGATAAGAAAATGATCGTTTGAATATTTCAGTGCGGTGTACTGGAGGTGTGAGAGTTCCCTTGAATCTTATATTAACGTTGTGGACGTCAGTTCTATGTGAGAATTTTTTATGTAGATAATTTAGTATCTTATTAATAATAATTTTGTGGAATAGGTACGCAGAATGTAACATACGACGTTTAGCCATATTAAGCCAACGAATTTCATTAAGCTTATGCGAAATGCTCTGTCGACGTCTGATACCGAAGATTAACCTTAACCTTAAACAGGAATTTTGAATAACCTGTATTCTGCGAGAGTCCTCAGCATCCAAACATGGACCATATATCGAATCAGCAAAGTTAAATTTAGATAAAACAAGTGATTCACACAGGATTGTTTTAATTTTTTTATTTAAGAAGTGACGGTTGTTGAAGATCATTTTTAAATTCATGTATGCTATACGAATACAGTCATTAACATGGGGTTTGAATCTCAAGGTTGTGTCAAAGGTTAGGCCTAGACTCTTTGCAGATTCGGAAGGTAATATATTCTGACCACTTACATTTATTTGGAGTTGCTCTGTTAAAATTGACCTTGCATTTTGAGACCCAAAAATGAGCATAGAAGTTTTATTGGCATTGGTATGCAAGGCATGGTTTCTGGATGTCTCTATTAGGGCCGCGATATCCCGATTGGTATCAGTCGAAGCCTCAATATGCTTAGAGGGATCAAAAGAGTGATATAATTGTGTGTCGTCAGCATAGAAATGACTTGACAGTGCCTAAATATTTTTATAAAATCTGAAGTGTATAAAGTGTACAACAGTGGACCTAAAATAGATCCCTGCGGAACCCCCGACGACACACCCAGAGGTCAAACTTTCAAAAACATGGTTTTTCGCGATTTCCTCGCGCCAAAAAAATTCACACAGCAGTAAAGTTATCATGAAAGTTGTAGAGAATTCAATTATCCCCAAGATTGGTGTTTTACATTTTTTCCCCAAAAACCTCGCCCTTTTCGAGATATTCAAGGTCGAAGTTTACGATTTTTGCAAATATCTCGCTTCCTATGCATCGGACGTACCTGAAGTCAATGTGAAAGTTGTTTAAATTTAAATTTTCTACAAAATTGATCTTTTGCATCTTTTCCCAAAACTTTGCCCTTGTCGAGATATTCAGGACCAAATTTTCAAAGAATACGGGTATCTGCAAATATTTCGCTTTCTACGCACCCGGGCGTCCATGAAGCATTATTATTATTACCGAGAATATTCCCCTCGTAATTCATCTTCTTCTGCAATTGCCGAAAAGGTTGCACCGCAAGGTGTGGTTGCAGAAAAATTGGACTTGAATGCTCCGAAGCTTGCACTAATTTTCGGGGGATATCGTGAGTAAATAGCAAAAAGAAAATATTTTATAAACCATAATATGTATTGATTTATATATTTATTTATTAATTAAAAATGTATACCAATACATCACATCGAAAAAAATTGGATGGTAACACTGGTAGGCGAAGATACACCTTACAATGCCACTAATATTAGCCCCACCACTGATCATGCGTACTGTTGTACAAGCAGTTGTAGTTATTCATATTTTTTTGTTTCAGTGTAATACGTACGAAAAAATATAAAAATGTAACTTCAGATAGTAAAGAGTCTGACATACAGCCTCCATTTCGAATTTTTCGAATATGTTAATTTCAAAAGTTTCAACAGTGCCAAAAGTAAAATAATAATAATAATAATAATAATAATAATTTATTGGTCATTTAAAAAAATACACCGTAGTGTTTTGACACGTCAACATAAATAGGTAAAATGAAAAAATATAAATGTAAATATAAATAGTAGATAAAAATATAACTGTATAAAATATTAGGACATAATACTAATATAGTCAAAGTAAATAACAAACAAACAAACAAGCGAACAAACAAACAAATAATATAATTGTATTAAATACTAGGACCTAATTCTAGTATAGTCAAATATGTGTAAATGACATAATCCTAATATCGTTTGTGTAATATAGTACAGGACAATTAATTCAAGTACACTAACAAAGAACAAACATTAATCTTTTATACATATCGGAGACGTCCCCTACACGTTCCCCGTGCGGACGCCTTCCGTTACTTTCGTAAACGCCTTTTGATAGTCTTGTGGACGCCTGCTAACTCATAATTCATTGAAGTCAAGAGAACGTTGTCAACAAGTACCGATTGCATTAATGTAAACATCTCGATATGTGGTTGTGTGAACCATCAGTCTGGAGTCCCTGGAACCCTCTTCCCGGCGAGCGCAACAACATGCCTGAGTCCCGTAGATAAGTACCTAGTCTTAAGATAAACTCGGTAGAGAATAGTTGAAATCGCGGGACTGGCAGTAGTGGACTGCTAGCTCCAGTATTTTGGCGGTATTGTTTGTATTTTCAATCTTGAGACATTTACCTGTTTCGATATAACATGTTATTTTGTTATTTATGCGACTATTATTTAAATGATTTTATTGTGTTTACCAATGTGCGGCCTAAATCTAATAGATCCGCCCTAAAACGCCCCTCCCCTTGCCGTCTTCGACATACATATTTAAAATCTGACACATTATAGTTAAGCACTGGCCAAAAGATGCTTTCTTAACTTTGCTTTAAATTGTCTGTTAGGTAAAGATTTCAATTCTTGTGGTAACGAGTTAAACAGAGCAATACCAAAATTGTTTCTTTTTGTTGACTCTAATCTCTGAGAAGGTGTTTGTATGTCATTGCGATTACGAGTATTATATTCATGATTTTCGCCATTTCTAGCATATTCGCTCAAATTCTCCTTTAAATTATAAGAAATAAGTTAATATATTAAATGTTATGAACCAGGATTGGCAATTTTCAAGTTAACTCAAACCAGCCAGAGCTCTAATTGCTCTCTTTTGAATAATGAAAATGCTGTGTACCTGGTTGGATGTACCCCAGTTTATCAATCCATGTACCATGGCACTATGGAACAAAGCATGATATGCAACAAGTCTAGATTAACTCTATTTTTTATTTGTCTGATGGCATATACTTTTTTGGACAAGTTACTTGTTAGGTCATTAATATGTGGATGCCAACTTAATCTATTGTCTAATGTTAATCCCAGAAATTTTACAGTCTGGAGGTTATTTTTCTTGGTCAAAAAAAGTAATGTGTGTGTTTTGTTGGTGTTTAAACATAACTTGTTGGCATTAAACCAGTCAGAAGACTTGGTTAAAATGTTGGTTTGCAAATCAACAACATTAGTACCAGTGTCTCAAGTGTTCTGCAAAAGTAGTGTCGTCTGCAAAAAGAACAGTTAATGCTGAATGAGCATTAGGTAAGTCATTAATATAAATTAAAAATAGCAGCGGTCCTAGTACACTACCCTGCGGCACACCGTGTTCCACTGCTAGCATGTTGCTAAGTTTATCATTATAACACACACATTGATATCTGTCCGATAAGTACGATGACATCAATTTAAGAACTACTACGTTTATATGCCGTTTCAACCAAATTCAATATTCCACCATCAGGTGCTGGCAAAGGATTAAAGATCAAAATATTACATTTCTTGGTGTAAGCATATCTTGGTGATATATAAAATATTAATATTTCTTCCATTGATTTAAATTAATGTCAGTTACTTATGACAGGCAAGAATATCAAAGACATTATTAATAATGGGTATCAATTTTAAATACATTTCGGATAAATAACATATTAGTTTTTTGTATCATTCATTGTGTTTGTCAAATCCTACAAAGAGATTTGTTCAACTGTTGCAATAAATAAAAGTATCACTGTATAATTTCTAGACTAGGATATTCTCTTGTTTGTTACCACGGTCCGTTATGTTATGATATTTCTATAGATTTTTATATTATGTAATAATGTATGTGCAAATACCGGACTTTTGTTCCCACACAATGTTATATTATTGAGTTATTTTCACTGACACAGTTGACTTTATTCACTAAATAATGGCACCAAATGAAAGTGAATATAAAATCCAAATGTATACAGGTTATTAATATGAATCAAAATATAAAAATATTGTGATTTTTCAAAGGCGCTCAACTTTATCTATTTATTCAAATATACCGGGTGAGTCACGAATTGCGCTCGCCCCGATATTTCCTAAAATATTTGGAATAGAAAATTGAAATTTGGAGACCTTATTACACGACTAAAATGCCATCTTTTCAATAAAAAGTCAAGTTTGGTGCACATCCGGTTTGACCGGAAATGCCCACAACTTTCGATTTTTAAATGGAACACCCTATATATTTTTACATTTTTGGAATCTAGAGGAAATTTTGAATACAATACAGCCATTTTGGTCACTTTTTGATAAACATTAAAAATTTTATCAAAAAATCTATTTCTGAATCCAGAGTGCTGTGGTGCCCAAAATTAATTTTAGTTTGTGTGCTACGTTACTATAAAAATAAAAAGAGCAATATGATTGCATTACTTAATTCTCTAGAGGCGTTTAAAATTTTTAAATGTGATTTTTACCCACTAACTCGGTTTTTCTAATTGGGAATTTAATCGTTCACCAACATTTTTAAATACCTCATTTTCATACGAATCTAATGATACCAAAATTTTGAAAATCCGCTCAGAAATATTTGAGATTTCAGCCAAAATACAATGCAACCAAGCTTTTAGAAACATGCGGCTAATAGATAATAGATTAGTGGGCTTTGGAAACTAAAATGGTACATTTCTGTGTAAATCTGGTAACCTAATAACATTGGAAAAATCATAGTAGCCATTGAATGTAATAAAACAATATCAGCTGTCAGACAGATACAAAATATAAAGCGTTGCGGAAATCTCTTTGAGTAAAAATTAAAGATAATGAATAATTTTAGTAGAAATGAAAAGGTCGATATGTTACTGATATATGGAGAGCGTCTCAAAAATTCAACTGCAGCTGCAGAACTGTATCAGCAACGATATCCCAACAGACGTCATCCAAGCAGACACTTGTTTGCTAGAGTGGAACAAGAATTAAGAAACGAACCCAATCAACAAGATGACCATCAAACATTTATTGTAAGTGAGGACAAAGAAATTGATGTATTAGGATTTGTGATGATACACCCAACAACATCAACAAGGGAATTGTCAATGGAATGCGACATTAGTCAGTCTTCGGTTCGCAGAATTTTAAAGAAACATAAGTTTCGGTCTTATAAATACCAAATACACCAACATCTTTATGGAGACGATAACGACAGGAGGCTAGTATATTGCAACTGGTTCTTAAATGCAGTACAACAAAACCCAGGTTTTCCTTTTCATATTTTATATTCAGATGAAAGTAGATTTACGAACCAAGGTATGTTTAACAGAAATAATACTAGGTACTGGGCTCAAGAAAATCCGAGGTTGGTAGGGCGGGGGAATATTCAGGAAAGATTTGGGTTTAACTGTTGGCTTGGAGTACTTGGAGATCGAATAATTGGACCCATATTTTTTTATGGAACACTTACTGGCGAACGATATTTATTCTTTTTACAAAACCAGACAGCAGAATTTCTTGACTTACTTCCTCTTGACTATTTACAAAATCTGTTTTTCCAACAAGATGGTGCTCCCCCACATAATTCCAGAAGAGTGATGGAATATTTAAACAACTTGCATGGTGAACGCCTTATCGCAAATCAAGGTCATATCAGGTGGCCTCCTAGGTCACCTGACTTAACACCCCTCGACTATTATGTATGGGGCACTCTCAAAAATAAAGTTTATAAAACTTCTTCAAATACCCGTGAAGAGCTGCAAAATAAAGTTGTACGGGCTCTTAATGAAATAACGCCGGCTGAATTGCGTAGAGCCATTCAAGCAACTGTACGCAGAGCCGAATTGTGTATAGAAAAAAATGGTGGGCATTTTGAACAATATCTATAAATGTCAATTTATGGTTTAATTGTATTAATTATTTTAAAGATACCTACTGTTACCTAGTTTAAGTTTAATTGTTCAAACGGAATTGATTTTTATTTATTTATAGGCCCGATATTTACGTTCATTTAAATAAAACTCTGAAAACCGAACTGATGTCGCATTCTATTGCAAATGTCCTTGTGGATGTAATTGTGTTTACCTCCACATACCTATGCTAAACTTAATTGTAACGTTCTTTGCGCTCACAATTATTAAATGTTTGATAGCTCAAGATTGCCTATAACTACACGAGTCTGTCTGACAGCTGATATTGTTTTATTACATTCAATGGCTACTATGATTTTTCCAATGTTATTAGGTTACCAGATTTACACAGAAATGTGCCATTTTAGTTTCCAAAGCTCACTAATCTATTATCTATTAGCCGCATGTTTCTAAAAGCTTGGTTGCATTGTATTTTGGCTGAAATCTCAAATATTTCTGAGCGGGTTTTCAAAATTTTGGTATCATTAGATTCGTATGAAAATGAGGTATTTAAAAATGTTGGTGAACGATTAAATTTCCATTTAAAAAAACCGAGTTAATGGGTAAAAATCACATTTAAAAATTTTAAACGCCTCTAGAGAATTAAGTAATGCAATCATATTGCTCTTTTTATTTTTATAGTAACGTAGCACACAGACTAAAATATATTTTGGGCACCACAGCACTCTGGATTCAGAAATAGATGTTTTTATAAAATTTTTAATGCTTATCAAAAAGTGACCAAAATGGATGTATTGTATTCAAAATTTCCTCTAGATTCCAAAAATGTAAAAATATATAGGGTGTTCCATTTAAAAATCGAAAGTTGTGGGCATTTCCGGTCAAAACGGATGTGCACCAAACTTGATTTTTTATTGAAAGGATGGCATTTTAGTCGTGTAATAAGGCCTCCAAATTTCAATTTTCTATTCCAAATATTTTAGGAATTATCGGGGCGAGCGCAATTCGTGACTCACCCGGTATATTAGTTCTAGAGAAGCCAGGACTGATTAAAAAAATTAAAATATATAAAAATATGCATAAAGATATCAAATTCGGTATAACCTCATATTTTTTAATTTTGAGCAAGTTTTTCTTACAAAATGTTTCAATATCTAGCACAAAAATGGCAGTTTACCTGAAGCGGATTTTATTTTTATGCTGCCACCAGCGCCCTCAATGCATTTTTGAAATAATAACATTCTGAAAATGGGTTATGGGTCAAGTAAGAGCAGAATTCATAAAACTGTATTCATAGAAAAAAAAATCGAACTTCATTTTTTAGCTGCCACCAGCGACCTCTATACATTTTTGAAATTCTAATTTACAGAAAATAATAGATTTTGGGTCAAGCAAGAGCAGAATAAAAAAAATTGTGTTCATAGTAAAAAGAAATGGTTATTTACACCTATAATATCGCTTCTCCGTGGACACATTGTATTATAATATAGATATATAAATTTAATGAATTCAAATAATTAATAACTTTTTTTATTTATTGATCGATTTTTTTCAAAATAAATAGGGTCCTTTCTCTACCTAACACTAACTTGCTGCCCAAATTTGACTATAATGCGACTTCTCATTCTTAAGTTATAGTGCTTACAAGAAACGTGACAGACGGACAGAGAGACGGACAGACGGACAAACAGACAGACCGACATTTTGAAAGTTGTTCAGAATTCGATCACCAACACAGTGATGTGAAAATTTTTTCTTTACGAGCCATATTACCGGTTTTAGAAATGTGCCAATTGAATATAATATACTCTTCGTTTTGTATTTGCGAAGAGTATAATAATGGTGGTGGGGCGTGATAAATGTTATAAAAAAATTTGAGACCTTGATTTTCTAGGAGAAGTTTCTGGATTCTTACCAGCTTGCATTATTTATTTTTCCCTACTTTTTTTCATGAGTTTCAAAGTTAAAAAAAATTAAAAACTTTTTTTTTTAGGATTATTTCAAAATTTTTAACATGAATCGACGTGTAGCAAAATAAAAAATATTTTTAGAAATAGCATATATTCTCACACAAAAAATATATCTACAAAGATTTCGTCTAATGCCACGGATTTTCCATAAAAAAGTAGTGAAATGAATATTGGATGAAGCGCGGTGCAAGGTTGCCCGTGCGTTTTGCAGTACATGGCGTGCGAAAAACTCTTTGCTAGACATACAAAATTTACACAAATTAAAAACTAAGGTATCATTTTAAAGCTGGAAGTCTCACCTTTCTTATGCATTTAATTGAATATTAATATAAGGCTAATATATAGAAGCACATGATCAATATATGTAATATATATATTTTTGTATATTGCATGATAATCCGTAGGATATGTTCGAGGAAACTTTCGAGAAATGTGTCAATTTGAACTTCATTAACTTATATTTGCTTAAGTTAATGTAGTTTAAATAAACAGTACTTCTGAAATTATTATAATTTCGTAATTTCAGAATTTATCGAACAAATATGTATACATGTTATCGGAAAAGAAATCACTTAGATACATAAAACAAAATCAGTTATAAAATAAAACATACCAGCTTTTCAAATATTCAAAAAGAGAATTATGTAATTCTTCATGTTTTTCTAAATCTTCAGTGCACCACGTGATAAGCAAAAAATACCGATATTTACAATCTCGGAAATGTAGTTCGCTAAGAAATGATATAAACTTTGATACTTACAGAATAAGTAGACAAGAGTATCACGTATTCATAGAATATAGTGAACAGGCACATTTGTCTACCTGTATAATAATACTAAGCACTGTATTATGCTGTGTATGACTTTTTATAGATTAAATATCATTTAAAATTATTATTTTCTATTATTTTCCCTAACAAACATAGTTTAATATTGCCATTTTCACAATATATTTTGTACCTGAGGTAATATTTTGCAAATATCTGCTATACGCCGATTCGCACCTCGCTTGCTGCACTACCTCTACTTCAATAATTTTTTACGGAAATTCTGTGACTTTAATAAAAAAAATTGTAGAGACATTTTTTGCTTAAAAATATATGCTCTTTATCAAAATGTTTTTTATTTTTCCATACATCGACTCAAGATAAATATTTGGAAAAAACACCGAAAAGAAAAACGTTTTCACGTTGCCGGTTTGGATATCATGTAAACTTTAGATCATCTTATTAATTACAGTTCATAGAACTCATAAAAAATAAATCATCTGCCTCCGAATATGTTTGAGATTTCCGCAATCCTTCACCGGACTAAGCTCAATAGTACGTGGAAGTAATTTTCTTCCGTAGTTATTAAGTCATTGAGTGTTGAAATTGTACAATCTATAAAAAATAACCCTTACCTAAAGTTCGACGACATCAATTATGTGCCGGTATTTTTGCACAGTGTCTACTACTCTTTTAATAACATAACATATTTATTTACTGTTTCTATAAACTGAAACACATGCAATTGCTACCGTAGTAACATAGAAAATATATACAGCATTACTTCTAATCAATTGACTAAATAGTAACAAATTTTCAATTTACTTTTACTACAATGAAATATTAATAAAGATGACAATACGATTTTAATAAAAACAATAAAGTTGTTAGAAGGTTGGAAATTGCTCTCAAACATAACAACTAATTAAATTAAATAAGGAGTTGTTTAAAAAAGTAAGTGCGTTTTAATTTTCGTTCCTCTACTGTCATTACACCTTCAATAAACTATTATGTGCCATGTCATGATCAATATCAACAGGTACAGGTGTTACGTTATAAAAACTATAAGCAATTAACTTTATTGCACATGACTTACGTGATATATTACAAAATAAAAGGGAACGCAAAAAAGTTTAAAAACTCCAGAAATATTATTATTTTTTAAAAGTTTGTAATTTTTGTTGCCACTTTATTAAAAAGTAATAATGAATGACAGTGTAAGTATGAGAAAAAATGTTAAATACATACTTTATTTTATGGTGAATGACAAATTTGTCCTTGTGTAACCGTGTATCTGTTCACAAATTAATAATCGCATAATGAATTTAAAACTACCGACTTACAGATATAATACTATGTAATGAAATACTAATTAAAAAAATAGATAAATATCTGATATAAATAAACATACGTTATTTTGTGAGAGTTTGGTTTACATACTTATGTTTGTTCTAGAAATAATTTGGAACTAGTTCATCATATTCAGATGTTTGGTTAAATAATTCAAATTTTGTTAATAACAAGATTTTCACTAATTGCTTATGCATTAACATCTAAATATTAAACTAATTACGAGTTAATGCATTGTTTAGTAGATTTCTATAAGAAATTTTAAAGTATGAAATATTTATGTGATTACCTAAGAGACCATATCTCTTTATTTTATACACTGCCCAACAGGTACTGTCTGGTTTCATCCTTATGCAAATAGGGAAATTATAGATGTTTGACACGGAAATATTACCCAACAATAGGGCAGAAATGTTCTGACATATTTCGTTAGTTATATAATTAATTATTAATGTAAGTATCTTGAGAAAAAGAATTCGCAAATATCAAATATTAATTTAATTATCAAACGCAATAGATAATATTGCTGCGGTTAGAAGTGTGTCGAATTCGGTGACAGACGAGTGTTTCGTGGTTCTTACAAGATCTCGAGATAAATCCGGATAAAGCGGCAACAAAACGTCGAAATTGTATTGAATTAAAGCGTAAACAATTCTGCATTTATTGATATAAATTAGCACGAGTCTGGCTATTTCATATAGTTGATATTTGATTAAATTATGTTGGCTGAATAAATCAACACAAAAGAGTGTATATAAACAACCCGAGAAAGTGTACTGCTTGACCGTAAAATCTATACCTGGATGGATGCGGTCCCTTTTTCAAGTGGGTGATATAAAATAAGCAGTCAGATGTGGATGTGAATGAAACAGATAAGTTTTTGTTCACTTTACTTTTAATTTAGTTTAGCTCATTAATAAAGTCTATTTCTTTATTTAAATTGAAAAATTAGAAATTAAAATTGAAAAGATATTTATTTATTGGTTTATTAATCCTTGTCACAGGACAGTTTATTAAACAACAGAGGAAAAAAAAAATAGGTAATGAAATAGAAAATACCCGGAATTGGAAAGCGGCAGAAATTAATTACTGTAAATTGAAACCGACTGTTTCAAAGAAACGACATACCTACAGGGGGAGCAAACTATTCCCTTGGACTTTTTTCTAATAACACGCAAAATACATTGTTACCGCGAGACAGGGCCCTTCCGAGCAACTCCACCGTAAATGGATATTTACCTGTGGAACGGTTAATAAATAAAAACAAAGAAAAAAGCTGCTAGATGCAGAAACAGAAAAACAGAAAACTTGGAAGGAGAAAAATAAAGACATGACGATAGATGGAAACTTAAAAGAAGCATGGAAACTGAAAAGAAGCATCTCGCAAACACCTACACTTCCCATCCTGTATTCCCACTCCATGCGTCACGCGGCTCTCGCTGCTGACAACAAGCATGTCCAATGTCCAACTCGGCGTATGCAGTCGGTCTGGCGGTATATAAAACATCCGAGATTTGGTTCTGGCACGCGGTCAATCAATCAAGCGCAATAGATAATATCGTTACAAGGTTGCAATAATATTATCTATTGAATCTTGTGAATGATTTAGAATAGACACATTTCTGAAATATTCGCGGTTAAAGTGAGGGGTCTGTCTACATTTGAATAGTATATTAGAATCATGTATTTAACATATATTTAATACTGTATATTACAAATCATACTGTTTGCCCTTTTCACTAATAATTTGCATTTTGTTTATTTTCATTTTATTATACCGTTTGTATGACACTTGCTCCTACAATTAATATACTAGACACTTAATTATACAATAACGCACAAGACAAACTCTCTTAACGAGTTTAGGTGCCTCACTCTATCTTACGTATTACCAAGAATTGAAAATAAACTTATTATTATTATTATTTACGAAAAATGTGATATTTTTCAGGAAAATCTGAATTTGCACTTAATTTGTAATTATTTCTTAATTATACAAACTAAAATTTTGGTAGTTTTCTGTTCATCCACATTCTTTTAAGTTTTCAACTATCTCGTAATTTTTTTACGGCTATAAAGTTTCAGAATCAGCAAAAACTTCTTTTAAAGAAAAACTTTTCTTAAGAAAATTGGGTTTGCATGCATTAGGTTATCCATCCGCGGATACACTGTATATTTAATTACAAAGTCACTTTCTACAGAACTTTTCTATCACTAGAATATTTTGTTATATTCATAAATGTGGGAATGTGCTAAAATAATTATAACATATAATCTCGAATATGTATACGACCTCAAAATATATGTTAAACGTAAAACTACAAGTATTAAATTATTTTCTCTTTTTCGAATGAATAAATTATTTATGGTATGGGCAGATATTAGACATTTCGCAATCATATGTGGCTTTAATTAAATTTTTCTTTGTTTATATACAATATACATTGACCGGTATAGAATTCTCAGAAGGTGAGGCATTTTCTTACATTTTTTGAAATTTTATTCAAAATGTTCGCAATGTATATATCTGGAAAATATCGATATTCTTAAATTTGTTCAGTACGTCTGCCATACATTTTTTAGAGCTTGTAATATTTTCATCAATAAATTACATATTACATTTTTAGGAATTATTTTTAGAAAAAGCGATTTTCCTTTAAATATCATTTTCATATAACACACATACACATCTATATTATATGCATGCACATCCCCCATAGTCCATGAAGTTGCAAAAAAGGGGTATCCTTGATTTGTGCTGTGACCAGGACGAGATCGAGCGTGCTGAACACGACGGTGATATTTTTAGCCTTTCCACCCCTCAGAAAATATCCCTAAACGCGAAAAACCACCCCCTTTTCATGTTTTTTTTCACACACAATGATGAGGTAAGGGAACACGGTTCTCACTCAGGTGTTGTTTAGGGCATTTGAAGTTGACATAAATGGAAGAATAACATGTGGATAAACAAAAGGAAGTTTCAGTTATTTGTTTTCATTAAAGTCATACAATACACTGTGTCTCAGGATTATAAGAACAAAACATAGTTTGAAGCCAGATAGAGGAAGATTGTCCTTTCTCTCTTAGTTTCTATAAACGAGTTTAATTTGATAAATATATCTGACTCAGTGATTGTCAATGGACAATTAAATAGGATGCTTCACAGAAGGGCTATGATGTTTGTGGAAGACCCATTTTACTTCTGACGGAAATGTGCTATGATTTAGCTTCATTCTGCCAATAGTAGTTTGCTACTAGTTCATATTTCAGAAGGTGAATTTTTATTTCAGTAAAATATTGACATGAAGGTTATATACACTTAATTCTTCAAATTTAATCAGGTCAAAAATAAATAAAAGCCCATGAGTGGCTTTGGGCTTTTCTGATGAGTCATCAATAAGGACGAAAAACGTTTCAAAGGCTAAGCATTTTCAAGAAACTGAATGAGATTTTATGAAAATGTAATTCATTAGAATGAAAAAAAATTTTTAAAGACAAGGTACGTAAATAAATTAATTTCAGGCCTTTGTTCTCATTTTTAACTGAATTTACATATCGTAGGGGATCATGTGGATACTAGTTTAGCCTGCTTAGCCGTAGGGGACTAGGTTGGATGCTAGTGTTAAAATGAGAATGGCTGATAAGAATTTTCACTTGGTAGCATAACCAGAAGTCAGGTTATCGAAAGAATGCAAAGATTTCATTAATATTTATATATATAGTTTTTCCTTTAGTTCTCATAGATAGCTTTTCTTTCCACTGTTTGCAAAATCCTATAAAGAATATATGTTTCAATATATCACATGGAACACAGTTTTTTAGATTCAATTAAAAAATTGCTATTTTTAGTATTTCTCTTTCACTTTATCTTACATACACCATTTAAAAATATGCAGACACAAAATCGCACAGAAGCTATTGTTCTTATAATGACAATGACAAACAAAAACAACTATGATGTATGAAAATTACTCAAATGTCAAACAAGTAAACAGTAGTAGGGGATTATTTCTATCTTTGTTTGAAGTATATAGCTTCTGCATATATTTCTCTTGCTTTACCGCATCTTAAGTTGGCAACACTTACTCTGGGAAGTATCTAAAATCTTATCCATCGAATTGTTAACCGAGGGTGTAATTTGAATGAAAGTACGGATACATGATATCCTATAGATAGTAAGCTCTGGTTATCTTATCCGTCGAATTGCCATTCGTCGGATAAAGTATATTTATACTAAAGTGAAAGTACCGGGCCTTAACTTGATATTGAAAAGCCGGCCCTAAATCTTTTTAAAATAAAATTCATGCTTCCCACTCATATTTTCTTTATTGGGCATTTCGTGAAAATTCAAAAAAAATGTCCATAATAAGTATGCCACTTTCTATAAAACTTCTGAGGATATATACGCCCCCGTAGCTAGAGAGGTAGTTCTACGGTCAATGTCAAATAGTTTTTAACTGTCTCTAAAATCTAATCTAGCATCTACCAACAATATTTATTGTTGTCAGTGTCACATTATGTTTGACGTAGAAAAATATTTTCCTAAAAACGCTAAGACAGAAACGCCAAAAAATTGTTGAATGTTATGGTTTAGAGGAGGATATTTCTTATAGTAGTGGCACAGGAAAATTTCCTTTCCCAACCCTTGGCCACCTGGCAGCTCCAGTCTAACTGTTGTGGATTTTCATTTTTGGATTATCAAAAGATCTGCGCAATAGTATTTAATAACAATTTAGACAGTATAAGAGGAATAAATAGGAAAATACTATTGAAAACGTACAGAAAAACAAGCTAACCATTGTACTTTTCGCTGATTCACTGCCCTTTTGATATTATTGTTGCACATTCTATAGTATGCTCTTCGCAGTTTTTTGTATAGGTATATTAGTATTAGACGCTTTTTAATTACAAAACAAAACAACTGTTTTTTTAAATTTAAATAATTAATAACTTTTTTATTTATTGATCAATATTGTTAAAAAATTCAATACAGTTCTCTAGTTAACACTAACTTACTGTCCAAATTTTAATTCAATCGGACTTTTCGTTCTGAAGTTATCGTGCATTCAGGAAACGCGACAGATGGACGGACGGGCGAACGGACAGACAGAGAGATGGATGATCATTTTGAAAGTTGCTCAGAATTCGATCATCAACACAGTAATATGAACATGTTTTTCCTACGAGCGATATTACCAGTTTTAGAAATGTGCTGATCAAACGCAATATATTCTTCGCTTTGTGTTCGCGAAGAGTTTAGTAATTTTGCGGTTGAAGGTCAAGATTTCATAATTGACTATAACTTTTAATCCGTAACATGCCAGTGTGCAAAATCGACTAATTTTGAATACCTGCTAACTAGGTTTTCACTGTGTGAAAATTAGCTTCTTCGATATTATTAAAATGAAGCACTTAATATATTAAAGCATTTCCCTGTATTTAAAAATTAATCCGTCGTCTATTAAATTAATATTTCAACAAATATATAACATAAAATTTGAATATCTGAACAGCTACGCGAAACACGCCATTATTGACGGTGACACTGGTGACGTCATCGATTTCATCAAACAGTAATATCGCATGTACGTAGTATATAAACATTTTAAACACTTTAAAGGCTTCTTGTACGTTTTTACCTGTGATTTAATTCGAAATGGCTAATACAGGATTCGTAAGAGCTACTTCAGGAAATTTACCGGCAGTGGATATGTGTTCATGATAGTGGAATTTATGAAGAAAGATGAACATTTCAACATAGCAGAGGTGAGGGGCTCTAAAGCTGCAACATACGTACTAAACTTTTTTATTCTCTTTGTATTTATCTATTATTACTTTAACGTAGTCTATTGATTCCTATATAGTTGCTCAATATAATATACATACAAGATTGATATTATATAAACATAACCTATAAACGTTGCTCATAAGCTTGTAATGTAAACACTGTTAGATAGCTAGTTATTCATTATTTTAGACTAATACTCATGCACGATAATGTAGTTTTAAACTTATTTTGCTTACTACAATGGGCTTGTTCCATGATGTTTTTTTAGTTGGTTTTTATACTTTTTCATATAGTACTCGATATTCTCATTATGTACTTAAAATTTCGCATTATTAACTTTTTCCGTTCTCGAGATATAAGGAGTTGAAATTAGTAAAAGTTGCAAAAACCGAGCGCTCATTTGTGACGTCACTATACGCAAGTGCCGTAAGAAAAGTGGCTTTCTGGGATCTTTCAAATTTAACCTGAAAAGTCGAAAAACATGGAATTTTCAAACGCTGGTAACTAAATAAATAAGTCGAGTGGAAGTTCGTTCTATGTCTCTACGGAAAGAAGAAGGTCGCTGATAAATCCTGAAGTGCAGGGTTACAATCAAAAATTCGTCCCGACAGGATCGAGAGAAAATTGTAATTTTCTGACATTTCATCAAATTGTACTCTCCTAATGTCAAGAAGTAAGCAAAACAAACAATGCTTCGAAAACACTTGTAAGTATAACAACTAAGGAGCATCAAGTCTATTGAGATCGCCGAGTCTATGCGTATAGTGACGTAGCGCCTGGCCACGCCCCATTTTCGCGAGGTGGAGATTTGTAATAGTTTTTAAGATACTAAACAAGCGAATAAGATTCTGATTTTTTGCAGATCCATTATTTTATACTTGCACTTTCGATTTATGAAATAAAAAAAATAATGCCGAACAAGCCCATTACTTTGAAATAATGATCCTCATAGCAGAAAAATACTGATGCTTGTAGGTGGATCACGTCTAGCGGCTTTAAGTCACTTTATTTTGCGTTGTTTTTATTTTGGTACTGTCACGAAAACCTTTTCAGGCGCGTGCTTGGATGTATTTTTGCATCCTGGCACAAAACACCATTTATTTTTCATTATAAAACGTTAAAGTGTTGCAAAATAACGCGTGTTTATAACACACAACCCATGTTTGTTTACCAACAATGTAACCTCTGACGTCATCAGTGCGGGATACGGTGACGTATGGTTTTTCGAGGTAGAATTTAAATTCAAATTTAAAAGGGCTTATTTCAAGAAATAAATCGATTGTTCGGGAATTTTTTTTTTAACCATAATTAAGTATTATCTTCACAGTCAAAGTGATTTTAAAATTTGTGAAAACACCGAGTGGTATACTGAGGAATATATTATACTAATCATCGTAGGTCGGCTGTCACAAGTCCCCAAAGTGGATTGATTTTGGGCTCGGGGCCATGAAATAATACCGCAAGTTTAAAAATTGGTCATGATCCCACCGAATGAATACCACTTCTACTTTGCAGCAAAACATTTGTTATAAGTATTTAGGACCATGTACGAAAAGTTACAATTTTCCCATGGTTAATAAAAAAATCAAAATTAAGCAAACATTGAAAGTTTCCCAAAGCATCTATAAAATGGAAAGTTCTCGACGGAAAGTGCTAAAAATTGGCATAGGCCTTCGGGATATCATTAGAAATGACATACATAAAAGTTACACCTTCCTACACGTCCCCCCACACGCCTCCAGAGGGCCCATAAATACGGGACCAAAAATAGGAGTCGGGGGGGGGGGGGGGTCTGAAAGGTGTAACTTTTATGTATGTCATTTCTTATGATATCCCGAAGGCCTATGCCAATTTTTAGCGTCTTCTGTGGAGAACTTTCCATTTTGTAGGTGCTTTGTGAAATTTTCAATTTTTGCTTAATTCTGACTTTAAAATGGCCTTGTAACTTTCTTTTGGACCATGGGAAAATTGTAGCTTTTTGTACATGGTCTCAAATACTAATAACAAATGTTTTTCCGCAAAGTAGAAGTGATATTCATTCCTGTACCAGTAAAAAAATTGTAACTTTTTTTATTATTCCATGGCCCCGGGCCCAAAATCAAACCACTTTGGAAAATTGGTGAGCCAGACCTACGGTGATTAGTATAATATATTCCTCAGTATACCATAATTGTTAGCAGGTATTAAAAATAGTCGATTTTACACAATGGCTCTTAGTCTATATTGTATGTAATTGAAAATTAGTTTTTCTGAACTATAAAAAGTGCATCTGAAAAAATATTTCAATTTTTATGCGACGATTGTTTTTACTGTTTTACTCTATTATTAATGACACAATGTATTAAAGGCGTTTAAAATAATGCGTGTGTTGTTAGAGGTGTTTCAGAATCTCATGAGCCGCGAAATGCGCAAAAGGCAAAGTTTAATCTGAGTTATAAGTATGTTTTGGAAGACACTGGAGGCTGCCTTGCTGTATACATAAACAAGAGCTCGGGATAAATTGTAAACAATAAACATAATATTTTTAAGAAGTGTAACTGAGTCAACAGGACGGATTATGTCTCTGCGCATATGGAGGTCACGGCTCATGAGGTTTTAAAACACCTCTACATCCTGTGTCCTTACACACTCATTGAAAATTAAGACCTTTATGTTATGTAAATCATTTTTTTCGAAGTGCAACTATAATTACAAGTACTTATTATTAAATAATATCTAATTATTAATGCAAATGTAAATCCATGTTATACATACAAAGTGTTTTTTCAGCGAAATTAAAATCCATCTTAGTAATGGGCTTGGAAATTTTTTAAAAAGTCTCGTTTTTTTTTTAAACAATCAATACGAATCATTATTATAATTACAGTAGCGTTTAAATCAAGTCAATACGATTATTAATTACAGAGATATAAGCTTTTAAAATCTGCAAATAACGATACGGCTTGCTGCAATGCCCGAAACTCGAGCTGGCCGGCTGTGACGTAATCGGCGCCGATGTCGCACGCCTTATTTGAATGAATTTATATAAGTTAAACAGTCTTATTTTGAGTTCCTAAGTAGTTGTGACAATAATGGAGCAGGGATTTGTTCGTGGACAGTCGGATAACTTGCCAAAATTTGACTGAAATAAAGAACATTAATACGTTTAATTATTCCCATTGGTTACCCAGCTTGATATACAAAATATAATCAATTTTCGTCTTGGGGCTACATAACAGCAAAATATGTTTTCCTAATTCTCACAGCGAATTCATTTTTTAAACCTATCTGGAAAAAATATTTACAATATTTAATAAAGCTCGGTAATGCGGCATCAAAAACTTAAAAACTTGGTAAGAAAATTTTAACCTCATTAAAAAAATCTAAAGATATATGCACCGATGTACTAAATCACCCTGTATATTTAAAAATAATTTTTAAGTGTGCACTCTTCGACACTACACCAGTTACATACAAAAAAATTTGAATTATTTTAATAAGAGCAATATTTTATTATTATTTTTTTTTATCTTATTTTAATGCCTTATTTTTATTAGCGTCCTGGCGGAGTTCAGCTACTGCTGCTCTACCACTCAACCAGGACACGTACACATAGACATCAACACAACAACCATTCCCTGCGATATTGCCATCTACCGCAGCTGAGACTCGAACTCAGGAGAGTTAAAAGCGACTAGACATGTTGTGCCACCCAACAGCGGTCTAAATCACTGCTACCGTCTCGGTAACACATGAAAAAACGCCACCAACATCCGTACCTGGCCAGGATTCGCACCCGGAACTCCGTGGTCGCAAACCAAACATTTTTTTCCATTTAAATATAATCTTATTAATTAAAATATTACATTGCATGAAGCTTATTTCTAAAAGTATATATATAAATATCACATATAAAAGTAGGTACGTACAGTACATTAATTGTCACGTCCTAAAACTACACAAAAAGTATAATATAGAACATGACACAGCTGATGGTATGGCTGGAGACTTTAGAAAAACACGGCTCTTTTTATTTTTATGTTTTATCTTGATATTTCTTTATCAATTTATATCAATTATAATCAATGTGTTGCCTTGGCTTTAATCGAGCTTAAAGCTCATTAGTTCGAGAGTTTCTTGGCGGGTGGGGTGTGGGATTTGGGGAGGGGGGGTTTGTTGTTTTGTCGGGTAGTGTGTCTTGTCGGGTTAGCAAGCCAAACACCTTCAGCATTGCGCCACCGAGCTGGCTGGGATATATGACTGATACACTGTTGGGACACCCTGTATGTGAGTGCTGGATAATGTAAGTATTGCATTATGTAGGTAGAGATAACTATTACAATTTTAAGTTAACTTCGAAATGGTCTTCACAACAAAACCGATTACTTGTACTCGAAAATGTGATATTATTCTTTTTATCTCTCTTTATTGCATCACACCATTGTTTTCGTGTTTTTTCACATTTTGGCATACTTATAAATAATTTGTTTGGCGTAGTGATTGTTGTATTGGTACATCGAGGCACAACACAGTATTTGTAACGAATATTTTGTGTAGCCATCTCTATAACATCGCAGCAAAGCATCGGTACTATGATCACTACGGGGTAAATGGGCGTCGATGACGTAGTGCACTCAGTCGAGCTGCTACTAGGAAAGATGGGGGCGTGGACTAATTGCTCGAACTTCAACAATTAATTGTAAAGCCATTTTAAGTGCTAGAGAAATAAATTAAATTGCAATGTTTAAGTTACAACGTGCACATTTTTATAAAAATATATAAAAAATATCGTTTTTAAGCCCATTCTCACGACGCTATTTCCCGTTATGAACATTCTGAATGATTTGTAAAAATTACTGACCAAAGCTAAGACAATAACAGTATGTAATTAAAGAGTTTAATTAAACATCAAAACAAATCTCTCAGTGTTAGTACTGTTGTGCGGATTACAAATTCGATTTTGAGTAGTACTTATTAGAGAACGTATAATTAAAAAACGATTACATGTAATATTAAATGATCAGCTGTAGTCTGGCGTTGAAAATTACAAAATAATTTTATGGCAGCTTCCTCAAGCACGTTGTTTGGTAACTGTACAACGCCCTATGGCACATTTTTCAAAGATTAAAATTCATAAAAACCTAAACTAATTAGCTAACCAAAATATGTTTTTCTTTCCAACTAGTATGATGGGTATGTAGTGAAGTAGGAAAAAGTTTGACAGGATATGCTTGCCGCCTCGACCTGAAAATCGTGATAATGATGGTAAACGTTATTTTTCGTAAATATGTTTTAAAATAATGTATTTTGAGAAACATGTTTGACGGGTTATTAAAAATAATAATTATAATTGCAAATATTTTATATTATCTGTATTAGGCTATTGACTATGTCGAAAAAAACTTCCATAACGGAGTAAAGTCCACTTTCTAGTTTTTTCACTATAACTCACTATAATTCATTTTTAGTATATACACATAACACGATTTTTTGTAGAGAATCAAATTTCCTATAGATATTGTACTTTATAAAGTGAAAATTTTTCTTTTAGATAAAATAAATAAAAAAAACTATCTAAATTTTTTGTTTTTTTTTCTATTTTAGAGCATTTTTTCTGAGTGGCATTAGGTATATGCACAAAAAAAAAATCTGACGCAATTCCCGGCAAAATGATGACCGATAAAAGAATTTTTGGTAAAAATTGGCTTAGATGCACTCGTTCAAATTTACCTGCTTTTTACGATGCTACCAGTTTTTACCTTTATACCATGTTATTTTTAATTTTAACACGCAAAAATTATTCAATACAAAAATTATTTTTGGTTTATCAATGCTAATGATAAAGGTATTTGTTTAAAATTTTGATATTCGTATGATCTTAGATATAAAAGAAATTTAATGCTCTACTAATTTATAACTGTTTAAAGATATTTTTTTTTGAAAATTACATATCTATTACTTGTTACTACATTTTGAAAAAAAATGTATACGTTTAGCATTTTTCCGGTGGACCGTCGAAACCCGAAAAAAACGTCGGATCGATGTGAAAGTCATATCTATCGATTCGAGAGCGAATTTAGAAAATTCCGTCCGTCGGTCAGTCGGTCGGTCTGTCTGTCTGTCTGTCTGTCTGTCTGTCTGTCTGTCGGTCTGTCACGCCCAGCCTCCCTAATCCGTTTTCGGATTGCGATGTAACTTGGGTGGTTAATAGGAGGTCTTTAGAAAACCTTAACGCCGGAAGCTCGACTCCGTTTGGAAACCGGAAGTACCCGATATAGACGTTTCGAGTTTTTCGGAAAAATTGAATAACTCGATAACGGGTAGTCGGATCGAGATATTTCAAAAAAAAAAATAGTGCCGCTGGCAAAGCTCTACAAATAAGTATACCAGAGACTATGTCGAAAAACAAACGAAAATTGATTTTTTTTGCAAAAAACTGGTTTTCTCGAAATCGGGCTAGGAAGCACGATAACTGTCCAGAATATTGATCGATTTCGATGAGACTTGGTGGGATCAAAGGTACCCGACCACAAATCAAGCCTATTGCTGGCGGCCCGAATCCGTTGACCGCAAGTATGTTTTCCGGGCCGAGTATGATTTTTCAAAGAAATTGATAACTCCCGAACCCAAGGTCCGATTCTGATTTTCAAAAATGGCAATTGTAAGGATCGATTCGGTCTATTACTTGACGTTTGTGAGAAATTTGACAAAACAAAAGCGAATCTACAAATCCTGGAAAACTTGATTTTTTTGATAAATTCTACAAATTCCGAACAGTTTCCTAATAAAAATCGAAAATTTACTATTCCGTCGATCGATCTCTATAACCAGTATAAAGCAGGGACCTTTTTGGACAAAAAATCTGACATAGAGTTTTTTCTAAAAACTTAAAATAAACGAGTTATTTACGAAAATGCATTCCATAGAAAAATTAAAAAAAATATTACGAATTGATAAATTCTCCGTGCGATAGAGGTGCAAAAAAATAATGTAATGTTATATTTAAAATATCATCATTCATTTCCTTATTTTCATTTACTAAATAAAAATAGAACCGATGCCCTTTCCGTGTTTCAAAATGTAGTTAGCTTTTACTTTAGTCAATGCAAAAAAAAAGAAAAATAAAACATGTCAAAGCACTGAGTCATCGTGCGACCCTCTGCTGAAAATGTAATGAATCATCCCAACAAATTAGACAAAAAGCGTATCAAAATGTAGTTTTTTTCGCTTGTTTATTATTTGTTCGTATGTATTATTTATTAATTCACATTACGTAATTAACAAGTTCTTAAAGTAAAATTATTTGTTCAAATTTTTGATATTTAGATGATTTTTAATATGAAAAAGAACGATAAAATTTATCAGTTTCGCATCTGAACACATCGTATTTTCTCTGCATGGCATTAAGACCAACAGTTTAAGTAGCTGTCGCTTGCAAGTTTTTCAAAGATTATCGAAGAGCACAAAATTTCTCTAGTGCATTTGCACCAACTTCTGATGTCACTGAACAGCGCTGGCTTAAGGATGTACCACCAAATTCAACAGTAGAAAGAAAATATTTTACACCCTATTGAGTGGGGTTGAAAAAATCTAAAAACGGATTGATGCATCGGCAATTGACAACTAAACCTCCTGCACCGCAGACTTTACTGGAGCAAATAGCTTGCGAGTGCATAAAAGGGTGTCACGAAAATTGCGGCTGCAGAAAATTAGGAATTAGCTGCTCCGTGTTCTGCAAATGCATGTATGGGCTTAAATTGTGAAAACACTGATGTTCAGAAGTTATGGAAGAATATGTCGAAAACGATGTTGATGAAGATATTGATATTCAATTCGAAAACATTATATGATAAATACAGTAGATTGTAATTTTCAAAAAGAGTATATTTAAAACAGTTATAAACTAGTATAATAACTAGTTCTATATAATAACGTATGTGGAGTCGATAAATGTGATTCACCCATTCTACCGGGGGACTCTCATCATCCCCCCTTAATCATTAAACTAGATAATATAGAAGTTCACACTAATAAAACGCCGTTTGCACAAAATATCAGCTACAACTTTCGCAAAGCAGATTTGAGAGTATTATATGACAAAATCGGGAACATAAGCTGGTCAGATCTCTACTCAATATCCGATGTAGACTCGGCTTGTCAATATCTCTATGATACATTGTATTCACTCTTTGACCGCCATGTACCCAAAACTACACCATTTGTGAATAAGTATCCTCCTTGGTTTACCAGAGATATTAAAATTAATATACGCGAGAAAAACATACAATTGCGCAAGTACAGGAAATCTGGATGTGAAGAGGCACTTAGTAAATACAAAGAAGTGAGATCTCGCATTAAATTGGATATCAAGATATCACACAACACCTATATTCAACAAACTGAGTCGAAAATAAATACTGATCCACAAGCCTTTTGGTCTTATATCAATAATAAGAAAAACACCTCTAGTATTCCATCAATGATGAAATTAAATAACACTGAATTTAGTAGTACACAGGATATTGTAGATGGTTTTGGTGAATTCTTTGCTACCATATATGCACCGAGTAGTATAACAGACTCTAAGCCTACCAGCGTAAATGCCAACCCAATATACATTACCAGTGTGTGACAAAGAAGTTTTGGCAGCACTAAAGAGCATCAAACCTAAAATGACTACAGGTCCTGATAGCATCCCTGCCTTCCTAGTTAAAGACTGTGCCTCAGTATTTCTTGAGCCAATCAAGTTTATTTTCAACCTGATTCTTAAAACTTCCACTTTTCCCCAAATATGGAAAACAGCTCGCTTGTGCCCAGTCTTTAAAAAGGGTTGCAGGCATGAAATTAGCGACTACAGAGCTATTGCCATCATCTCAAACTTTGCAAAGGTCTTTGAAATAATGATGCATTCATTATTGTTCGATCCGATAAAGACAATCATTACACCCCACCAACACGGTTTTATGAAAAGTAAATCAACAACCACGAATTTGATGTGTATTACGCAGTATATCTCAGAGGTTCTCGACTGACAAGGTCAGGTAGACGTAATATACACCGACTTTTCAAAGGCCTTTGATCGATTAGATCATGGTGTATTGCTGAACAAGCTTGATAGTGTTGGTTTGTCACTCAATCTGATCACTCTTTTTAAGTCATACCTCAGCAACAGACTACAATTTGTGGAACACAAAGGCTACAAATCCAAAAATCTAAATGCAACTTCCGGAGTGCCACAAGGGTCGGTCTTGGGTCCACTGCTATTTAATATATACATAAATGACATCACACACAATCTTAATACGAAACATCTACTGTACGCAGATGACATGAAGATCTACTGCTCAATCTCGGACATAGGCGATTGTATTAACCTACAACATGATCTTGACAACATAAGTAGATGGTGTATAAAAAATAATCTGTCACTTAACAGTAAGAAGTGTAATATTTTGTCATTCTATCGCAAGTAGAACGCCATTATATTTCCTTATAGTTTGGATCACACCTGTCTGCAACATCCAAGTTCTTTTAAAGATTTAGGAGTCACCTTTGACCCCCAATTAAATTTCAATAAACATATTTATGAAATTCTCAGCAAAGCCAACAAGAACATGGGATTCATCATACGTAATTCAAAAGAGTTTAGCTCACGCGAAGTACTAATGTCTCTTTATTACGCTTTTGTTCGTTCTCATTTGGAGTATGCCTTCCTAATATGGTATCCTAGATATGAACATCAAGTACATTTGCTCGAGAACGTACAGAGGAAATTCTTGGCCCTGTGGCGCAACGGATTGAATTGTACAGAGGAAATTCTTAAAATTTGTATCTTTTAAACTAACTGGTACCTACCCTCCAATTGGTTACCCTCATGACGTCTTATTGCTAGAATGTGGCATGGTTTCTCTAGATACACGTAGACAAGCTCATTCCATAATTCTTCTATATAAATTATTGAATTCCATAATAGACTGCCCAGAAGTGCTAAGCCAGCTTAATTTAAATGTTCCCCGTCCCAGTTCTAGACATCTTGAAAACTTCAATCAACCTACGCCTCGTACACGGTTACTTGAATCGTCGCCAGTTTTTACAATGTGTAAGAACTATTCGTCAGTGCAACAAAATATTGATGTATTTAACACCTCTCTGTCGAAAATAAAAGCTGTATTTAACTAGCAAGTTATATTTACAATTAGGTTATAAATAGGATATATATTATATATCTGGACTTACTAAATATGTGTGTGTATGCGCGTATATAGGTATATATGTCTGTATGTGTAAACTGGAATACATAATTACATAAGTATGTATTTATCATTTGATTTTTGCTTGCCATAATGTCATGTTATAATGTCATAACTTTTATTGTCTTTTACCTGAAATGTACGTACCCTACTTTAATAGAAATTATATTAGAATGTAATTATAAGTATTATATGTTACACTTTGCCTATCCTGTAATTGGTCCTTGACTGTTGGATAGTTGTAAATAAATAAATAAATAAATACATAAATAAATAATATTAAAGTTTTTCTCCATGTCTAAGATCATATGAATATCAGAATTTTAAACAAATATCTTTATTATTATCACTGATAAACCAAAAATAATTTTTGTGTTGAATGAAAATAATTTTTGCGTGTAAAAATTAAAAATGACATGGTATAAAGGTAAGAAGTGGTAGAATCGTAAAAAAGTAGGTCACTTTGAACGACTGCATCTCAGCCAATAAATACTCTTATCGGTCACCATTTTGATGGGAATTACGTCAGATTTCTTTTTTGTGAACTAATGTCTATACCTAAATCCACTCAGAAAAAAGTTAGACACAAAAATAAAAAAACAAAAATTAAAATTTTTCGGTTTTTTTAAATAGTTTTTTTACTTATTTTGTTTAAAAAAATTTCTTTGACTTTATAAAGTACCATTTCGATAGGAAATTTGATTCTCCACCAAAAATCGTATTATGTGTATATACCAAAAATGTATAGTTTTTGAGGTATAGTTAAAAAAGTAAAAAGTGGACAAAATCCAAGCCTAAATTTAATAACACTTTCTGGAATTATCATGATCATCTTTCGGGTACAATTGAACATATGAATTAGTTCATTATTCAATTACATAGTTAATAGCATATATAACGGGTGTATAGGAATTCAGGTACACACCACTTTTTTCTTTATATTTACTGTTTTAGAAATATGCCGATCAAATGCCATATACTTTTCGTTTTTGTAGTTGCAAAGAGTATAATCATGTTTAAGAGAATCACATACCTGCGGGAGGTAGGGGTAGAATAAATAGTGGAGCAAGTGCGTTTTTGTGGCTAGGAAATGTGAAGTAGCTTAATAGAATTTTAGGTTTGACAGTTAATAACAGCTGTCAATATTGATAAAAACTAACAAAGTAAATATAACATCATGAGTTTTTACAATTTTCTATTTGAAAAGAATTGGCAGCTACTTGGAGCGGCTGGAACCTCCCCACCCAAACATATTAAATTAAATGCGAGAGTAAGGATCTATAGTTCTTCTCTACCTGAAAATTTTGCAAACAAAACGTTGCACTGCTCATAATTACTTTTAAATACAATACAGTCAGTAACCACGTAGCGGCTACAAGTTCGGACTCTCCAACACCCCTTACCATACCAGGCGTTGCTCATCTTTCGGCAACCTCTCTAGCCAAACTTCTTCCAGCCAAGACTTCTTTCTACCATACACTTTTCACCATCATATTTTTTATCCTGTACCTATCCTTTTCCTCTTTCTTATTGTTTGTTATCTCTTTGATTTTCTTGTTGGTAATTTTTGTTATTTTGTCCTCTTTTGTTATAAAATTTTCTTTTGACCGATAAACCTTGTAAAAATTCTTATTATTTAAAACTTAATTTTCTCTTTCACTACTGTAACTTCCCAATGGTGAGCAGACTGTTAGGGCACAATTGCCTCGAACAGGTCTTTTCCCATTGAGTTTATTCCCGTCTAAACAACCAAATTATTTATGAGTTTTTTCTGCTAATTTAGTTATAGTGTTTTAATGTCAGTGTTTTTAGATATTAACAATTCAAATATTAAATTTAAGCCGCCACAGGTGGCAGGAGTTTTAGCTTTTTGTTTAATTTTATTGAGCCGAGCCAGTCGCTATCCGCCCAACTGTACTAACACAATGGCGTTGCGCGACGTGACTGTACGGTTGGCTCCGAATTTCGATCTGGGGAGGTATCTTGTACCATTAAAAAAAAATAAAAAGAAAAGAAAGAAAACAAAAATCTGTTATGATGATGATGATGATGGACTCTCAACCAAGAAATCCGGGTTTGAACCACGCGCTCGGGAACTTTTTCCCCTAAACCTTTAAGTAGGTTTCTTTGTTGTCACATTATAAATATATTGACATCACCTGTTTTGTTTATTATGATAATAGTGGGAAATAAATGATAAATTACTTAACAATAACCTTGCATCAATTTTAATAAATTATTTTTTACTTTTTACTAGTTTTTTAAAATAAAATATTTTTCTTAAAAAAAATGTTTTTCTGTAATTTTTTATGTTGAGAAAAGGTACATACATACCCATAGATAGAGCTTAGACGCGATATGCGTAGTTTATAGTTCAATTCATAGATATTGTTAAAGATAAGCTATAATCCTTTTGCCCTTCGCTTTACCGCCTATATCTAACAAAGTGACATAGTGCATAATTGCAGCCCTTGACTATACACGGTAAGTTAGTTTTCTTACTTACACTCGTTGTAGTCCATTTTACGCAATATTTATAAAGTAGTAATTTTAAATGGAAAATTACAAATATTTTCTATTTCGGTTTTCAACGAGCGTTTCAGGTAGTACGACAATTAGACTTTTTTTTCATAAAATATACAGTTTTTATGATAAAAAGCAAACAAAAGAAATACAGTTATTCTTGATACTACCAAAAAGTAAGGAATTATATTTTTTGGCAAAAAACGTATTTCTCGTGTTATCTTCAAATACTTAACAACTTTCTTTTCTAAAATAATGTAGCTAAAAGCATCATACGTCTAATCAAATAATCTCAGGTCAATATTTATCTAATAGAGATGATTAAAAAAAATCAAACGTATAAAAGCACTACTTACTTAAATATTCTGCAATAATTAATATTTAAAGAGATGTTTACTAATAACACGCAAGAACGTACCGCTACTCCTATTTTCTCCACCCCTACGTCTGACAGGTAGGTGATTCGTTTAATTTTTTTTCCGGAAGTACGTTGTTACCTATATTACCTTAACGTTCTAACCAGTCATGTATTTTTATACAATTGAATATTCATTAGGAATCATTGAGACTCTTTGGGCATCTTTGAGAATTTAAAACCCTTATTGACACGATTTTTTCCTTAATGAGAAGGCACAGTGAATAAAAATAATAATAATGAAATAATACGAAACCATTGGTTTCTCGTCGACCAGTAATCCAATCATATTAGATATTTTTGTGCCAACTGAGCCATCCGCAAAATAAAATATGAAAGGATAAGAAGAATTTCATAGAATTCGATAAACTAGTTTTGGGCAAGCGGTCCATTGCAGAAGTTATTCAAAATGGGGTAAAAAGAGGCCCAAAAACAGTTGTCCGCCTTAAAAAAAAAGGACCTTGTACGAAAAAAAGTTTTGTAAGTACTAAGTAACTTAGTAGAACTTTTTAATAGCAATAAAATAAGCCTAGTTCAATATCTATAAATTTACAAATAAGTTCTTTATTTTAAAAAACCGGTACAAATCGTATTTTTTTGCAATTGCTTATATAATTATTTAATGAAACCCGCTGAACATATAGTCCTTGGCGAGTACAGTAAGAGCGTGTTTAAAAAATAGCAAAAAATTGAGCAGTTTTTGCAGTAATCGACTTTTTCGAAAAAAGACAATATTGTAGGATTCCAATTACTCATGTTCCTGAAACTTACTGAAACATTTTCAGGCTTAAAATGTGCGCATTGTTAAATAATTGCAAATATGCGAAAAAATTACCGGAAAATCGAAAACAAAAATTAACTCCAAACACTTCGATTATCTTTGATATTGTATTGGCATGCCATCAGCGCCAATCGATAGCTGTCAATTTTCTACAAATTTAAAGAAAATAAAAAATTCTACAACTTTTCGAGCTAAGATAATTTTTATTTTTCCAGAAATCGGTACTCCTTTCATTACTGATTCTAAGGGCTAAAATTTGCACATATATTAGTTGAAGACCTACAGTTTAATAAAAAAAAAATATTTCTCAATCATCGACCGCGCATTATTTACTGTAAGCCAAATTATGTTGGGCACTGCTGCGTCGAACGGAACATGAGTTTATGGAGCCCAACACAGTTTGGCTTACAGTGCGGTCAATGATTGCTAAAGATTTTTTATATTAAACCGTAAGTCTTCAACTAATATGTTTGCAAATTTCAGCCATCAAAATCGGTAATTAAAGGAGTACTGGTTTTTCGAAAAAAAAAAAAAAAAAAAAAATAAATCTCAGCCCCAAAAGACCGTAGAATATTATTTTTTGTTAAACTTGTAGAAAATTAGCAGCTATCTATTGGCACTGATGGCAATCCGATACAATTTCACACTAAACAGATAATCGATGTATTTGGGGTTAACATCTTTCTTTCGATATTTCGGTAATTTTTTCGCATATTTGGAATTATTTGACAATGCGCGAACACAATGCACATGTTAGTACAACTTTAAAAAAAAAAGCCTAAAAACGGTTTAGTAAACGTTCAGGAACCTGAATAATGGAATTCTACAAAATCGTCTTTTTTTTCGAAAAAATCGATTACTGCAAAAACTAATACATTTTTTGCTATTTTTTAACACGGTCTTATTGTACTCGCCAAGGACTATACGTTCAGTGAGTTTCATTGAATAATAATTTTTTTAAGAATATAAGCAATTGAAAAAATACGATTTATAGCGTTTTTTTTTTTAATAAATAATTTATTTGTACATTTATTGATATCCAACTCTGCTTATTTTATTGCTATTAAAAAGTTCTACAAAGTTTCTACAAAACTTTTTTTGTACAAAGTCTAGATTTTCTTTAAACGCGAAAAACTGTTTCTGGGCCTCTTTTGACCCCATTTTGAATAACTTCTGCAATGGACCGCTTGTTGAAAACTAGTTCATCAAATTCTACATAATTTTTCCTATCCTTTGCATATTTTACGTTGCGGATTGCACGGCTGGCAAAAGAACGAGGCAATTTCGACAATTTGATTGGCCTACTGAGACAAACAATGCCAATATCAGCTGGCAAACGTTCGCGTAAAGAGAGTTAACTTTTTTATTGCCAAGATCAATGAGAGGTACTTATGTTAAATAAATTAAAAATGTTGAATTTGAATTTATGTTTCATAATGTAATTATAATAAAAATGCCATGACACCGCAATATTAATTTACATCGATAACTTGTAAAACTTAATATTATTGTTTACTGCAATTTTTAAGTGAAAATATGGAGACTTCTTTCGTAATTCCCAGTATTACTGGCAATATTATTGCGAATATGTGTTTTTTGAAAGTAATACAAAAAGAAGCTGCTGCAAAATTAAATTTAAAATCACGGACTCGTGTTAGCCAACTATGCCCAATACAGGCGCCATGGAATCTGATTCCCAAGTATCTCTTAATTTTATGTAAATTCATCTTTAATGCTCGATCGGGAAAATTCAACAGCACCAAATTGAAACGATTTAAGTGATGATGATAAATGTATGTCATTTCATGCAAGATATTTGTAACAAATACAAAATAATTTCTCTGAGACTATTTTTATTTCAAAACGTTTATCAATAAACCGAAAAATAATTTATAAAACGTGAAGAGAGTTGATTAAACTACAGAGCAATGAAAATAAAATTACCTTTGTTTCCTTTTCAAATCCTGTCCTTAATTTAAAAAAAAATAATGATTTACTCATTTCAAAACGTACATCTTTATATGTTTATGATAACAAGCACTAATTGCAAAGTGTGTGAAAAGATTTAATGGGTGAAAGAGATAGTACTTACATAATCAGATAACGATCGTATTCCTCTTGGAAACCTTGTCCGGTCAGGAACTAACTCTCCGTATACACTTCTTTCCTTTTCTAACCAGCAATCATCAACATTTATATATTCGTATCCCACATTGGCATAACCCTCGTTAACGAGAATGTCGGCCATGGTCCTAAATAAATTTTCGCTGGAATGAAAAAATAAGATAAACCATATTTCCACATAGTTAAATGTTTTAATAATATTTTGTGTAACATCTTAACGCAACGTTCGCTAACAATAGAGTACTGTCATGAAGGTTATTGTTCCGTACTGGCACTTTCTGATGTTTTGAAATTATAGACTGGGCGCCACAAATGAGAATAAATAAAAATGCATCAAACTGATGTAGAAGGTTGCTGTTTTTCTAATAGCTTGATTTTATGATACTGAATCCAATACCAGGTACTTATTAACTGGTCTGATGAAATAAATATTCCTTCTGCTTATTTTTTTCTAGCCAAAAGATTTTGAGAAAAACAATGTTTCACGATTTTCTTGTCTTGGAGATAAAAAAAATATTTCATGTGTTGTAGACAATAAATTCTAACCTCTAAATTTAATACGGAAAGAAATCAGCTTAGTAGGCCGGTAAAATCAAAATCATTGATTTTGGTCAAGAATATAAAATAGCAATCGACTATTCTTATAGGAAAAATTGCGCTGAACACGATGGTGACATTTAAAAAAATATAAAACGCAGGCTTCATTGTTAAAAGTCTCATTTCCTTTATATTTTTTGACTTTCTGACGAAAACGGTGCACCGTTTAAAAAAAGTTCAGATATGAAAAAATTAATATTTTATCAATATGCGTCGTTTGAGACTTGACTTAAAATGAATTTATTTACATACCTCATCTTTTGGAAAATTTTTTATTCAAATGGATTACAATAATTTTACAAATACTTTTTATTTGGGTTCTCATAGATAGTTTTTCTGCTGTTTGCAAAATCCTATAAAGAATATGTTTCATTACAAGTATAAACAAACAAAAAATTCACTTTTAAACAGTCATACGGATATTTTATTGTAGTCAAAGTGTTTTTGTTCACAGAATTTATAGGTTTTTTTTGTGTGTCGATATCTCGCGCAGTTTGTAATTGAAAAAACAAATAAGCTAATTTGTTTATTAAGGATTTGCGATTTTCCATGGAATTTTTTGCTCTCTCCACCCCCAGCATTCGATAAATATTGATAAAAACTACCATTTCTGCGTGGTCTTGCCCCCTTTTTCTTTTTTTTACCCTCCGCCCTCCCGCCAACGTTTTAAAAAAAATTGCTAAATATCTCCGCTCAGGAACATCGTGTCGAAGTGCAATTGTCGGAAAATGAAAGATAACAGAAAAAGGGAAATTTTGAGCCTAGTTTACGACCGACAATTGATTTTTTTGAAAAAAATCTTGTGACAACATAAAGCTAATATATTAAACTAACTACACGCTCCGTGTGTGCCTGTATAGATAGTTTCAATTGTTTCAATCAAGAACTGTGCGTTTGACGAGAAAAACGGAAGAGACCGTTTTCATGTAGAATTAATCAGGTTAATCAGGAAAAATATCCACATGAAAAAATGTCAGTAGCGTACCACTCTTTTATTAAAAAATATCAGAGGACATGTTCGCAGGGACGCCATTGGTGGAGCCATAAAATAACTTTTCTAATTAAAATATTTGGTTTTATATCCTATTAACACATATCAAAATTGAAAATAATATCTAAAGTACTTTCTGAGATATTAAAATATAACGATTAAAAAGAAACATTTTCAGCATCCCGTAGCAGAAAATTTAAGCCGTTGCGGACATATTTTTATATGAAGTTTTCTTCATAAAATGACGTAAGGAATCACACCCTGAAATATTAGCTCGTCATTAAGGAACACCCTGTACAAAAAAATAATTAAAATAAAAAAAATTAAAAAATAAGATTAAAATATCTTTCAATGGCTCTTTAAACCAATTTAAATTACTAACAGCACATTTAAAACTGAGCGCCCTTGGAATTTTATATATACAAAGTCGTTACTGCGCAAGTCGCTCGGAGCGTAAACACTAAAGAACGTTGTACGGCGTTCATAAATTAATTGTTATAAAGGCATAAAATGTATGAAAAACTAATGGATTTGTATGACAATTGAAAACTAGTTATTTTAATATATTAACTTTATGTTGTCACAAGATTTCTTCCAAAAAATTAATTAATAAACAATTGACAATCGTAAACGCAAAACGGTCTATATCTCCGGTTCTAGTTAACGGATCGAGGTCTATCTAGACTCAAAATTTTCCTTTTTTGTTATCTTTTATTCTTTTATTTTCCGATAATTGGGCTTCGATACGACGTCTCTTAGCCGAGATATTTCATTTGTTTACTAAGCAATTTTAAAAAAACTTTGGCGGGGGAGGTGGGGTGGCTATAAAAAAAGGAAAACGAGGCAAGACTACACAGAAATGGTAGTTTTTAATTTATCGATTGCCGGGGGTGGAGAGTGTAAAAAATGCCATGAAAAGTCGCAAATCCTTAATAAACAAATTAGTTTATTTAAACAATTACAAAATGCGCGAAATGTCGACACAAAAAAAACTATAAATTCTATCAACAAAATGCAACGTTTTGACTACAATAAAATATCCGTATGATATTTCGTTGAACAGGAAAAAAATTGTTAATTTAGGACCTTTCATTTGTTTATTTATAACCATTGAACGGTCAAAGATAAGCAGTTCTCAAACAGCGCGTATTGATAAAATTTTAATTTTTTTATATTTTAACTTTTTTTGTCCGACGCACCGTTTTCGTTAAAAAGTCAAAAAACGCCAAAAATAAGAATTTTCGCTAAAAACCATTGTTTTTAACAATGAAGCCTGCGTTTTATATTTTTTTAATGTCACCGTCGTGTTCAGCGCAATTTTTCCTATAAGAATAGTCAATAAAATTGACAGTTTTAAATTCTTGACCTCTCCGTTAAACGTAAACCGGCGATCAAACTGATTCAGTTACCATGGAAACAATTGTGCTTTCAATGATTTGGCACACGGTTAAAGTTTAACGTAGACTGAAAGTAATGGTATCTTTTAAAACCAATTCCTTTTTGGAAAAAATAAGCGAATCATTTCAAAATGTAACTATTTGGAGCTAACGATGTTCCCAAGAAGGTGATGGGGGTAGGTTTTGAAAACATTATTTTCTGCGTGACTAAACCTCAAAAAAGTGAAAATCAAAAAAATTAATATTATGTCTTTTATGATCAGACACCAATGTAGATGTTCTTAGACATAAATTATAGATTTTATCTCTATTTTCAATATAAAAAGAGGATTTTTTTTCAGTTTGAAAATGTTCAAGTCGCTCTGAAATTCATAACTTTTTATTTTCGATGGCTTATTAAATTATATTGAAACAAATATTTTCAGCTATGGAATTTTTAGTCCGACCCGGAAGACTCAAAATGTATTTTTGAGAAATAACCTATTATGAAAAAAACGTTGATATGGAGTTTAGTTTAAAACATTCTACTTATTCCGTCGAAGGGTTGGGGGTAAATAGGAGAAAATGAGTAAAGCAAGCTTATAAGAGTAAAGAAACTTGGGACGTGGTGTATATACTAGAAGCCAAAGCCTCACATTTTTTTATATTCGCCACCCCCTCTCCTATTATTACATGGGTTTCACAAAATAAAATAGATATTTTCAATTGAAACTTGGCACACGCATGTATTATGACGATATCCGAAAGTAGATTAAATTTTGAGCTGATTGCGTTGAAGGGGATGAGGGACAGATATGCGAAATAAGTGAAATGAACTAGTAAGAATTCAGAAACTTGGGAGTTGGTGAACATATTATAGAAGCAAAGTCCTCATTTTTTTCTATGACACCTGCCATCCCCACCACTACTTCCAACATCACCACTGCATTTTTAAACGAGTTAACAAAGCAAAATTGTGATTTAATGTATATGAGATTTTTTTGCCAAAATATTTGTGTCAACACACCACTTGAAAAGAAACTAAATTAGAAGAAGACTGTTATGGTAGAATAATCTTAGAGCAATTAAAAAATAAATTCAAAGGGAAAATGATTGAAAAACGAAAATAAATATTCTCTCCTTGGATTATGACAGTAGAGATAGAAGTCTACAATTTGAGCCTTAGGAACTCTACAGTACTGTCTGATCCCAGAAGTTAGAGCGATTTTCTCAATTGTCACCCTTTTGAGGTTAAATTAGGTAAAAGTTAAAATCGGTCCACATTATCATCTTGAGGATACTTTTATGATTGTCTAAATTTTCAACTCAGTCATGTATTTTTTGGAAAATTTCACGCGTCACTTTTTTAGCCAATCAGAAGTTTGTTTTTGGTTTCGTTACCATGCAATCCAAAATATTCCGGAAATTTTTATCCTCCCTGAGCGAAATTAATAAGTGGAAATTATTCTGTGAAATTATTGTCAAATGATCATATTTGACATTTGCTTTTACATAAAAATACATGTTTAGGTGTGAAATTTTCTTACCGAATCCCCCTCATGCTAAAAATAATTGCAGGAAATTTTTCTCGTACATGAATTTTTTAAGAAAATTCATATACTGAAAAAATATCTGGCAATAATTCAAGCACTTGGGAGATTACACCTGAAAATATTTCTAGGCTAAAAGTAGTTGATCATTATTTTGACATAGGACTTAAACAAATCGATGGATAATTTCATTCCCTACAACTTTTATTGGAAACATCTTTTTTTTAAAAAGTTGTCATGAAAAAAAACTTGCTTTCTCAAAATTATTTTGGCTCCAAGAAATTTAGCAAAAAGATTTTGATTCATCAATCTAGGTACACATTCAGAATTATTATAAAATCTAACGATAAAAAAAGACACCAGCTTTTACCCTCACTTTGACTTTAAAAAATCTCAGGCGCTTGGTCTATTAGAGCACGTAACGGTAAAATAAACAAATGAAAATACCTTATGCAGTTGTCAGGGTCATTTTTGCAGTCAGTGTTGCACCTAAATCTCTCCCATGCTAACCAGCCCATAGGAGGCGTCCTGGCCAATCCATTTTCCAACGAGGTTACACTAGTTCCAAGGTAAATTACCACTAATCCAATAAAGGTCCATGTTTGAAACATTTCACTGTGTTTACTTAATTATAACCTAAAAATTAGTAATCCTGTCAGTGAAATGACGGAGAAAAAAACGCACACAATTTTTACATGCATTTTTTTGTTTCTTCTTTCTGAACTTTAAAGCGGGACGTTAAGACATAGTGATTTCTCTTGACACAGTGGTATTTTTTAAAATATTGGTGCAATATTAGCTTACGAAATGATGATCTTAAAGGGACCACATATTGGCAGCTCACGCTCAAAGAGTCGTGTGCTTTATTTGTTTATTTTTTTAACCACCTGCACTCATTCACTTTCACTTACCCGCTGCCCTATTTCTTTATTTATTATGATCAAAACCAGTTCAGATGCTAATTCGAGCAGTGTGTCTTGAAGCAAAAGCACGAAGTTAACGGATTACAAAATCAATAGTATAATATTAACGGTTTTAAATTCTACAGGATTCCAAAAGTACCACAGGAAAATTTATATTTAACGAAAACAAAATTGGTCGTGTTGCCGATTCAAAAATTAAAACACTATTAAATCCTAAAATAATTACCTTGATTTGTCACTATTTTATTAACGATTTTTAATGATTCACTGTTATTAATCTGAAACGAAGGTAAAAGTGAATTGTCGCCTACGGTCAACCACCACGTCCATTCGCGACCGCGGCTATACAGTGAATAAAGACAAGACTGATTGAGGACTAAGAGAATTGAAGACTTAGAATGGCAATGGTACGTATGTGGACGTAGGTAATGCTTTGAAAACTTCAGCATAGATGTATGTGAACCGCACCAAGATAATATTTCATCTATTTACTGGCCCGGATGCTACTAGAGTTTAATCTATAATGAACTGTTCTACCGGGGAAGACAAAAAAGTTATCGTTAACATTTTGTTGATAACTTTTGTTCAAAATAACCTCAAAAAATTACAAAATAGAAATTGTCGATTTGTTTACGGTTTAAGAACGTACGATAAAGTTTCGATAAAAATAAATGTACGTTGGCTTAAATTGGAAAACATATGCAAATACCGTATATCAATTGTTATTAATCGCATACGGTTTTTTTTTCTTACTACCGCACTTATGGGAAATAAAAATATTTAGACATGATTAACAGATGAGTAAAGTTGAACACACTTTTATGTTAAAATGTTTTTTCACATTTTATTTTTGTCATCAGTCGGCTGTGTTCACAACTGTAGTAATTTCTACTGATTTTGTACTTTCATACAGAATATATTGTAAAACAATTATTGGTTTAATTCCAAATAAGTAGCTCTATCTAAATTATTTTGAGTTTAATGGTTATGTCCATTCATCATTCTTAATACTGCTTTTAATAAAGACACTTTATCATTATTCTTATGCCACAAGAGATGCTGTTCTCATTATCGCCCCTACTCTGACAATACCTTTCAGTGTATTAGTTAAAGTCTTTTCCAGCTGCTTTAAAAGTTCCTGGTCTTAGTGCAAATACTTAAAGGTAATGTGGACTCTATAATATGTAACTTTAATCCTATATCTATTAATTTAGGAAAATTTCCTTAAATACCAGAATACCAAATCTGATCACCTGCGTTCTCCAAGGCTCAGTGCTTCGGGTAGGTATTATCAACTATTTAAATCAATAAGCTATTTTATTTTATGTCTCCTGATAATGTCGGTCTACGAACGATTTAGAACTTAAAACGAAAACTAAATAAATACATTGAAACTAAGCAAAAATTTTACTTTTCCTGCTAATAGTCTACATCTGCAGGGTATTCTGTTCGTCAACCACGGATTACTCTTGATTGTAATTAGAACTAGATAGATGCCAATGGACAGTTATGTTCAAAACTACCAAGCACATAATATTTACTTAGTGAACTTAAAAAGCTCATTACTATCGAAACTCTAATAAGTTCTTACCTTTCCCTTCACTCTCACTTATCGCATGGCAAAATCTTGTGGTGATACGAGCTTCAAATCATCAAATCATTTTAGATTCCAGAAGCAAGCATTAAGAATATTGTTTGGTACATGATCTATTATTGATCACTGCTGGAGAAATGTTTAAAATATAAACATTATTCCCTGTTTATTATAAATCATGAGTTAAGTTCTTCAAAAAATTCTTTCAATTGAAACTCCGATTTATAACTATAATACTAGGTCCGAAAATGACACTAAGCCATTTAGACAAAAACTACATGCCCGAACGTTAATTATACACTCTACCTGTATTCCCTGCCTTAATGTGTTATCTTGGCGTAAATTTAAATTCAAGTTATTTATTTTTTAGAAATCCAAGTATGTTTACATGTAATTTTTATTGTCTTCAAAGTTGACATGTTTTAAAATTTATAAAAATACCGAATTCTGCCGTATCTAAATTCAGATGATTATAAAGTTATAACTAACTCCACGTCATGCATGTTTTCAGAATCAGTGTTATTATGACACCAACGGATTCACAACTTGCTCTCTACAAAATTTATATTTACTTAATGCATCTGGTGGAAAATAGGCTACATATTCTCCTTGGCTCTAATAGTAGTATGTCACCGCGTCAAATATGGACTTTCAGGCTCTACTTTTGAATTTTCGATGGTATGAAGCAATTAACTATAAGGATGATTGATACATCTCAAATATCTAGCTCATCAAGTGGTTTAGTATTGTAATCTAGTCAGTACAGACAAAGCAAGACTTTTCCCCTACAAAAGGTGAAATAGAAACCATTTGGAAGTATGTTGTTAAGGTCGAGACCCTGATGATACTTCGAAGTGTTCGACGTTGGAACAGGGAAATGCAAGCCTGCACCTTGAATGGAAAGTACAAAACGTTGCTTTTTTAAAAATAACTCTGCAGTTAACAACGACAATAAATATCTATGACAAAGTTAAAGAAGACATATTTTGTGTTTTGTAAGTAATATGCAACGGGTGGCAATGGCAAAAAATCGTTAGGCTCACATTTTTGTTTTTGTTTTTATATTTTTGGTATTCATTACTCAAATTAAATGCGTTTCCACACCATCATGATGATTAATAAATGGTGCGTTTTTTGTATTGTGGTGTTCTCCATAGGCCTAATCCACAGATGTTCCAGTTTCGCGAATTTAGAGATCGAAACGTTGTTTGAGCTGTGCGGAGGGCATTAGGCCAGAGCCCTAGGCACAGAGGGCGCCCAGTATGTATCGTTATCATATTATTAGTTTTTCTCCTTTTTGATGGTCTGGGTTGGTTGATGCTGACGTCTTTACTGTAGTCGATCGTCATCTAGCTCATTGACTGTTGTCCGGAAAATATGAGCTTCCATTAATAAAACTTCCTCATCTTCGTCCTCGTTGTTGATGCTAACCTCTGTTGCATGTTTGAATGACTGAACATTACAGAATTCACACACAATAAAGCAATTCAACCAAGCTATTCTGCAGCCAAATGCTCCTCCGCATTCTTTTTTGCAAATCGTTCTTATCTCACAATTTGTAGTGCAAATATTTCTACTGACTGAATTATCCCGTGATAGACAACACTTTTTTATCTGTCCATCCGTTGAAATTAAATAAATTACCTTATTTTTTTATACAGTGATAAACAAGCTAGTTATTATACTCTTCGCTATTTACTGCACTTTTTATATAATTGTTGCACATTCTATATGATACTCTTCAGTTTTTTTGTAAATAATATTAATTTTAGACACTTTTAGTTTAATTACAAAACATAAAAAAAATTATGTAATTTTTTTTTCTTTTTTCTTTAAAAAAATTTATAACTTTTTTATTTATTGATCTATTTTGTTTAAAAACAATAGGATTCTTCCTCTAGCTAACACTAAGTTCCTGTCCAAATTTCAATACAATCGGACTTTTCGTTCCTAAGTTATCGTGCTTAGAAGAAACGTGACGGACGGACAGACAGACAGACAGACAAACGGACAGACGGACGGACGGACATTTTGAAAGTTGTTCAGAATTCGATCACCAACACAGTGATATGAAAATTTTTTCTCTATGAGCAATATTACCGGTTTTAGAAATGTGCCGATCGAATGCAATATACTCTTCGTTTTGTATTTGCGAAGAGTATAATAATGAGGAATTAGATGAATTTCATTCTCAGAGTGAGCCAGGCGGCAATCGAATCCTAAATTTTGCGCCTAGATGGCGCTAGCGACTACTGCCAAGAATCATATGCAAAAGAACCGCAAGAGACTACATAAGTATATTCAATAGGTGTAAAATATCAAAGTTTATTTTTAATTACGGATATAAACATAGTACGAATGAAATACTATTTAAATGGCCCATCTTAACTTTTTAATGGTATAGAAGTGGTTTCATCTACTAAAGCAGCATTATACTAAAATTATGATTAGCAATAAGCTGTTTTTTGGCAAATTGGGTGATGCTAACTGACTGAAAATAGGTGTAAGTTGTAACAAATATACTACAGGATCGTGGAGGGATATTGTTTGCTAAAACTGGCTTATTAGGAAGATCTCTCTTCACTTGGTGTACTACCCCTTGTTCCCCCTGAACTTGCCATCTTGCTCACTCTTAACTGGGTGACAGAATTAATGGGTACAAAATTAATACTTGCGAAATTTAAGATTTTAACATGGATATGTTAATTCTATACGACCACGTGTTTGGCGAAACATTCAACCACCATTTTAACTCTTTCAGATGAATATTTTGTAAAATCGCAATTGTTTTTAATATATAAACATCTAATGTTTGCGTATTAAAAGCAACATCACCACTACTTCTGGGTCCAAAGGATTAGACTGTGTATTGATGAGTGAACTAGTGAGGATAAAGTCTTTGTGCAGATAAAGGACCCCGCAGTTTTTTATAGTAAAAATGGGTTTCAGTCGATTGTTCTGACACTTGGGGAAAGTGTTCTCCTGGGCCTGGATTGAAACTGTGAACATCTGCGAAGGTCTGCTTAAATGTTCCATAAAAATTCTGAAAATGTTCAGGCGCATTTTTTGGAAAAAAAATAAGAATCTCTTTTCTCTTGGTGTTGTTGTTTCAAAGTGCTTCCTTCTCCCGGAAAACAAATTTTAAAAAAATATTTTTTTGTAATTTTTTTACGGGAAAGGGAAGCACTTTGAAGATAAAGTTGAGGGGGAATAAGTTGATTATTTTTGTTCAAAGAACACGCCTGCCTGTTTTCAGAATTTCTTACACAAAAGTAATTTCGACCAAGAATTTTCCTAGATTTTTATTTTTTTCTATTTCAGAAAGATCCCAAAATATCCAGGCATATTCGTTAGGTAAAAATAATCAACTTATGCCACCCCAACTTTTTTTTCAAAGTACTTCCTTTTCCCGTCAAAAAATTACAAAAAAAATCATTTTTTCGAGGGAGAAAGATGCTTATTTTTCTCCAAAATATGAGCGTGAGTATTTTCAGAATTTTTATGGAACATTCCTTCGCAGATGTTCCCAGTTTAAATTACCATAGATCGAATTCGGTGGTCAAAGAGAATTTTAATCAGGGGGCCCAGGAGAACATTTTCTGCAAGTTTCAGAATAATCGACCGAAACCCATTTTTACTATAAAAAAACTACGGGGTCCAATTTTTTCTATCGGTTCTCTAATTTTTATGTATTTGCATGCCTCATCCAATTTCAATTCAATTCAAAATTATTTTACTCTATTTGGTAATAATGTAAAGTATATGGGTCTACTAAGAGCCAGCCAGACATGCATGGCGTGGCAATTCGATGAGTGAGTGACTCTATAACTTAAAATAATTAATAATTAAACTAAAATAAATGATTTACAAAATCTGATGGCAAAGTTGAATATATGAAAGTGTATATTTAAAATAATTTGTAAAAAATGTATAAAAATATGGTTAAAAAGACAAGCCCAACAAGTCGTTGGTGGTAACATATACAGGTGAGTGCTAAATCGTCTTACCTGCTCAATGCAATTCATTCAGGACTTACATTGCTAACAGTCGGCGATGCCGCAGAGTTTTTGGTTTAAAATAATTTATGAATTGAATAAATTTTTGAATTAAGAAGGTCTTAGTTAAGTTAGAATTTTCTTAAGAGAATTTTGAAAAATACATGAATTTAAAATAAAAATGTACAAATAGAAAAGAAGAGATATGGTTCATCATGTCATGCAGAGAGAGATATGTCATTTTGTTTTCAAATAATATTTTTCCCTTATTTTGCTGATGAATTGTTGATCACTTAGATAAAGTGTTTGACGTGCTGTTGTTATGCATTTATTGTATATTTTACCGTTTGCACGTTGAACCAAATCACATATTTCAGTGACTTATATTTGTCAGTGTCGCTGAATGTATCTTAGAGATATATTTCACTATTTTTATTCAATTTTGAGTTTTCTATCTAACACGTTAAGCATGAATATCTATTACTTCCACAAATGTATTATTATTTTACTATGTCTGGTGTGTTCCCCGATTTAAATTACCAGTGCAATTAACAAACTGAAATTCAATTTATTGATTATGGATATCTCTTTTTTTATTTCAAATTATTTATTTTTAGAAGATTAGAAATCATGACTAATATAATATATCCTAGCAACGAAACTTATTGTCTGACCCCTATAGAAACAACTCGTTCGAGCGAAAGTAGATAAGTTTTAGTCACGAATGCTACAAAACGAAATGTTCCGCTGTCCACAGTAATAATAATACGTACACGTCTATCCCATGTAAACGTTTATCCTTGGTCGGCACAAAAACGTAGACGGGCATAACAACATTAATAACAATCCTTTGTTTGTCTGTTTTTGTCTCAAGATGGGCTGATTGGCGTCGGCGGTTAGTTGTTCCGTGAGGTAACACTATAATCCGGGCCATTTGTGATGAAGTTTATGGATTTGTAACATTTAGTGATAATGCACATTAGCATATACGTCGTACATCGCCCTCATTTATCAATGAAATGTCATGCTTCAGTGATTCAACATGCAATGTTTTATTGTCATTTTATCTATAATATAATTATATAATTTCCTATCGTTTTTGACTCAGAAAAATTTAAAATAATCAATTTCAATTACAATTCATATTTGACCTGTATTTTTTTTTGTCTTAAGTATGGTAATAAGTACAAGACTATGACATAGTCTTGTGCTCTTGAATCAAGCCTACATTTATAGCCCAAGCTCATTACCTAAATTCAATCTACGGACATTAGTCTTCATAAGTCGCCGTCATACTTATTGTACGTAGATAGTAAATTGTTTACGAGGTCTCGCGACTCTTCAGCCCCCTTTTCACCTCGCCCTAATAGATTTTTTCTGAACTACGCTTGAATTAGTTGTTGCTCAGATGTTCCAAGCTTTTTACAAAGCTTATGATTTTCGTGATAGTTAAATTCTCTATGTACTCAGGTGCTTATTTCGCCTTGTGGAGGCAATTTAACGTAACGGTATAATTATGCTCGTAGAGTTTGCATTTATCATTGCCTTGGTTATATTCTTAAGATGACACCTCAGGCTGAAATAGTCCCTTAGAAGGCTTACCTGTTATCAGCTTTGGAGTTCTAGAAGCCTTGTAGAACAAGTTATAAACTTTTTAGTTTGTCTTTGGTCTATAGTATTCCTCCAGAAGAACTTCTATTCATACCTATTACCATTTTAGGATATTTACCCAATATTGGTAGATAAATCACGAAACGGTTCGGGTCCAGAAATTGACCTTCAGCATTTTATCCTGCAAAGTTGTCAGCTGGTTTAGGTATTATCTTCTATTCCCTCATGTCCTGACAACCACATCAAGGTAACCTTGTTATTTCTTGCCCGTTATTTCCGAGATTGTCTGGATTCCCAGGCAATTTCAGATTCAAAGGTCTAAAGCCCGAAAGTCTTTAAAGCTGCCTGGCGATCCAAAAGTATATAGATTCGATTAGATTAAAAATGACGAACTGGTCGATCGACTTTGATCAGCGCGATCTATGTGGATCTGTTGTGGCGCTGTAAGGAAAACTAGAATACAAATTCTAGTTTTCCTTACAGCTCCTTATCCAGTTGAATCCTTTGCATTAGACTGCATAGCCTTGATAAGAGCTCCCTAGTATAGCTATCAGCCCTTGATTTTTCCTCACTAGAAATCTCTATAGCTAAGCCTTTACAATAGGACAATATATGGACTGAGATTTGCTTTGCTCCTTGGCAGAGTCTACATGTTATATCATCTGCCAAGCCCATTAGACTCATACGTCTTTTAAGTCGGCAGTGTCCGGATGAAAAACCTACTATTATTCTAATGGGCTTTTTACTTCTGGCTCAAAGCAGCAGAGGAATCCTTACGCCAAAGAGATTTCGCTCATGCTTTGATGAATCATATGTAGAGACAAAACTGAAAGAGCAATACTACATTGATTAATGTGACACTCATAGATATTATGTTTTCACGGTTCCATGATAAGAACTAGAAATGGAATATAATTTTATACTCTGTTTTTAAACCAGGAGGAGTAAACATGAAAGTTCCATTCACACCATTAAAAGTAACTATAGTCTGTTTTTAAACTAGGAGGAGTAAAAATGAAAGTTCCATTCACACTATAAAAGTAACTAAAAAATACACTAAAACTTTTTTGGCGTTTTGGGCAACCAACAATACACGATGTTTTGTGTGTATCTTATTACATTATATAATGCATCGACCTCTATTTGACCCCTGGGTATTTTAGACATATTATACAGCATCATATCATTTACGCAATATGAAGGCACCAAGTAATTACTAATTAGCCACTTTTGCTTTCAGATTTATACAAATAGGAATAAAAACTGATGTATAATGAACGATAAAATGGAAATTATAACCAAATAATTTATGACATGAAATTAAAATTTTGTCAAAATTTCCGACTATTGCCTTGTCTAAAACTGGGAAGAGTGTATCCAGTCACAGATGTATGATTTAGCGCGTTAAATTTAAAACGCTCCTCCTGGTTTAATAACAGACTATAGTTGTTCCATGTTCCAGTTAGTACATACGTCAGTAAGGATGCATGAATTATTATTAAGATTAAAGTGGTACATATTAATATGTGCTGACATGTTGACATGGGAAACTTTAAAATGTATTTGTTTTAATTAGTTAAATGATTGATACAAAATTTTTAAAAAATGCTTAAAAATAAAAAGAAATAATAAAAGTCAGTGTTTACCTTACAGAATTTTTTTAAAAGTACAATCGCATTGCTAAAAGAATACATAAAAGGTAAACTGCGGCAGCTCAAGCTCAGCAACCCGCAGAGTTTGAAATAAAATTTAACAATCGTTCACAAAATCATGGAATTATATTCAGTGTACAAGTTCAATTCATTTGCTGCAAAGGAATCAAAATTTAGAAGTTGAACATGCTGAGAAAGAAAAGATATCTATAAAATTTAAGTAGGTTCAATTATATATTAAGGTTTTGTTAAAAGTAGACTAAATAACTAAAGCTTAAGCTACAAAAAATACAAGACAAACTATTGGTGCAAAATTAAAATAAAAAAAGTGATATAAACTAAAGTGCGAAGAAATATGTCATGACAGTGATTGTGACAGGATGAAATTCAAGATATATGTCACAGACTGACATTAAGGAATGTAACAGTAAAGGATAACTCAACAAACAGAGAAGAAAAAGAAGAAAAAACTTCAGGAAAGAGATTGAATAACAAAAGAGGAGAGCAATGAATAAAAAGATTAGAGTCGAGGGAAGTCTGAAAAGAGGGGAGTTTAGGATAAAAGAGAAGTAATAGTTAATCAAGAAAGAAGCAGAGATTGAGAATAAGCAAGTGATTATTAAAAATATAAATTATCACGTAGAATATAAGAAACAGACAATTATTATCGGAAATATATCAGGAAATCAAGGAAGAACACATTGATATCAAAGAGGAATTCAAAAGTAAGAAATATAAATCAAATTTATAGGAACATTTTTTGAACTTACGTATGAAAGTCATAAAATGACCTTAAAAATGAAGAACAATAAAAAACATTAAGTGACAAACACTATTCTGATAATTAAAATTCTTATGCTTATGTGAATAAATATTAATTTAATCATTTTGTAGTTAGATAAGTAAATTAGCTGAAATATCAGATATAAGTTTTAAACTTTCTATGGTACTTGTATTAATGGTTTCAAGAAAAACATTTGCAAAAATTATAATAATAAAATTTCATTTCATTCTCAAGTTAAAAGACATTAATTTAGGCAGTAATGAATTGCAAATAAAAAAATTATAACATTTAATTAAAAGTTTCATTGTAAGAACAAGCACAATAGATAAAAAAAATCAAATAAACGATTATTATAAACATAATTTGAAAAGAATCGACAACAAACCCTGAGAGAAGAGCGAGATTGAACTAACTTAATTAAAAAGAGGTTAAATTTATATAAAACCAGTAACCAAACCATTATACTCTTCGCCGATTTACTGCACTTTTTATATAATTGTTGCACATTCTATAGGATACTCTTTGCAGTTTTTTTGCAAATAATGTTAGTTATAGACATTTTTAGTTTAATTACAAAACATAAAAAAAAGTTTGTAAAAGATATTTCTTTTATTTAAGAAAATTATAACTTTTTTATTTATTAATCGATTTTGTTCAAAAACAATAGGGTTCGTCCTCTAGCACACTAACTTACTTTCCAAATACAATACAATCGGACTTTTCGTTCTTAAGGTATCGTGCTTACAAGAAACGTGACGGCCGGACGGACAGACGGACGGACATTTGTTCAGAATTCGATCATCAACACAGTGACACGAAATTTTTTTCTGTACGAGCAATATTAGCGGATTTAGAAATGTGCCGATCGAATGAAATATACTCTTCGTTTTGTATTTGCGAAGAGTATAATAACAGTAATTACACCTTATCTAAGTCTGATTAAAAAAAAGAAAAAAGTAATCAGAGGCAATTTATTGTATTTATTAAACAACAGAATGTAATAATATATACCTATTTAATCCTCATTTTTAATGTAATAAGTACAGGTTATTTAGTTAAGCAAAGAGAGCTCTCTGAAATGTGAATAAGTGCTACGAATTGTAATGTACAGTGCATAGTTTTGCTTTTTTTAATTACTAATGTGTTGTTATTGTCTGATGGATTACCGTAAGTACTGTTATAGATTATATCTTCGCAGAGCCAGTGAATTTAACTTGTCTCTATGTGTAGCTTTATGTCGTTTGTGCCCGCGCAAGTGATCATTGATGTATTTACTTGATAGGAATTTGTTTTAAATGCATGAAATAATGCGATAATATCTAGGAACATAAGATATCGATAAACGCTAATTTCCTCTGAAGTTAATAAATAAGTTAACTACCATGTCAATATTGTGTCAATAGTACCCAGATATTCTTTATTAACGTGTTCATTGTCATCGTCGCCTAAAATCGATCAATCAAACATTATCAAACAGTATAACTGCGGCTGTCCCATATAACTGCAAGTTTAACATTAGATACAATTACGTTTTTAATTAGTACATTTAAATTACTCAGGCCACATAAACAATTATTCATCAATGTCACACCTAATGAGCGATCCAAATTGTCGACGTTGCGTCACCATGCAAAATGAGTAATAAAGCCATATTAAATATCAATGTTCATGCACACGCAATAATTAAAGTTGCCGTTTTTCATGTTTCAAGATTATTTGTTACCGGTTTTAATGTTTCAGTCTGGGGTCTTGAATAATGAGTCCAATTTGATTCAAAATATTTGAAAATATCTGACGAGTATGTAATATTTTTCTTAATTCTCTGTCTGGGCATTAAACCTCAGTTCTGCAAAATACTAAAAACAATACACCTTAATGTATTGTTAGGTGAACCTGAAATGAAATTATCGAATAAAATATTTCATAAAGGTTAGACACAGCAGAGAAATATGTTTTTCTACAAGCACCATTAAAAACTATATTTTCAACACGGCACACTTGAATTAAAAATGTAATATTACATAAACTCGCGTTAAAAATGATCACATGATTTACTTTTAACACTAGTGCAAAAAGTAAAATGACAAGTCGTTTGTAATAATGACATTTACATATTTATTAACAAAAAATTACAAGTTATTTAGAAATATTTATATTAATTGTACAAGTGGAATTTTGCTCGAAATAGGTCTACATTACATTTTCACTATACTTGCCTACAGCATTGTTCCGATCGCACCATTCCACAAAGCGTTTGTACGCTAATTCAAATTGTTTTTTAGATTTTGTGGGCAACAAATCTAAAATTGCCCTTGTAGTTGCTTCTTCAATTTCTTGAGGAATCGACTCGCTTCCTTCTGGACTATAATTAATATTGGAACTCATCATATTGCAATAGTTTTTCACATTTGACAAGCATGTGTCAAACAACGGGGAAACTTGATTTATTTATTTCATAAATCCTACAAACTACTAGAATTATGAGGTAACCATTAAAAGGATTTGAAATCTTTTTAAAGAAACTTTATTGTTCTTTTAATGGTGTTTGTAGAAAAAACATTGTATGATACACGTGTTAAAAATGACTTTATTTTGTTCGTGGAGTTGCTCCAGTCGCTTACGCTCGTTTCCAAACTTCTCCACTCACAAAATAAAAAGTCATTTTTAACACTTGTATCATAAATAACTGTTCCTATATTTTTTATGTTATATTTAAATTTTGAAATTATTTTATTGTCTTTATCTTTTTTATTTATAAATCTTGTCGAAATTTTGAAATTCAGATTCAAAGTGGCTAAATAAAGCACGAATTAAATGCAAAAATGCAGACATTCTTAAAAATAAATGTTGAATAAAACCATTGCGAATGCAGAAGTATAGTGTAGGTTAAAATAGCACTAAAAGTATCTGTATTTTTTCCTAGGACGGAGTTGTGTTAAAATGTTAAATTTTGAAGAGGTTCTTTGCAAAAATTTGAAATAAGGCGTATACACTTGTGCTCCAACACTTTAAGTCGTGACCACTGTGGTGCATCACACCGGTACAGCGTATTTTACGGCCGTCCTCATTATATCAGTGGAAACCAATTTTTTGTTTTGTCGACTTATTCTGCTATTTCTGGCCAGGAGCGGGTACAGACTCCTGGACATGGAATAGACTGTCCGCACAGTTTCATTAATATGCTTGTTGAATCACGGCCGCACAAAAAATTAAAATTTTTGATCTGGATGGCTGACCATGGTATTCCTACGTATTTTTCGTCCGAATACGAGGTCAAAAAATTTGTATACCCCTTAAATTTTCGTACAGAGGCAAAAACATCCCTTCTTTAAGGTAAATTTAGGAATTTAAGTACCTATCATTAAGGAATGAACGAGGACTTCATCTCTCGTACTTCTCTCCGTTAATACCAAGGGCTTCAGCGAGAGGGTAACAATTCTCCTTCTTCACCCATTCCATACTCCTCTGGATATAGCAGGGTGGCCACTTTTCTGGAAAACCGGGAAAAGTCAGGGAATTTGATGTTGGTTGGGGTAATCATGGATTTTGTACTAATTTGAACGTAAAATCAGGGAATTTTAAGAATATTAAGAAATAGCCAGGGAAAAACGCCTTTGTTTAAAACTATTTATATTCTTGTTTGCAGTGAAAAAATTTCAATTCATTGCGAATTTTACGCGAGTCAATCGAAGTTATTTCTAGAAAAAATCGGTGAAGGTATTTACACAAAACTTCCATCATCTACTGTATAGTGGTGGGATTTAAAAAAAAAAATTCTAAAACATTTTTTTGTTGAAATAGGTTAAGAATATAATGAAACGTGAAAATTTTAGAAATGAAGAAAACAATTTTTCCATCATTTATTCCATTGTAGTGGTAAAATAATAAAAAATAAATATATTTTTTAAATTTTCAAAACAAATTTTTTTCTTGAAATATGCTTAGAATGTCATGAGCCGTGGAAATTTTGAATTTGAGCAAAAAAAATGTTTTCCCCTCGCCCATTTAAAAAAAAAATTAAAATTTCAAAATTTTTTGATTTAAATTTTCATGTTTTTTAAAAATAGGTTTAGAATGTCGCGAAACGTGAAAATTTTAAATTTGAGTCAAAATAGTTTTTTTTCATCGCCCATTTTATAGAGAAATTTCAAAATCTTAAAAATTTCAAAATTTTCTAATATTAAATTTTCATATATTTTTTTTATAGATATGAAATGTCACGAAACATGAAAATTGTAAATTTGAGCAAAAAAATGTTTGTTCCATCACCCATTTTATAGAGAATTTGCAAAATTTTCAAAATTCTTTTCCAAAATTTTCAAAACAAACATTTTTTTCAGATGGGTTTAGAATGTCATGAAACGTGAAAATTTAAAATTTGAACGAAATAATTTTTTTCCATTATTTATTTATTCCCTTTAGACGGTCCACCCTGTATATTTTCCAGTGAAAGTCTAACCATTTCTTCCGTGACAGTGGCGTTGGCTACCTACCAAATTTGACTGTCTTCCGTCAAGTAGTTTTTTTAGTTAATGCACCAACAGACCGACAGACAGACAGGCAGACCGACCGACAGACAGACTGACGGAATTGAAAAACCTGTATTTTTCGTAATCTACATGGTCTAAAACGTGATAATCCCAAAAAAATCTCGGAGGGTGATTTTTTCTCGAATACAATACGGTATGCGAGGGAAGTAAAAAAATGCACAAATTAGTCAACATGGCTAATTTTTATGTTCGGTCACAATTTTTATTAATAAAATGTAAAAAATGGTTGAAATTGGCTCTTGAGTTATAGAAACTAGTTAAGGAAAACTGAAGTTTGTCAGTCAGGGAAGTCAGTGAAAAGTCAGGGGATTTGAGAAGCAGGTTTTTGGTGGCCACCCTGCATAGAATGCGTCATACAAGCTTCTAGCTTACAAACTCTTGAGAATGCAAATGAAATATGGTAGAGGGTGAATGTCGCTCCGGAACCAAGTCTCCAGAAGGGTATAAACTACCCTCTGCAGGATGAGGAACGTCGGGGTGAAGGGAGATCTGGGATAAACCAAGCACACTGAAATTAATTGTTTAATAGAAAATTATAAATATCTTTTATGTACCAAAAAATAACAATAAAAGTGATTTCAAAAATTATATTACCAATATCCTTAATTTTCCGGAACAATGTTTCATACATTTTTATGATAAAATTCCTTAGGCGTTTCTTAATATGTTATTGTCTTACTTATATCTATTAAAGTGTATTAAGGTTAAAGATAGGACTAAAGCTATTTATGTAATAGTGGTTTAATTTACACAAAAACTTGATGTCATTCTAATCTGTATATAATAGCTGAATTATCTTTATAGTTGTGAGGAAATTCTCTGTTATAATTTCAAGTAGCTACAGGTGACGAACAATAAAAACTTATAGCGGATTTACTTATAGATACTAAACAATGAAAATTTATTATAATAATTTTGTGTGTCAAGTAATAATTAAACTGTTTACTAATAACTAATTCTGATGAATTGAATACTAATTGACTGTTACATGATTGATTAACCATGCTTCTTAGTTGGAGCAGGTATTGCCTGCCAGACTGACAGTGTGCTTAAATGCATAATTAGAAGTAACAAGTGCAAATTCTTATATACTTATTTAAAAAATGCCGCTTTGATTTGAAAGCATATGCAATATGCATATTATATATATCTTGAAATATTCACATTAATGTAACAAGTTACATTGGTTTTTGTGTCAAGAATGAAATATTGTGGACAGAAAAGGAGTCGGTTTTCCATTTAGTATAGTTTTTGTGAATTTTACCATTTATAACATTTTGATTTCAAAATGCTCGCAAATGATGCAAAATTGACTTTGACACAAGAAACACACAAATTAATGCTAAGGGCCATCCACTTTTAACAAGCTACATACACTTTTTTTCATTATAATTCACATTCAACAGGAATGTGCTATATTAAGTGTATGTATTAATCGTAGATTTTTCATAAATCTATTTGTAGTAAGTATTAAATACTTGCATTTTTAGCCCTTTTGCAGTGAACGATGAATTATATTACAATCCGATTTCTTCAAAGCTGATAAAATTCTGTGCCGATAAGCACGCAAAAGCTAAATTTGGCATCGTGCATTTGCCGGCACCCCCCATACCTTTTATTCTTAATTTACGCGACAATGGTTATATATAGGGAGTCTCGCTTAAATGTGGAACAGGATTGTAACTCCTTTGTTTACTGACCCATTTGATTTTTTTTTATAATGTAGTGCTACATAAACTCTATTCTTGAATAACACAAATGATTTTTGTAACTCAAAACGTAGTCTCCTGCGAGATATTTCCAAGGTCAAAAATTAGCCATTCATATTAGCGATTTTTTTTCAAAAAACATTGTTGTTCAAAGTTTCATATAAATGGATCATTGCTTTTGGACTTTATTAATTTTTTTAAGAATGCAAATTATTAATTAAATAAAATCTAAATAATTAATTTCTAATACCATTTTATTTTTTTTCCATAATAAATATAAACAAAAAATAACTAATATTACATCGAAAACACCTAAATATGAATATAAAAACTAACATAACAAATTATACATTATAAATCGAACAAAATAAAAAAAATAACAGGAGTAATATTTCAGATTATAACACAATTGATGTATCTTAAATATTTAAAGAATCTAAATTGTAGTTCATTCTATTAAGTCCCCATTGACAAAAATACATTTTTCTACTCTCCTTCTCCTTATTGATAACTTCTCGCAGTTGCTATCGAGTAACAGCACGACAAGCAGCGATAATTCCGTTTATTAATTCGTCTACGTTAGCTAGGCGGCCCCTGTATACTTTTTCTTTTAACGTACCCCATAAAAATAATCTAAAGGGGGCAAATTTGTAAATCGATGTGGCCACCCGATGACAGGGCCGTTACGCCCGATCCATTTGTTGGGAAAATTCTGGTTTAGCCAGTTTCTCACAACTAAAGAATGATGTGTAAAGGCTCCATTTAATTGGACATATATATTACTCCTTTACTGAGTGGGCATATCATATAATGTTTCCCACAAATCATTTTCGAAGAATTGTAAAAATGAATTTCCAGTGAAATTTTCTCGAAAAAAAATATGGTCCAATTAGTGTTTGGTTTAGAATCTCACACCAAACATTAATTTTGTGCGAGTACTGTCTTCTACAGTTGATAATCCAATGTGGATTTTCATTATCTTCAGCCCAAAATCGAGAATTATGTGGGCAAACTGTCCTATTTGTATTAAATGTAGTTTCGTCAGCAAATAAAATATTATTTATAAAATTTCGATCATTTAGGATGTTTCCTTGAAGCCACAAACAATACTCCATACGTTTTTGGAAATCTCCTTCTTCTAACGTATGTAGAAGTTTGGCTTTGAAAGGTACCATTTCATGGGTTTTGAGACATTTCCAAATTTTACTTTTATTAATACTTAAATATATACTTGCGTTTCTGATACTTGTTTGAGGATTTTCACGAAACATAATAAAATTTATCATACCCATTATTTCTTATCCTGTTTCCGTTTTCTTTCCGTCGTGCAACTGACGCCGTTTCTTCAAAAACCCTTTTAATTCTACATACTGTTGAGTTGCTTATATTACGTCCAGGATTAAAATTTTTAAATTCTTGTGCCACTAACTTACCGTGTTGTACGTTCGTCATTTCCCTTAAGTTTAATTATTGAGACCTTTTCCGCTACAGTCAATTGTTGTTTAGCCATTTTACAATTTAAAAATGTTAATAGGTGTAAAATGCTTGACATTGCTCCAATTATTTAGTGCTTCAATTGTTTACAAAGTTTACTAAATATTTTGAATAGTTTTATAACTTGGACGCCTACTGAAATATTGGTGGCAAACAATTATTGTACTAAAGAGACAAAACTAGGAATGATTCTGTTCTATTAAAATGGTAAACTGGTATTAGAAAATAATTATTTAAGTTTTATTTAATTAGTAACACAGGCACACAAAAAGAAAGTGATCTGTTACCGGGACACAACATAGTAATCTCTGTGTACTTCGACGTGCTGAACATGAATCCGATGTCCGTTTAACTCAATCAACCACCAATTCTTTTATCAAAAATTTTTGTAATCAAGATAGATTATTTTTTATGGGGTACGTTAAAAGAAGAAGTATACAAGGATCGCCTAGCTACCGTAGACGAATTAATAAACGGAATTACCGCTGCCTGTCGTGCTATGACAGCAACTGCAAAAAGTTGTTATCAATAATAGAAGGGGAGTAGAAAAATGTATTTTTGCCGATGGGGACTTAATAGAAGGAACTACAATTTACATTGTTTAAATATTTAAGTTAGATAAATTGTGTTATATTCCTACGTAAAACTGAAACATTACTCCTGTTAATTTTTTTATTTTGTTGTTCGATTTAAAATGTATAATTTGTTGTGTTAGTTTTTATATTCATATTCAGGTGTTTTTGATGTAATATCAGTTATTTATTGTTTATATTTATTTATTTATTTATTTATTTACGGGAAAGCCCAATGAGTACATGTGTATATAACAGTGGATATTACAGTTTGGTTTGGTGTAAAATGACATTAACAAATAATGTATATATTACCTAGACTTATTTGATGACAGACTGTTTCTTAACTCATAAAATTATGATATATTGAACAAATCTAGCTGTATAGTGTTGGCATTTTTCATAATCCTGGTGATACCTAAATTTGCACCGTATAAGGAACGGTGATTTGAAATATAAAATGTATATGAATCTCTTAGCTATCTTAGGGGTACATAGAAGTCTAACATATATAGCAGTTTTGGACTGTCTATAATTCCGTTACAGAGTTTAAATAAATGCCAAGACAATGTCTGAGTTAAATCTCCGTAACTCTAAAGTCAGAATGTTGAGAAGAGTTAGTGTTTCATTGTAGCAGATTTGCTCACTGGGAATGTGGAGTTTAAATGCTATATAGCGCAGAAATCTTTTTTGCACTCGTTCAATTTTGTCTATATGTATCTGATAATATGGAAACCAAATAACTGAACAATTTTCGAGCTGCGATCTAACTATTCAGTTATATAAAGTTTTTATGGCATAAATGTTGCTAAATTCTGTACATTGTCTTTTAATATATCCCAAGGGTATTTAGAGCTTTATTACAGATTGATTCGATGTGCTGTACAAAGGTTAATTTAGAGTCAAAGTAAATTCCTAGATCACGTATTATATCAACATTATCAGTAGGTGTATCATTTATGAAGTACGTGTTTAGTGACTGGAAAATCCCTTTATCAAACTGAATATATTTGCATTTTGTGACGTTAAGAGTCATTTTTTTGTTACTACACCATTTCTGAAATCTTTCAATGTCTCCTTGTAGTTCTATAACGGAGGTGGAATCAGTAATTTCTTTAAATATTTTTAAATCATCAGCATATAACAGTACTTAAGTATGCAAGAAACATTCAGTAACATCATTGATAAAAAGATTAAATATTCACTATGGAAAAAAATAGAGTGGTATTAGAATTTAATTATTTAGGTTTTATTTAATTAATAATTTTTATTATTAAAAAAATTAATAAACTCCAAAAACAATGATCGATTTATATGAAACTTTGAAGAATAAAGTTTAGAGGGACGATGAAAAAGAATATGTGATCAGTATTTTGAAAAAAAAAATCGCTGATGACTCACTGATTTTTGACCTTGAAAATATCTCGCAGTAGGCCACGTTTTGCGTTGCAGAAATCATTTGTGTTATTCAGGATAGAGTTTATGGAGCACTACATTATTAAAAAAAAAATTAAATCGGTCAGTAAACAAAGGAGTTACAAACTTGTTCCACATTTAAGCGAGACACTCTGTATATATATGCAAAATTTCTTGTAAATTTTTTTAAGTAGAGTTTTGTAATTTTTAATTTTCCTCCACGCTTCTTTCGTAATTTGCCTTTTTTAAAGTTATTTCCAAAACATTTTTTTTCAAGATTGATGCCATTTGGTTTTATATTCCGGCCATGATGGTTTTGATAAGTTTATTTAATACTTTTCTACTAGCAACAGCCTACTTATGTGCCATATTTCATATAGGGGTTATTTAATCCTAGGTCAAAACTGGATTATTATAAAAAAAAGTATACGTACGTTATTTTGTCTTTTAACGTGAAATCGCAGTATCGCAAGTATGGTATCAATATATTTCTTTAAATTCCTTTATCGCATGAATTTTTCAGAATCATTTGAATCAGCAGTAGAAGCATATTTCATTTTAATATTGAAAATCTTTCATTATCGTTGCACCTAGCTGTATAAATTCAATGTGCTTTTTTAAAAGTAGACAATTGCGTGTACCAACAACTTTTTCTTTCGATAATTGAATGCTGGTTTCGTGAAACGGTTTTTTCCGGTACTTAAAAGTGTTTGCCCGGATATGACTTATTAATTTGACTTCATTAAATAAATATTATAAAATGACAAGTTGTTGAATTCACTAGTCTACGTGGGTACTACTATGGATATATTTAATTAAAACGTTCAAATGTGTTTAAATACACAGGCACACAAAAAACATGTCGAGTACAAGAAGGCAGACCTATGTATTCCCATGAATTTTGACCTGCTGAACACGAATACGATGTGTGTTTTGCCTGCTTGGCTCTTGCATTTTTCCTAACTTCAAAAAATACAGTAAAAATACCCCAAAAATGAAAGTGTACCTAAAAGTCTGAAAAAATTCAGAGATACGTAGGATGGTAAGAGAAATCGGGTACGTAGAATGGCGAGAGAAATTGAATGGCACAAACCAGACATCCCGGCGGTCCTTTGTTTCCAAGATAGAGCAGCTCAAAGTCACCGGAAGGGAAAAATCTGTTTTTTTTTCTCGCACTTCTCGAGGCTCTATCTTGGAAACCAAAAAAAGCTGTAGACTTTTTTCGCCAACCTACGTATCCTTGAATTTTTTTCAGATTTCTAGCTACACCTACATTTTATCGGACATTTTTACAGTATTTTTTGAGGTTAGGAAATCCGTGGGAATACATAGGTCTGCCTTTTTGTACTCGACATTTTTTTTGCGTGTCTGTGATATTAAAACAATCAGAAAATAAAAATAAATTAAACCTCCTTCAACAATATGGCCACTAAGAAGTATGAAATTATGTCGGTATATTTGATTTGTTCATTTTTACCGACTTCAATAATAATAATAGGTAATAAGTGGTCTCTTATGTAGTTTCTACAAAGTAGAGGAAAACATCCATTATTTTGAATTTTTAAATTTTAGCATCAGATTTTTTATCAGAGAATTCTAATATCCCAATGCAACAAATATTTTGTATTTCTGCAAATGCCTTGCAATTATTGCAGCACTATTGGCTACGTCGTTTTCAATTTTAAGTTTTGACATCAGATTCAGTATCAGCTGTCCCGAAAATACGTAACTTCGAATTTTCATGCAATTCCGACGAAATCACTTTTCGGTGAGGAGTTCGTGAGAGGCTGGCGTCTAGGGTGGATGTGTCGTGGGACGCTACAGATCTATCAATTTATATACAATAATATAACGCCATCAAACTCGAAAAAATTGAAGTCATCGGTAGATTAAAAAGTTCTGCGTAAGGTGAAGTGTGATAATAGGAGAACTAAACGCACATCGAATTAATAATTGAAAAAATTGCAGAAAAGTGAACGTTAATGATAAATTAAAATATAGAAGTGTTTAAAGTGTACTGCTTAGCTGAGGCACGACGTAAAATCTATACCTGGAGATTGGGTCACTTTTCGAGTGAAGGAGAGCGACATATGTTTTCGTTTAAAAGGCAATATAATAGACAGCCAGCTGTGGATGGAAAGAGATAAGCTTTGTTTAATTTGTAGCATGTAGCTAGTTTATTCCTTTATTAAAATTGAAAACAAATTAAAATCGAAAAGGTATTAAGCATATGTAATGTAATAGAAAAAATAGCCGGAGTTGAAAAACGGAAATTAAAACTGATTGCTTCAAAAACAAACCAATACACAGGGTGTGCAAAACATTCCCTCGGACCTCTTTCTCATAACCCACAAAAGCTCTTTTTTACCGCGAGATAGGGCCCTCCGCTGCATTTCCACCGTAAATGGGTATTTACCTGTGGAACGGTCCTTACGGTGAGCTAATGTATGTATGTCTTGGCAGACAAACGATGGAGACGCACTGATGCAGGACGTTGAAATGAAAACACAGATTTCTGGAAAACATGAAACCATATATGGACGCAAGCGGGCAGAAGGAGGTACGGTACACACTGCTAGATTCAGAAACAGAAGAAACAGAAAACTTAGAAGAAGAATAAATAAGATGATATACGGAAACTTAAAAGAAGCGTGGAAACTAAACTGAAAAGCAGCATCTCGCAAACGCCTACACTTCCCATCCGACGATGACAGATGGAAACTTGAAAGAAGCATGGAAATTTAAAAGAAGCATCTCACAAATACCTACACTTCCCATCCTATATTCCTACCCCATGCGTCATGTGGCCCTCGCTGCTAGCAACAAACAGGTCCCATATTCAGTTCAGCGTATGCAGCCGGTCCGGCTGAAATCACTTTTCGATATCAAATTTATGTAATTCTCAAATAGGCAAAACTGTTTTCGATTTTTATATCTTATAATAGACATAATCATGAAACTAACATGAGACCAACGACTCGCTCATTTTATCGTTTGCACAATCAAAGAAATGGTTTAAACCATTACAGAATAGTGATTGAGAAGCCATGAAAAAACATAAACATGGGTCATATTGAAAACCGCCTTCTTTTTAGAAATTGTTAAAGTTGGTGAAAACGTAACGAAGTGAATAATCTATAAATAAATGTGTAAACGCAGATAGTGTGGAGAGGGAGATAGTTGGAAAAACTGATAGGAGGCAAAGGTGGTGGACGATAGTGCGATAGTGGAAAGGTAACAGAAGCTAGGGAGACGGTAAGGGAAGTTAGTTAGTGAGGGGATAGTGGAAAAAAGGCAAAGGATTCACGCCTGTGTTACCACGGGTATAGGCTAGTATTCAATAAAGAGCAGAATGACTTTAACTTATTAATATTGAATCCATTTGATGACTTTCTGATGGATACTTCCTTGCCAATCATATTCCCTGATACTCCCCGTTGGACGTAAGGTCAGATATTACCAAAGTGATTATAGTGAATAGTAAATATGGCGCGCAGAAAATGGTTACCAATATCGAATCAACAGCATTACATTGAATGATTTTCTAAAGAAACGTAGACCTTTCACATGCCTAAATCATACTACAAATTTTAATGACGAAATGTTTCCAAATCAGGTAAATTACTGTGCTCTAATAGCCTGCAAATTTACCAGATCTCATTTTAAAACGTTGTGCTGGTGTCACTAAGTGATTGGTAAGAAATAACTTTGGTGAGATAGAGTCCCTAGCAGCCAGCCACAATAGATGACGGAATGTTGTTGGGCGCGCAATATATCAGATAGCGGCCAACTGCATCGATAGCAAAATGTCTGTCAATATGTTATGGATATGAGGAAAAGAAAATTTGTGGGCCGTCAGCAATACGCGACTTGATAAGTTGAACTGCACAGCCAAGGAGAAGCTCATTCTAGCGATTATTCGAAACTAGTTCCATGCTGATGAGATTTAGAAAATTAAGGGTCACATTTCTCATTAATAGAAGCACGTTTCTTTAGAAAATCATTCAATGTAATGCTGTTGCAATTTTTAGATTCCAATAAAATATGAATTAGTACACTTCTTCTCATTTCTCTAGGCGGCATAAAAAGTGTCGGTGCCTTTGACTTTGCGGTAAAGATCAAAGACCCCGACATTTTTTATACGGACAATAAGTTTGTGGTAAACTATACCCACATGTGCAGATAATAGAAATACACGTGGAACACTATTACTGAAGCTTTTAAAATGCGGTAGGGAAAATTGTTTTCAAGCTCATTAACATTCTTCTGTTATGTTTATTAACACCGCCTAATATGACTACTGCTTATTGTTTTCGATTTTTAACGGAGAACAATAACGAATTCTATTATTAAACAATATTGATTTGTGTACCTCAAATAGTGTGATCTTTGAATTTAAATTCGTCTGATCGTGATCAACAAAACCGACAAATAGAAAGTGTTTTAAGACTTTTAAATATCCTTAGAGATCTATAATATCTTCAAACAGCGTTGGCTTTTATGCAGATAACCTTTCATATTAAAAAACACGTTTCTATGGTAAGTTATCAATAATGCTACAATTTAAATAATTTATAAATTTAATAAACAATATTTATCACAAGAGTTAATTGAAAAAAGGAACGCTGCACGTTTATTATTATACACATCCATTGCCCCATATTCATTTAGCCAGTATGTGGTAAGATCGTTGAAATCGTTCAAAAAATAGAATAGGTAATTATTTGCTTGAGAATTAATCGTGTATGCCAAAATGCAAAACTGTACAATAGCTTGTCAATAAAATAGATACATTTTTATGGCGTTGGCACTCCTTTGAATTATATTTAAAGGAATGTAAACACTTTAATAATGGAGTTGGGGTGGTGGGGAGGTTGAAAAATATTATAAATAATCTGAGACCTTGGCTTCTAGTACGTATGGCGAATTTCACGTTTCTGCACTCTTACCAGCTTGCTTTATTTATTTTGCCCTATTTATCCCTATTTAACCCCCAACCCTTCAACGGAATCATCTCAAAATATAATCTAGTTCCAGATGTCGTTATAATACATACGTGTACCAAATTTCAAATGAATATCGCAATTTTATTTTATCAAACCCTTTAATAATGGAGTAGTACTGGGGGTTGAAAAATATTATAAAAAAATCTGAGGCGTTGGCTTCTAGTATATACACCGAATTTCAAGTTTCTCTATTCTTACCAGCTTGCTTTACTTATTTCCCCCTATTTACCCCTATTTAACCCCCAACCCTTCAACAGAATCATCTCAAAATATAATTCAATTCCAGATGCCATTATAATACATACGTGTACCAAATTTCAAATGAGTATTTCAATTTTATTTTATCAGCCCCTTTAATAATTGACTAGGGGTGGTGGGGGTTGAAAAATATTATTAAAAAAATCTGAGCCCTTGGCTTGTAGTACATACATCAAATTTTAAGTTTCTGTACTCTTACCAGCTTGATTTACATATTTCCCCATATTTACCCCAATTTACACCCCAACCCTTCACCGCATATCTTCAAAAGACAATCCAGCTCCAGATTTCATTATAATATATACTTATATAAAATTTGAAGTCAATATCTTAAATCGTTCCGGAGAAAGCGTGCGGACAAAAGAAGTTACAGACAGACTGACAGACAGAAATTTTTTTTTGCTCAAATTGAAAATTTCGACGTTTCATGACATTCTAAACCTATTTCAAGAAAAAAAAAAAAATGAATTTTTTTTTACGATTACTATACTTCACTGCGTGCATGTGGAAGTAAAATGAAATAATCATTCCTCGGAAGATTACACCCATTTTTTTTAAATGAAGAGGCTTGACTGCAAAGATTGCAACAAATAAAAGCAAAATTATTAATTTTATGGAAAAAAATCTATTGGAAGTCCTCTCCCCCTCCAACCAACGCTATTGTTACCACCGCAAACACTTAGACCCATAGGGAAGTGGAAATCGAACGCTGGTCACTGTTTCATTAGAGTAAAATAATTTTGTTCATCAATAACAATTTCCAAAATCTGAAATGTCGCAGTGACCTACATGTACATGCTCATTTAGTCATGTAGTTTGACATACTGAATGTCCTTACGAGTACCGTGGGAGTTTCCGCTGTTGTTGTATTGGAAATACCCCGGTCCTTGCGTATAACTCTAAAACAAAATATTGTTGTACGAGAAAAAACGAGGGATCAAATAGAGGCATCAAAATGAACAACTCCACGAATTTTCGCATTTCTCCAATTTTTCCAGTATTTCTCAAGATGGGGTTCAATTTATCTCGTATATAAAAGATTTCACTTCCGTAATGAACTTCAGGAAATCAAAGAACACGGTTATAGCTTCCACCCAGTATATTGTATTGTAAACCCTGTATTTGTATTATGACATTCTGTGAATATAGGTGATTTTAAATCATTTACTATTTTAAAATCGAGTCATATTTGCAATATGATCACTTGCCTGATGTTACTGATTCATGACTAAGAAAATTTCTGAATAACGTTCAATTATATCATGAATAATCGGTATACACGCCTTTCCGGTGGTAATATCGATTAAATATTTCATGCTCATCCGTAGTAGTTATTATAGGGACCGACATGATCAAGGAAAGCCAATTTTCTGCCAATTTGGTTTGGTCGGTGATTTCTGGCAGAATTTCAAAATTTAAAATACATTTTTTTTTAATTGGGCAACATTGATAAAGCTGGGATCAAATTATTGGTACAGACGTATAAGTTTGCTAAAATATAAATTTCTTCCAAAATCCGAGGGCCGGATGGAATGAAATCGATCTGCGTCTAATTGTATAATAAAGACACCAACACAATACTGTTATTGACAAGAAGATAATATTCATTATCGAAGAGCGAGTCGCGCCTCAATTTACATTAAAATAGTCTTGTACTGACTGTTTTAATCATTTTTTCCTGTCAAAAATATGCACTTTACAGAAAAAATGTAAGCCAATGTAAAAAGATTTTGAATCGAGTACCTATATCTATCACACATCTTTGCAGTGGATATTAATAATGAAAAACATTTACTAACATATCGACGTACTTCAAAAAGTAACTATCATACGTCTTCACAAATGATAGGTACATTCTCCAATTGTGTGTTAATTATCATTGTACTTTTATTTCATCTTATATGTCTTTAGTTTATATTGTGGTTCAATAAAACACAATGATTTATCTTTTCCTCTCATAACATAATATATTAAGTACTCATACTTGTATTTCCTAACACCTAATATTTTAAACCATTACATTAATATTCCTGAATAAGGAAGCAAAAAATCTTTGAAGTCATGAACCTTTAGAAAGGCCTGAGGGCATCATAAAATGTGATGCCAGTGGTACAAAAGCGTGCTTACTAATCAAATAATGATTGTTGCTATTAATGTTAATGTTTAAAGGCACGAGCATCTATTAAATACATGTTAGATATAGTTTTTACAACAAGCAATGTTGTAAATTAATATGTATAACTTCAAAAAAAAAGAAAAAAAATTGGGATTTGTAAGATCTCTGGTCAGGTCCGGCTTAGGAGAAATAGTCAATGGAGAAAGAAATACCTTATATACCTGTGTCAACCGCATATAGAAAGTACATCACATACCTTTAAAATAATAAAATTATTCATTACGTGCCAATTTCCCATTTTTAAAGTTGGCAAGATATTCGAAAATGATTTAACTGTCTATAGGCGTTATTAAGTTTTTATGTAGGATGACTTTTATTACCACTAATGTTTAGAACTTCCACCAAGTTGCATATTCAATTGAATGTTTCTAATATTTGATGATTCATTAAAGGCACAATTGATTTTAAAAACGTGTATGCATTATTATTTTTCGAATGAGGTATACATTTTTAAAACATACCTTTGTTACACAAATTATAAAAAAATGCAACCTAATTTATTGTAAAAAAATAAGTAAATACAAATTAATAAACTTATTACAATTTACTGTTTTAAAATTTACAATTTACCTAAAAAAGGATTACTTCTATTTCTCATGCATCTCGTTTTCTTATTTCTGGCTTTGTAATTGTGCTAGAATAATTGTTCTGTATAATTGCTGCTGCTGCTTGTTAAAATGTCATTCAGGTTTTCAGCCAAACACAGAGGGTCGATTGAATGATTTCTGATAGGTCCAAGCCATAAATATTCCTTGAAAAATAGTGTCTCTTATTAATTGTGGATTATATTCCGCCAAATCATATAAATTAAGAAGATTAGTGATTCCTTCTGTACTAACTTTCGAATCGTCGGTGCACAAAATTCTCGACAAACAGTTCTATCCTTATTATCCGTATTTAAAATGAATTGGAAAAATTCAACTCTTCGTGCAGGATCACTCTCCTAGCCGTTGGACACTTGTATAATGGTATGGGTGTTGACCTTTTCGATAATGAACTGAATTAAGCTGTTATACATCCAGATCAGCGGCTATTTTCCTGATGCCAGTTGTTGGACTTCGGAGATTTTCTCCAGAATAAATTAAGAATATGTCGATTTGAAAAAATATTTATTAAAATTGAAGATGTCTTTTACATAATTATTGTTAATATTCTAAAATCTTAGCCAAGAATTGACTCAAGACGTTCCATAATTATTATAGACTATCTATAATATGTTTAAATTATAATGTTCTTTGTCTTTACAATGCAATGTTCTCACATTCTTCTCAAAATTTTGATTTTTTTTTATTAATACGAATATTATAGATGGCCCGGTATCTAATAAAGGGGCCGCTATGCAATGTTCTTAGGTTCCTCTCAACATGTTTTACCCATAGTTCCTAACTTTAATTAACTTTACTTTTTATTCTATCTAAATCTCAAATTTTTAACTAATTATTTGTGCATTTATTTGTAATTCATTTCAACCCTGATCTTAGCATAGAAGCATCTAACTTATCTACATTACTGATTTACATAATTTAATACTAAACTAACCTTACTACAATTATAACAACATATTTAAAAGACCCCGCAATTTTTGATAGGAAAATGGGTGTCGGTCTATTGTTCTTAAACTTCGGAAAAATGTTCTCCTGGGCCTGATTTTCCTTGGCGACCAGTCCGACCGAACTCGATTTTTTGATCTATGGGCGATCGAGACTGAAAATCTGCGAAGGGCTGCATAAATGTTCCATAAAAATAATGAAAATATTCGGGATCATTTTTTGGACAAAAATAAGCATCTCTTGTCTCTTGGTGTTTTTTCCTTCTCCCGGGAAAAAATAACAAAAAAAATGTATTTTTGTAATTTTTTTACGGAAAAAGGAAGCACTTTGGAGGAAAAAGTTGATTATTTTTGTTTAAAAAACACGCCTGCCCCTTTTTGGAATTTCTTAGACAAAAATTATTTCGCCTAAGAATTTCCCTAGATTTCCATTTTTTTCTACTTCAGAAAGATCCCAAAGTATTCAGGCATATTCATTAGGTAAGAATAATCAACTATTGCCCCCCCCCCCCCCAACTTTTTCTTCAAAGTGCTTCCTTTTCCCGTAAAAAAAAATGACAAAAACATGTTTTTTTTTGCTGTTTTTTCCGGGAGAAGGAAGCACTTTGGAAAAAAAAACAAAGGATGTTTTTTTACCCAAAAAAAGAGCCTGAGTATTTTCAGGATTTTTACGGAACATTTAAGCAGCCCTTCGCAGATTTTCACAGTTTTGATCAAAAATTAGAATTCGGTCGGACTGGTGGTCAAGGAGAATTTTAATCGGGGGGGCTCAGGAGAACATTTTCCCGAAGTTTCAGAACAATCGACTGAAACCCATTTTCCCATTAAAAACTGCAGGATTTCCATTTTAATGTTTCTCCTTTCTTGTCCTAATTTGGTGAAACTCCTCTGTATTTTTCATAGTTGCTTCTATTAATTGTTTTACTAAAACACCGCAGCCATTATTGAAACAGTATGCTATTTCAGATAAAATCTAAGATAAAAAAAACAACATTAAAATGAAATTGTGATGGCGGCATCGAATTTATGAGGTCAAAATACATAAAGATTTGTAGGTCTGGAGATCTGGTTTCTGGGTCTAATTTTTTTTGTGTGGCTGCGTAATTGAATTACTAGCAGGTAGGATATATTTCGAACTACAATTTGTGTCCGTAACGGAAAGGAGGTATTTCTTTATAATCATTACATAATCATGCAGTGTATAAACAGTTGGACGGAATGTGATTTTACGTATATGTGTATATGGACGTGGTTATATATGGCAACATTATGTGAAATTTCTAGATGATTATCGTTAAAAACAATCGTTTTAATCCATTATTTGAACATGTTTTCAGTTTTCAGATATTCAAGAAGTGAAATAGTTTATGACTTATTTTCTAAGAATAACAATACTGCAGACATATACAGAGTGAAAAAAAATCAGATATACTGGGTGCAAATTTTGATAATTTATATTATGAAAATAACGACTTTAATAGAAAGGTATTCAGCTTCACAAGCTTTAAAGCTACTAATTTTGCTTGATTCCATTGTGTTTTGTTTTGTTTTTGAGAGAGTTAGGTTTTAAATTTAACGCTGTAATCTTTTCATGAGTGATGAAATTTAAAGTTAATTTGTACATACACATACTTTTTATTTATTTATTTTGTCACCAAGAAACATTCTGTGTCTCTTTATATTTTAATTTTTTATATTAGTTTAGTCTAAAGAAGAGTGGAAACAACAACTATGGTACAGTGGACAGTGGTTATGATTCTGTAATTAGCTAGCATTATAATAAATTTTGAATACTCATGTACTTCTAGACTCGGCCGGCGTCTTATCATCAAAACCTTAATTTTCATTCAAAAGTTTGAGCTAAAGCTCATCATGTTTAAAGTGAATTATTATTTGTTTTCCTATAATTGTAATGAAATATATGTGTAACAATATTAATGAAGTCTTTGCATTCTTTCGATAACCTGAATTCTGGTTACGCTAGCAAATTAAAATCCGAAAATGAATTTGTCTAATTTCTTATTTGACAATTTTCATTGTAACAATAGCATTCACATAGTCCCCTATGGCCATGCAGATTAAGCTAGTATCTACATAACCCCCTACGCTCATGAAGATTCAGTTAAAAATGAGAACAAAGGCCTAAAGTGAATTTAGTTACCGACCACCTTGTCTTAAAAATTTTTCGTTCGAATGGATTACATTTTCATGAAATCTATCATTCTATTTCTTGGAAATGCTTAGCTTTTGAATGGTTTTTCGCCCTTATTCTGGAGCTCATCAGAAAGACATAAAGCTACTCATAAAGATGTTTCATGCAAAATCAAGACAATTTCCATGAATAAGTATGAAATAATTATATTTGTAATGAAACATATTCTTTATAGGATTTTGCAAACAGTAGAAAAAAACTATCTGTGAGAACTAAAAGAAAAGCTATGTGTAAAAATATTAATGAAATCTTTGCATTCTTTCGATAACCTGAATTCTGGTTGTGCTAGCAAATTAAAATCCTAAAATGAATTTGTCTAATTTCTTACTTGACAAGTTTAATTGTAACAATAGCATCCACGTAGTCCTCTACGGCCATGCATGCAATTGTTACAATGAGAATTGTCAAATAAGAGATTAGATAAATTCATTTTAAGATTTTAATTTGCTAGCATAACCAGAATTCAGGTTATCGAAATAATACATAAATTTCATTAATATTTTTACACATGGTTTTTCTTTTAGTTCTCACAGATAGTTTTTTTACTATTTACAAAATCCTATAAAGAATATGTTTCATCAAAGCTCATCACTTTATACATTATAAATAGTATTATATGACATCATCGCTGCATATATATGAAGTTCTAATTGGCCCTAGCACAATTTTCATATGGACCTGACGGTATTGAGAGTGATTATTTTATCAGCTATATTTTAGTGTAATTTCACATTCTCGCTGGCAACTTGCATTTAGGCTGCTATTGATTTCGAATTTTAAATAATCGCTACAGTTGCCTCTTGCACCTGGCTGACATTATTTACTAGTCCATGGCCTACTGTCATATTAATTATATAAAATGTACTCATAAAATGACAGCAGTTCTGCTGGAAACAAGAAACAATGTATTGCAATAGTTACGTTTAAATATTCTAATTTAAGTTGACGCAAGTTTTCTCATTATAACATGAAATACGTCTTGTTTATTACTGTCTCTCTTGTGAGTACTTAAAGTAAATTTTAATATATTCCACTGTCCACTAAAAAAGTTTTTTGAAAATAATGGAGCAGCGTTTAAAAACACTGTCTCTAAAAAATATGATATAAAATTTGACCATTGTTCGGAAAATTAAACTTTATTACCTAATGTCGATTTGAGATCTGTTAAAGATTCGTTCGATTTTGTAATTTTCACACGGACACACAATCAGCTTTTAGGGAAAAATTTTACAAATTTCTAAATGAGTTCAAAACAAAAACTCTAAGTACCTACTATAAGTGGTGGTACCAAATCAATTTAAATTAATTTTCGAATTAATGTATAGCAATGATGCTTCCACCTGCTCCAGTAATCAGCCGATAACTCATGCTGCCGAAGCACCAAGACAATAAAAGGGATGAGCGGAGGATCAGACCGAAGCAAAATTTAAATAATGTAAAACTTAACTACCTACATAATAGGTTTATTAGCTAAATGGACTGAAACTTAACAAAACTGGATGACTAAAAGCAATGAAATAAAATAGTGGTTTACCGAATCGCATTAAATTTGGTAACCTTAGGCAGGAAAGAGACATACCAAAACCAGCTTCAAACAATGCCCTTGCAGGAGGAGCGGCTATGACAACCAGATAAAAATTTTAAAATTTATAAATTGTGAGACCAAAGGTTTACGAATATTAGCACTGTTTATTTATTTTGTGGTTTGAAGAAAGAACAAAAACGGAAACAGAAGGAAACGAAGGAAAGAGGCAGATAAATGAGGAAAAGGTAAAGTAGTAGTAGTAGTAATAGTCTTGGCTGACTACATGGGATGCCGAAAAATTGGCATCACCTGGTATGGTAATTTGTGTTTAATCCTAAAAGGCGCCGTTCCTGTATTTAAAACTATCCAGATTGCATATCCGGAGGTGGCAGCAATTCCTACCGTACGCTGGCTAATCAATCAATTAATCAATGCTAAGTTTTTTATTTAAAACACTGGCGCATTCGCCAAATTTGCAAATATACGCGAAAAATATAAAAGACTTGTTTTATTTTTTTGCTCATGCTACATAAGACGTAGCTTGATAAAATTACAATAGGGCCACCGCTGCATTCTACCATACGGTTTGCAATAGTTTTGATAGAACTTGCCTAACCCTAACTCAGAGTAATCATGGAAAATATAGCATGCTTACATACGGGTCGAATGGGCTTGTTCGGCATTTTTTTTAATTTCATAAATCGAAAGTGCAACTATAAAATAATGGATCTGCAAAAAATCAGAATCTCATTCGCAAGTTTAGTATCTTAAAAACTATTACAAATTTTCACCTGGCGAAAATGGGGCGTGGCCAGGCGCTACGTTACTATATGCACAGACTCGGCGATCTCAATAGACTTGATGCTTCTTAGTTGTTATAATTATGAGTGTTTTCGAAGTATTGTTTGTTTTGCTTACCACTTGACAGTAGGGGAGTACAATTTGGTGAAATGTCAAAAAATTACAATTTTCTCTCGCTCCTGTCGGGACGAATTTTTGATTTTGACCCTGCAATTTACGATTAGGATTCATCGCCGACCTTCTCCTTTCCGTAGAGACATAGAAAGAACTTCCACTGGACGTGTTTATTTAGTTACCAGCGTTTAAATATTCCATGTTTTTCGACATTTCAGGTTAAATTTGAAAGGTCCCAGAAAGCCACTTTTCTTACGTCACTTGCGTATAGTGACGTCACAAATGAGCGCTCGGTTTTTGCTATTACTAATTTCAACTCCTTATATCTCGGAAACGAAAAAAGTTAATAATACGAAATTTTAAGTGTATAATGAGAATATCGAGTACTATATGAAAAAGTATGAGAACCATATAAAAAGAATATCATGGAACAAGCCCATTGAGAACGTCAGTTTTGATGTCAGCTAAAAATACATATTTTTCTTCCCCATCCACTACAACTGACCCAAAGTGAAATTTCCCATTTAATTATTCAAATGGTCTGTTAGTGAAGAATCTAATTACTTAAGGTGTGTTTTATGGTTTTGTTTATTATCTACAAGTAAACTCATTTTTATAATACACCTTCGCTTCGGTCCCAAAGAAACGCCTTGAACAATTTATATTATTAATTTGTTCATATGTTCACAATTGGTGCTTTTAACAGCTGCGTAATTATAGTCATTGCCTAATACCTAGAAAAAAGCAACGAGGAAAGTGAATAATTTAGTAATTGTTTCAGTTCAATAACCAGCTGTTTATGGTTTTCGGTTTTCTGACTTAATGGTAATGAACTATCGATATCTTCTTCAAGGCTAATTTTTTTGTTATTATTTTTTGCTTGTTGAAACAAATAATATGTATTATTTGAAAGCTTTGTAATCTATATACAAGGTGAGTATTTATCGTGACTTTGTTGGATATCCGTTAATTCTTGAAATTGTAACCCTGCAACTTTAAGTTTTTTCATGAACAAAACAGGGAGTAAAAAATCAACATCGTTCATTATGGTTCATGAATCAAGAAGTTAAAACGTTGGTATATCGGGTGACAACGAGATTAGTCCGGTTCCAATTTCTAGGTTGATTATAGGAATACAATTTTGAAATTTTGGCATATCATGACACAAAAAGTCACATTTTGCACTTATTAAGTGACAAATATCAATATCAAATAGCAACCTATATATAATTTTGCATATTTATATTCTACATGAAGTTCTCGTTAGATCGATGTACCACAAGGTATTTTTTTTTCCAAATCGCGTCATAAATTCGAAAAAGTGAAAAAGCTGAGTTGGCAACTGCAAGACTGTGTTTTCAAAAAATTCACCCAGCAGGACTTGAATCGGATATTTCGCCTTCATTTTTATCGTTGTTTTTCAATAAAAGTTTATTTCATGCAAAAATCACTGTTTTGAATTGAAAAACCATAGCAAATGAATTTTCTTCAATTTTTTAAAATGGGAACCATATTTTTTATGCCAATAAAACCCAAAACATTAAACTTTTAGTTGATGTATAATACGTCTAGTTTGAGTAGTCATTTACAATGAAATTATTGGATTTCTGCAGATGATATTGTTCAGTTATTTAATGAAACCGAATGTACTACTGTAATGTATTAAATTTTACAAACGTGCCATGACAAAATGACATTTGTTTTTAAGGTGGCCATTCCCTACAAAGAGACATCCGATAGGGAAATATTTACTATTTTTGGCCATAATTTTTATTTCTTAGCACGTATATTTAAAATAAACTATTAAACTCCCTAAGTAGAACCTTAACAAGACTATTACCATAAATTTTCTGACAATAATTTCAGTGGTTTGCAAAATAGATTTAAATTTAAAAACTATGCTAATCTTTCTATTTTGTAGTTTTAAATTAAACTGTTTTGCAAACCACTGAAATTATTGAGTGAAAATTCATAGTAATAGTCTTATTATGGTTCTACTTAGGTCTTATAGTTTTCTTAAATATGCACACTAAGAAAAAAAGTTGTAGGCAAAAATAATAAATATTTCCCTACTTATCAGATGTCTCTTTTTGGGGAATGGCCACTTTAAACATTTGCCTAAGTTATTATTGATGTATAATACGTCTAGTTTGGGTACTAATTTACTCTGAAATTATTGGAATTCTGCAGATGCTCCTCTTCAGTTATTTAATGAAGCCGAATGTACTAATGTAATGTATTAAATTTTACAAGCGTGCCATGACAAAAGGACATTTATTATTCGATACAATTAAAATTCATGTAGTGCTTTTTTAATTTCCTTGTGGTTTATTTGCCAATATAAATATTCAAAAGTTTAAAAAAATACAAAATGGCGGTATTGAAATTACGTAAAAATAAAAATTGCAAATGATTTTGTAATTCTGGCGGGGTATGCAACTTTCGAGTCCCGCAACTACGGGTCGTTAAGCACGAAGATCTGCATGACATAGCTCAGCGGTAACTAGCCCAGTTATTAACCAAATCGAGGAATGTTGGCAAACATTTGGTGAAGACGTTCCAGCCGTTACCAGTAGCTGCCAATTTTCTTACTTTAGCGTTAATCGTGACAAAAATCATTCACCCTGTACAACTTAACAATTCAAAGACATCCATTATCTGGTTAATAGCCAGGGAAGTTTTCAAGTTTACCAAAGTGTACCTGACGAGCAAACTATTAATAATTCTTCGAAAACGTTTATTCGAGCTGACGTAATTATGCAAACATTGGGTTTTGATTTGGTAAAAGCTATAATTAATAGATTAATGAATGGCAGACCCAGACCTCTCTGAATGATTTATTAACTTTTGTCTGATCCACTCAACAAAAGAAATATTAACAAATAAATAAGAAATTATAATCCTACACCATTTCAAATCAATAATTCTCAATAATAATTGAATAAAAATAATGTCCTTTTTTAATGGAAATTCGTAAGCAAGTTAATGTGGCGGCCATTACTTAAAGATAAATGTGAATGTTGGATAGGATTTTCAATGAAATATTTCGGCATGCCCTAGATGACAATGGAAAGAAATCATTTAAACTTCATGTCTAACACTTTTAATAAACTTTATTGAAATATATCGAGGAATTTTCCTGCTGTGAAGATTATAAACAGACTGCTGGAGACAAATTGTTCCTAAGTGACTCCTTTGCGCTCATTTTTTATTTCCTCCTCCCAATCTCAAGGTATTTTCCCCTTTATTCTTCTAGTACTTCTTTCCACATAACTTCTGTTACTCCAGCATTTCAGCTTTCTCTTTCTCTTCCTTTATTGCTCTTATATAACGGATTTTAGTTCCATACTTTTAATGTTATCTGTCTAGCTTTATCTTCAGCTATCAACACACCACTACTTACTGTCGAACGTGTTTTTCATTGTTTGACTCTTTCGTTTATCTCCTCCACTTTCACACGAATCTACGTCAGATATATTTGTTCTTTTTTATTTAGTGATAGTCGTAGATCTTCTCAGCTACATTGGTTTTTTCGTTCATTATTTTGATGAATGTTCTTACTTCTAACTTATAAGAAACAAGATTTCTATGACTAAATTGGCAATTTATATTTCTATTACACGTGAAATATTGTGGCTACATAGCGTTGATTATTTGTTTGGATTGACTTAAGCGATTTTTATTGACATATTTTACAAACCGTAGAGTATGGCCTGATGGTGGCTCCCTGTTAGGTTCACCAAGCTATGTCTAAAACGTAAGTAAAAATCGAAAAGGTCTCTCTTTTCAAGAATTTGCGAGAGTTTGGTACAGTTACCAGGCTTATAAGATTTTGCTAAAATTAGTAGTTAGGTATTCTTGGAGTAGCTGATACCGAATCCGATCAAATGATAAAAGGGCCACTGTCAAACCATACTCTACAGTTTGTATAAGATTTTATAGAAATCACCTATGCTAATCTAGGCTATATACTGAATGAAGAAATATAAAACGAAACGTGCATATGAATCTAATTGAAAACCTCTTCCACTTCAGAAATTTTGAATTCTGTAAAAAATATTACTATATCGTTGAAGGTACCTTGCATTTTTGTCAATTACTGTGGTTTGAGAGAACAAAGTTGAAATAATTGGGAAGAATTTTATGACCAATTTTCGTCTTTTTTCATAAACTGAGGGCGTTAACTACTTTAGGAGTGTTTCATCCTTTATCTCATTCAGATCAGAATCATTGTCAGATCGGTACGCAAATCTGCAGATTTAAATGTATTTTTCTTAACCCACTTCTCACCTACTGGCATTTGTTCTATAAGTGAAAATGCTATCTGAAGTAGAAAAATATTATTTTCTCTTAGTTACTTACTTCAAAATATTAACTCTGTTGTATGTATCACAGTATGTAGAATTTCATTTTCTACTTTTTTATGTCCTCAAAAGTAGAAATAAAACCGGTGCCTGAGGAATCACTACTTCCGCATCCAGATTTTTCATTCATGTCACTTTAAATGAAACATCTTGACTAGATTTGCACTCTAGTATGTGGAAGTTATTGGTCATAGAATTTTAATAATATTTGGGGCAGATATCATAGAAAAGTTTGAGGCGTTGGTTTCTACCATATACGATAAAAATGACGTTTCTAGTTTACCATACTTATTTTCCCCTATTCACAACCTGCCACCTCCCACCCCTTCAATGAAATCATCTCAATCTGATGTTATTACATAATTGTACTAACTTTCAATTGAATATCTCCATTCTATGTTATCGATCCCGTTAATCATCGAGCGGAGGTGGCGGGATTTGAAAAATTTTAGAATGAAATCTGAGGCCTTGGTTTCTAGTATATACACCAAATCCCAAATTTCTGTACTCTTACCAGCTTGATTTATTTATTTTCCCCTATATACTCCCATTTAACCCCCAACACTTCAACGGAATCATCTCAAAAATAATCTAGTTCCAGATGTCGTTATGATACATACGTCTACCATACTTCAAGTTAATATCTCAATTTTATTTTATCAACCCCTTTAACAATGGAGTAAGGGTGGTGGGGCGGTTGAAAAATATTATTAAAAAATCTGAGGCATTGGCTTCTAGGACATACACCGAATATCCAGTTTCTGTACTCTTACCAGATTGCTTTACTTATTTTTCCCTATTTACCTCTACTTACCCCCCACTCCTTCAACGCAATCATGTCAAAATATAATTTAGTTTCAGATATCGTTTATAATATATACGTGTTCCAAATTTCAAGTGAAAATCAAAATTTAATTTTATCAACTCTTTTAATAAGGGAGTGGTGATGATGGGGGGATGGAAACTATTATAAAAAAAAACCTGAGGCCTTCGCTTCTAGTATATACACCAAATCCCAAATTTCTATACTCTTAACAGCTTGCTTTACTTATTTTCCCCTATATACCCCTATTTAACCTCCAACCCTTCAACGGAATCATCTCAAAATATAATCAAGTTGCAGATGCCGATATAATACATACATGTACCAAATTTCAAGTGGATATCTCAATTTTGTTTTATCAACATCTTTAATAATGGAGTAGGGATATTGGGGAGTTGAAAAATATTCTAAGAAAATGAGGCCTTGGTTTATAGTACATACACTGAATTTCAATTTTCTGTACTGTTACCAGCTTGCTTTACTTATTTTCCCCTATTTTCCCCTATTTAACCTCCAACCTTTCAACGGAATCATCTCAAAATATAATCTAGTTCCAGATGTCGTTATAATACATACGTGTACCAAATTTCAAGTGCATATCTCAATTTTGTTTTACCAACCCCTTCAATAATGCAGTAGGGGTGGTGGGGGGTTGAAAAATATTATTAAAAAATCTGAAGCATTGGCTTCTAGTACGTACACCGAATTTCAAGTTTCTGTACTCTTACCAGCTTGCTTTACTTATTTTTCTCTATTTACCCCTATTTAACCCCCAACCCTTTATCAGAATAATCCCAAAATATAATCTAGTTCCTGATGTCATTATTATATATACGTGTACCAAATTTCAAGTGAATATCTCAATTTTATTTTATCAACCCGTTTAATAATGGTTTGGGGAGGGTTGGGTGATGAAACATATAAAAAATTTGAGGCCTTGGCTTGTAATAGATACATCAAATTTCAAGTTTCTGTACTCTTACCAGCTTGCTTTACATATTTCCCTCTATTTACCCCCATTTATCCCCCAACCCTTGACAGGATATCTTCAAAAAACAATCCAGTTCCAGATCCTGTTATAATATATACGTGTACAAAATTTCAAGTCAATATCTTAAACCGTTCCGGAGAAAATATGCGGACAAAAAAAAAAGAAAGAAAAGAGTTACAGACAGACAGACAGACCGACAGACAGACAGAAAATTTTTTTTTTCGATCAAATTTAAAATCTCGAGTTTCATGACATTCTAAACCTATTTCAAGAAAAAAAATGTTTCAATTTTTTTTTACGATTACTATACTTCACTACACCATCCACTACGTGGATGTGGAAGTAAAATGAATAAATTTTTTTAATATAATTTGTTAATATCTCAGTTTTGGAAGTTTTGTTACAATATTTAAATGTTATACACAATAATTATCATCAGATAGAAATTTCAATATTAATCGATCAGTCATTAAAAGTACATAACTCAATAAAGTATACATACATGTTTAACCTTAGGTGATTATGTAGAAAAATATTCAAATACATTTAAAATATTTCTGTTGAAAAAAACATATGAATCTATTTATAAAATATTTATTTAAATATTTTAAGGTTAACGTTACAAATTAGCTTATACAAATTAATAGTATAATATTAAACTAACGAGTAAAATGAGTTATTAATGTAAAAGTTCAAATTAATATGATGAAAGTTATCACTTGTTGAGATTTCTTATTTGCGCTTCCAAATTCACTATATTGAAAACTATCTCAAATATTGATTAAATCAGAATATGGGGCGGACAAAATAATGTGTATTTTTTTAAATTTATTACAGCTTGGTTAAAGTTTCTTTATATACTGGGTGTCTACGAAACCAGGTATGCCTCCATTTTTCTTCTATATTTTTCAAAATATAAATTAGAAATTAAGCTACCGGATATCTGGTATAAAAACACATATTAAGACATAACCAGACATATAAACACCTCCAGTTTAACCATGATAATGGAATTTTATGTAATTGCTTAGTAGTCATGAAAATCATGTTTAAGTTTATACTACCTAGAAAATACTAGCAGTATTTAATGGAAAGATATTTTTACAAATATATCACCTAAGACAAATTACTGTTTTTCCAATTTAATGAATCAATGGTTTTTTCAAAATTAGTATTTTATAACCAACAAACGCCCCAAAACTCACTTTTTTAAAACGATATCCTGTATTGTCTGTAATTGTTTATTTGTGGCATATTCAAATTTTCTTACTTTTTATTGGGTATTTTGCCATTGAAGAATATTTAAAAATTTTAATGAAAAAACCTCTGCGCCAAATGGATCAGACAGAGGTTGGTTCTTGAGTACTTGACTGTTTCAAAAAGTCTCACACCTAAAAATATATAAACTAGAACAATGTTATAAACTAAAAACTGAAAATCAAAGCTATAGGTAGTTAACGTTCCGTTCTCAAAACTTTTTTGGCCGTCAACCATGACAGTTCTTTGTTTATGTATTTCCATAGTCACGTGAGACATTAAATTATATTTATCTTATTTTTACTTACTTCGTCTCTAAGGATGGGCAACCAACTAGTACAAAAATCTATTGAATAATTAGAAACGCATCTATCCTCGTTTCATAAAATAATCGCGGATTCTTTAAGTTTTCTTTTAGTTCCGTTGCTCTCTTTTTCCAAAATCTTCGCCGAGTCCCATTTAATTCTATGATTATTATCCCACGCGTGTTCACAAATTTTGGATTTTTCAAAGGCTCCCCTTCTAGCGTAATTTCTATGTTCACCAAGCCTTACGTTGAAAGGTCGAGATGATTCACATACGTAATGTTTTCCGCACTCACACGGAACACTATAAATACATTTTTTTGAATTTTGAACAATATTTGGAGGTTTGGTTCTTAATAAAACCGATCTTAGCGTGGAGCCCGTTTGAAAAACCGTTCGTACGGAAAACCTATTCCCAATTTTTCGTAATTTATCCGATAAACCATGTATATATGGAATTACTGCCATTGACCTAAATACCTCAGGTTGTGATAGTATATTATGAGTTCAATTAATTCTCCATGTAGTAAACTCTCAAAATATTTATTAAAAATCCTAAATCCTTTATCAGGTTCCTCCGAGTCTTATATTAAAAATAGCAAACATTTTTTGGAAAAGCTGTCAGAAAATCATTTTAACAATAATCATCTAATGGTCAGTTTTGATGTAGTAAGCCGATTTACAAATGTTCCTGTAAATAAAACATTAATAATAATTAATAACAAATTGCAACAAGATGGGAATTTGGCGAATAGAACTAAGTTAAGCATTGAAACTATAATGGAATTACTTACACTTTGCATTAAATCAACATACTTTCAATTAAATAATGACTTCTATCAACAAGACTTTGGGATGGCCATGGGTTCTTCATTATCTCCAATATTAAGTGACATTTTCATGGAAAATTTCGAGGAAAGTAATATTAATAATCTAGCTTATAAACCCATTGTATGGTGAAGATATGTAGATGATATTTTTGCTATATGGCCTTATAGTAAAGAATGTTTAAGTAATTTTTTGAATCAGATTAACGAAAAAAAACCTTCAATTAAATTTACAATAGAAGTAGAGAATAATAATGAATTACCTTTCTTAGATATTTTAATTAAAAAATTAGATAACACATACCAAACCAGTGTGTATAGAAAACAAACACACACAAACAGATACTTAAATTTCAATTCAAATCAACATATTAGTGTTAAGAAAGGTGTTGTTAAGTGTTTGTATGACAGGGCCAAAATTATTTCTTCAAATGATGTAATATTAAGGAACGAAAAACAATTTATAAAAACTGTCTTATTAAATAATCAATATCCTGAGAGTTTTGTTGATAGTCAGTTATTGAACATTGGTAGTAGAGAGAATATACTATCACAACCTGAGGTATTTAGGTCAATGGCGGTAATTCCATATATACATGGTTTATCGGATAAATTAGGAAAAATTGGGAATAGGTTTTCCGTACGAACGGTTTTTCAAACGGGCTCCACGCTAAGATCGGTTTTATCAAGAACCAAACCTCCAAATATTGTTCAAAATTCAAAAAATTGTATTTATAGTGTTCCGTGTGAGTGCGGAAAACATTACGTAGGTGAATCATCTAGACCTTTCAACGTAAGGCTTGGTGAACATAGAAATTACGCTAGAAGGGGAGAATTTGAAAAATCCAAAATTTGTGAACACGCGTGGGATAATAATCATAGAATTAAATGGGACTCGGCGAAGATTTTGGAAAAAGAGAGCAACGGAACTAAAAGAAAACTTAAAGAATCCGCGATTATTTTATTAAACGAGGATAGATGCGTTTCTAATTATTCAATAGATTTTTGTACTAGTTGGTTGCCCATCCTTAGAGACGAAGTAAGTAAAAATAAGGTAAATAAAATTGAATGTCTCACGTGACTATGGAAATACATAAACAAAGAACTGACATGGTTGACGGCCAAAAAAGTTTTGAGAACGTAAGTAGATTTTCTTCCGAAACGTTAAATACATGTAGCTTTGATTTTCAGTTTTTAGTTTATAACATTGTTCTAGTTTATATATTTTTAGGTGTGAGACTTTTTGAAATAGTCAAGTACTCAAGAACCAACCTCTGTCTGATCCGTTTGGTGCAGAGGTTTTTTCATTAAAATTTTTAAATATTTTTCAGTGACAAAATACCCAATAAAAAGTAAGGATATCCTGTACTTTTTTATGTTCCATCAACTATCCCTGTGGAAAATTTCAACACCCGGTAGTGAAATATAAATTTCATTTCAAAAGTGTGGAGTCTACGTACCCCATACTTTTTAAATGCAATTGCATTCAAAAATCTTTCGGGAGTGACAATTGTCACTCCCGGAAGTTGAAACTTTGCACGGAGGTAATTCATGGTATGCTCATCAAAAGTCCCCACGCTCACACAATTTTCTTACTATCGACAAAATCAGAGAACACTACACGACAAATGTTCTTTGACGAAATTACGACTTTCTTCGGCCTTGAAATCCTGTCGTCAAAATTTCTCGTGACCATGGAGAGTTTTGATTAGAACGTCCTGAACTACCTCAGTGCAAAATTTTAGCTCCTGGGAATGAAAGCCAAATTGCATTTAAAATGTGCGGAGTACTTTGGTACACTTATGTTCTATGAACAGTGCGATCGAGAAAGAATGAAGGTCATGTGACACTGAAAAGTCACTAAAATTTTTAAAATTAATTTCTGTTCTATGTACATTATTAAAAGTAATTTCCTATGTTAGTAAACTAGGGAATACTAAAATGCAAATGGTCGACACTTTGTGATCGGACGATCGAACGGTACCGAATTTTGCACAAATACCACTATAAATCTTTTAAATACCAATTACATCAGCATTTGTGCGGAAGTGATTACGAATGTAGGATGGAATATTGCAATTGGATTTTCTATAATAACGTGCAGCCAAACAATTATTTTTTGGGACTGATTTTGTTTTCGGACGAGTCAAGGTTTACAAATTTGGGATTATTTAACCGACAAAATACAACATATTGGTCACAAGAAAATCGAAATTTATTACGGAACTTTCAAGTGCGGTTTGGTTTCAATGGAACAATCGGTAGTAGAATCATTGGTTCAATAATATTTGAAGGACCTCTGACTGGTGCCAGATACTTGAGATTCCTGGAAAATGAGATTGAGGACATTTTAAATGAGTTACCTTTAGATTTAGGACAGGGAATGTATTTCCAACAAGATGGCTCTCCTCCCCATAATTCAAGGATAGTAATTGATTACCTTCAACGGAGATTCGAAGAAAACGTAATTTCAACGAATGGTCCTGTGAGGTGGCCTCCAAGGTCACCTGATTTAACGCCCCTTGATTTCTTTGTTTGGGGTCATTAAAAAAATATTATCTATGCAACCGCCGTTACATCCCGTGAAGAGCTGGAGCTACGAGTAAGACGAGCAATTAATAGCATAACGGCCGAGCAATTGGCGAACGTTCTTCGAGAAACAGCTATTCGAGTTCAGAAGTACATTGACGTTAATGGACAACATTTCGAACACAACTGTTGTAATGTTTTGTGATGATTTTTTTATTCCAAAACCACCTTATGTGTAACAATGTAATTAGAATAAAATTGTATTTTCTTGTTTTCTTTTAGCTGTAATTTTGTTTCTATTTATCGAACATTTTAATACGACATATGAATAAATTCCTTATTAATAGTACTAAGAAGTGGTACCACGGCACCAATATGGTTCCATTTGAAAAAATTGAGTTTTGCCCCAAAAACAATTTTAGTGAATTTTATTTGCTCATAAATCACGTAATTTAGTGTTTTGAAGGGGATTTCGATTTTTGTAGCATTACACGGGTCATTTAGAATAAATCGAAACCGTCATGGCACACTTAAATCGAAAACTAAAAATGATATTATAAAATAATTGGTGTTTGAAATGTCACTTATTTGGCATCGTTGGATTCAGAAAATTTTACAGAATTCAAAAATGTAATAATATTTAGGATGTTCCATTTAAAATCGAAAGTTAGTGTCCGAAAGTGAAAAAAAAATCAATTGTATGTCAAAAAGTGTCGCTTATTATTTATGTGCCATGATGCTGTTACGCCCGGTATATTAAATAAGGAAGACTTTGGTACAGATGGTAATGTATTTCCGAATATTACACACACAAATATTCTAATTATATGATTTTTGAAAGGAGAGCATAATTAAAAGGATATGTCCAAGGTATTCATAAGTCGAAGCTTACGAATTTGGCGTGTTCCAATCTTAGCTTTTCCTAGTTGAAAAATCGAGGTAATTTAATAAAAACTGGCGCCATTTAGTATTGCCACACTTCCACAATTAATAACACAGCCAAAACTAAGCATTCTGTATAATACAATGTTCACAGAAATACTAGTATAATGAAAAGTTCGATCAGTTTCCATTTAATATCTTGGAAATTTGAGTTTGTTGTCCCTAAACGATGAAAAATGTCTAAATTTTTGACTTTACGCACACACAACCTTTATAAATCACTAAGTCACTGTCGCCAATGTGCAAATATTGAAAGTATCACAAAATGCTTAGGGACCGGCACATTCAGCCTATCTCAATCTCTCCGTATCTGAAACTGGGTTATATTTGACCTCATTCAGTTGAAGAGTTATGGAGGTAAAGAAGTAAAGCAATAATAAAAAAAGAAGTAAAGAATTAAAGCAATAATAATAAGTTCAGAGACTTGAAAGTATGTGTATATACCGAAGATCAAAATCAAAAATTAAAAAATTAAGATTTAACTTGAAATTAGGGAAGTACACGTATGCATTATATGTATTATAATGAGATCTGGAAGTAGACTATATTTAGAGCTTATTCTGATGAAAAGTTGGGTGAAAATATGGGTAAATAATTAAAGCAAACTAGTAAGAGTCCAGAAACTTGGGATTTGGTGTATATATTATAAACCAAGATTGGCATCAACCATCCACATTTAACGTCGGTAGGTCGGCCAGTCGAAAGGTAATGAAGTGGCATGTCGTTTTATAGGTTCTTGGAGCAGACAATTTCAAATATTGTATTATTACAATTCTATGAACAATTAATGGCACAAATACTAGAGTGGAAATATTGATCAAGATATTTTCGTTAAACTGGAAAATTGGATGGAGAATCTATCTGGATGTGGAAGTAGTGATTCCTTTAGGCAGTGGTTTTTTTAGCTCATGAGCACAAGCTAACTAAGCTAATCAAGGCAAAATGCTTCAATTCCCCCGTACTACTGGACGAAAGTGAAGCTCTAGGTAAATGTATCAAGACTGAGACGTCTGGTGATGATAGTCCTATATATACTATTTCACGATGAATGGGAACCATCACTGTATTGTACAGAAATGAATAATCCTCTTAAAATGTAACGCAAGTAAATTTGTTATTATTATGAACAGTTACTCTGTTTGAATTATGTGTCTATTTCGAATGATTAAAATATTCTTGTGTATATATAAGGTAAGCAGTAGTAAATCGATTGAGTAGAGAAAGTGGTAGGAAATTATATAATTTGCCTCATTTTGTCGCATGTTGTGAAGATAAATAATAAACGAAAACTTGTATTCTAGCTTCTTCTCAATGAGTGTTTCTTGGTCCAGTAAGATTAAGATTAAAGTTTTCAATGTTTATATTTGCTAGGTAAATCAATAAACATATGTGACTTGTCTTTCTAATTATCATATAAAAAAAAGAGAAAGATTAATAAAATTCTTTATTTTTATAAACACTGCTTATGAAATTTAGTAGAACATATTTTAAAATTCATGGCGTGTACCCTACTGCCATCTTTTGAATGTAATTGGATACATCTAAAAATTATTGGTACAGCACAAAATGCTCAGAGATCTGCAACGTTGAGTTGATAATCGGCAGTCTTTATTTTCTGGCTCGTCTGGTTTAGTACATATATGAACCCCCATATGACACAACTGTTAGGGTAGAAACATAGTTATTGGAGGGTTATGCAGATCCCTTGTTGATTATTCAAGTCAAGAATAAAAATGTTTCCAGATACCTTCCACAATACATAATATTAGTTAATGAACAATTTTACAAATAAATGAAAACAAAATAAACCTATAAAAAATTTCGGGAATATTCAAGAGATGTAAATAATTTAAATAGTATTAAACGATTAGTTTTCAGTCAATAATCTAGCTTATAAACCCATTGTATGGTGGAGATATGTAGTGTAGATGAAATTTTTGCCATATGGCCCTATAGTAAAGAATGTTTAAATAATTTTTTGAATCAGATTAACGAAAAAGAACCTTCAATTAAATTTACAATAGATATAGAAAATAATAATGAATTGCCTTTCTTAGATATTTTAATTAAAAATTTAGGTAACACATACCAAACTTGTATGCATAGAAAACAAACACACAAACAGAAACAAATTTCAATTCAAATTAACATATTAGTGTTAAGAAAGGCGTTGTTAAGTGCTTGTATGACAGAGCCACAATTATTTCTTCAATGATGTAATATTAAGGAACGAGAAGCAATTTATAGAAACTTTCTTATTAAATAATCAATATCCTGAGAGTTTTGTTGATAGTCAGTAATTGAACATCGGTAGTAGAGAGAATATACTATCACAACCTGAGGTATTTAGGTCAATGGCAGTAATTCCATATATACATGGTTTATCGGATAAATTACGAAAAATTGGGAATAGGTTTTCCGTACGAACGGTTTTCCAAACGGGCTACACGCCAAGATCGGTTTTATCAAAACCCAAACCTCTAAATATTGTTCAAAATTCAAAAAATTGTATTTATAGTGTTCCGTGTGAGTGCGGAAAATATTACATAGGTGAATCATCTAGACTTTTCAACATAAGGCTTGGTGAACATACAAATTACGCTAGAAGGGAAGAATTTGACAAATCCAAAATTTGTGAACACGCGTGGGGCAATGATCACAGGATTAAATGGGACTCAGCGAAGATTTTAGAAAGAGAGAGTAACGGAATTAAAACAAAACTTAAAGAATCCGCGATTATTTTATTAAACGAGGATAGATGCGTTTCAAATTATTCAATAGACTTTTGTACTAGTTGGTTGTTCATCCTTAGAGACGAAGTAAAAATAAGATAAATATAATATGTCTCACGTGACTATGGAAATACATAAACAAAGAACTGTCATGGTTGACGGCCAAAAAAGTTTTGAGAACGGAAGTAGATTTTCTTATGAAACGTTAACTGTCTGTAGTTTTCATTTTCATTTTTCAGTTTATAACATTGTTCTAGCTTATATTTTTTTAGGTGTGAGACTTTTCGAAACAGTCAAGTATTCAAGAACCAACCTCTGTCGGATCCGTTTGGCGCAGAGGTTTTTTCATTAAAAATTTTTAAATATTTTTAGTGGCAAAATACCCAACAAAAAGTAAGAAAATATTTATTATACACTAAAGCAACTACATTCATTTTTTTTCTTACGTTTGTAATGGGAATTGTGGCTTTGGTGCCCCTTGAAGTGAGACGCCACCCAAAATTTCTCGATTGCTGGCTGACACAATTCCTTCTCTCTAGATCATCTGAAACAAAAAAAAATAATTTTTTACTTCTTGTGAATATAGGTATGGCATGAACTACGGAGAACTTATTTTTTCAAAAAATGAGGACACTACGACGTATGAAAGAAAATTACTATTTTGTCTTCACATTTTTTAGGATAAAGAAATAAGTTTTGCATTTATTTTATTTTGCTTAGTTTATGAGAAAGACAGTGGTGTTCTCGACAAATGTGCCAAATTTTAGAGCAATCGGCTTAATAGTTCTTGATATATTATGTCGACATGGTATATCAAGACGTTGACGTGATATCTCAAGAACTATTAAGTTGATTGCTCTGAAATTTGGCACATTTTTCGAGAACACAACTGCCTTTCTCACAAACTACGGAAAACAAATACATGCAAAACTTTTTTTTATCATAACAAATGTAAGGAGAAAAAAGTAATAATTTTTTTCATACGTCACACTTTGCTTATATTTTGAAAAAAGAAATTCTTCTTAGTTCACACTATACCTGTATTCACAAGAAGTAAAAATACATTTGAGTTTTTTTTTTATTTTAGATGATCTGGAGGGGACACTAAAGGCCACAATTCTCCTTATAATCACATCAAAATTTTAACGTAGTTGCTTTAATGTGTAATAAATATATCTCCAAAACTTGAAAATAATTTGTCAAATAATTTTCCCTGTAGAAATTCCTAAAAACGCGAATTATCAGCTCGTTTAATGGGAATCCACCATTAAACAATATAAATAATTAACATTCCGACTGAGAATCATTTTTGAACTCAAATTTTCACCTATAATACACCTAGAGCATTGATAATACCGAGATAATTTTGTCATAGAGACTGCTGAAAGCGTATTGCTTGGTAACATTACCTTTAAGCAACATCACCCCCTCTTCTCGCCAACAGACTCACTGTGGTTGAGCGATTAGAATGATCAGTTATCTTTTTATTTTTTGTTTCAAATCCAATAGCTTCTGCTGATGATTTAGTCCATCCGTTAATCGTATTCCTGCCTATAGGCATATTGTCAAACCAGGAATCATCTTCAGATTTTTCCAGAAGCGATTTGGTCTTAACAAAAGACGATAGTTATAGTAATATTTTTACCTCGTTAGATAACAACTTATGAAATAATCTAACAGGACATACATTTGGGTTTTCAATATTTGGCACAAGCCATTTACTACTTGTGCAATACTTTGACCCCCTTGGCAAGTTTTGCTGAAAATTGGATTGTATTCAATTCGATTGGTCTGCCCTCCATGATTATTTTTCCCAATACTAAAATAATCTATTAGGCAAGTAGCAGCTTCTCCACCGCGTCAATCTAACTCAACAGCTACAATATGGTAAACATTTTTTTGTAAACCTTCTAGAGTGTTTTCATCCCATAATTTAATGATATCATTCAAATCGTTTAAACTTAGAGGTACTGAACTACATTTTTGTTTGTTTAGATCTATTCCCAGCAAACATGTAAGTGTTGGCCGACAAGCGGGAAACTTCCGGCGTTGTCGGTTGAGTGCTGGTTATGGCACGCAAGTTCAGGGCCAATATATTTTAGGCGATATTTTGCCTACTTACGGCTAACAGTTTTTGGGCCAACGTATTTTGGACGACAATCGGCCATATTTTGGATTAACGGCACATGCTGCGGTTGGTCCATTTGTTTTCTCCTTGTATGGGCCATTTTGAATGTCATGCATGTACCTAGTCTGCGTGTCGAAGTTTTATGTGTCTTTCTTTAGTAAGTTACAGTGATTTCAATTATTCAGTTTGACTTAAAATGGGAACAAGCAAAAAGTAAGTACCTAAATGGATTATAAGTACATAAGTAAGTAATATATTATAGTTTATTTGCTTTAATTTGCCACATAACGACATAACCTCAATTGGGAATTACACTGTTTACCGCTAATGATGAGATTACCCACCTTTATAATCGCCAAAACCGATATTTTATAAAGTTTATATACGTTTTCAAACGTCATTTTTGTTTGTCTTGTGCATTTTTATAATAATGGCCGTACTTTTTGCACTTAAAGCGAAATCCAAAAGTTATAAGTATAAAACTATTAATAAGGCTTTGGAAGAATCTGTAAAACTTTCGGAAATAGATTTATTAGTAGGAACACAAGTTTAAATCCGAAAAAATGTGGACTCGCCTGATATTTCAAGTCAGGATATAGATGATCCGGAGGATGAGTTGACAGGTTGCAGTAGCACTAGCAGGGAACGTAGGTAATTTAGAAGCTTTTCAACATGTTTTGTACTGTAATACTGACATTGACGAGGCTTCTGATAGTAGTGATGATGTGCATATGGGTGATAGTGAAAAAAGTACTTTAAATAATGAAAATAACCAATTATCTACCGCAGACTCCAGTTCATCACTTTTAAGACATTGGGCTTTGACCAACAATATAACCCACACGGCGTTTACTGAGCTTCTCTCATGGTTACAATCGAAATGTGATATTTTTATATTTGGGAATAAAAATATTTGTTAAATCTGCACTGGTCAAAATTCTTCACCCTACCTTGGACTTGGTAAAGTGCATTTTATATAAGAGTTTTATTTAATGTCAATGTTAATTTTTGCTTTTACCTACCTACATAATTTTTTCCAGGACTTTTTATATTGAACTTAAATTTGCACTGCATCGACTTACGAACCAAGGTTTCTGTCAAAGAAAGTGTTCGCTTTTATGAGATGTTTAGTTCAGAGCTAAAACTATTTTTTTTTTTTATATTCTAGGAATTCTAAGGAAAAACCCACTTTGCAGAAATGCTACTCAGCTGGAGGTAGAAAGTGTTATCAAAAAATGGTTAAGAACTGCCTCTGACGGAGATGGAGGGCGTAATACTAGAAGGGAAAGAAAAGTTACCATTTAATAATTAAACTATAATAGAATATTTTTGTTTCTGTTATGATATATTTTATTTTCGTGTTGTAGTCTTTAACTATGATAGAAATATTATATTTTTATTTTATTTTTGTTACGATATATTATTAAACATTATTATATAGTTATAAAAACTATTTTTTTTTAATTGAAACATATGCATGTTTCTAATTCATTTATAATTGAGCTTTATTTGTTTCTTTGATATCAAGAACTATGAAATGTGAAACTTATCTAAATGCGAAAGTTCAATAAGCTAGCAGGCATGTCTTTATATTCCTGAAATTTTATTATGTACCTGAATTGCAAAAAAAATTGTGTTTTCTTAATTTTTATTGGTTATATTCTGCAAAAAATATTTAAAAATTTAATAAAAGAAACCTGCGCCAAACGAATAATTTTCTGAAACGTTAACTGTTTTCATTTCAATGTTTAATAATATATAATAATAATTACTTGGTTTCAGGTTTGTATTTTTAGGTGCGGGACATTTTATAGTAGTATTCAAAAACAACTTCCTGTTGCGAAGAGTTGTCTTTCATTAAATTTTTAAATGTTTGTTGCGGTGGCAAAATACCCAATAAAAAGTAAGATAATATGAATATCCCACAAATAAATAATTAAACAGTATCTGAATGTATGTATGTTCTTCCGGAAATAAAAACCAATTTACAGATGATCTAGGCTTTAAATTTGACAAACAGATAATGTGGTTCGAAAGAAAAAAGGAAAAAAATCCAAAACACTTAAAATGTTGACCAGGTAGGGGTATGTAGGGGCTGAAGAATCCGGAACAGCCGGGTTATTCGGCTAGTAAATATAATAATGATAGTGAAAGAAATTACCTGCAGGGTACGTAGGTATATTTCATTAGTCTTCAAGTGAAAGTAATAATTATGATGTGGTTCACCTTGACTGTGAGTGTTATTGCTATTACAGACAGAGAACAGACTGGTCAACATGTGTGACGAATAATGACTTCAATTTTTGTTATGGTTTGGAACTGGCTGACTGCAAGTTTATACCCATTTATACTGTTTCATAGAACATAAAACTTTGTCAGTCAGTTGCAAAAGCAGGGGGTGCATTACTCATCGTATAGTAGCGGGTTTTCAGTGCTACTAAATTTTAGGACACCCTGTATACGAGTGATTTAAAAATTAGGTATTGGCCCTGTAGTGTGCCATCAAATATATATTGCGGTGATTCTCTTCTGGCGAAACGTCGGGCCATTTGTGGTAAGCAGTAATTGGCCCGTGTTGAGGCCGTAGTCTCCTATAGACACAAGGCCAATGCTGTATAAATACATCGGTCCGGCACTTGAAGTTGCGGACAACGGCTATTCAGCCAGCATCGGGCTGGTAATAAATGTTTGTTGGGTTTATAGTCGTTTGCGGGTAGCATCTCTTGCATCACGAGCATTTTTTAGTATAACACCAGTAAATGGATCAAAGACTATTTTAAAGTCATAGTAGTTTACTTGTAACATTCCAAATAGTCTTAACAGTTGCTTCTTTGTATTCTGTTCCACCAGCTTTTCTCATGTTCGCTGCATAATCTTTTAATATCAAAGCCAGTTGATTCAAACTGCGTTCTCCATTCAATTCGTATTTTCTGATCGAACAAAATTCTAAAAATATTTTTCACGTACACTTTTTACTTTTAATAATGTTTTGGGCGTATTTTCTAACACAATTTGATTAATTGAATTGTTTGAAACGTACCAAACCTTTGTGACATTTTTCTAAATTGATTTTCAATTTGACATTTATTGAATTTCAATATGATATTTGAACATATCATTTGTGCCTTGGCTGACAACACCACATGTATGCGTGTTATCGATGTAATCTTTTACTGATTGGATGAATTTTAACACATGACTTGAAATTTTTATTGGTTAATACATTTGATAAAAAATTATGAATAAATATCGCGAAAAAATTATTATTTAAATATTTTGTCGCTGTAAATATTTATTGTTATTAATGTGTAAACAATATAGATAATTATTTGCGCTACTTGAGATTTTTCTGATCTTGAGTAGTAATAAGAAACACACATGTAAAAAAAATGATCAAAAGCGGAGCCGTTGCTGAGAATTAGTAAGTTTGGACGATTTCTAGGCTTCATTGACTCGACTCTATATACTATTATGAAGACATGCTTAATTTGTAAACAGTATCGGGGTTACTAATAGTCTAGTAACATTAGCTTTTTACCCGGACATTCAAAACAACAAAGGTCTGATTATCCCATGATGCTTGTTATCCTTCCCTCTGTACGCTCTGCTCAAAAAGTATGAGGTTTAGTGCAATGATGCCCCTATACAAAATTAAAGTACATTAAATTTTCGGTAATTTTTTACTTTAGCGACTTCTTACTTACAGACAATATGAAGCTACTTTCATACTCTACAGAACTTCAGAAACACATTTACCAAATTTTCTACAAAAAAAGTCCATTACATTTTTTTTTTGTAACGCTAACCGTTTCTGAGATATAGGGAAGTGGAAAATGGGATAAAAGATCAATTTTTGCAAAAATCGTAAGTAAAATTTTTTAAAATCGTTTTTAAGTCTTTTTTTATTATTGTTCTTGGCCTATGATTGAACAGGAACAAAAGAGTGGGCGTGTTTATATTAAGCATTATTTTATTTCCTGAATTTAAAATGAAACAAAACCAATTTATTTATTAATATTAATGGGATACAAGTATAGTATTAGTATAAACATGGCAGTACAGTCTCTAGAAGTATTACGCTGTATACTGAGAAAGAGGATGTATAGTGGGTAAACATCCTCTTGCTCTGTATTTGAGTCAACTTCCTCTTGGTCGATTTCCCGTTCAATTTCAGTATCCTGACCCGTAACAAAAAAGTCATCTTCAGGTTCTATATCATCAGCTATGTCTCTGTTGTAACAATTATGGCTTGCACAATTGGTACTTATGGTTGAGCACTTCTGTGCATTTTTAAAACACTCACACTTGGTCGTGCAATAGTCTCTGCGGCTGCTTAGGTTCAAGAGGTCATGAGGTGCAGCCGCCTTGAGAGTGGTGACTGGACGTAAATTTCTACTGATGATCTTTCAACCTCATTGTAATGGGTCTATGTCAATTCCACACCACTGTTGAACTTGGTGGAACACTCGGAGAGGTTGCTGACGTGCTGCCTTCGATGTAGGAGGGAGTGCAGCCAAATTAAATTGCGCAAGTACTGGCTACTTTGTAATTGTTTTTGTCTACAACTTGTGGCGGAGTGAATCCAAGTTTTTGTCTGTAGAACCACAGAGAGCACAGAACAAAGCTTCACCTGCTTTAGCCACTGAATGTGGTGAGGCATCAGCATTGTTGAAATTTTCAATGATTTCCTTGAGGTTTCTATCACGCCTGATTTTTGACAATGCAAGGTTTTTACCCTTCCGAAAAATGAATGAGGTAGAATCGCATCCAGTGAAGGCATACACCGGAAGAACAGCACTCTTCAAATCTCCCAATTTATGTTGAATGTTATTGATCACATGGATTTAATGTGGTTGGTTCGTTCTGCTGGGGACAAGCATTTTCTGTGTATTATGGTGAATCTGTAACCAGCTAAACTAACAAACCAGTGTCTGTCGACGTAAGTTTCACAAACAAGCGACAGTCACTTCCAAGGGATTGGCATCAACTGATTGGGATGGCTGAGAAGAGACGCACACAAACAGATTACCCTGCTCACCCTACAATGCTTCTCTCCCATTCCCTTTGTGAGTTCTCACATACCCAGAACCTCTATATTCTTCAAAAAACCCATCACTAATTCACTTTTCGTTTTAATAAACAAGCCGTGACTGGAAACTCTGATCTCTTTACATCAATCACATGTAAAATAAATCCCCCCCATCCCCTTCCACATAAGTACATTACAGTTTGACCAAAAATGTAACTGTGCACCTAATTGCGCATTAACCAATTGACCAATAGGCCAAGAATAATTTAAAAAAGACTTAAAAACGATTTTAGAAAAATTTACTCGCGATTTTCGCAAAAATTGATCTTTTATCCCATTTACAGCTCCCTATATCTCAGAAACGGTTAGGGTTACAAAAAAAAATGAAATGGACCCTTTTTGTAGGAAATTTAATGTAATTTGATTTTGTATCGGGAGAAGAGAAAAAAGCACATTCCGACCCTCCTAACCCCCCTCCCACCCCAAACCCGACGCTGTAGCCTCTTCGACTTTTCAGGGCGTACAGATGGGATGATGTATCGTGGGACAATCAAACCTTTGTTGTTTTGTCCGGGTTTGGCCATTATTTTTGCTTAATATCACTACACTGTAAGGAACTTGAAATAATAACATATTTAGATTTTATACACTTTATATACTTTATTTGTTTGAATTTGGCACAGGAAAGAACAATGAGCCTATTTTCTAATATAATATTTCAGTTTGTCACCAGGTTCGAATATACGACTTAATATTAAGTTTTACATTGAGAATGGGATTTTTACATACACTCACTAGCCGTCTAATGCAGTATGGAATTATTCAAGTATATTTCCCTTAACTATGTCACTCGTACTCCCATCACAAAGATACCAAAGAAACATCCGAAACACAAAACTACAGTACTCTTAACAACAAGTGAATATCTGTGTTTTGAAGTATAGGTATATTTTTCTAGAAATGCAATTTTTTAAAACTGTTTGAAACTGTTGCAACACTTGTAACATGTCAGCAAGAAATGTTGGCGATGGTAAGTTTGGTACAAGCAATATGTCATAGTCGGTAATAGTTATGGAAAATATAAAAAATGCACTACACACATTCTCGTATTGATCCTCTTAAATTATACATTTTGTGCACACGCAACTCGTAGGGTATTAACTAAAAATTTTACACTATAGGTACCCTAATCAACAGGTATCACATTTTTATATAAGTTTACATTTTCATATACTTATGTAAATCATCCAGTATTAAGTACGATTCTGAAACAACTGCTAAAACAATAGTAACTTTGTTTACTTTTTTAAATAAACTAGTCAAGACACAGTCAGATGTTATTCTATTTCATTCTGCAAGTATAGAGTGCTGAGAAAATTAAATAAAAGTACACCCAATTTGTTCTCAAGTTTTTTTCATACCAATTATGTATTTGAATAGTTTATTTAATAAAGTAACTATTACATAATCTTATTAAAATGTTTTTAATGCGTAATTACACATTATTGTAATATTTAATTTTCTAAGAGGAGATTGAACAATTGTCTTGAGAGATAATTACGCCAATTATGTTGCTTATCTCCTTTAATTTTGTCTAATAGTTGTTTTTCCCCACATAACGTATTTGCGGTAATAATAATATTCACACATGCATAAGTCAAAATTCAATTTATAATTCAGTGTTAACTTTAATAAATATAATCGTTTTTAGCAAAACAGCATAAATATTGTTTGATACATTTAGTTGTCTATGGCATACCAGGTGTAGAACTCTTTTCGGTTGGGTCAGAAAAAGATAATCGCTCAACTGTAAAATGGCAATTACTAAATTTTAGGAAAGTAATAAATTAATTTTAATAGATTAATTTTATAAGAAGTATATGTTTAAATGGTAATACTAATTTTATATCTGAATTTTCTTAGGTTGACAATTGGGTAAGAATTTTTTTAATAAATAAATAAACAGAAATGTTACAAGCTTTTGAATAAATGTCCTGAAATTCACTACTTTAATATCAGACTTTGGATGGAGTTATGTAAATATCTCTTTTTCCTTGTAATTCGTATGAAGCCAAATAAATATATGATACCAGTGGCAAGATGTTATGACATTTTTCAATAATTTTACTATTTGAAAATTATTAAGTAGGTACATAGTCTTATATTTTTAGCCCTCTTTATTCTCATTTTTTTAAATATGGGAATTTTCGTGGATACATAAACTGTAAGTAGTTTCATATAACAAGTTATGCTATAAACATGTGTATCTTTGAAAGGGAACACACTGTATATTAATACATATTCCATTAAAGATTATTTCTCTGATTTCAATTATATTTACTTTGGCTATTTATTGCTAATAACGATTTTTAAAGAAAATACCATGAACAGATACAATCACATTTTTTACTTGAGGAGTTTAGAACAGGCATTATTTGGGTTCTAGTAATTTGTAGTTGCTATTTGATACAATTTTCTAGAACCCAAATAATGACTGTTCTAAATCCCTCAAGTAAAAAATGTGACTATCTGTTCATAACATTTTCTTAAAAAATCGTTTAGAATTAAATAGACAAACTAAATATAATTGAAGTCAGAAAGATAATCTTTCAACAGAATATAAGAGTTCCATTTATGTTTGATATATCGTTTTGGGAAATAGTAATAAGAGCAATATTTTATCAAGGTAATATAACAAGAGCACAATATCACAGATGTCTTCAAAATTAAATTCTGAATTGTTTACAGTATTTCCTAATATTACATGGCAAACAAGATGCTCTGGCTCAATTAGGTGTCCTTCTTACATTATCGATTTGAAACATATCGACATAATTATTTGGATTTATCTTAAAAATATAGTATATTCCAGTAATGCTGATAATGCTCGTCAACTGCATCATCGTGGTACAGATGAAACGAATATCCTCAGTAGAGATAATGAAGAATTCATTTGAGATACCAAGGAAAGAAAATTTAAAAAAGATAAATATTATGCACTGAACAATTCTTATAATATATATTTTATAAATTTTTGTTGACTGTTTTGTTTGAATTGTTCTATTATTTAAAGATAATTAATTTTGTAATAAAAAAATATTTGTGATGCACCCATTTTAAACTGAAATATATAAGAATATATTTCTAAATTTGCCAAACTAATTAATATAATTGACATCAAGAGAAAACTACCGAAATGTGTAAAAATTTATTCCATTTCAATAAAAAAAAATTTTTTTCATAATTTGTGTATACGATATTCAATTTTATTCATCAAATTCAAATTTTGGCGGCATATCCTAAATACTGCAACTTTTGTATCTGCAAAAATGTTCGTATTTCTGAAAAACGAGATAAAGAGAAAGTCAAGACATAACCAACAAGCTTGCATATACTTACTGAAATTTCTGTATATTTTTCTAAAATTTTGTAATCAATAATATAATAACAGTAGAAATCTATTGAGTCCTTTTTGAAGATAAATATATTCAAACAATGTTAAACTCAATAAAAGCTACATTCTGTAATAAATAGATTTAAAGTGTATTCCAATTACATATAAGTATTTCTATTTAGTTAGAGTTATAATATCTCAAAATATACCAAAGCTGATTAGTTAGATAAGAGAATTCTAACCACTTTTTTACAATTAAGAAGTGAAAATCGATTCTATTGCGCAACAGAATATAATATTATATTATTATATACATATAATTTGTTACCTATTGAAGAAAGTAAAATACAATAAACAGTTTAAGTTGCCAGTAATTCGATGTCAAAATCGAATTAAAACATGGACCTAGCATATGTGAATTATTATTGTTATACCACCTAGTTTACGAGAAAAACATAAAAAAATATTTAGACCAAGTACCAGATGATCATTAAAAGTGCCTCGCTCGGTGCAATTGCTTGAATTTCTGCCTAAGAAAAAACCGAAATTCATATATTTTTCTCAGGGAATCCTAGTTCTTTACTTTAATAATTTATTATAATTTTTACATATCCACAATATTGTATTAAAAAATCAAGAAATCAATCTAATTAATCCCATTATATTAAACAGAAGCAGAGATAATTTGATCAAATACGTCTGTTTATAACAAAATGAAAATGTTGTCGAATGTTTGTTACAAATAAAATATGTTTTTCATTTCTAAAATAAGAACATTATGTAAATGTTCTTTATTTGCTTTAAAATATATGTTTGTGTTATTTAAACTGCAATATCTTAATAAATATGAATATGTAAATGATATGTTGCATTTGATTTAAACTGAACACAATATACAGGGTGTATCCCTAAACAAAGTTATTGTTATATTTGGCTAAAGAGAAAGTGAAATATTTGCGAAATGCTAAATGACATATTATATCCACACTAATAGACACAACGTCATCTTATTTTAATTTTTTTCGGTCGTAATTTTCGTTTTTCCTTTCAATTTGGATGCCTCAGAAACAAATTCGTAAATATAGGTTTGGAATATTTCTTCTAAGTGATAAAGCCGAGAGAGGTACTTGAAATAATCATGCTGAATTCCAGTCTATATAGAGTAAAATTCTACAGTACAACACACGTAAATTTTTACACGTCATCGCGTATCATCGAAAGAGGTGATCTTAGTTTTAACAGTACTTTTTCATTAAAAGCATAGTTTGAATATTATATAGAGGTGAGTAAAACTGTAGGAAGTCTACCGAACTCAAAAGTGATATTCTTAAATGTGTTACACTGTAGCTTTTGAAAACAAAAATAATCAGCAATTACAGCTTCTGAAATATTTTCTACTTAAGTGTTACTGCTCTGTTTTAGTAATAAAATACGGAAATAAAGTAATGAATATGAGGGATATTTATATAATTTTTATGTCTAAGTACATAACATGGGTATATATCTAATCATAAAGTATGTATGTATATTTCGAGTTCGACTGTACAATTATTAAAAACTGTTGAAAATAAATAATATTACTTAAAGTACTGGCTCTTATATTAAAATATATAAACATCAACAGTTCAGAAACAAAACTCATGTTAAGTTACATTGCACTTTTCAATTTAAAAACCTTTCAATCTTCTAGTCTTCCTATTATTAAAATTTGTACCATAATGTTCTAGTTTAAAATTAATACATTTTATTTAAAATCTAATAAAGCTGCGTTCTTAAGAGTTCTGTAATAATCAGAAGACTAGATGTGAGAATCACAAACCTTTAAATCATTAAATACTGCTTGTATAAAACTTCAGGGATAAAAATCCAGAGCTATAAGAGGTTTATAATAAATAATTCATAGCATGTTTCTGTAGTAATAAACAAATAAATCGATATTACATTTATCAACATGATCTTTCCATTTATTTGGTTATCGTTTTTACTAAATATTCACAGATTTAAAAGTTTGGGTTCTTAACGATTTATAACAACAAAATAAATGTCAATAACTCAGAACTAAAGATTTTTCGACAATGCAATGGGAAACTATTTATAAAACTTTACAAGAATTTACAAAATAAAAAACAAAAAAGAATAACTAGATATAAATAAATAACTTCAAGATCTTAATTATATCTACATAACAATACAACTACAACACCAATTATTAAGGTATAATTTTGAATAAAAAGTCTTTTGGTATTTCCTTCTTTTCACATTCGATGGCACAACGAATTTTTGCCTCTTAATGTCTTTTTTGCTATACACAGTTCAATAATAAATAAACCTACAAGGTTTTCCTTAAAAAACGTCCAACATTGGACCAACAAAATTGTGTATTTGAATTTTCAAGTAATACAATCCAAACCTTAGTACCATTGAGGGAACGGGTGCTCCCTGTTAGGCCAGGCTCAGTCATCGTCATGCCTGGGGCTCGAATCATAAGTCATACTGTGATCCTGAGTAAAGTTCATGACATCAGGAGACGTGCTGTCTTGAGGATAATAATACCCTCCTTCTGAGCTGGGACCTGCTCCGTTCATCATGCCTAAAGGAGGAGATACTGACGGCCTTCCGGAGGTCGAGGTTGCAGGAGAGGCAAGGTCGGAACCTGACATGCTAAAATTCATTTCAGTACCATCCCGACACCATAATTGCCTCATTTCTTGTCGACGTTGCCTCATAAGCATCTTGTATTCTGATATGCGCATTTTTTTACCTGAAATGAATAAAATATTTTATTTATTTTATATGGTCTCACAAAGTTAAGCGCGATTTGATAGAAATCATACAATTTTGTCTTGGCACACATTAAGTTATTAAGTTGTTTTGTCAAATGCTTTGGAATAATCTGATAAAATCAAAGTTGTGACCATACCCCTTATAACCATACCAATTATACCTGTATTATTTATGAGTGAAATAATTTAAAAATCAATTATGAAATTATTTTAAAAATCATATTATTTTTGTCATTAGAAATTTTGTGAAACTTCTTTGGTGTCAAAATTCAATAGAACCATACCAATCTTAAATAATTTTGTTTCATACAAAAATAATAAAATGTAAAAAGGTTCTAGCAAACAAGTACTTCAGTAGATGTTCAGAATGATGAACATTTGCCTCAGCACATTTTCTTAAACGTTTTTTAAAAGGCCTACCATGAAATAAAGTTTCTGGATTATTTTTAATGATACTGCCATCTTCATCTACACATAGTGTACCCTCAAATATAAAAATGCAATGGGTTAAAGTTTAAGCCACGAGCTGTTCAAATAAATTCGCACCCACATCCAGTCCAATGTTGTGGAAAGCTTAGATTTAAATGGTTGCTTAATTGAACGGGATAATGAGATGATGCTTTGCCTAGTATAGACCACATATTACTGTAATTTTAACAGCAAGTCGTCTAGAAATTCAATTAGATCGTTCAGATACAAGTCACAGAATTATATTTGGTGGTAACTCAAACGGACATTTGGTTTCCGATTATGCCAAGTTAAACACTGATTTTAAACTCAAGTTAAAAATGTCGCTCTCCGGCCTTTGGACGAACAATGTGACTCGAATAACTATATTTCCAATAGAAAATCTCGCAACAAGTAAAAGTAACCTTGTCGATAAATACAATTTGGTCGAGGAACATGGGATCATCATTCTGTTTATTGCTCTAAAATCGAAAGTATTAACAATATATCATGTCATAAAGTTCATCTTGTTAAAGCCAATCATATGGTCTCGCCAATATCCACAATAGTAAGGGGGAGAATCGCCTTAATCTATCAATGAACGATTCAAAGTAATTGTGCTAAGTAATACTTACCATCTACTATACATGTTCTCTTCGGTCTTGGCCGGTATCGGTAATCGGGGTGTTTTTCCATGTGTAACTTTGACAATCTGGATTGTTCCTCATAATAAGGCTGTTTCTCAGAATTCGACATGGCCTTCCAACGTGCCCCTAATATTTTTGATATGTTCGAGTTGTGCATGTCTGGGCAAGCCTTTAAAATCTTTCGCCTCTCATCCTTCGCCCAGACCATGAACGCATTCATTGGCCTTTTTATGTGTGGTTTATTCTCGTTATCTCGTTTTGTTTGTTGGCGGATTATTTTGGCTTTTTCTGAATTTTCGTCTAATTTGAAACTGGAATCAGGCGCTCCCCATACTGAAAATTAAAAAGTACACGTTATAAATATCTTGTCTAGAACTATTATCTTAATTAATCAAAATATTTAAAAAAATGAAAAGTAATACTGCCGTAACAAATGATAGTATTTAAAAAAAAAACGTAACTATTTCGGAAATACTTGGCGCCATTAATAACTTGAAAAATTCATATTCAACCGGTCATGATAATATCTCTACTACAATAATAAAAAAGGGTGGACAGCTGTTAGCGATGCCTTTATGTCATATTATAAATTCTTGTTTCACTTTAGGAACTAATCCGAATTTCTTAAAAATCTCAAAAGTCATTTGTTTCTTTAAAAAAAGCGACCCTAATGATATTACAAATTATAGGCCTACATCTCTGTTACCAGTATTTTCAAAAATATTTGAAAAAATCATTTTTATGTCATAGTTAAGTTTGTAGAAACAGAAAACATATTCTCTCCTAGTCAGCACGGTTTCAGAAAAGATCATTCAACGTCTACTGCTTTACTGAGTTTTTTTATATTATGTTTACCGTAATCTAGATGTTGGTCATAAGGTTCTTGCAATTTATGTTGATCTTTCAAAGGCCTTTGACTGCGTAGATCATGACATTCTTCTACGCAAATTAGAGTGTTTTGATCTCCGTGGCCAATGCTGCAGACTTCTAAAATCTTACCTTACAAACAGGAAAGAATTTGTAGACTATTTTGGTGCAAAGTCTACTACTAAACTTGACATTGATTTAGGTATATCCCAAGGCAGTATTCTGGGTACCTTGTTGTTTCTATTATGCATTAATGACATAAATCAGCATGTGACGTATTTTCATCGGGCATTTGCAGACGATATTACAATTGCAACAAATGATAAGTATATAGACTTTGCAATTGACAGTTTAAGTTCAAACTTGGCATCAGTTTCCCAATATCTCACAAATAACCATTTAATCATAAATAGAGAAAAAACTGTTTTATGCAGTTTCATTCTATAAGTGCAAACTATATTGCTAGCCCTCTTATTCGGTTTGGAAATAAAACTATTCAACAGGTGAAAGACTTTAAATTACTAGGAATACATATTGAATTATCTCTAGACTGAAAATCACACATTAATTATATTTGTAATACGTGTGCAAGTAGTTGTTTTGCTATTAAACGTCTGTCAATAGCCAGCAGGGATACTGTAAAAACGTTTTATTTTGCGAACTTTGAAAGTCGTTTTAGATATGGAGTGATTTTTTGGGGGTTTTCTAATTTAGTTAACCGTGTGCTTATATTGCAAAAAAGCGCCATGTGTTATATATTTGAGTTAAGCTACAGAGCATCTTGTAGACAGACATTTATTAATGAGAAAATTTTAACATTACCATGTCTATATATATTAGAAATATTAACAACGGCAAAAAAGAATCCACATAAATTTACCTTTCAAAATTATCACCATGAATATAATACACGGCATCGCTTTAATTTGCAATATCCTGCACATAAGTTAGAGATGTTCATCCGAATCCCTATTACATGGGTTCAACTTCATATAATAAGTTAAATGTAAACAAAAGAAACAATAATAATATAAAAAAGTTCATATCAGCCTCAAAATCATTTCGAGTGAATCATGCCTTTTACTCCGTAAATGAGTATTTAAATTTTAATTGATATTATATTGTTACATGTTAGTAGATTTTAATACTTTCTATTTTTTCTGTTTAAATGTAAAACTACTATTTAATTGTAATCATTTGTTTCACTTGTACTATATCATTATAATCGTTTGGATTAATAAATGGTTATTCTATTCTACTTTTGAAATCCCTGGAAACTGTTCTGCAAATTGTCTGACGACCCTTTTGTAGCTAATATGCCCCAACCGATGACATTGTACAACAAATATCTTTTGCTCTAGGGTAAGCATTTCGATTGTATGGCCGATTTACAGCAACTAATATTGTCACATCTTTGACACGTTACAGGCAGTTTATAAGTTTTTAATGTAACACACACTTGTGCTGAAAGATAAATAGCTATTTACTTTAATTTGTAGCATTATTATTTCTTGTTCAAATGCAATGAATGTTGGCACATGGCTCTAATTTTGAATGCAAAATATTTTATTCAAATAGAGTTTTTCCGTAAAATTAACATAAAAAACCCTTTACCTAGAATGATTTATTTTCTTAGTTTACTTCTGTGAGTTAGATACCATTTGACCTGTAACTTGGTAAAAATCCATTTAAGGTCAAGCAGACCGAGACTCCAGAAAATGAAAGTGATACTATTTCTTTTTGGTATATTATATCTATCGCAAAGTCAATCAGGGAATTAGTGCCTTTATTTTTTTTTTTTTTTTTTTATTTAATCATACATCATCCAACAGTACAAAACCATTTATAGGATGGAAATCTAAACTAACTTAACCTAACCTAACTAAAAAGTACAAATAGAAATTATGAAGGCGATTATACTGCACGACAGTAGATGAAATTTCTGACTGCTAGGCAAATATGTCCAATTCACTGCAATGAGTATCATAACTAGTACAAATATTAAAAAGAGGAGAAAACTTTAATACGTTAGATCTAGGAGTGGATAAATAAAAAGTATGAGAATGACGAGAATTAATCCGTGGGACATAGAAGTTCAGTTGGCTTAATATTTCACTACAATCTATTTTATTATGCATAATTTTATCTAGAAAACGCAAAGCAAAGGACTCACGCCTTTCGGAAAGACTAATAATATCAAATTTTTCAAGTAATTGATTTTGAGAAGCTCCAATTGGTGGATATGTACCTTCAGTTTTCCAGTTTAAAAATTTTAGGAAGCGGCGCTGAATGTTTTCCAATTTATCATTATGAGTATTATACCCAGATTGCCAGACAAGTGAAGCATACTCCAGTTTAGACCGACAGAAAGCAAAATAAAGCATCTTTAAGGTTTTCGCATCATTAAAATCATGGCTGTTACGCAAAATGAAGCCTAACATTCTGTATGCATGCGAAATTACAGCGTCAATATGGTTAGTGAAGGTTAATTTTTTATCAAAAGTTACACCTAGATCCTTGAACGTAGATGGTCTGTTCAGCATGTCGCCATTAACATTATAATTATATATAATTGGGGATTTCTTGGTTGTATAACTCATAACATTGCACTTGCCAACATTTAAGTGAAGATCATTTTCATCGCACCAAGCCGATAACTTAGTTAAGTTGTTTTGAAGTTTTTTGCAGTCATTAAAATCATTAATCCTATTCAACATCTTGACGTCATCGGCATATATTAAGAAATATACATCTAAGTGATCACTGATGTCGTTAATAAAAATATTAAAGAAAAGGGGTCCAAGTATTGATCCCTGGGGTACTCCTGACGTGGCTCGGTATTCAACAGATTTATATCCATTATATGATACGAACTGAACTCTATCAGTCAAGTAACTCTCAAGAAATTGAAGTAAACCGTCAGACAATCCGAATTTGTCAAGTTTACAGAGAAGTTTCCTATGGTTCAGTCTGTCAAACGCCTTAGAAAAGTCAGTATAGACTGAGTCTACCTGTATTTGAGAATCAATTGATTTAGCAATGTACTGAGTAGCGCAGATTAAGTTCGTTACGGTGGAGCGACCAGTTGAACATGTGCATAAATGTTATCATGTAGTAGGATTTCGAAAGCTTTACCAAAGTTACATATGATTGTTATCGGTCTATAATTGGTAACATCATTTCTTTCACCTTTTTTATACACAGGGCACACTTTGGAGTATTTCCAAATATCAGGAAAACAGCATTTCCTAAGACATAAATTAAAAATTATGCAGAGAGGATATGCAAAAATGCTGGCACAGTCTTTCAGTAGAAATGCTGGAATTCCATCTGGGCCCGCAGTAAGTTTAGGTTTAATTCTTTTTAACGCCATGCAAGCTTCAGCCTCGGAAAAGCGTTTAATGTCCAGTCAAACGAAGGATTATTAGACTCGGTTACAGGGGCGTCCGAGATGTTAAGGAAGTAAGATTGCTCGAAAAAGTTAGCAAATGCATCGACGATAACATTAGGGGTCTCTAGATGTTCATTGTTATAAGTCATGTCTTTAGGTATGCTAGTTTTCCCTTTTTTTCCATTGATGTAAGCCCAGAATTTATTGGGTTCCGATGTGATATTATTTTCGATTCGATTTGTATAATTTTGAAATGCAATTTTAATATCCGACTTGATTTGTGATCTAAGTCTACGAAATTCAGTTAGCGATTCATTATTACCATGACGTTTAAATGATATCAATTTTTTATGCTTTAGCTTTATATTTTTTATAATTTCACCGTTAAACCAAGGGGGAAACTGTCTTTTATTTTTTGGAGTTTTGAACTTGGGTATGTTCTCATTAAAAACTTCAGTTAATTTCTTATAAAATAAGTCAACACAGATTTTAACATCATCATAGTCATTTAGGAACGACCAGTTAATGTGCAGTAATTGTTCATACAGAAGAGGAAAATTTGCCTTTCGAAAGTTGAAAGAATTAGTAGATTTCATTGGAAATTTGATATTCGGATTTACAAACTGAGCTTCGAAGTTCACAATAAGAGCAGGATGATGTATATCTTCTGAAACCAATAATTCAACTGATTTTTCCACAACGCAATGTGCCTCACATATAACCAAGTCTAAAAGTCTATTGTTATTATTAAAAACAGAGTTGTATTGACGCAAGTTTTGAAGGTTTAGAAAATTGATAAGTGTTGATACTTTAGGACATTCAACACTATTCGAGACATGAAGAGAGTACAGACGCAAATTAAAATCACCTAATATAAGCGTATTACTGTCTTGGATATAATCCAATGAAGAAATTGTTTCAAATAGAGTTTCATAAACATTAATACTTGACTCAGGAGGAATATACAGTACAAAAATATAAAATGATTGTCGATTAATTGTGAGTTTGGCAGCTACTACATCAATGTTCTGAATAGAAAGGAAATCCCCAAAACGTAAATTTAACTTTTCTGCATGTAAGTTGGAATCGATCGCGAGTAAAACTCCTCCACCTCTGGACTTATTTACAGCAGTAAAATTTCTATCCTCCCGAAAAATATTGTAAGTGTGGTCGAATAACTCATTGTCACACACTGAGGAATCAAGCCATGTTTCGGTTAATGCAATGATAGGGAATGTACAGGCGGCTACCGAGTTGAAAAATTCAAATGTTTTGTTTTTGATGCTTCTAACGTTTTGATAACTATATTTTTTCTCTCTTCTTGAACATCCCTAATTTTATCATTAGGTAATTCAGATGGTGGAGGCAGTTTGAGTTAGGTGAAAGAGTAACTCATTAGCGTTTTTTGCATTAAGTGAGCTGAACTTTGTCTTCTGTTTTCAATAAAATACGTATGAAAATGTAATCCATACTTTTAATTGAAAATATTATTTACATATTGATATAATAACTTGGACTCTAAGTATATTTTAAGCTCGTACTTGTAAAATGTCGACATCTAATAAGCACAACAATTTCTTATAATTTACCTATCACACAGCTCTGAACTATTTGTAAAAATTAGACAATGTAATTATTTTACGACAAACGTAGACATGCACATACAAAAATAAGTATTATTTTGGCAGAAAATCAAACTTAATTCAATTGAACTGTACATCACAATAGAAAAATAAAAGCTTTAGAAAAGATCAAAGAAGCCGTTATTAGTCATACCACGTGGGTTATTATTTATAGGTCTGCATTGTTACTGTCATTTAGAATTACGGTCGAGTAAAATATTTTCACATGTAAATCCTGTCGATATATTTTAACAAGTAAGTCTAGCAATGTGAAAAACACTTACAGTGGCATGCAGCCATAAAATCCTGCTCTTCCTTGATGTTATCTTCCTTTTGTCTGACAGCCATATGTGGGGGTGCGGGTATTCCATACAGCCCATGTAGAGGAAAGTGGGGCTGCTTTTCTGGATTAGACATGTCTTTATTCGACTTGTTCCTGTCTACTCCGGGAGGTAGAGGAAACTGTGGCGGCAGTCCAGCATATGGCAAGAATGCCCGTGGCATCATTAAATTCGGAGGTAGAAGTTTGGGGGCGGTAGCGGCTACCGGTTGATCTGACATTTGCATGTTAGGGGTGCTGTGGGGGCTGGAGCCCGCGGAACCTGAACTTGAAGATTTTGGTTTACTTAAATTAAGGGGTGCATCGGGATCTGAGGGAGGGGGAGGGGGTGAGGGTGTTTGTTGTGGGGGTGGAGATCTCTTTTCTGGAGTAGCATTGGACATTTGTGCTAAGTGAGCTGTGGCTGAGATCCAACTTGGTACTTGATGAGGAGGGAGCATCTAAAAAGAAAGAAAGTGTTTAAATCTTTTACTAATACAGATCAACTGCACAAGTTGTCAATGAACACATATTGTATATACTAGAATAACAATTATATAATAGTATAATATATAAATTTTGCAAATAATTATAAATTAATTTTGCAAAGTGATGAATTATAAGGAAATACTAACTGCTGTACATACAACGTAGTTTTTAGAGATGTTAAAATGCTATATGAGATATCAACTTGTCTAATTTCCTACTCATGATTCTTTTTAGAATTTTCCCGAACATTTTCAATTTCGACAAAATTGAATATTTATTGAATTTCAAAATTTTACTATACGCCCTATTCTCGACATCTGAGGATTTCTTAAACATTTTTGGATGACTTTCGATTTTTCGCAAAAATACAGTGTGTCCCGCTTTTCATAAATCCACCATAATATCTCAGTTATTAATAATGCGATTTTCTTCAAATTTGGGTGGTAATTACATGTTAGAAAAATGAATTATTTGGCATAATAAACATTTTCATTTTTCATTGGCGTGCGGTTTTAGGGGGTAAAATAGTTTTTTTTGCAAAAGGATATTAGGGCTTATTTTAGACAAATATTTATTTAATTGTTATAACAAACCTAAGAACAACAACCTAAGAACAACTTTTTTTTAAATTCTGGTCTCTTCAACATAACCATCTTCCAATAAAATACACTTTTCAACAACCCTTCTTAACAGTTCAATCACTTTTGTTTGGAGAGTAATCTCTCGACACTCTTGCCTAATCCTAAGGCAAAGCTCTTATCTGTTACGCGGCCGAGTACTATACACTTTATTTTTAAAGTACCTCCCATATAAAAAAGCCACAAGGGCTAATATCATCGCTTTTCATAAATCCACCATAATATCTCAGTTATTAATAATGCGATTTTCTTCAAATTTGGGTGGTAATTACATGTTCGAAAAATGAATTATTTGGCATAATAAACATTTTCATTTTTCATTGGCGTGCGGTTTTAGGGGGTAAAATAGTTTTTTTTGCAAAAGGATATTAGGGCTTATTTTAGACAAATATTTATTTAATTGTTATAACAAACCTAAGAACAACAACCTAAGAACAACTTTTTTTTAAATTCTGGTCTCTTCAACATAACCATCTTCCAATAAAATACACTTTTCAACAACCCTTCTTAACAGTTCAATCACTTTTGTTTGGAGAGTAATCTCTCGACACTCTTGCCTAATCCTAAGGCAAAGCTCTTATCTGTTACGCGGCCGAGTACTATACACTTTATTTTTAAAGTACCTCCCATATAAAAAAGCCACAAGGGCTAATATCAGGCGATCTAGGGGGCCACGGTTTAAAGGGCTATTTCTACCTATCCACTTCATAGGGACATTTGCATTTAAAAAATTTCTGCTATCAGAGAATTGTGCGTCGGAGGCACCATCTAACTGAAAGCATACATTTTATATCTGTGCTAAAGGCATTTCCATAAGAAAATCATCTAAATAATTTTTTTTTAATTTTGAAAATTTTCTGCATTGAGGTCATCCAGGAAAAAGGGGACAACAATATGTTCATTGGATATGCCACACCCCTCGTTAACTTTTTCTTAAATGTTACCTTGTCACTAAACGGTATGTTCTTTAAAAAAAATCTGTCGTTAAGATAGTTACCTTGCAACCATAGGCAAAATTTAAACCGCTGCCGTTCAAAATCACCTTCTAAGAGAGTATGCAAATATTTTGGTTTAAATGCCCTAATCCTATTGCGTTTCAAACACCTAGGTACACCTTTTTCTTTAAGACATTAATGAATATTTCGTTTCTGCCATAATCCGTTTTTGAGATCATGTAGAATATGGATGAAGGTGTTTTTTCACATTTTGAATCCAAATATAACAGAATAATTTATCTAAAATAAGCCTTAACATCCTTTTGCCGAAAAATCGACCTATTTTTACCCCCTAAAAGCGCACGCAAATGAAAAAGGAAAATATTTACTATGCCAAATAATTCATTTTTTTAACATATAATTACCACCCAAATTTGACGAAAATCGCATTATTAATAACTGAGATATTAGGATGGATTTATGAAAAGCGGGACACATTCGAAAATTCGATCCAATGTTATTTCACTTGCTATTCTTGTTTAGTGCATCAAAAACATACAAAAAAGTGGGTCTGAAATCTGGCTTACAATTATTTTTTGTGGACCTGTGTAATTTATTTTTTACTCGGCGTTACAGGAGAGATTAAAATTTAAAATACTTATACCTAAACAAATTTTTTATTTTTAAAAGGCTGCGGATAGTAAGTATAATAGGGATTGTTCAGGAATTAAACAGAAAACTCACTAAATTGACGAAGAGTATAATTTTTTTCCCTTTACTTCTCATTTTCTTTCTTAATGGTACAAATTCATTACTTCTACATAATAAAGGATCAAAAGTAAACAAGTACAGAAAATAAACATAACTTTTTTCTAACTGTATTATCTAACTCAGAGATTTAAATTTTGTTAATTAGTAGCCATTGTTAACTAAATGCATATAATTTATGAAACGTATTAGATATAGTTAATGTTGTAACATATTCATTTATTGACAACTAATTGCTATATTATCACAATTATTATAACCCTTTGTATTCATAATTATGCATATTCATAGTTAATTTAACGCCATAAAATGTTACTATTTAACTCTGATTACTTCATGGCCAGTGTGGTGAAATTTTTTATAGTTACTACATGTAGGCATTTTTACTCATCCTACTTCCTGGTGGATACAGGATGAGTCTAAACAATGTACATATATTTTAACTAGACATTATTTTTGAAATTCAATGTGGTTCTATTCTGATGAGTGGGCGAAGCGATAAAAAAAATCAAGTGGATCTTTAAAGGATTTCCACCTGTATAGTATTTTCGTACCCATAGACCAACTGACGGCCCGACATGGCAAATTACAAAGGCAATTTTATAACATTACATAGACAGAGAGCTCCCATGATAAAAAAGGCACCCCATCAAACACCTCAAATTTAAAAGGTGAAAATGGTTGCAAAACATGTAAAAATCATGTCGCACCCGCCAGACTAGTAAAAATGTGTGAATTCTTATTTTTTGTTTAAATGTAGCTTAAAAAAGTTCATTTTCCTTTTAAAAACACCTGCTTGAATACACAAGTTGTGGTAAATCACTGGCACACAAAAAAGTCGAGTGCGAAAAGGCAGACCTATATATATCCATCCATTTTGCAATGCTCAACACGAATCAGATGACTGTTTAAAGTTCTTTGTGTAAAATTCTTGCCTTGTTTTTAGTAAATTCGATGTTCAGAAATATCGAAAAAAAATCAACGATAAAATAAAAAATATTTATGTAAAATATTATACTTAGTATGGAAATAGTGGATAAAGGTTTCCCATGGTACACTTGATTTAAAAAAAACTGGTACACTTTCTTTTAGCTATGTAAATCATTCGTTCTTTGATTGATATTAATAATCTTACAAATGTCACTTTGAGGTTAATCAGTGGCGTCATTATTAAAAATGGTTCGACATCTAACAGATATTCAAAAATTTCGAACTGTTCCTAAAATTGAAGATGGTTGTTCCATAAGAAGACTTGTTGCTGAATACAATGTGAGTAAAACCACGATAATGAGCGTTACAAAACAATGGGAAACCAACCAAACGGTATCCCGTAAAGTTGGTTGCGGTAGGTCCAGAAAGAGCAATAATCAAGAAGATGAAAGTCTTATAAATTACCTAAGAGAAAACCCTTTTCAGACTGCAGTAAATGCAATTTCAGAGACAAATTTCCCTGCTTCGGTACCTACTGCTTGCAGAAGAATAAAACTACAAAGCGACTTGAAGAGTTGTTCAGCGGCTAAAAAGTACAAACTTTCAGAGGAAAAGAAGCAGGGTAGGATTATTTTTGCACTCAACTATATAATCAATGATGAAAACTTCTGGGCACAAGTTGTCTTTTCTAACGAAAACGTTTTTAAATCCTGTAACGATGGACATGTTCGCGTATATAGGCCTCCTTCCACTAAATACGACGAAAAATATACTTTCGATCCACAAATATCAGGAAGGTTTTCAGTGAATGTCTGGGCTTGGATGAGCCTAAATGGGTTAGGTGTGTGTTGGAACAGTGGTGGACATCTCAATTCCATTAAATATATTGAAATATTAGACAATATTATGTTGCCGTCAGTAATATAGGTGTTTCCGGAAAATAATTTTATTTTGCAACAAAACAACTGCTACATACATACGGCCCATCGTGTCCGGCAATGGTTTCTTAATAAAAACATAGAGTTGTTACCGTCGCCATCTAAAAGTCTGGATTTAAATCCAATTGAAAATGTTTGGGGACTAATGGTGAAACACATAAGAAAATTAAATAACCATCCAAACAATGCCCAAGAATTGGAAGGGATAATTGAAGACGGTTGGGAGAACTTGTCGCCAGAAGTTGACCTTGCAAGAAATCTGATTTTGTCCATGCCTGCAAGACTTCAGGCAGTTTTAGCCGCTAATGGAGCAATGACAAAATATTAGTTAATTCTGTATTACGTAGTTGAAGTTCATTTATTTTATTTTTTTTATTGTATTTTTATGGTCAGTTTGCATTTTTTATATTTTTTTTAATCTCAAGTGGTATTTTTGTGTTCTTATTTTAAAAATAGAATGATTATTATTCAGTTAGTATTTTAATTACAACCATTAGTAGAATTATCCGTAACAAATTTTTTTTTTTAAACAATAATATGGCAGGCTTGAAAATATTTTGAAAAAGTTATTTTCTAATTATTTTAAAAAATTCCATTTGAATGAAATAAAAAAGAAAGGTTTAATAAGTTTAAAAACACTAAGAAAACTGGTCTCCTCCAAAAAATCCAGGTCCGGGGTAAATGACTTCTTCTCCACCCCCCTCTCGACATGCCTGTACCAGTTTTTTTTTTAAATCAAGTGTACCTACATCATATGTTATAACCAAAGAACATTTAATGACGTCAGAGTTGCAGTAAATTTACGAGAGTTTCAGTGGTAACACTAATTTCATTCAGGCTAATAAGATTACAGTTAATCTTTCCATCTAGAGTATCTTACTCTTTTGTTTTTAAATGATCTGCGAAGAGGATGTATTTTTCCTTTTTTTTCCGTCTTAAGGTTCCGATATTTCCCGTTTCAGGCTCCAATAATAGTCAGCTAACGTATTTACGTCCCATCTTCCTTGATATCGCTTTTGCATTTTTTTTGAGGTTCCGATAAACCTTTCACCTTATTCTTCACTGAAGTCCCCAAGTTTGTCTGAAAAGTAATTGAGGTGTGAATCGAGGAAATGTAACGTCAGATTCCTTAAACAACCTAGACTGTCGTAGTTGCTGACCATCTTTTTAACTATTTCTTCGAATCTTTCACTTTTATTATTACCAAGAAAATGTGTCCATACTTCTTTAAAACTTAACAATGCATCTTTTTCTTTAGAATTCATTGCTTCAATGAAATAATTAATTATTTCATTCATAAAAAATCACAATTATTATCAAATTTTTACTAGTCTGGCGGGCGTAACATCATTTTTCATGTTTTGTAACCATTTTCTCCTTTTAAATTTGAGGTGTTCGATGGGGTACCTTTTTTGTCATGGGAGTTCGGCCTGTCATAATGTTCAAGTCAATATAAAAATGGTACCATATGTTAGATTAGAATCTTCCCTTTTCAAAACGATAGAATTAAAGTTGATTCCTTGTGGAATTAACGACTTTATGAGCGAATCTGAACTCTGGTTTACTCAGTGAGATAACCCATATAACCAGGGGGATGGAGTCATTAAAAGATCTTCACTGTTTACGACATTCTAAACCTCTTTCAATAAAAAAAAATGAATGAAATTTACTATGCCTACTTCCACCCCACTACGTGGATGTGGAAATAATTAAACACAAGAACAATAATATTTTCGTTTGACTCGCTTTAACACAAAAACGGAGCAATGAATTGGTTTATTTTTTTTTACTGTTACCACTATACATGGTGGGCCATTGAAAACGAAACACGCCTGTTTTGGGACACTTAGACCAGTTTCTTGAAAAAACGCTCGGACAGGTCGACTCTTGATTTTTGGGGGACAACTGTTGACGTCAAACTTGACAGTGACACATCAACCCCCTAGCCCCTGCAACCCCTAACTCAAGAATTTAAATAGGTAAAGAGGGTCGCGCGTCTTTCAATTTTCTTTGCGACAGCCTGGTGGAAATTATTTTTTTTCAATTCTTTTTTCGTCTCCATGAAAACCATTCTCTAGATTAACTAAAGTGAGAGTGTTGTTTGGGAACAATCCTGAAACACGTCACCTTTTATCTTTTGAACGGCATATTTTGATGTCAAATTTGACTTTGTCAGGTCAACCCTCTAGCCCCAACAATCCCCAACAAAAACAAAAATTACGTTGTGTTGGTCGAGTGACCCCACATTTTAAAAGTCTTCTGATTCTCTATGCGAGTGCTTGATTGTTTTTAGGTTTGCACGTGTTATTAATTTAAATTTAAAAAAAGTATGCAATACATCTTTATTTACCTTCGGTGTTTATAAAGACCTCCTGAGACTTAGACACAGTGATTTGAAAGCCCTTTCTGCCCTGAATACTAAACTACTAATACATTTGAGAAACTAGTTTAATCGTTTAGTATTCAGGGCAGATAGAGCTTTTAAATCACTCTATCTGAGTCTCGGGAGGTCTTTATAAACACCGAAGGTAAATAAAAATGTATTTTATCGTAATTTTTGTCTTTGTTGGGGGTTGTTGGGGATTAGGGGGGTTACCTGACAAAGTAAAATTTGGCATCAAAATGTGCCGTTCAAAAGATAAAAAGTGCCGTGTTCCAGGGAATTTTCCAAACAACACCCCCACCTTAGTTAATATAGAGAATGGTTTTCATGAGGACGAAAAAAAAAATTGAAAAAAACTAATTTCGACCATGCTGTCGCTTAGAGAATTGAGAGACGCTTCAAATGAGGGGTTGTATATGAATAATTGTATTAATATGAACATCAAATTTTAATAAAAGTAGAATGTATATTTTTTCTAAGGCTGTATCGATAAAATGTGAGAATTTGCGGTGTCAGTATAGCAAGGGAGACACTTTGTTATCTTTCGAAATACATAGAGCTACAGAGGCAACATTTTAACCTCCCAAAAAAAAAATTTGTGGAGGTTACTAAAATTGGTCCAACATAGAAAATTGAGATAACATCAAATCTTTACGTTCTGAGGTTCCAGGAATCAATAAAAGTGGTTTTTGAAAAATGTCTGTGTGTTTGTATGTGTGTTAGCACGACATCGGCGAAACTACTAAACGGATTTGGATTAAACTTTGCATGGGGGTTTTCTTAGTGCTCCAGAAGATCTGAAAAGGTTTTGGTTGAGATCGGATTACGTTTTGTGCCGTTTTGGCACAACAAGTTATTTATTTTAAAATTACTTACAATTTGTAATCGAACCGTTACAAAGTAGTTAAGAATCCGATTTCAATAATGTATCATACTTGCACCCTTTCGATTTGGTTTCCGCGAAAAGAAATTAAGAAACAAAGCAAATGTGAAGCATAAGATCACTTTTCGTCATGTCACGTGAATTCATACTCAACAATTCAACAACTATTGAGTTCAGGATTTACCACCGCGACGCTGGTATCATCGGCAATATGCCCGCAAACTGGCGCAATGTCACCATTTTTTTTTTTACAAAACACAGTGTTATCGAATGAATAATCGTGTTCTTTTCTAAAATTAAATAAGCAAATTTGTTAGTAAAATGGCTGCAACGCTCGATAAAATTATAAACTACGTTTTGTGTGAAATCTCCAACATTGTTTTTGAAACTATTTACTTACGTGTCCACAATCTGCATTATTTTATTAGTCAAGGCGTAAGTTTGGTATTGATTAGAAAAATCAAAATTTGTACGATTTAAATGTCAGTGAAAGATTTTTCTTTGATATCGCCAGAGGTAGGGGAAGCCACAGAAATTGCCTAATTAAACTTGTTGTTAAACTCAAGAATTGAGAAAATTTTATATGATGGTGTATTAATATTTCTTAAATTGGAGAAATCATATGAAAACGAATTAAATAAATATTAAATATTTAGTAGTCGTTGACAAAGTATAGTATTCTACTCGCGTCATTATACGTAGTTACAGTTTCTTCAAAATTCGAGTGAGTTCGAATCAAATATATTTATGTACGTGTGATATGGTCACCGATTCTTTCAGTATAAAGTTTTTTAAATAGTACTAATAGTGTAAGAATTTACTGACTTGATCTTAAATCACCGAGTCATTGACGAAGTAAAAGATAAATAAATAACAGTACCATTATTGTAAAGGTGTGTAAATTGAAACTAAACCCAGGCTACGCCTATGTTTGCTTGTTAATTAGTTCGACATCAATGTAATTCCCATACTTACATGATTACTGAGTGGCGATTTGGAAACACTAGGGGGTAAAGCTGCCGGCTGCAACCCACGTAGTTGCTCCAGGAAAGGAAGGAACATAAGTCCTTGCGGGCCCACTGCTCCAGTGGCGGCATACTGAGCTGATATTTGACCTTGAAGTTCCTGTAGCTTCTGCTGCTGTTGCAGGAGATGCTCCTGCTGCCTTCTTTGAAGCTCAAGCTGTTTATGGGTGTCGTTAACCAGTTGGCTGGCACTGGGAGTCTGCAAATAAGACGTTTATTGTTACTTATTGTTATGAAGAGAAAGATAATTGTTATGGATCTGGTGCTGATGATATTTTACAAACTGTGTGTTTTCTTATTCTTGGACTGATGGTATGTTAAATTTTGTGGTTTCGATTATAGAGAACTGTTCCATCTTATACAGGGTTGCTGGAAATCGGTAAAAAATATGAAAAACGTGACGTAATCTGATAAAAAAAAGATTTTCTCTTTGTTATACTTATACAAAATTGCTTTAAACAATATCAGACTAGATTATCGTTTAGTAAAAATTCGATTCGAAATTTATTCGAAACGAACGCGCCCATACTACCTATTCATTTTTAAACAAACAAAATACTACACAGGGTGTTTGATACATCGATAGAAAGTTTTCACTGGGTGATAGTTGGGGTCGTTTGGAACCTCTTTGATCATATTTACTCTTATACAAACTTTTACCGTTATTAAGATATCGGTATTTTTTGATATCCTTGCGAAATAACTGAGTTGTTACCAATACATGTGATTTTTCATGGTACAAAATACTTTAAGCTTTCTTAAATATTTTTTTAGATGTACCTACTTAATATTGCATATTACCGAAACAGTAAAAAAATAAATGCCGAAGTATAGGAAATATGTAGAAATACAAAGAATTATGTAGAACAATCTATGTGTTAAAATACATTGGTTCTAACATTTTTCTCGATTTTAAGCAAAATTTTTTCAATTATCCTCAATTTCAAAACATTCAAAAACTGATCTATTGCATATTCTTTCTGTTATGATAAAGAAATTAATTATTAGTTTTAGTTATATTTGTTTTAGGTAGAAGTGGAAATAAAAGTAACAAATAGACTAATGCTTATTTACGTTGCACAAATAAAACATATACTTGTTTTATGATTTTCACAAAAATTTTTTATTTTATATATTTTTTCAAATATATAAACACAACAATTGTTTCGCCAGCACAGTGGCTTCTTCAGATGTGAGTATAAAACAGTTTTATACTCACATCTGAAGAAGCCACTGTGCTGGCGAAACAATTGTTATGTGTTTATATATTTGAAAAAATATATAAAATAAAAAATGTTTGTGAAAATCATAAAACAAGTATATGTTTTATTTGTGCAACGTTAACATGGATTTTTATCAAGTAAAGATCGAATCAATCAATTAATGCTTATGTAATTTGCTTTCCTTATTAAAAATGTGATGTCTACAAATATGTTTCTTCTTTTTTAGTTTGATAATTATGTCAACGTGGTATACCATTGGAAGGAGTATGCAGTAGAGAAGTTTTTAAAACTGTTTGGATCTCTTGAAGTGGTGAGGCCTTTTAGAAAATTTTGATAAAAAAAATCGGACCAGTGCATTTTAACACATAAATTGTCCTACATAATTTTTATATTAATACTTTGGCATTTCTTTTGTACTATTTCGACAAAATGCATATCAGAAATATCTAAAAAAAAGTAATTAAGAAGGCTGAGTATTTAGTGTCAAAAATAACATTAGTAACAACCCAACTATTTCGAAAAATATCGATATCTCGAAAATCGGTGAGACTATGTATAAGGGTAAATATGATCATATAGATTCCAGACGATCCAAACTATCGCCCAGCGAAAACTTTCCAAACGTTCTTAACACCCTGTATAATTATTTATGTTGTGAAATAAATGTTATTAAATTATCTTTCAAATGGTGTACATTTAGAGACTAATTTCAATTTTCAATGCCAAAAATGAACAAGCTGGTTGGAGATTTTTTTTAATTGAAAATATCTGTACTACTGCATTCATATTCTAAGTTTTTGTCGTAAAGGTTTCCATAGTTTGTATATTTTTTAAATCCTGTTAAAATCGGGAATAAACACAATTCTTGCGAAGATGTTTCCACAAGACACTGCCTACATTACTTTCTTCTTAAATTTGTCATTATTTAATATTTCGTCACGAAATTTGATATTTACCTATTTTAGAGGTTGCCGAATCCAGTGGTATAGCTAAATTTTCAATAAAAAATATCGCTACCCAAAATTGTTCATTCTTGATATTAAAAAAAAATCATAGTAGGCTTTGAAAATTGAAATTAATCTTTAAATATCTTAAACTATTCCAGAGTGATCGTGTGCACAAGAGAAAGACAGATTGACACACAGAATTTTTTATATTTACTCAAATTTAAAATCTTCGTTTTATGATATTCTAAAACTATCTAAAAAAAATGAATAATTTGTTTACGATTTACACTACTATGTGGACGTGGAAGTAAAATTCCTTTCCGGGGGCGGTTTATGAAAGTAGTTGTAATTAAATTATCATCGAACCACAGATCACAAGTGGAATACCTTACTATCCAGACCTCGTCTAACTTAACTAAAATGAGTTTAAACGCCTACATAAAGTTATATACTTCGATTGTTCTCTCTTGCTCGGTTTGCAAACATAGTTTTCATTTTGTTGCAACGTATTCATATTGATTAATTTTAATTATATTACTTTAGGTTCTAGCTTCTAATGATTAACTCTAAATAGATATGTGTATAGCCAAACCCATGTAGGTTACCACTAAGTACTTATTTACAAATTATTATTAGTATTTTATTATTGCTAACATTGTGTTGTCAATTATAACATTAGTAAATTAGTTGTCATATAGAAGAAAATACGATTGTGTGAACATTACCCAGATCCACAGACAGTAGGGTGGAGCGCTACTATGAGACGGAATTCTTATTTCCACTATTGATTATAAGTATTACCCCAAAACCGTTTTGCAAACCAACCATTTCTTCCGCCCTCTACCACCCCTCAAAGGGGGTGAAATTTTGAATAATTATTATTGATGCGTAATAGCGAAAAGTAGTTGTTATTATATGTAAATAGTAACACCCTAAAATATTCTTGAAATATGTTAACAATTTTTACCCTTTACCGGCTTATTAAAAGGTTCATGTACTCCACTGAAACAATGTGCATGTTGAGGCAACATTGAGAACGTTACAAAAGCAATCAAATACTTTTAACTTAGATGGTTCGTTATCAATTAACAGACATTAGTAAATACTGGATAAAGAAAGTGAAGCCATAACTCAAATGAAGGCACAGTTAACACGTAGTTTGCAGTAGTTTTTTGTCAGCTGCATAATTACGAGCTTCTTTTAATACATCTTTCCACTTTCTTGACGATGACACAACTGGACCTCGTAGATTCGTGGAACCTATAAGTTAGCTATTGAAAACATGCCATAATCTACCAGTTATAGACTTTAAAACAACTGTTTGTAGTTTGCCCGATGCGATTTAGTTGTTTCTGAGTTAAATACAGGTAAAAACATCTGTACCAAATGTATTCTGCAGTCTTTAACAGTAGCTGCTTCTTAGATTTATCTAAAATGGACTGTGATAAACTTGCTTATTCCAAGTGGTTAATCGGATATTGCGACTTTATATTGTCACAAAGAATCTGGCTTCCAAGTTCAAAAGTATGACAATTTCTTTAAATGGTCTACGCTCTATGTTCTTTGGGATAAAGTTTAACTCATCGTGCAAAAATGGTGCCAATCATGTCTGAAAAACAGTTCAGCTAAATCGATACTTCAAACCAGAACAGAGAACTGTTGTTGATCCAGTAATACAACGCATTGACTTTCTCATTCACCTCGAAGACCTATAGGTATGCTTCCAAATGACAGAATACATGTCCAAGAACTGGTATTAAGCCGTATACTAAAGGCTAGAATGACCTGTGTGATATGCGAAGAGAACCCTGAAGAGAATATCCATCATTGTAAAAACAGGTCTTGAAGTAAGCGATTATATCAACTTTATCGATTGGCAAGCTACTAAATTAACAACCCCACTCATTCTCATCTAATCTTCCCGATGACGAAATTAAAAGCTTAATAAATAGTAAACAATTGGTAGAAATCGAATCACTTTTAGGGACAGGGGATTTTTCCCAGTAACACCCAGATGGTGGAAGCGTACGACTGAATGATTTGTGAAAATGTGATCGACTTCGATACTCGAGATGGCTTTATTAGAGTTAGTTTTAAATCCAGAGTGGTAAAGTGGTTAGGGGGTGGGTGGGATGAGATTCACTTAGTTAGGAGACACTTTTCGTGGTGAATTCTGGGTTAATTATTTACGTGATAAAGCAAAGAACTGCTTTATGAACTCGTTTCGCATCGGTTGGTGCCAATTAATGTTCCTCGGATTCACCTATATTTTAAGGGTGGGTAGAGGGCAGAAGATATTATCGGAGTTTTCAGAAAAAAAATCATGGTAATAACTGAACTATAGTACAGTAACACTTTTTTTCACACAACATAAAGTATAAAAATTGGTTTTTTCGCTCCACCCTAATAGACAGACCCTCAATTGAGCCTAAATGGATTCTCCTCTCATATGATTTCCATGCATACTAATGTTTTCAAAATTACTTTGTACACTGTTTCCTTTTATTCTGTAAATAAATAATAGTAATAATAAATTGTTATACTTAAACTCAGAGCGACCCATACTTCAGATTCAGTTCTACTACCAGCCATCTTGTGCCCGAGGATGGTAACTTTTGAAAAGCTTTTCGGTATTGGCGAAAAATAATTTTCATATTGATGGTGAAATTGATAAAATTAATAAGGTGTTAATATATGGGGAAATTTTGAGTCTAATATACTTGAACTAACGGTTATAATTATACAGGGGGAAATACCAGATAAGAACAAAAAAGCTTCCCCTTCCGTTGGTAATACGAAAAGAGAATCATTATTTCAATGTAAAGTTTCATATTTTACACGTAGAAAATATAAAAAATTGGATGTTGATAGGGTATTATAGGACTATTGGGGAAATTAATTTAAAATGTATAGGTAACAATTATAAACACAAAAATTTGTGAGCATTAAACAATTTTGAACGAGAATAAATAATGCTTGACTTGAGCTCTCTTTCAATTTTAGTTTAAGTTAATTAATTGTCTGAAGGTCTATTGAATTTATCTGTAAGTAAACTTATATACCAACATAAGTGTATATTATGACTAGCGCCTTCGCCATTTCATAGAATAATTGTATTGTGCATTAAAACAGAAATTATACATTTATCGCATCGTTTAGAATTAGGGCATATCGTTTTTAACAACAATTTCTTTATTTGCTTAATTAATTCACAAAAATTACTTTTAAATACGAACAGCTAAATCCGGCACAACATAAAATTTATAAAATTAATTTATTATATATAAAAAATATATCGTTTTATTTTAAAATATTTCAGACAGTGAGAATATTTATTTTCAGACTATTGTATAATAACCAGGGTTTCCCACAAATATTAGCAAGCGATGAAAGGTTAACAATACCTATAAATAATAAATAATAATGGTGCTTTCTTAAGTGTTATCCTCTGTTATCGTTAATGAAAGATTAACGCACATAATAAGCATGTTAAATATTTTCTAACAAATGACACTTTCTGAGACTTGGATAGTTAACAATGAAAAATATTCTGTATCTAAAAGCGAATAAATGTCATAATAGTTTTGTTTAGAAGTTATACATTTAGGAATTGTCCATCTGTTACATTCTCCATGATCTTTTTTTCAAAATATTCGCAGGTTGCCAAGCCGCCTACGGCTACTAAATATATGTCGGCACGAGTCCAATTTTATCCTCCATTCACTGCAGTTTTAATACTAAACTGCATACTTCTAGTTTCTTATACAGTATATTTTAGGAATTCTTGCAAATTAATCGCTAAGTTTTTGTTGTTTTTTCTTATAAATTTAAGAGTTTGTAAGCATTCGCGAAATTATTTGCAATGCTTGTTTCCACACGTATGAATAGAAGCTTTAATTAATATTGTGTACATATAGTCGGGTTGACAGTGAGAGAAAATTTATGTCAACCTTGTACTGAGGCATGTCTATTACTTTCCTGCGTATTATTGGCTGTTAGGGTGTACCGTTTTCAGTTTTGATGGGTGCCAGTTTTTACTGTCATGCAAGGATATATATTGAGATAAATTCTTAAACTACATTTTCCCACTGCGAGATGAAGGCATACCCATAGTGATAATAACACATTTATTATTTACCAACAGATTACAGGGATTTAAAAAGAAAATTTATTGTTATAAATAAGTGACAAAAAAGTTCAAAATTTGAAAAACAGATTCTGTTATTCCATTCATGTGCAATGTAGTGGAGTCAACGAAGAGGTAAAAACAGCGAAACCTTGGAATTCTCGAGTAGTTAATGAATTTTCATAATTCCTTATGTAATGTCTTTCTAATACTACGTACATTACACTGGTCTACAAAAATACAACATTTTCTGCTCCAAGAACTAAACCTATCATTCCTTGAGTATTTCTGTGTGGTGAATCCGAATTTTCAATTTATTGTATTTTCTACCGCGTAAATTTCGAGTAAATTGCAGTTTTGACAGTATAAACCGCGAATGACTAGAAATCTTGCTGTAGAAAATTTTTTAAATAGAAAATTCGGTTTCGGCACAGAAAAATACTTAAGGAATTATAGGTTTAGTCCTTGGAGCAGAAATTCTTTTTTGTAAACCAGTGTTACTATTAAATAACTGCAAAGGTCGGCTTTTTATTTACGGGTAGTTTCCAATCTCTTCTATGGGGGTGGAAAAACATTGAGAGCTAACGGGTGGATCTTATACAGAATTAAATTTTAAAAAAAGGATAAGGATAATAGTAGAGGGTCCACGCCTTCGAAAGCCGCCAAAATCGCCAAGTAACCCATTCCAGCAAGGTAAATAAATTTTGAGCTCGCATATCGAAAGAGGGTCCTAATGGACATCCGAAATGGCTTGTTGGACTTTTTTTGGCGCTTGCACAACTTCTCCACAAGAAAGAAAGATGGCGGAACGTTATTACAAGAATGTGTGTTTTTAAACATATACCTCTCGCTAGAAAATTAACTACGTGCGATATTGATCTGGTTTTTTATATTTGTATACTACTGACATGAGCGCATATATCTGTACTGATAGAATTTCAAAATCACTTACGATTTTTTTTTTCTAAATAAATCCTAAATCACAGGAAGGAAATTTGTGTGTTTGAATTTTCGACGTGCAATCCACTATATTAAATGTTTAATTTTTTTATATATTATGTGCGAATGAAATATGGTCTAAAGATCAAAAAAGTTTTTGCAAAAAAATTAGCTCCATATCTTTTACAATTTTTGAGTTACAGACTTTTCAAATTAAACCATAATTTAGGTCCGTGATACTCCTATTACCATGCGGCTATTATCTCACGTACTGCTATCTGGTTAATTGTAATGCGTCAAGATAGTAAGCCAATACATTTTTGATATTGTGTTATTATTATTTATAATTTTACAAAAATATTAATATGTAAAATGAAACTCATTTGGCATAGGATTTATTAGATCTATAGGTTATGAAGGTGTTGTGTATGGAGATAATTATATATACCATCATTATACAATATAGAAATAAAATATAAAGACGTACACAAAACGTGTAATTTATAAGTAATAATAATAATAATAATAATAATAATGCATAATTATACACAGCTCAGTAAGCATCGACAAAGCACTACTATACTAGTAAGAATTACTGTCTGTTAAACACTGCTCTGTATTATTTCTGCCCTTAAAACAATTGTAGGAAAGGCCACATGCACATGCAACAGAACATCAACATTTTTAGTCACACTCTACTTTACAATTCCACTTTTTGTTTTTTTTTGAACCACTTGTGGTTTTTTGTCATCATTTGTTGGTTTATTTGGTTATTCTCTATCAGATATCCAAATTTTCTGGAAGAGTGTAATGTGTTTTCTTAACCGTTTTTCAAGTCACCGAGGTAATTTGTTTAAAATCCAGGATTTTGTGTTAGGTAAGGAAAGTATAGGAGAATCTAAACCACTTCTTGTGAATAATTATTTTGCAGTAAGCAGGGTTTGACCCTGCTGCGCTAAGTATTTCAGTTGTAAGTTAAGCTAAGCATACCAAACTACTGGACTTAATGACCGTTTCAAATGCAGTAAGTAAGCTCTCTTGTAGGACTTAGCGAACGTATGTCTAATAACTTTATGAAAAATAAATGCTACCTTGGTGAATCTAATCAAACTCACTATGGTCATACAGATTCACATAGGTCTTACGACCATCTTCAATCACACGATCACCAATTGCATCGTAGTTATCTCCAAGATTAGTCAAACTGTTTAGATGGCCTGTTTGATTTAAAACAACTGTAACTGCTCACTTTTTCCCCTTCGGAAAGAATAACTGACAGGTCACACAATACATAGACTGCCAATAAACAATATTTACAATATTTCCTTCTTCATATTTTTCACCTAATTATTTATTGGTTTCGTGAATACTATAAAATACCCTCTGTTGTCGTATACCCCATTTTTCTATTTTGGAAAAATTAAACATACCTTTCCTAAATATTATTGTGTTCGTTTGTTCATGACTGCACTTCAAATTTTATGCTAGGCGTGAGGAATCCAAGTTCACATTGTTGGGCAACATTTGTCCTTATTTACACCAATATTCAGGGCTTATTTTCTTAAGTCATATCGTACTTTTTTTAAATCCGAAGTTTAGGTCAATTTTTATTTTTAAACTCAATTTATTAAAACTTATTAACGATTTCGTACTCTATTTGCAAGTCTAGATATACTGTCCTAAACCAAAATGACGTAACTTAAAATTTCCTAAGCAAATTGGACGTACTTCAAAGTTTCCTTGTCAAATGACCGGCTTTTTTCAATAATCAATAAACCATTATTTTTGCATCTGCCTCATAGAATTAAATTAAAAAATAGAATGAAACTATTTAAAAAAATAAGATGTGCTGAGATTAGCGGCATAAAATGTCAAATATCTCAAGAAGAGCGTATAATGAAGTACGTCATTTTGGCTTAGGACGGTAGTATATTACATGTAACAAATTACATCATAATTTAAAACCACGTATTTATTGCACCGAAATAATTGTTTAATAATTTTCAGACAATGAGTGATCTAATGATCAAGAATAATATAACACCTAAATCAAATTAGGTATTAGACTAATATATGATCTATCCACAATTGCACAGAACGAGCCCTGCCGTAGCTGTCACGTTGCGCGCTAATAACAAGACATTATTACGGTCGAATTTAAAAATCCGCATTTCGAAAACTGTATAAGATATCAAGCTAATTTTTTTTTCAAAAACTTTTTTGATCTTTAGACCATATTTCATTCGTATGTAATAGATACAAAATTCGAATATTTAATATAGTTGCCCGCACGTCGAAATTTCAAACACACAAAATTCGTTCATGTGATTTTGGATTTATTTAGAAAAAAACCGTAAGTGATTTTGAAGGTCTATTAGTACAGATATATGCGCTCGTGTTTGTAGTATATATATATAAAAAATCAGATTGATATCGCAAGTAGTTAATTTTTTAGGAAGAGGTAAACGTTTAAAAACACAAATTCTTGAAATAACATTCGGCCATGTTTTTTTCTTGTGGAGAAGTTGCGCAAGCGCCAACAAAAGTCCAACAAGTCATTTCTGTTGTCCCTAAGGATCCTCTTCCTGAATTCGTTTCCAAAAATCATTTACCTTGTTGGAATGGGTCATTTCAATTTTTAAAGCTTTGGACCCCTTACTATAAATTTTGTCACGAAAATGGATATTTTTCAAGTTAAAACGATTTGAAAATTGTGATTTTTACCATTGAAGATTGGTATTTCGTAAATATTTAACAAGTGTTACATATAATTAGAAAGTGGTATAGCTACTACAAAATGACAAATATTTTGGCTTTTACCTTATTTCGATACGGTTAAGTGTTCTAAAAATATGAGAGGGCGTTCGAGCGTTTATAAGTTGATACATTATATTTATTTATTTATCTTAAATATCTCGAATATATAATTGTTGCACATTCTATAGGATACTCGTCGCAACTCTTTTTGTAAATAATATTAGTTTTAGACATTTTTTGTTTAATTACAAAATACACATTTTTTTAAATTTAACTAATTAATAACTTTTTTATTTATTAATTGATATTGTTAAAAAACAATAAGTTTCTTCCCCTAGCTAACACTAACTTACTGCCCAAATTTCAATATAATCGGCTTTTTCATTCTTAAGTTATCGTGCTTACAAGAAACGTGACGGACGGACATACAGACAGACAAACGGACAGACGGATGGACATTTTGAAAGTTGTTCAATCACCAACACAGTGTGATTTTTTTCTACGAGCAGTATTACCGATTTTAGAAATGTGCCGATCGAATGCAATATACTCTTCCTTTTATATTTGCGAAGAGTATAATAAACTAAACTGAAATTTGATAACATTAATCGGTACCTACTAGTAAGAAGTGCATACGTTGAAAACGTAAACAAATAATATGGCGATACACTTGGTTGTCACTGTCATTGTTATCCGCAGCAAGAATCGATCGCGATCGATTTTAATTCTGATTCACTCCGCGAAACAGTGATTTCTAAATTTGTATTTGTGTTTGGCCGGATGCAGTGAATTATGAATCGATAATTCACAACAGCGAATCATTATAGGTACAATTTGTTACAAAAAAATGTTAATAAATATAATTAAATAGGAGAAAAAAGAATTATAGTTTGAAATTCTTCCTCTAGAAAAATTCTTTTAGAATAATAAAATACAAAAATAAAGCTTATAAGACAATGTTTAATTTATATTGTATACTTCTAACATTGTCATTGAGTATGCCAGAGTGATGGATGCTATATTTATGGTATGTATATAGATTGTCGATACTATCTGCTAATCTTCTTTCTTTGAAAATATACTTTTCATAGGTTTCCTTAGTTTATGTAGAGCGAATTCTCATTTAATTGCAGTAACTATATATCTATTCACTTCAGAATTAATTAATTAATTTATATAGATACACCACCCAACAGGTTAACCAATTACGGGGTGGGAAACATTACAGTGACCTACTATGATATTATAATCAAATGCCCATAAAAAATAAGTGTATTATATTCTTCAAGCGTCATTATAGGGCAATTGTTATTAGCAGAGCAGGGTAACTCCTTGAGTTGTTGAATTGATAAAATAGATCTGAGCATGCCCTGGACCAATGTTATTCCCTTTCCTTGTTATATAATTATACGTTACTTGCAGGTGTGTATGTATGTGTAATGGATGTCTGTATGTGTATTTGTGTATCTGCTTATATGGATATGTTCACTAGTGTACAGCTTAAGATGAAAAACAGAAGTCATGCAGCGCATGGCTACCCGATCTTCGGCTTTTTCCAATAATTGTATTATTTGTTTTTGCAGAAACTGTATATTATTTAATTATTTATATTTATATTGGAAATAAAGACCTTTTATTATTATTATTATTTTAAATAGAACTAGGCTAGAATAGTATAAGGATACTACAGTTGAATATATCAAGCCTATCTTGCAGCAGATTATAATTTTTACAGATAAAATATACAGGAGAAAATTTTAATAAGTTAGTTCGAGCAGTACGCAGACGAAATGTTTCACAATTCCGACTTGTTATACGAGGTATGTGAAAATTCAGTTGTTCCAAATGATGGCAATCAAAAATGTTATATATAATTTTCTAAAGAAAAATTATTGAGTGTATCATCCTTCTATTTTATATATTTGACATGTTAAATCTTTCCAGCATGATTTTTTGGGAATATCAAGTTATAGGATAGATACCATCTTCGACAAAACCTAAGTACTTAAAGTACAAAACGGCGCTGAACATTCTCAACATTGTTTATATTAATAGCATATGAGCGAGAAGTATTCCAATTTTGATCGTACAAATGAGTAGTATAGCAATTTCATAAAACCCTTTGCAGTTTCGCATTACAAAACTTTTTTAATGCTGATACTACGGTGAGATTAATATGCTCCTTAAAACTTAGATGTTTGGCAAAGTTTCTAATATTTTGGCCGTAACCAAAACAAGAAGTTTACCCAAGATCTTCTTTAATAACTTCGTTTATAAAGAAAATGCTAAAATATTTTCCCCAAAATTGACCCTTGCGGCACTCCTTTAATGACTTGATAGCGTATACCCCCAGTTACCTCATAATAATTCTCTACGTAAGATATCTAAAGTTTTATAGGAATAGCTGTCTCTTATAGTACATCTTTCCAACTTATGAAGCAAAAACCGAGATAATTTCACAAAAAGTGCTCGTCGAAGTAGTCATCATTAACTTGTCATTTTTATTTTGTGTTGGATATCTAAATTTTAAAATAAATCTAATATAATACATGATTCTCTATGTTTTTACACTACAAGTAAAGTATTCTGAAAAAATATCCCTCAGAGATTTCTTCGAATTTCCACGTTTCAGACGATTACGAGAGATTACGAATATGAAGGTCTTTGAAAGATGCTGTTAGTTCTATAACTAAAAAAACTACTTGACGGAAAACAGTCAAATATGGTAGGTAGTTGACACTACTGCCAGCGAAGAAATGGGTAAACTTTCACTGGAAAATATACAAATTGGACCGTCTAAAGGGAATAGATAATGAACAAATTTTTGTTTTCACTAAAATTTAAAATCTCAACGTTTCATGACATTCTAAACTTATTTCAACAAAAGAATGTTGAAATTCTTTTTAACGATTACTATGCTTCTACGCCACTACATGGATGTGGAAATAAAAATGTAACACATGGTGGAAATATGTATTAGGGATTTATGGAAACCTTCCATATTTGGCACCTTTTATTTATTAATTATTTCTTGTTGTCGGATGACCAGTCAGTGATACTCAAATTTCACCAGTTTGAAAGAATAAGACTATACAGATGAAAGGCGAAGTAAAACTCGCATTAACAAAATACATTTCGAAAAATATGTTAGGACTGGAAGAACAAAATGTATGCAGTGCATGAAGGGTGGTTGCGCAGGTCACATAAGGCCAGTAATTGGAGACTCTGAAATCTGAATGTGCCTAAGCATGAACACTACTAACCCATGTTTCAGTAGTGCTCCTGCCGAGGTTTTCATTCATCACTCTCCAATAGTTACTCAATATAAATAACGTCTATCAAAAAACTGCGGAGCAAAATAAAACAAAGATGTAAAATTTACTACCGAGTTTACAATGATATCAAATTCCTGATGGAGACAAGGACACGGGTAATGAAAATAAAGAAGAAATTTCTACCAAATATGAAGAAGTTGGACCGACTAATCCTAAAGGCATCGAACAGAGAAAATACACAGGAATCGTAATTTTTCTCCAAGTGTGATAATTTATGTTTCAAAGTTTGGTTGATTCAGAGTAACAGCCACCGCTGCTACAATGAGGAAGAAGATGAATATTTTGGGGACATCTAGATAGTTTTTTTGTGGCCCAAAGAGGACAGTATATAAGAATTTGAAGGGGAGTATATAATACATGTACTAATTAATTTACTGTGTAAGAAGACCTTCCAAATTTCACGGAAAGATGAGGCTAGCATTCAAAATGCATTTTTTCTAATTGATTCTTTACTATAATTTCCTTTGATTAACATCGTGTAATGTAAAGGACAAGGGAACAGTAATGCTAACTTTTATTAATTTTTTCAAGTATATGTTAACACTTTGATTTCTCTGAGACTTTATGGTGTGTATTACTAAAGTATAAAGATTATTTCATGACAAATCTAGTCCATGATAATACAGCCACACACAAAAAAAATAATTTTCGCTTCCACCAACGAAACCTAGTACACCCTAGGTATTTGGGGTCGCTGAATCCGAATCCAAGGTCGGCCTTTCGATATCAGGTCGCGTTAAGGTCATTTCAAGGTCAAATCATTAGATTTCAATAGAAAAATTTGAAACAATTTGTATATAGGTTTTTGAGTTCGCTGAATCCAAATCCGAGGTCGGTTTGCCGGTATCAGGTCGCGTTAAGGTCATTTCAAGGTCGAATGGTGGAAAACCTGACAAAAATATTCACATATTTCGCGATTTTTCCAACTCTCTTACTAGATCGTTAAGTTACTCTCACATTGTGAACTTGGTCTATTTTTCAAATCAAACACATTTAATTGTACGAGTTATGCACATTGTAGAGCGTGTCCATATCTTGTAATCGAGGATGTTGTAGTTCTAATGTCCACTTGATTCTCATATGTTACAAAAAACGGATTCTTTTGCCTGCCTGAACCATTTTGCTTTTCTAGCCCTTTGGTCGAAAATAACTTATTTGGACAAAGTGTCCGATTTCAATATGCAGCTTTTCTCGTAGCTTCAGCAATACCTTTTATGAGACCACATTGAAGATAAAAATATATTTACGGTAGATCTACTCTATTTATGAAATCGTTTCTTTGCAAACTTTTTAAAAGTGCATTTTGATTTCATTAAGCATTTTAAAAACTGTTTAAGTCATTCCGTATGCATTTTTCAATTTTATAAATGAATGATGTAATAAATAAGAATAAATCTACTGTAAAGCATTTTTTTCGGCAAATTAGTCTTTACGCTTATTAGCTTGTCGAGGTAATGATGCTAGTGGAAGCGCACTGTCTTGCAGGGGAGCGATAGGGAGTGAGAATGAAGCCGTAGTGTGTCCTTATACTTAGCCCTGGAGAGGTATAATGGTATATTTTAGTCAGGTATTCCGCCATTCGACATTGAACTAACCTTAACGCGACCTGATACCGACAAACCGGCCTCGGATTTGGATTCAGCAACCTCAAAGTCCTATATGTAAATTTTTTCAAATTTTTCTGTCGAAATTTAATGATTTGACCTTTAAATGACCTTATCACGACCTGATACCGACAAGCCGACCTCGAATTCGGATTCAGCGACCCCAAAAACCTAGGGTGTACTAGGTTTCGCTGGTGGAAGCGAACATTTGTTCTTTGTGTGACTGTGTAATACATTTTTTTAATTTGCAAAAAAATATTTTTTGCTTGATACAGGAAGCGCGGCTGATATATACTATTTGAACTCCTACAGTATATCATAGTTTGAAACTGATCCAAGGTAGTGGTTCGTAGAAAAAATTAAAAGTATATGTTTTCAAAAACTGTCATTTTCTAGGCGATAATAATGACGCAGAAAAACACGCACCCAAAAAACAAAATTTTGAAAAAAATGGGCGAAATCTGAACTGAGGATTTTATACCGTTTTACGCTTTAATTGGTCTAAATCCGCATTGTGTCGAAACTGATTGGCAAGTTATTAATATGTAAATATCTATTATCAAATAAAGAGACGTTTCCTGTCACACACAGATAGTGCTAATTAACTAAGTAACGGTTTTACAATTCTTCTACCATTGTGATTAATCCTGCATGTAACAGAAATAATGAGGCATCTGAGATGGATATATTTTTATTTTAAAAACAGATTTTTATCTAGTACTTTTGGTGCAGAAAAAATACGTTACACGGCACTTATATTAATTGAAAATAAAAACATTTTATAATGACGTAACTCGACTCAAACCACGGAAATCACCAAAATGTTGGCAACACTGGCGTGGTGGCACGTCATTACTTTGTCACACTCACACAAATAGACATTTTTTCTAAAACTGTTTTTCAATGCCTGGAAGTGATATAGTATGAAAATTTTGGACGGTTACAATACTTTTCTTATTTTACAAAACCAATATGAGCTTCATACGAGACGGCGGCGTTTAGTTTAGGTTGTAGTAGCGGGTGTCTTGAGGTAATTTCTTATTAGTAGTATCAGCTTAACCATTTTACACAATATACATGCCACCAATAACACTTTTTTGTTAAACAGAAATATAGTGCTCAGTTTGAAGATAATGAAAAACATGCCCTGGTATAGTTCATATTTTACTTTTAGCGAACGAAATTTTTGGTACTGCTGAAGTGCTGAATTACTGAAAGATTGTCTAACTTTGTTTTCATTTCCCAATGTATATTAAATCTGGTAAACTATTTCTTAAACATATTTCCGTCGATATATTTACAGTGTTCTGTCAACTGCCTCTTCGAACAATGACGAACTGTATTCACTTCCTCTTTGAAATGGTATATGCAGTCAATGTTTCGCAAGACATTTTAGTTTGTCACTCGGAACGATGACTAATTATTCTAAGTTATAATACCTATAGAGGATGATCATTATAAATATAGAATGGAAAACAAAGTGTACATTTTTCTTGTTTACATGTCATAATTTAGGTTCTACAAGGTGAATCAAGTTATAAAACTGTTTTTGCGTATACCTTGAAAACTACTATTTCGTAAAAAAGTGTTAAATATGTAACTTGAAACTTATGAAATTACCTTGAACTTGAAACTAACCCCATCCAGTCTGGTAAAATATTGATTGAGATATGGTTTTATTTAAGATTTAGTATCGTTTCATTATTATCTACAAGTCGAATTTCAAACTTCTTTCTCATGTTTAACGGAAATACTAAGGGCCTGTAAAAATATTTCTATTACACTTATAGTAGGTAAGTTAATTCCATACAATTTTTTTCTAAACATTGGCCAAGTCAAAAAAGCACATTTTTATGAAAATCAAAATTCCATTTGTTACTTAAAATTGACCAAAAAATCATTTACACCTTTTGTAAATTTTGAAGTAATAATAAAAATGTTATGTATTATTTAAATTTAAAATTATTTATAACCTCAAAGAAATTAATTTCTTTTGGAAAAATGTGTTTTTACAGGAAGTTGTTATAAATAATCAGCTTTTAAAACCAAATATTACAAATTTCTATTGCGCGATAAAGTCTGTTAATTGCCTGTCAAATGGAACCAACCACGTTCTTTAGAGTCACTTGTAACTGTTGAAAATTATGGAAACTAAATTTTGTAATTAATTTTATTTATAATCCCTGTCAAAGTATCTAAGGCGTTCGAAAAAGTTAATGTAGTTTTTTAAGTACCCACATTATTAGAGCTAAATGTTCACGAAGGGTTTTCCTTTCTCACCATTTATTTTTGCCACATGTGTTTGAAAATTAGTAGTACCAAGATATTTGGTCTTTCGAACCGGATATCACTTGCAATTTAGCAAACTTCTCTCTTCTTCTTTGCTGCTGTGTGTTACAATATTAGATGGACTCCTTACTGATAGCCGATTACTGTGGCCTCTAGACTGTATGGTTCATTCTTGTTCATTGTAAAATATATATTCAATATATATTAAAAATAAATAAGTAAACTTCTATCAATATAACTGTCAATATAGTTTTTGAAACATTGAATATATCTTTTCCAATGTTTCAACATTTTAGTGATAGTTCTATCCACATATTTTGGCCTACTTATTTTGCTATTGATATGTTCATTCTAGAATAGCCAATTGACTCTACATATTGAAACAAAACTAAATAATTATTACTATTTAAAATAATTAAAAACTAGTGTATCTCATTTAATAATAGAGATAAAGAAATGAGTCAAAAACGAGAATATTAAGTAAAGTGTTTGACTTAAAATTTAATTTGTGTAATACATTCTGAACGAATCAACCAACAATACAGAAAAGAAATATCCAAATTGTGCAAATTAGGTGATACGTTGCTTCATATTCGGTGTACCAGTTCAAACTTTAAGCAGTGCACTTTGGAGGGGATTCAGGTTTTTTTGTATTTAAAAGCCTATTATCATTACTATTCTATTTACTAAAGAAATTCATGAGTTACGGTCTGTGGGGTCTCCTGAACCACGGACTCAAATATTCTGATAGAATGTGTTCGCCACTAAAAGATCCACGCATTCCAAGAATTCTTTTTTGTTGATGCAAATGACTAAGTAATTGTACGTGATTTATTTGATACTTAATAACCATTATAAGCATTAGGATTTATATTATAAATATTCATATATCTCCTTTCGTTCATCTTACACTAAATCTACGAAAACAACAATTAAATACACTTATCTTGTCAAAGAAAAAAATCAGTTTTAATTCCATATTATTTATCTATTAATGCTGCAGTTATGTCAAAAAATGATTATAAAAACGACACCAGCTTTTATGTTCATTCCGCGAAGAGCCAACCCACACATTATTATAGTTAGAGATTAACTTGGCTATTCATTTTGTTTTACTATAAACGCATTCATTATGTAAAACGTCTTAGCATTACGTGATACTCGTACATATTAACCATAAACACTTAAACGATCTAACATAACATCAAAGGCCGTTTTCTAAGCGAAACACCACAAAAACTTATTCCTCTGGAGATGTAGGAGAGACTGGGACGAAGGAATTAAAGGGGTTGATGACTCTGGCAAATAGTCATCTTTATCATTAATTAATTTAATATTCCTGTTCTCATTTCGATCTATAGCTCCGATAAAAGTCGGATTAAACTATTAAATTCGCTGTCTAACAGGTGGTGTCTAATCGTTTTCGAATCGGTTCATTTGTTGAAAAAATTATTCCTGCGAAACATTGGGGGCGATTGGAAAAAGTGAAATGAATTAGGAACAATGAAACATTTCTTAGTATACGTAGTCTGCCAAATGGTCAATGGCTATTAATATTCACCAAGTTTGGCGAGCCAGGGAACTTTCATTCACACAACATTGGCAAGCGAGGAAGTCGTTAGGGATCCTGTTTCGCGAAGTAACAAAAGGAACTTAAATTTTTTGGCAGGTGGAGGTCTTGACGCCACCGGTCAAAAATAATATGTATTAAATCATTATATACTGACATATATACTAAAATAAAATATATATATTTATTCTATGTCTTGACGGATTTTGTTATGTTCGGGGTGTCTCATAATCCGTTACGCTCGATTCTATAGGTAGTTCTTGAGATATAATGTTACAAATGTCATTCTGACGTGATTATTTCCAAGGAATTCGATGCAGCTAAGAAACAAACAAGGCAATCAATCAATACTTGTATTATTCCATTATTAAAGGAAAGTAAAAAACGCAATATGGAAGACACGCAGGGGAAATACTTATAGCATCGTGTATATCAGCGTATATGCAGGAGCTGTGCAATATTAGGCAAGCATTGCGTAGTGAGTATAGCATCCCTTGAGGGGATATAACCTAGGCATATGTAAGAGAAGTAAAAAAATCCCTACGTCTTGGCATACGTTTTGGTATCTACGCATTCTTTTACTTGGGATATTCTTGCTATATGCCACCTGCTGGGGTTGCCTGTAAGACGTACAATCTCAGTTAAGCTATTTTCTATCAACTCCTTGCTGACATCAGCTTAAAGTTTTGGAGGGTGTTCTCTTGGCATGTCGCTATTTGGATTCCCCTGAACTAAATTGTTCTGCATCGTTCTTTGACCAGTAGATGTAAAAAAAATGAAGAAGTCAAAGCGCAAACAGCAAGTGACTTGCCGCAATTCAGTTGTATAGTTTGTGAATAATTAAACTTAAAATTTAAAAAAAAGCACGCTCTGAGTGCGGATTTAATTTAAATTACAACAAAACGAAAATTATGTTTGTTGACCGAGCAAATGAAAGACACGTTAAGGATTGGGAAGTAGTAAATAATATAGTTTACCTTGGAGCTCTTGTAGACAAGACTGTAAACTGCGAATATGAGATTCGATGAAAAATTCACATGGCAAGATCGGTAACTTAGTGTTTCAACAGAATTATCGCTTTTGGGATGTGAGCCTGGAAACGTTTGCTACGTATGTCCTGGACAGCTCATATGTATTATCTCAAAGAGGTAGCTTCTAAACCTGCGGTTACTCGGCATTCTGCTTAATGGAGGACGATCCTGAATGTATGTAGAAAAATAGTCCACTACCGCCCGGACTAGTCTTACGTTGATCGCGTAGGTAACACTTTATGAAATAAGAATTCTAGATAGTTGAATACCGAGACTTGCCTATACATATTTGGTACAGCGAGAATCACTACCAAACGCATTCTAAAGTCTGTAGAAGTGAGTGGAAAAGGGCGCGTAACTGGTCTCCTACCGCCCGTGCTTTACCTAGTTTAGCAAAAAAAAGCTAAAATTCGTCTACAGTGTATTCGAAAAATCGTCCGCCATATGGATCCGAGATTTGGCTTTTGAAAATTCTCATAATCGGTTCGTAATCGTGGATCATATTGGAATTGTCATTTTGTTGTCGCCTTCCAAAATGTGGGGCTAATGTCATTAACGAACTGAGAGTAAAAACATGCTATTCAGCAGAGGGAGGACAACTGGAACATTGCATGATTGGTGAGTTGAATACGTTGGGAATAAGATGGCTGTTTTTGATTTTTATGTTATTCACACTTTCCACGATTTGATCAGGACTTACTTACAGATCTCTTGTAAATGTCGTCTCTGAGGAATACCAAATTCTCCGAAATTTGCTAATACACTACCCCAAGGCTCCGGTTTTTGGCCGTAAGGAATATAATGAAACAACCACTGAGGCTTATGCTAGGTCATGTTATTCTCTTTCCTTATTGTGGTACACATCTATGATGATCGGTCTCAAGTAGAACATATTAATGTTGATATTTAGGCTTGGAAACATTAACTAATTCAACTAGATGTGTAAATGGAAGAAATGGTACCTTGCAAAAAATATTTAAAATACTGTGTCAATAATCTACCAAGTCGGTAAAGCCAGCTTTATTTTAAAATTAGTTTGATAAAGGCAAAAATCACTTTTTAGGGAAATGTACCCAAAATGTCGTAGATAGTTTGATTTAGATGTTGATGTTCTTAATCTGAATACTACTGTGGTTATTAACTTCGAATTACAGTGGTTTAGTTTTTAGTTGAAGGCAACAGACAAAAAAGTCCATTACACGAAAATGTGACATGTTATTCTTGGCTCAGTTTCGTTGTCATTTTTCTAAAAAACATTCCAACCAATCATCTATGCATCTAGAAATAATAAAAAGAATCACGAAGTACTGCAACTTGAGCATCTTTTTAATTAAAACACAAAAAATATAGTAGCAACTTAATTTTTCATAAATGCATTGCATATTTAGAAGCTCCTTCCCATATATTTTGCAAATATAAATGCAGAAAATGCGTAAATGCATAAATAAAGAACAGAATTTTCTCAAAAACAGTATTTATAAAGTACATGTTATAAAAAGAAATTTATACCTTGCAGTAGGAGATATTTATTGTTTTAACCATAGTTATAGAAAACCCATAACGTTACTGCTACAATATAGTATGTAAAGTTATGTTAATAGCAGAAATTTATTGGATTTAAATGCAAATTTACGGCAGATTAATTTGGTATCAACATTGACTTTAAATTTGATTGAATACAAAAAATAATTGTTTTGTGAAATCTACCATAGAAAATTATTAGGTTAAATAAATGTAATGAACAGACTAGATCCATTAAAAATACTTAAATAGCATATGAAGTTGTAAATATGTTCACAAATGTTCTCTACATTTACAAAGTCTGCTTGTTCTGTAATTGGACTTTGTGAAACAGAAAAATATATTTCCTGCTACTTTCAGGACAGAAATTAGAAATAATGAATTATTAGAGCGCTCCGCTCGCCCCTACCATTCGCAACAGCGCCTGTTCTTGTTCTTAGCTGGTCGAGTAATTAACACGCACCGGAAGTGATACATCATGTCGTAATAATGACCGACACCAGAATATCTGCCTGCCTATCCTTTTAATCTTCTTATTCTTTCAGAAAACTTGCCAACTCGTATCCCTTGTCTTCTGCAATCTCTGTAGTTGACTAAATGTAATTCACTACCACTTTCATACTTCGTGTTCGAGAGTAATGATAAGTATATTCATAAATTGGCTTGCAAAAGTACGACTTTAATGATAGCCAGTGTGAAATAAACATTATTTTCCTGAAATAGTAATAGGTTAATAGGAGCTGGTTCATGGACAATTTGCAGGTGTGACTTTTCCAAATAAGGAGTCAGGAACTATACCTACTAAGGAACTTAATTTTTTCTCTGCTAAATAAATAACGTTTGCAGGAAATAGTAAGTCTTATGATTATCAATTTAGAAAAATGCTTCATGATCATTTAAAAATGAAAGTAATAATAATAGAAAATGACACCTACAAAGTAAATACGATAAGTCAATATTATTTAAAATTCTATTTAAAATAAATAAATAAATAAGTTCTTTATTGGATAACTCCAAATGGCCATCGACCGAGGTCCTTCAGCCACAATTCTATTTAATTTTACTATAAAACAAAAAATTATATATACGAAATGCTTACATACATACACGGTACAACTGTATGTATGTACGTATATTGACATATGATGACGTATGCCGACGAATACCGGCGTATGGCGGAGTATGCCGGCGTATACCGAAGTATACCGGCGTATACCGAAGTATACCGGCGTATAACGATATATATCAGAGTATTCCTTCCTGACGAATTAATAATAATATATGATATAAAAAAAAATTCAGCCATCGAGATCATTATAGTGATATTGAACAAGTCAATTAATACTTATATTATTATATGCAGATATTGATTGATTGACTAGCCAGCGTATGGTAGGCGTTGCTGCCGCTTCCGGAACATTCGATATGGATATTTTTATATTCCGCCGGACCGGCCGAACAAATTCAAACAAATCTATTTGAAAATCGGCTACGGTTCAACGAACCGTGATTTAATAACCAATAAATCGGACTATTTGAGTTCGGTAATTTGTCACTATTCGTACCATTTTTATATTTTTCAACTTTTAAGCTAACAAAAGCATTTAACATCCACAGGCCAGGAGTCAGGGAGTACAGGATACGTAAACACCGTTTTAAATCCGGAAAAAAAATTATTGTTGGAACTAGTTTATTATAGGCCGCTTTTAGACATACTAATTCCCCCCCCCCTGACCAGACTTCCGGAACACCCCCAATTTTGAGGCAATATCGCTGAAAAGTAATTCTTTCCCCATATCTCGATTCTGAACGGTTCTACAAAAAAAAATCGGTAAAGGTATTTACACAGAACTTCCCTCGTTCATGGCAGTCACTCTAAAAAAATAATAATTACGAAATGACATTGAGAATAATAATCGTAATAGAGTTATTGCTATTATTACAAAAAAAACTTGATAAGTTTTGGTCAAAAAAATATACAGATTGCTCATCCAACAGCAAAAGTTCAATACTAAATAGCAGGTGCCACATATGGCAGGCTTGCGCAAATACCTTTACAAACGGTATTCTTGACTTGTTTAAGCGACAGCAATAACACCAATAAATTATTATTATTATTATTATTATTATTATTAATGTCCACCATGACTGAATTATTTCTTGGGATGACAACCCTGTACATTTTTCAATAAAAGTATAATAGGTGCATATGCCAGATATTATTGCCATCTGTCACATTTTCAATCCAACATTCACGTAGTGGAGTGGAAGTATAGTGGTGGTTAAAAAATTTCATTTTTTTTTTATTTTTCAAAAGATGTTGGTAAAATAATTTTCAAATTTTTTTCTTCTGAAATAGGTTTAAAATGTCAAACGTAGAAATTTTAAATTAGAGCAAAAGGAAAGTTTCCTTCTGTTCTATAGTAGTGCTAAAAAAAGTTTAAAAATTAAAGATTATGTATTTTTTAAAATAGGTTTAGAATGCTATGATACGTGAAAATTTTAAATTTGAGCAAATAAAAAAAAATTCGATCTATTTTAGTGGTAAAAACTTTTTGAAAAATGGTGAAAAAAATTTTCAAATTTTTTTTTCTGAAATACCTAGGTTTAGAATGTCATTTAAATTTAAGCATTCTACTGTTAAATTTTTTTCCAAACTGGTAACAAAATGTTGAAAATTTTTTTTTCCGAAATTGGTTTGGAATATCATGAAACGTGGAAATTTTAAATTTGAGCAAATAAATAAATAAATGGATTAAAAATGTTTTCAAATTTTTTTAAAAATTCTTCAAAAACATTTTTAAATTTGTTTGAATAGTTTTAGAATGCCATGGAAACGTGGATAGTTAAAATCTGAACAAAGAAAGAAAAATTCTATCTTAGTGGTAAAATTTTTTTTAAATAGTAAGAAAAATGTCTAATTTTTCTTTTAAATAGATTTAGAACGCTATGAAACGTGGAAATTTAAAAATTGAAGAAATAAAAAAAAATTCCATCAATTTTAGTGGTAAACAAATTTTCAAAAATAGTAAAAAAAAATTTATTTTTTTTTTTTTTAATCAGGCTTAGAATGCCATGAAACGTGGAAATATTAAATTTGAAGAAAGGAAAAAAAAAACATTTCATTTTAGTAGTAAAAATTTTTTCAAAAATTTTTTTTTCCTGAAATAGCTAAGCGTATCATGAAACGTAGAAATTTTAAATTTGAGCATAAAAATTTTTTTTTCATCTTCGTAAAAAATTTTTTCAAAAATGTTTGAAAAAAATTTTAATTTTTTTTTTTCTGAAATAGGTTTAGCGCGTCATGAAACGTGGAAATTTTAAATTTGAGCAAAAAAAAATGTTTTTCATCTTTGTAAAAATTTTTTCAAAAATGTTTGAAAAAAAATTTTCAAATTTTTTTTTTTTTTTGAAATAGGTTTAGCGCGTCATGAAACGTGGAAATTTTAAATTTGAGCAAAAAAAAAATTTTTTCACTATTTATTCCGTTTAGACGGTCCACCCTGTATATTTTCCAGTCAAATTTCTACCAATTCTTCGCTGACAGTAGCGTCAACTACCTACCAAATTTGACTGCTCTCCGTCAAGTAGTTTTTTAGTAAATGCACCAACAGACAGACAGACAGACTGACGGAATTGAAAAACCTATATTTTCGTAATCTACGTGTTCTGAAACGTCAGAATCCGAAAAAATCTCGGAGGGTGATTTTTTCTCGAATACAATACTTCCCTTCGGTATGCGAGGGAAGTAAAAAGGATGGGTATGAAAGTTAAAGATAAGTAAATTCGTTAAAATATTACAAAATTCTGCAGGATTACACAAAACGGGGAATGTTTTAAAGACCACAATTCTCACTCTGGTGTTATAGATATGGCAGGCCAAGAAGTTATCTTTACGGAACAGAACCCGATCAGCATTCTTTGAATGACTTCAGGTACTTAAAATTCTTTATTGTCAGTAGCAGAAAGTATATGTAACCTTGCATCGTTACCTCCTACTAAGTTTGCTGCACACCAATAGTCTTTTAGAACGTACTATCAAATTCAGCAGTGGTACGGCAATACCAAATGTCCTCAAAATTGGGGTTGGATGAGAAAAAAAATTGTTTTGTTTCCTATTACTACCAAAAACGAAGCTGCTCCACAAGAACTATTGAAGACAATAAGCTGCAAGTTTACATAATGCTGCAAAGCTTGTACTTGTAGAAAAGCTGGAAGATGATCCGTTATTTGCCTTAATGTCAAGGACAATCGTATACAAATGTCGAAATATATGTATCCGAAGAACTCGTAGATAAGGTATTCGTTTTTTTGGAAAATAATAAACACGAGTAGGCTGAATCTGATAAAGACGATACAGACGATAGTGAAACCAACAGTCGCAGTTTTATTGAAGCCAGACCAATTTGAACCTTCAGCTTCGAAAGAACCCGAACTAATGTAATACATCTTACCAGTAGAGAAAAATATAATTAGAAGTAAGTCAACCAAATAAACTAAAAGTGGATTAGGCCGATTGCGGACACGACTTAAAAAACACGCGTCAAACGCTCTACTGCAAGGCAGTGTGGAAACCAGCACATACTGATAGTAACCACCGATAATTGTAGACATTTCTGCCTATAACTCCAATAATGTTAATATTACGTAAAAATGTGTTTGAACCATTTCTATAAAGAATTTACTTATTCTTCACTTTGATAACCATGTTTTTTTTAGTAGGACCGTTCAGAAACGAGACATTGTCAAAAAAATTATTTTTATGCGATATCGCCAAAGTTGGGGGTGTTCCGGGGGCCGGCGACGGGGACAAATTAGAATGTCTAAAAGAGATTTATAATGAACTGATTTCAACAGTAAAACATTTCTGTTATAAAACGATGTTAATCTACCTATCAGTATTTTTTACACTATTAATATTGGTTCTAGATGTTTCAGTGGTATCACGTAAAAGTGATTGGTACCGTATTCTAGCAAGTAAACTGTTAGTTAAATAGGTATTCGCCTTCGGCCACGCCTGGCTGCAACTTTTACTCGTTTTGGTTAAACCAAACGTATGATATTTCTCTATTTCCATTCAATAATTCCACTACACAGAACAAACCGTATACATATTATAATATAAATAATAAAGGTATTAAAATTAAATGTAAATAGAAGCGACTGGTTATAATAAGAACAACAAATAATAGAAAGGAAACAGAGACGGAAATAATAAAAACGCCAACTATAAAACCAGATGATAATAAATCCGTAGCTCCATTATGATTTATTAGACAATACAGAAATATTAACCAAATTATTTTTTCAGGTTGGTTTCTAAATTGCTCACTTGTTTACATAGTTGGTAATATTAACATGATATTATATTAGGTTATGGTGCCGTTTATTACAATAACATCAAAGAACTTATAAACTAATATCCACATGCTTTGTTAAATGCCTTGCGATGCATAATACATTTAATTTAAATAACCCGATTGTTTTGCGAGAACGATACAAATGACATACGAAGATCATAATAGCTGGACTGTTTGCCAAGACAATGTAATGTTTTCATAAAATCGAATATATTGTTTCGCAAAATTGCTACTCTACATCTGGCAAGCATATGTTAGTCGCTGGGGCGGGCGTAGAGATCGTAGGCTATATCTGCAGCCTACTTGATTTAAAACAGATCTTCAAAGCACAATATTCTATTGTCTGTAACTTTATTACAGTGCTCCTAAAACTGTTCCCCTTTTAAATGATTTCAGACAGCATGTCACAGGCATAAATGTATTAATTGTTGCAGTACAATTTGATTCCCCAGCTGATTTTTGTTTAAGAATCAAAAGGTATTTGGTACGTACAATTTCTATTTCTTTGATTTAATTAAATATAATTAATAAGTTTTCCCAGCGTTTCGGTTATTACACCATCTTCGGATATTCATTATCTTAAATGTTTTAGCAAGGACCTTTTTTACTGATTTTTGTTTCGAGTTCTTAAACCAACTTAGTAGCTTAGTGCTTAAGTGTTAGGCTTGAGACCGTGGGGTCTCGAGTTCGAATCCTTGCTAGGGTATTAATGTTTAGTGGGGTTTTTAATGTATTACCGAATACCGAGACGGTAGCAATGGATTGCAGTTGTGTGCGACAACATAGCTAGTTGTTGTTATCTCTCCTGAGTTCTAGTCTCAACTGCGGCACATGACACTGTCGCAGGAAATGGTGATTATATAGCCCTGTGGTTAAGTGGTGGAATAGCTATTGTTAACCTCAGGATGTTAATATCAATGAGGCATTGAAACAAGTGCAAGAGCATCTAAGGATACGAAAGGAAAACTGAGCAGAAAACGAATCTAACACATATGAAACAGTCCGTATAAAATATCCAAAAAAAAAACATTACATAAAGGAGGATATACTGGTGATTCAAAAAAAAAAAAAATCAAGTTTGCTTTTTTTCTTGTGTCACTTTCCAGATCTGATCGAAATCCGAAAATATTGTGTTTAAGAATAATATATAAAGATTATGGTATTCACTGATCTCTCCGAAATTATGACACCCATGTGTTTCTTTTGAGTAAAAGACGTTTCTTCGATAATTTGTGATAGAATCGTCATAATGCAGTGAAAAAAGTTTCCTTAGAATTGCTGAGATATCACGAAACCTCTCTTCAAATTAGAACCTCAGAAAACGCTTTGATGAAACCCAAAAATGACCCCTTAGGGGGAAAACAGAATAGCGCGTATTATTGAGGTTCATTAGTGTTTACTTGCGACTATTTTGCACAAATTATTGTTAATTAGTGGTAATCTAGTTTGTGCTAATATTTCAATGTTTTTCAAATTGTTGATGTAGTTACATGTTGATATTAAGTAATATACTTATCTTTTTTCAATTTCACCAATTAGTTATTTAATTTTGTTAATTAAGAATTTACTGATAGAAGCTGAAAATTGTTCAAACAATTTGTTATTATTTGTTTCCACTTTTCTTCCAGGATGAAGCTAGAATTATAGATTATTTAAAATTTTTCATTTTTTTTTAACTTTTATAACCCTTTAAAAAAATTTAATCTCGTTGGTTCCTGAAAGAGCAAATAAATGCAAACATCTAGACAAAGCTTCATTGATTCCCAATCGTTTTCTTTTATAATTCCTATTTTTATCGAATTAATACAAATTACTCTAACATAAACAATATTTACATCGCAGACCCATAAAAAGCATCATCACCTTGTTTATCAATAGGATGCTGCAACCCACAAACAGTAATTGTTTCATTATGAGATTGAGGTGTGAAGCCAAAACCGTACATTTGATTAATAAACATTTTCATACCGCTGACGTGATTTGAAAACATAAATATAGTATATTTATAAACCTTACTGTTTATATTCAATTACTTATTGATACGCCGGATTTATTACAAACACACAAAGAGTTAGTCAACGTTGTTAAACAATTAAATAATGATGCAGATGAAAGAGACTGTTTAAAAAGTCGATATCATCAAAATCGTTAATGGTCGTTTTCGTATTGTTTGTTCACAAAATGAAAAGACCTGATGAATAGAATTCAAAGAGCCTGTGTTTGTTTCTCTTTGTTTCACTTTGTCCCTCCATGCTACTTTGAATTAATTTGACTCATTCCTTGGTGATAAAATGAAATTAATTGGCTTTAAATATAAGATTCGTTTTGTTTCTTTTCCATATACCTTGATTGTCTATACATATTTTTAATTACTGCGCGTAAAAGCCCTGTAATTAATAATAGTTTACAAGGTAGCCGACAGTTAGAGAAAATGTATATTGAATGCTGGATGTTATAAAAGAAATTTGCAATATCGGGTGGCTCAGCCCATAAGAACACTCTTGTAATGTAATGGGTGAATGGATTTCGAATTATGTAATATAAAAAGCTAGAAAGCCTACTTCCTGTTTCAAAACAATTGGCATGAATATAAAATTTAGGACAAATAGAACAGCCTGTATATTTCTGAATATTTGGATTCTGCTGAACAAATTTGATCCAGCCCTCACATTATTTCGGTTATTAATGCATATATCTCCAAAGAAATGTTTTATTTTAGTAAATTCATAGATTATTTTGTGGCCACTACTATACGTTAGAACTTATAACCAATCAAATGACAACAGTATTATACCCAGAAACTCATCGACAGCTGCATTCATAACCATTAATTTGAGGAAATGGGGTATTTTCCCATATTTTTTTAATTTGAAAATTGAAAACTAGAAATAAAAATAAGGAATACGTGTTTTCTCTTTCTTTTTTACTTTTTTATTTAAGCCGGAAAAAAAAATTAGTTAAACGTTCATGACGTCATTAAGCGATAATTCAAATAGAGCGCCAAATGTACTTATTTCTAGGGAGTTTCAAGTTGGTGATTTGTGATTTGACATTTCATGTAACTATAACCTTATTTTTTGTTTGTTTCATAAACAGATGTTCAGTTTTGTGTAGCATCTAATATCGACCTGTGAATGAGTGTAAAATTTCATTAAAAACGACGTTTGATCTACCTTCTACATAATTAGTTTCCATATTTGTATGCTTGTATAGAATGTTTTCAAACAAATAGCTAAACAAACAAAATATTGAAAATTAATGAGTCACACCTCTGTCACCAGATTAACAGTGTGGTGTCAGTGTTGCCAATAGTTTTTTGGTGATTTGCCTAGTTTTCGCTTAGTGACGTCATTATGAAAAATTGAAACTTCTAATTAAAATTATAATTTTATAGTTTTATACAACATATTTTTTTCTGTGCCAAAAATATTTAAAAAATATGCATTTTTCTCAGATTAATGAAAATACCCTATTGTCATTATTTCTGACACATATTGTAACATACATAAAAAGTATGTACAAACTATACAGTGTTATTCATTATATTTTGATACCCCCCCGTAACTCTATTATTTATAGCGTTCTGAAAAAAGTGTTTTTTAAAATACAGCTATACAATAGCCCGCATCGCTCAAGAGATACAAAAATGACGGAGATTTTGTAAATGGAGCTATAAAGTTCATAAGGAGTTTAAAATTCATAGCAAAATCGAGGAAACACTTCCTGAACTCCTTATATTCATTTCTTGATGCATTTTAAAAATCAAAACAGTTCTATGTTCCCAAGTTCAATTTGAACTAGTAAAATTAAAAAAAAATAATATGTGAGTGAGTAAGTACTACCACAGACAAATAGGGAGCCACTTTTCAATATAAGCAAATTTGGCCCGCGTCATGGAATTTTGGTGTCACTTCCGGTCACGGTTTTTTATGTTTTCGAATACATGAATAGAACTTACGTCAAGATGTAGGTTATGAGGTATACAATGAGATTATAGTTGGATGCCATGCTTAATTTACCCGCCATCCTGATATATCCTCAGTTTGTAACGCTCACGTTTTGAAACACACTATAAGTTAATTTGTAAATTTCAATTATGTGGGCCAATGCGATGAAGCGCGCGACTATTCTATTTATTACTTAAATTTAAATTATAAGATACTGATTATATCAATTTAAATCTTATCGGTTAGGCATGACAAATGCTTGACCAATAGCGTAGTAGCTGGAACAACAAAATTCTTACCGTTCTACTCTGCTTTTAAACATTGAACTCAATGCCTGACAATTACTTTTTAGTGTCATCCTCAAGAAGCTAAGTTTAGCTGATAGTGGACGAGCATAAGCATACGCTGCCTCTGGGCTCTGGAAGAAGGGTAATGGCGTAGCAGGTTAGCGGCGGTTTGGCCGTCTAGGTTGGAAGAATTAAAGCCGCCATATATTTGTAAATATCTGTATATAGTGATTAATAACTGCTAACAGAATCAATAAAGAAGTTATGTTGTGTTATATGCTATGTGCTTATTGTGTACCCCTGTGAATAGACACAGCAAGGTAATGTTTTCGTCGAACTAACTGTAAGTACAGACTTTTCTATTGCGCCTCTCGTGAATTTCCTATTGTATCCAGTGTTACCGTTTGATTAAGGCTTCTCGTAGGTACCCCATGAGAAGATTGTAGTACGTGAATAATTTCGTTTGAACGTTATGGTTGTGTAGCTATACCGTCCCGTTTCTTAGACATCTCCCGTATGTTTTGGGCATAACAACGCAGTGTTCAACTCCCGAACAAGTTTATGTCGAAATTACTAATTGTCGGGCATTTTTTTGTCACTGATATTACGTACAGTTTATATTGTTTTCCTTTTGTGTTTCTACATGGATGATTTTTTTTTAAATGAAAGTACAAACGTTCTAGTTATTAAAAAAATAGGGTGCCTCTTCTTCTTTGCCCACATTCGGTCCCTGTAGGCCTGTGGTAGTACTTACTCACATAAAGTTTTTCATGCATCTTATTCATAGGAAATCTGTACAGCCGGCTCTTTACCTATAAATTGAATCCCGGATGCACAGAAAGGGATACATTATATATTTGATAATTGTTGATAAAATGTATTTTCATTGATTATACTATATACTTTAGAAAATTAGTGACAATTTATACTTATGTAACTTTCTCTTTTTAGGGATAATAAATAATTTGCTACATGGTCCTGGTTGAAGTCGAATCATTCCTGCTGGTGCACCATCAAACTTAGTTGTCCAATCTGCACTATTATTAACGGATCCTTCTTGACTAAATAATAATTATTCAAGGTCTACTCCACTTCAGAATTGGTAAATTTTGTTCCTTTTAACGTATAGTGTTTTGCTAGTACCTTATTATGAAACTCAGACTGTACACATAAGTACTAAGTGCCATTTGTGTATTCGTTATGTTAAAGGAAATTAAATATACTACAGTGGTGACAAACACGTTTAGTGTCTGGAAACCTATAAACACTCTTAATGATCATCTTTTGTTAGTATTTAACACAAAAGTGACGATGCTTCCGCACATCTGTATATTCGTCTACTTTCTTATATCTTTAATAAGTAATTTTGAACCTGCAATAGTCCTTATTATACTCTTCGCAAATACAAAGCGAAGAGTATATTGCATTCGATCGGCACATTTCTAAAACCGATAATATCGCTCGTAGGGAAAGAATTTTCATATCACTGTGTTGGTGATCGAATTCTGAATAACTTTCAAAATGTCCATTCATCTGTCTGCCTGTCTGTCTGTCCGTCCGTCACATTTCTTATAAGTACGATAATTTAAGAACGAAAAGTCGGATTGTAGTGATATTTGGACAATAAGTCAGTGTTAGCTAAAGGAAGAACCTTATTGTTTTTGAACAAAACTGATCAATAATTGAAGAAGTTATTAATTATTTAAATTCTTTAAATTTGTATATTTATATTACTTGTCATCAGCTATTAGCCATGTCTCCACCCATCGGCCATCGTTATTTCTACAAAGGACAAATATAATATAATGTAATATGATAATTAGAGCAAAGCACATTTGTCTCGTTAGTAATTTTCGAAAAGCAAACTCTGTAACGAAGAACCTTGTAGAGGCTACTAAAGGGGTGAAATATTTTTTTTTAAACCGAACAACTTTTAAAGGGTCGCTGAAATGAAGTAAAATGTCGCATGGTTGATTGAGTCTTATTGCCTAGTGTCAATATTGAAATCAATATAAAAATGAACATATAACAAAATCGAACGTATTTTTAGCTGATCCCAATATGAATTTTGGGTAGTGGGGTTCCATGAGCTGGTCCGCGACAAAATTTGATTAATAAAGTTTAGTGACCGTCTTTTGAAAATTTTTTTAAAAACCACCTCATCCGAATTTACACTCAAAACTCGTATTATTTGAAACACACCCCTGTTCTTGCTTCAATCAAAATGGCTATTCTATGGATTTAGTTATGGAAACACTGGTATACAGAGGACAAAATTAAACTGTCCATATTGATGCAGTAGCACTCCTACAATTTCAAAACTTTTACAGATTTACATGAAATTTTGTACAGAAAGATATGAGGATCCTCTGATAGCAAGTTAGATGTTAAAGCCCAAAACTTGAAAACGACGAATATTTTCTTTTATTTTGCAGAAACTAAATAAGACACCCCTAAAAGGAGTTGAAAAGGTTTGTTGAAGCTTATCACCTATATGGACCTCAATGGTCGATGTGAAAATGAAGAAACATCAAAATCGAACCTATCTTTAACCGACCAATAGTTATCAGTGACTGTCTTCTTGAAAGCAGATTAATTTTTATAATTTGTTTTGTCAAAATAAGTATAAACTAATGGAATCATATAAAATAATTCGTAGAGCTATAATGCAATTTGAAAGCTGAACTAAAACATATCGATCGTTTATAATATGTCGTCCATTTTGGTAGAGGCTTTCTAGTAATTTTTGGGTTATACCGCGTGAATGCTTTGTGTGCGCATTTAAATTGAGGCTATTGAGAGCCAACATCTTTGGAATAGTAGCCACAAAAAGCAGCCAACCTTAAATGAAATGCCCAACAAAATTTTGGTCTACTTCAATAATGATTTTTAGGGTTACAGTTTGACTGTTTTAGCCAATAAAAATAATATAATGGCATAATAGATTGAACATGGCAATATAATTTTAATATGTCTGCCTGAAAAACATTATAAGCAATGAAGAAATACTATAAATTAAAACAAAATCAAGTACACTATCCGCTGTCAGGTCTTACACCCTTGAACCTGAAATTGCCTGGGAATGCAGACAACTGTGAAGCAACTGACAAAAGACAACAAAGTTTCCTTGATGTAGTTGTTAGAGCATGAGGGAATAGAAGGTTATTGATTAGCTGACAGTCTTGCAAAAAATGAAGCTGAACTGTTTGTGGTTTACTAAGGAACACAACTTAAGAGATCCTGAAATGAAGTCCTGCTGGAGGAATACTTCAGGACCAACACAAACAAAAAATGTTATCATCGACAAAGAATGCCGCAAGTCGTTCAGATCTCGAAAATTGTAAACGCTAACGATAGGCCCTCAAGCGGCCCACTGTATATTAAGATATCATCTTAAGAACGTTAGCAAGGCAGAAATTGAAGACAGAAAAATATGTTTCTAGAAAAATCACAAGCTTTGTAAAAAGTTTGTAAATTGTGGGCAACAACTGAGAGCAGTGTAATTCTCAACAGATTTTTTAAGTCAAGCAAGAGAAATGCTGGAAAGCCGAGACCAATTAAAAAATCTACAGTAAAACAGATCACAAACCTGAGAAAGCTGGTGGTAGAAATCCACAAAAAGAAAAACGATGAATTATCCATTGCATCAATAAAAAATATTGTGGCATCTTGGTACTACCAGAATAATTTTCTAATTGAAAAGGTTTCTAATTATTGAGGTTTAGAAATTATTTATCAGATATTTTTCTGGAAAAAACATATTTAAGAATGTGAGTACCAAACAAGTAAAGGTAATGGTGAGGCACTTCAATATTTCACACATTAGCGCTGGATTAGAGTATTATATTTACATTGTATACATATGCATAAGAAAGTTAAGAACTGACCACAATAGATATTTTAAATTATTGTACCATTAATCCTTACTATAAAGAAATTCTAGCGCATAGAGCGTTTTAAGCTGTTGAAATTCAATTATAAGCGTGTTCCTATATTTAGGCACCTTAGTCTTTGTAAACCCTTCTTGGAATGAAAGATGGCATCGTGAATGATTAAATCCAGTTGTCTCGGTAAATCCAAATCGAATTGAAGAGCACCGACTGAGTCGTAAAGAAGAACAGGGCTCATGACTTGGTCGTGGCACTTTCAGTTCGACTTTCGACGGCAGTGTTGAATTTATATAACACGTGAAGGCTGTTGTTGCTAGCGGCCCATCACTCACTCAACCAAACACACTAAATCAGTCCAGCAGTAAAGGCAGAATCAACATTTCCCAGTCTATAAACTTAAGTCAAGTTTATTTGTTGGAATGGAATATTCGAGTTGCTCTAATGTGTTTCAATTGTTCTACAATAAACAATGTCGAGTGCTTAACGTATGTTCCTACTTGATTTACGGAGCTGTATACGAAAATTATAGACGACTGTGCGGTTTAATACCTGAATATTACATGTAAACGGTTATGGTATCCCACGTGAATTATCTGAAAACTACATATTTTTAAAGCTTTTGCACTACTTTTATATTTTTCGTTGATATTTCTAACAACTATTACTTAAACGTTCTACTTGGAAATTATGGATTTAACGAGACACAAAAGTACTTATATGTCAGCAAATTTTGGAATATTAATATATATATAAAGCAATAAATCGCACCTAATTTTTACTGTTTGTAATCCATAACAAATGGCTCATTATTTTTTTAAATACATATACAGGGCATCAGGGAATGTAACAGTTGATAATTTACCTTATGGTAAGCAAACACTTTATTACGACATAAGTCTTACCATATGTTTGGCAAGCACACGACTCCCACCCAGGAGTTCTGATTTACTTCATAATTTTACAATTATAATGTGATCAAACCTGAGTCATTTTTGGTGTAAAAATGAAGTTAGTAAAATTAATTCAGTTATTTCGTTCTAGTTAATCTCAGATAGAAAATGCATACAATACTTAATCGAAAATATGAATCTAAATAAACATTACAATTTTTCAGTATCTGATTGGCTGTTATAAAAAAACTCCCTCTCGAAGATCATTTTCGTTTCGTATTTTTATCTAATAAACCACGTCTTTTAAAGGGCCTCAAAAGAAAAATATAAAAGATATAAATCTTATAATCGACTTTAGAAATCACATAAATTAAATTCTTTGCAAATTTGGATTATAATTGCAAAAAAAATCAATATTCTTACTTCACGTTGGTAGTGTTGGCGCCCTGGAGTATATCAAATAATCAAAAGAGATTCTTGTTAAGAATCTGGGCAGCCAATGTCGGAGACAGCTTTATATTAAATTAGGAAGCTTTTCATGTGCAAAGCAACTATAGCTAGCCATCAACAGATTAATTTCGTGTTTCTTGGCCCTCGTCAACGTGGGGTGGATGGAGCATAGTTACCGATATGACCTCCACTCACACTACTAGATTAGTTTTAAAGCAGCGACTTGAATGTCAAGTTGGTAGCTCCATCTGTCGTTATTCACTGTAAATACTTTTGAAAGCCTCGATTATGATGGTCATTAGACAATTATTTAATCAAGAGTAAAGGGGACTCAACTGGAACTTTGCTTGAATCACAAACGTTAGAAGGAGAAGAAGAAACAAAATTTAAAGGCATATTTAGGCAATTGATACAATGACTTCATGAAGGATATACATTTTCCAGAGCAATATGACAGTGTAAAATAAATTCTGCCATTCCCTGTATTTATATCTGGCGTATTATATTAATATGTAGCTAATGTTGCGTTCGCACTGGGCAAGCCCAGAATTCATCTCGGTAATTGTGTAAAAAAAACATTTAAATCTAAATATTTTAGCTGTATATCTAGACATCAGACAATTTTGATTTATTGACTAATTTCTGTTTAAAAATTGTTTGGTTTGTTTTTACACACATTCACACAATAAATCAAAATTGTGATGAAATCGGCATGCAGCCAAATTATCACGCCGGGCACGGTTTTTTAATTTAAAAAACACAGGTTGTGATTCAATTTTAAAATTAGTTTTAGTTTTAGACAGGAAAAAATGGTATTATAGTCCACTGAATTCAACTAGTTACAGCAACCTACCGTATGCGTTTTGATATATTTACTATTATCATCACATAACTTAAACAAAATCTCAAAGCAAACATGTTTGTGTGTCTGCATTAGGGTGACCCTTAGCTGCAGGTGTGGAATTTTTTTTCTTAAATGTGGTCCTCTCACCCACTCGTTCTGTTCTAATATAAGAAGCAAAAAAATCACAAAATTTTGAGTGGTTAGCTCAACCCCTTCTAGTGCCTCAAAATGTGTGAATTTTTCTATGTATTTCTTATGGATAAAAGACATTTTTTCGTAAATTTGCGATAGAATCGTCAGACTCCTTTATGGTGACCCTATAAGGGTAAAAGTAGAGTATAATTGTGACGTTTATTATCGTTTATTTGAGATTCTCTTTGCACAAATTGTTATTTATTAGTTACATTATATATTATTATTATTAATGCTAATCAAATTGTTTAAACAATAATAATTTATTTAAACAATTACATTTTGTAACATTTTCATATTTTGTTAGTTTCGCAATTGTCCAAGGAATACAAATTAGTAATTATTTTTCAAACTATACCTCACAACATGACCTTCATAATGACCTTAAGCGGACAAAAGTAGAGTAACGCGTATTTTTGACGTTTATTATTACTTATTTGTCATTACAGAAATTATTTATAATCAGTCACATTTCAGCTTGTGTTCATATATTAATTTTTTTCAATTATAATTTATTCAACAACTGCATTTTGTCATAGATTTCTAACAGTGTCAGCTTTTTTTATTTCACAAGTTACTTCTTTAATATTGTTGATTAAGAGTTTGCTAATGGAACCTGCAAATTATTTAAACAATTTATTACACTTCAGGTCAAAGGCAAGCGAAAACGTTCATAACTTATTCGACAAAGATTACCACTGGACTTCTAGAACTCTAAAAGTTTCATTTAAGCCTGATAACAGGTCTTCTAACAGGCCGTTGCTCCTTGAGATTTCATCTTAAGAATATGGGCAAAACTAAAATTTATAAATGCTGGCAATATGATCTTGCAGAACATATACTTTGCGAATGCATGATTTTGACCCGCATATTAATCTGGATTATGATAAAGTATCTAGAAAAAACGAAATTAACATCTGAAGACATAGGAAAATTAACTCTCAACTAAATGCAAGGTAATTGACTAAAAGCCTTTCAGGTTCAGAGTAGATAATGTACATATCAGTACATTTAATCGTTTCTTAAAGTTTTCTTTCGTTTTTCGCATTGTAAAAAATTTACCTATTAATGCAGAATTGTTCGTATATTTGATTTTTGTTGAACATTTCTAGCCCTAAACTTTAGCTAAGGTGTATTTATGTGCTAAATAAAAAAACAACTAATAATATATTTTAAAGAACAAACGTAGTTACCTCAATGTACTTCTATGCGATTCCTCGCGAATCGGTTCACCCTACAATAAACTTGCATTAGACCTTTTTTCATAGATAATTAGTTGTGGATTAACTTAATTTTATCTTCTATGAATTTTTTGCGAGATAATAACTAAACACCCCGAATATTAAAAATCATGCAAAAATTCACCCCTTTTGTGGCACGGGAAGATGTTGAGCTAGGTTCCCTAAATTTGATGTAATTTTATTTCTCTTATATTATAATAATTTGAGGGGGTGAGACGATAAAATTTTAAAAGTTGAAAAATACGGGCTATCCTAGTCTGCATGTATGTATTTGTACGGTAGTGAAGTGTTTCTCTGAAAACATGATAAGGGTATATATGTAAAATAATACGGTAGAATATCCCAACACACTGTTGAAACGAATCCTCATTCTCCACACAGGGGTGTTCACCAGAGGCGAGTAAACTATCATGCTAAATACGAATTGTATTTTATTATAATTCTTGAGCAATATGTTACTATGGTTGTTGTCTAAGTTCACAAAAATACAACTTGAATAAATATACACAACTTTCGAGGATATAAAATTTGTAATATACAGGTTTTTCAGATTCGAATGAACTTTACTTATAATTAGGATACTTTTATTTTAAAATATTATTAAGGCATTTTTAATAACACTATTATGAAACGAGTGAAGTACCCATTGGCAGTCTGCCAGTGCCACGTCCAACTCGTCATTCTGACTTAATTAATATGATTCAATATCCATAAGATTTTTATACAAACAAACTCGAATTTTCACTTCACTAGGCAATACCAATAATGAAATAAAAACATCTCTTTACCTAAAGGATTTATAGTTTGATATCAAAGTATACTGGAGCTTAGTATTACCTTGTCTATTTCCCAATATGCCTCGCGGCCATAAAATATTGTGTACAAATTTTTTGTCACATACCTTCGAAATTTATTATATCAATAAGATTGTTACATCTTGTAACAACAGCTACTAAATTATCCCAAATAAGCTTGATGCTATTTATTTTAAATTTATTTTTAGTTTTAAAAGCTTCTATAAATATAATTTCGAAAATAAATCAAAAGTTATATTATATGTCACCAAACTATTTGCCATTGAATTTATTACACTGTATTCGTTTTAAATTAAGGTACAAAATGCAGATAACAAAAAACAAATACACTATTAACCTCTCAACACCTATTTTTGTCAACTCAGTTATGAATCTTTTAATACTCGCAATATAGATGTCGGTGTAGATATTGTCGTCATTAATATGGCCATTTAATTTTAGCTTTGTTGTTTACAAAAGAAAATATGCTTTAAAAATAGATTTCATATTGTCTATCATAAATACGCTCTCAGAGGTTTTCGGTGTGTGGCTTTACAGAAAAAATAAACCGCAAGGTATTTGATCTTGTCGTTAATATTATATTATAGAAGTGAAAAAATAAATCATGTTTTATGGCATATAAATCAATTTATGATTTGCGAAAATAGCTTTACTGTTAATAAAGAAAATATATGAATTATTGGGGCAGTCTATGAGAAATTACAAAGGGGCACCCTTAAATAAAAAAAAAACAAGCTAACCGTTATACTCTTCGCCGATTTACTGCACTTTTTATATAATTGTTGCACATTCTATAGGATACTCTTCGCAGTTTTTTGTAAATAATATTAGTTTTAGATATTTTTAGTTTAATTACAAAACATAAAAAAATTATGTAATTTTTTTTATTTAAAAAAATGTATAACTTTTTTTATTTATTGATTGATTTTGCTCTAAAACAATAGGGTTCTTCCTCTAGCTAACGCTAAAGTACTGTCTAAATTTCAATATAATCGGACTTTTCGTTCTTAAGTTATCGTGCTTACAAGAAACGTGACGGACGGACGAACAGACAGACGGACAGACGGACATTTTGAAAGTTGTTCAGAATTCGATCACCAACACAATGATATCAAATTTTTTTCTCTACGAGCAATATTACCGGTTTTAGAAATGTGCTGATCGAATGCATTATACTCTTTGTTTTGTAATTGCGAAGAGTATAATAATCGTGGCATATATATATAATAAAAATAAGAATAAATCGTTTTCATTAAGGCGAAGTTTATACATAGGCTACGTATGCACATAACCTTATATCTAAATAATAGGAAATATTAAGAAATAAAAATAGTAAATAATATCATAATATAATAGTAAGTAATGCACCAACGAGAAAATAATGAAGTAGGTATCATACAATGTACATATATAAAACACACCATTACAAATTAAAAACAACAAATGATCTAAGTAAGATTATTTTAACTAGATTGTTAATAAGTCGTTCCAATTCCAATTTATAATAAAAAATAATCCTAAATTTTTAACTTCTTTTTTATAAGGTACATTCTCCTTATTGATATTTATTGTCATGTTGCTAGTTAAATGTGAATAATAGTTTTTGAAGCAAAATAAAATCACGGTCGATTTAAATAGATTTAAAAAAAGATTGTGATTTACACTATAAGTATAAATTGACATGAGATCAACATTAACACATCTAACTGCAAGATTATAGTTGTCTGGATGAATACTATAGAGCAGTTGTGTATCGTCAACATAAGTTTGCACATTGCAATGAGCAATATGTCTAACGTGTAAATTAAAAATAAGAGTTGCTCCAATATAGAACCTTGAGGTACTCTAGACCAATTTCAGGGTTTCTCCAATATTAGTAATATTTATTTTAATCTTGGGTCTTCGATAGCTCAAAAAAATTGTTATTATTAGAAAAATATAGCCTTAGTAGCGGAAACATGCCGACGTTAAGTAAGTGAGTAAAAAAAAGAAAAACATAACGTGTCGGCCTATTACTCCGCAATGGGCCTTTACAGTACATTCGAATTTTGACATTTAATTATGGTGGGTGTCATTTGGGGAAAATAAAATAATTTTGTATCTAAAAATGAGGCGTCTTAGAACAGCAATCTCTGAGAAATAAATTAGCGAAATACAACAACTTTCACGGGGTATTTCAAACGCTCGAGTTTCACGCGCCTTGGTTGCACACGTAATCCCACCAATCATCATCGAGGACACAACAGAAGAACTTGCAAACCGACAACACTGCGATCACCGAGCGTGCGGATAACGGATAACCTTAAACTTTCATTTGAGCTGTCGTCTTTTCTGGGGCAATTTCGGTCGTATTTTCATAGAATGGAACAAAACACTGCTTGCTAGACATTTTAATCGAAATCGGAGGCTTTCAATTTACGCTAACCTCAAAACCAAAATGTTAACATCAACAAGTTGTCAAACGTTTAGTCATGAGCGATATGTCACTGCCGGTGATTAAATCGCCGTGATTAAATCACCGTGATTATATAAAATATTAATATAAAGTGTAATTTACATCGTTTTACTTTCAATTCATACTTGTCCATTGCTGCTTAATGCAGCCATACATTCACACAAACAAATTACGGCGAACGGTAAACATATCAGCTTGCAGATTGTGATGGCGTTAGTTTAAAACCACCGGAAGTGAAAAATATAAGTCGCCGTTAAGGAGTGATTGGAAAATCGCGATATCGCCCATCACTACAAACGTCAATTGAATGCTGATTTTGTACAACGTCGCCGAATCGCCTTTTACACTATTGGCTTGGGATTGCTGACGTATTAATGGCGCGTTACGGATAATCGTTTAAATTGGACTTGTAAATAGGTGATTTTAATTATTTTTTTCTGGCTCTAATCTGCATCAAAATAGAAATTGAAAAAATACGGGTATTTTAATTTTTCATAAAATTTATGATTCCGCAATAAAAAAAATATGCTGAAAAGGCCCATTAACGTTAACACATTTTAAACGTTTACTATGAGAAATTTGCATATTCTGCATATGTGCTTCGGGTGCTTAAACGTAAAGCTCATAAGATATTTTCGTTAGTAATAATTCAAGTTCTAGTTTTTCTGTTTTCTTAACCGCTTCTCAGGTCACCGCGGTAATTCCTTGAAAATCCAGGACGATTTTGTGTTAGGTCAAGAGAAATGAGGGCCCACAATTTATCATGGAGCTCGAACCATTTATTGAGGATTGTTTTATAATTAAAATTATTTCATAGTAAGAATGGATTTGAACTCGTTGAATTCGTTCTTTCACCGCTTGCACTTACGTTATCTTTATTAAATCAAATTTTTTTAAAATAATTTGCTATGTACACATACGTATTTAACAATTTATACATTATTTTTATATTGTAATAATAATTGACAAAGAATATAATATGAAGAGAAACGGAATTTTTATGGAACATAATATGATAAGGAAAAACCGGTTACCTATGTCAAAATAGGAAGACACGACAAGAGCTATAAAAAGATATAATCCAGAATAGAGTGTAGATGTGACAAGGAGGAATATAAGCCGCAGTCGAGAAACTCCTGAGGGATTTGTCACGTCGGGCTACAATACCAGACCATATAATGCTATGGACTGAGATGACGTCTGGGGGATTACGGTCTACACTAGAATTACAACTTTTAGCGTACCGCTCCTAAATGCTCTTATAATAAAAGCATTAATGATAGATTTAGTCTGAATTTAGTTACAGGGAGAGTTATTATTAAAAATTTTACTAATTTCCTGCAGCAAGAAATGAAATGTTGTTTATTAGAAACTCTTAACTTGTGACCACTTTTATTATTGCGCAATCTACGAATCATACTTTCTGAAATAAATGAAAATAGTATGATTTCCTCAGCATACAATATTCAAAATTAATTAACACTACAAAGCTGAAGTTAAAGAAAACCAATATCTTGTTTCTCTAATGAAACACTAGACTTTTCAGTTGCTTCCAAAAAAGTCTATCTCTATCCTCTATCTGTCGCGCTCGAGCCGCCATTTTGGAAACATGGGGCTCAAATTAACAAAAATTTGACCGGCACATTCTAGAAACGTAAATGTCGCTCACAGGAAAAAAAAATCATATTATCATATTGGGCCGCCTCGCCTGTCCGTTCGTCTCTCCATCCGTCATATTAATTGTAAGTACAATAACTTAAGAACGAAAAGTCCGATTTTATTAAAACTTGAATGGTAAATCAGTGTTATGTAGAGAAAGAACCCTTTCAGTTTGAAAAAAATCGATAAAAAAATATTTTAATAAAAAAAGTGCACGTAAAGAGTGTTCTAATCATTGATGAATTAATATTTTAGGTAACTTCTTATGACTTTAATCATATTATGATGATACCATCTTGATTAGCGAAAGAATCATTCACTAGTAAAACATGCAGTAGTTTTGTGTTTTTAGAATCTTATCAAAGATTATAATACTCTTAACGTGTATTTTCGTTTATTAAAATGGTTCATAACTTTCATATTTATCGATTGATTTTTTTGAAAATTGAAAGGGTTCTTCCTCTAAACACTGAACACACTGAAAACACTTCAAGTTTAATAAAATCGAACCCGTTCTTCAATTATTGTGCTTAAAAAAATATGGCAAATGGAAAGACGGACGGACAAACGGACAAATCGACAAAACTTGAACAGTATATCAGTGTTAGATAACTGAAATGCATCTACTGGAATCTGCAAATTGTTTTTCTCCGTTTGTAATATCATTTTGAAACTTACATATCTTTCCACATTGTCAAACTATAAATTTAAGAGGAATGCTATTGAAAGGGACATAATATGAATAGTACGAAAGTGATATATAGGGACAAGAAATAACAATAAATTATATTAATTATTTATTTCAATACATTTTCTGTCGCGAAAATGAAATATCCAATATAATAAATCATTAATTTGGCCGTTTCCTATTAGTCCGGATCTCTATCGCAGGTTCATAAAACCAGGGTACCAAATATAATTTCTCTTCTGCTTTCTTTTATTAAATTCCAGCAAAATTGGTTTTAAATGAAGGAAGATTCTAACGATCCAGTTTAATTAAGCAATCATCAAAGTCAAAGAAACATTTATAGAGGTAAAATATCGATACCATTCGAGCAAGAGATTTGGGCCGAAAAAGTTTTAAGAAAATACTTTGCAAGTAGAATTTGAACTCTGGACCTTATGAATCCGAATTATTTCCTACGCCGCCGCCGCTACCCTACTCGAGGTCTATAAGTTTCAGCTTTGCAGAAATAAATAAATTTCCATTGCATTTCTGTCCCATTTTCAACAATTCAAGGATGCTCACCGCACCGACGACATCCTTTAGCCATACCGATCATTCCTTCTTTGGGAGATCTAAACTAACAATTTAGCATATTTCCAGCCTTGTAAAGACGGGTATGTTGTAAGAGGCCACTAACTCTTAGCCTACTAGTACCATGTCGTTTAGCAAAGCCAACTTGCTCAAGGGGTTTTTACCAAGGCAAATAATGCGAAAGTTTCGATTAAAGAATATATCATTATTGTACTGACGCGTGATATTAATTAATCTGTAGCTGTCGGGGTCTCGCACACATCTGTTATCCCTTCTTACGTAATGGTACGAGGATTGGCATTTTTTCCCTCAATTTTCACCAATTAACTTAAGTTGAGCGGAAATAATGGTTAGATCGCTAAAAAGATGACTTCATTCTTCGACATTTTCTCCTACATCCCCAAAAGATACAAACAAGTTTTTCACAAGTTTATATAAGAGTCTTTTCTAAAAGTATGTAAAGAATTAGGTATTTGATCAGTTTAGGAATGTCTGACAAATCGTTGATGAATGAGGTGATATTTATTTTCAGCCCCTTAAACGCCTCGACATTAGCTGTTTTACCAGTTTTTAATTTTGCTAAGGCTGCTTCACTTTCTGATTTCACATTATTCATTCTCTAAACGAAAATAATATAATTCTAATAAGTGTAGAGCTTACCGGTAGAATTGTTAATTGTACGTTTTGGACTTAATCGTGTAATCACACTTACTGTTCAGAAGAAGTCCTTGCTATTATTACGACCAGCTTGTGGCTCTGGTATTTTGCAGTCTCTAGAGCAGTATTGCCATCTTGAGCTTTTAAATTTCTTCTAGCTTGTTATAACATCTTAGCTGCTATCCAAGAATATTGTACATTTCTATATATCTTACTTTGTGCTCCTGTTGCTGATGTTCTTCTTATGAGAGATTCCGACATTTGGAACTAAGCGTCTTAGCCTAGTTATTCCCACCTTGATGGCATCAGTACGATGCGCGACGTTTTAGAGGACGTCTTCTTCATCGGTTACCATTCGATTTTCTCCCAACCATTAACAGTTTTATGCTGACTTATCTCCGTTTGTTGTGGCCAAAATATAATAGGATGCAGGAGAATGTGATGCTGGAGCTCACACTTATTGTTTAGAAAATATTTGAAAAATTATACAAAGGTATTTCGTATACCACTCATCCTCGCTTGCTGAAATTAAAGTGGTATTAGCTACAAATATCAAGCTAGAAATTTTAGTTCTTCCTGTAGCTGCTCCACACCATGTAGAGAGTTGAATTCGCTTATATAATGATTTTATTTATCTTATGTATAAGTTACACCTCTGACGGGTAGTTGTAATGATAGCTATTGCTGTTTTTTGTTTAATATCCTATATGGCTTTTGTTAATTGATTGTTTCTTTTATTCTATTCTGTTGTAAATACTAGTACTTCGATATATTGATAGTATCCTGTTAAAAGTTTATTTTTAGGCGAAGAGTCCATCAAATGCATATAATAATATATTTGTAATTTCACAAAATAATCAAGCTATTTGTTGTTCATTTACACTAGGAGAAAATAATAAACAATGAGTTCTCATGGACTCGTTATATTTATAAGTAAGAAAAAATAAACTCATTTATCTATCATAGAATCTTTTGACTTTTAAGTACTTTATTGTTTTAAGGATTTTAATATAGGAATTATAACTTTTTCTTGTTTATATTTCTTAACTTTGTATCGAATATTTTCATTAGAGTAACGTTGACGTACTTTTTCGGCCTCTTTGATCTATCCGCACTTCATTGAACGCACTTTATTCTTTATAGTTCTCTTGATTCATTATGGAACTTAACTCTGCTGTTCATCTCTTAACAGTTGACGTCTGGGCCGATTTTATGTGACTCACGTGTGTATACAATACACTTGTTATTTTTCGTTTGTTTCCTTTTAACTTATACCAATTTACTAATAGTTTTCATTTGATGTCATGTTGACACAATAAACTTCTTCGAATGGAGCAACGGCCAATAAAATTAATGGATTTCAATTTTATTGTGCCAATATTTCATAAAATTCGTCATATATCCGGTCGTTTGTATTTTCTGGCTTTTGGCTTTCAGCGGTACAGAATTAGTGGCGATCCGCGATATACGCCGACACAACAGGTAATATTCGCTCTGCTCGACATATGTCAACAAATTCCAACTGTGGCAAATTAATAGGACTTTCTTTCATGTCTCAAGAATCTGCAACTGCTTTGGTTGTCGATATAGACATGTGAAATTTACATAAAATATGTTTATAGCTGTATAATAGTAAACATTTTGTTGACTTTTATTTACTAATCGAATGCCTAAGGAATCACTACTTCCACATCCAGATTCCCCTTCCAAGTCTCTTTAAAGGTAAACTTGACTATATTTGCACTTTAGTATGCGGAAGTAATTGGTTATAGAAGTTCAATAATATTAGGGGCAGATGTCATAGAAAAATTTACAGAAGTTGCAATTTAGCAAGCTGCGTTAATACATTGAAAATTAACTTGGCTACTAACTTTCAAGCCTGAGATGATATCTACAAAATCTGCAAAATGTACAGGGAATAGAAATAAAGAAAGGGTATCAAAATTAATCAAAGACAAAAGTTTTACAAAACGAGGCTACGCATCGGTCGGCGTCGAGACGTAACAATGCAAGAACATGAATTTAGATATCAAAATTAATCAAGTACAAGGTTTACAGAAACAACGCAAGGCGTCGGTCGGCGTCAAGACGTGAAGATACAAAAATATGAATGTAGGTATCAAAATTTATCAAATTCAGAAGTCTTACAAAAACAGCGCTAGGCGTCGGTCGGCGTCGAGACGAAAGAATGGAAGAATATGAATTTAGGTATCAAAATTTGTCAAATTCAGAAGTCTTACAAAAACAGCGCTAGGCATCGGTCGGCGTCGAGACGAAAGAATGGAAGAATATGAATCTAGGTATCAAAATTTATCAAATTCAAAAGTTTTACAACAACGACGCTAGGAGTCGGTCGGCGCCAAGGCGTAAAAATGCAAGAACTTATATTTAGATATCAAAGTTTATCAAATACACAAATTATGCAAAAACGACGCTAGGCGTTGGTCGGCTTCGAGACGTAAAAATGCAAGAATATGAATCTAGAAATCAAAATTTATCAAATACACAAGTTTTATAAAAACGGCGTCGTCGGTCAGCGTCGAGACGTAAAAATGCAAGAATATGATTCTAGGTATCAAAATTTATGAAATTCAAAAGCAAATTTGGATCTTTCAAAAAGTATGCGATGTGTCCAAAAAACGGCCGAATTTCCAAGCGTTACACAAATCGCTACTGGACCCCCGTATTACCGTTACATCTTCGATATGTTGAACATTATTATATTAAAAATTAAGGCATTGGTTTCTAGCACATACATCAAAAATTAAGTTTCTGGACTCTTGCTTGCTTGCTCTACTGATTTTCCCAATTACAATTACCCCCTCCACCCCTTCAACAAAAAATACATACGTGTACCAACTTTCAAGTGAATATCTCAATTTTAATTTATCAACCCCTTTAAAATGGAGTAGGGGTGGTGGGGGTTGAAAAATATTATACAAAAATCAGAGGCCTTGACTTCTAGGACATACACCGAATTTCAAATATCTGTACTCTTACCAGCTTGCTTTCCATATTTTCCCCTTATTTATCCCTATTTAACCCCCGACCCTTCAACGCAATAATCCAGAAATATAAACTAGTTCCAGATGTCATTATAATATATGCGCATACTAAATTTCAAGTCAATATCTCAATTCTCTGTTATCAACCCCTTTAATGATGGAGTGGGGGTGGCGGAGTGATGGCAAATATCATCAAAAAATTTGAGGCCGTGACTTCTAGTACATATACGTCTAATTTCAAGTTTCTGTACTCTTACCAGTTTGTTTTACTTATTTCCCCCTATTTACCCCCCAACCCTTCACCGGATATGTTGAAAACACTAGCCAGTTCCCGATCTCATTACAATATATACGTATACAAAATTTCAAGTCGATATCTTAAACCGTTCTGGAGAAAACGTGCGGACAAAAGAAAACTTACAGACTGACAGACAGACAGACAGACATACAGACAGAAATTATTTTTTCGCTCAATTTTAAAATCTCGACGTTTCATGACATTCTAAATCTATTTGAAGAATAAAAAATTTTGAAATTTTTTTTACGATTACTATACTTCCGATCCACTACGTGGATGTGGAAGTAAAACTAAATAATTTTTACGAATTGGTTTATCGAATTTACAACTGAATAATACATTTGAACTTCACCGAGCCTCTCAATGCAAATTCTCTAATTTAATACAATCAACGTTTAAGCAAATAAACTTTCTAAGATATTAACGTTTAGTCTATTGGCTATTAGAAAATAAATATTTCAGATCAATTCAGATTTTCATATTATTTTTGAGATGATACTGTGCTCCTCTCCTCACAGTCGGGCATTTTCTACAGAAAAATAACTTAATGTACCTATGTAGTTTTTCGATGAAATCTTTTCCGAATAGTTATGCATTCTATTATTTATTGTTGTTTTTTAACTCTATTGCAGAAAAACTTCCACAAAAGTACACAGGGGAGTATATAATTTTAACAAACGATATGAGTCTAAAGCGAACAAAAAACTCTTATGTTGATATTCATATAAAATATCGATCAAGTTCAATTCTTAGCTCCTTGATAGTTAAGTCTACGTATCAACACTGTGACGTAATATATTGAATTCTTTCATAAGTATAAAACTAATTTTCATTTAGAATTATTTGTATTAATTTTATTTATATTGGACTAATTAATTGTTTTAGTTCAGTTCGAAGGCAGCGACGACCATTCAGGCTTTTGATGCTACAATATATTTTTGGATCATGAACAAAAAAGAATCTTTCATAGGTTCGCTCCTTAATTAAATCAGTAATAAAGAGTAACTAAGAACTGTCCTAAATCTGATTCCTGAAAGACACATGAGAAATAAAATAAGAAGACAGTTACAAGTATAAGATTTCCATATTAAAATAATGAAATTCCAACGCAAAAAGAAGTTTTTTTTCAGTAAAGTTGAATTATCTGTCTTAGACAGAGGAAGAACTCTTTATTAATAAAAAAATCAATCGGAAAATATGTAAGTTGTGAACCATTTTATTTAAAAAAATGCACGTAAAGAGCGTTGTATACATTTTAGGCAATTGCTTGTGGCTTCAATCACATCCCGATGATATCTTGATTATCAAAATTCACTAGTATAATATGTAGTACATTGTGTTTATAGAATATCATCAAAGATTATGATACTCTTCACGTGTACCTTCTCTTATTAAAATGGATCATAACTTTCATATTTATCGATTGATTTTTTCAACATTGAAAGGGTTCTTCCTCTAGCTAACACTGATATACCGTTCAAATTTTAATAAAACAGGATTTCCGTCCTTAAATTATTGTACATCAAAAAAATGGTACAATTTTCTCAAAATCATGGACATGTTGCTGACTTTAATGTTTATAGTTTATAGGCAAAAATTAAATAGATAGAGAAGTGACAAAAACATATACAATGTATTTTATAAAAAATAAAATTTACCTCTGATTCAGAATTAAATTAGTTTTTCATTTCCTTGCTTTCAAATAATTCACTCAGTTACTCCGGAATTATCTGCTGGTAAGCGTCAGGATTATTCTTTTTATTTACAGAGCTTGATTTCTTGGTCTAAAATTTAAGTATAGTTTATGTTTGAGAAAGGACAAATTGGGTTACAAAGTTGGCAACTTGACCAAAAGCTGTTCCCAGTGGTCTCTCTTACAAGGAAATATTTATTCAGCTAATTACAAATCGGAGTTTTATAAATCGTGCAAAATGTTATGGCGTCAATGAAATCATTATATAAAGTTATTTTAAAGGACTCGGTATTCATAGACGAGAATACTATTCTATTCAACAGTTGTGTAGTAAATTTTCGTTCAAATGAATAGAGTATTTCAGTGTTTAATTTAAAATAGAAGCTTTCAGCTCGCTATTATCAAATATTTTCTGATGAAGCGATACTGGGCGGCGCGGCGATTTAATCAATTAATTATTCTTTTAGTCAAGTTTTCCTATTGCCGACATATTCAAAATGTGCTATTTATATTATTTACTCCTTACTTACCAATACGAAGAGAATGTTTGTGGTTGTATTTGAAACTCGGTACCCTGTATATAATTATTATGCTAATTATTTATAATCTTCTGTATATAAAATTTAGAATATTTTCCTACAGGATTCTTGACTGTTCTAAACATTTTCATACGAATATATTTCTTAGCGAAGCGATGTTTATAATTCCAATCAAATGGCAATCGGGCAATGATAAGGGTGGTTAACAACAGCAAGGGAATGATATAGGGAATGATTAGTTTCAGAACAAAGTTAGTAGGCGTGTTGTCTGTCATCTGTAAAATTCTTAGCGACAAGTCGCGTGATTCCTCTATCCATGGGGGACTCTTGCTTGTGTGATGCCGAATAAGTGTCTCTAGAGGTTACAATGACGGAAGAATTGTCACGATTATAAAGAAATGAGAAAAGTCATAATCTGGAAAGTACTAAATGTTTTACTTGTAGTGATTTTAGTTTTGTACATGATTTTACTGCATGTGTAGAGGTAACAATTACCTGATTTTAAGTTAAATATATTCTTGCCTAATTGTATAATAATAATACTTTATTAATCCAATAGATCAAACAATATGGATATAGGACAGGTCGAAAATAAAGTATATTAATAGTGATCATTTACACATAATAATACGAAGAGTAAAAAATTAAAGAACTAGACATTTATTTACACTATAAAAGTCATTAGTAAGTAATAGAAGTAACAGAAATTACACATTTTTTTAAACTACAACTTTTTATGCTTGTATCTAATTTATTATAAAGAGCCGTACCGACATAGTAAGGATTAGATTTACAAAGTTCTAATTTATGAAGTGAGTGCTGCAAATTCTCTCCATAACGTGTATTGTATTCATGGCATATATTCTGAAAGGTAAATGTGTTCAAATTCTTTTTTTTACAAAAGTTAACACGTCAAGTATATACAAACACGGTAAAGTTAATATATTATTGCGAAGTAAATATCTGTTTTCAAGAATCTCGACATTGTAATACACACACAAAACGTAAGGCTCTTTTTTGCAGCACAAAGACACCATACGACTAGCTGTGCTTGCATAAACCCAAAAAATCACTCCATATCAAATAATTAGAATTTTAAATCGACAGTAACATTGTCGAGCGCGAGCCCCTTGGGAAACTCTAATATTAATATGAAAACTTATTGCATTGACCACGTAACCCATAACGCTCCCTTTTTTAAGTAAAGTATCATCATAGAGTAAAATCACCCAGTAAGCGAGCTCTATAATTTGAAAAAAGACAATTCATATCCAATTTTATGATGCCAAAAGTTAAAAATTTAAGATGACGACGAATTCAATATGGCTGCCTTAATTGTAAAATCCTTGCAAAAGTGCGTGAAATTTGGTACATTTTTGTGACCATTTTTCTGAAGGAGGTTCAGTTCTTCCGAAACACAACAAAAGTGACTTTCGGCTAATAAATATTATCCACATAAAAATATGAAAAAGCAGCACATACAGCAATTTAAAAAGACATCGTCGACTCAAGAGACACAAAGATAGACCACAGGCCGATATTATAATATATTTGAGACGTTGGCATTTTTTCTTCTAAAATTCTTTTGTCTAGGTTAAAGAGTTACGTTAAACTTACTTCTATTAAATAGATCAATCTGATACTTATTTAATTTATCGTTTTTTATATTAAACTTTGGGCATTTAGTGCATGAAAGTTATCTGCCATTATACCCAAAATAATATTTTATAATTAAAATTAAAAATATGCTTTCTTTAATTCCATAATTATTCTCAAAAAAATTCTCTTAGCTACACTATTCGATTTATATTGAATTATATATAAGTACATTTTGTAAGGTGAGATAAAGACTAGCTGACAAGACGAGCAAGGACAAATGTAGCATCTTTATGCATTATTTAGCGTTAATATGCCCTTTGTGGTTATCCAAAGGCGAAGATAAAAAGAAACATAACCAAGCTCTACTTTTCAGCGCTGTATGTCCCCTAAGAAACCCTAACATGAGTCTGACAGCAGACTTCACGACCGTCACCACTTTTCATGTTCCTTTTCAGACTTTACGCGACGTGACGTTAAAATATTTTCTTTGAAACTATTCTCGGTATGCGCGATTTTTAACTAAAATTCAAATATCTTTCAATCGGAACTCATTCCGATGAACGTTACACATTACGACAATCGTTTCAAAACCTAATAATGTGTTAAAACAATATTAAGAGAAGAATTCGTAAATATTTGTGTGAAATAATGATAACAAAATTATATGGGCCATAGACCTATACTTAAGTTTTCTGGTACAAACAAACGTATAAACAAATAATTGATTTGTTAGTGGGTTTAGTTTAACTTGCGATTTTGTTTGTTTTCAGTTATTTGTTAAAAATAATTGATTTTCAGACCTTACTATAATAGGCTTTTGACTATGTACAAAAAAGAGAGGAAGTAACGAAACTGATAAAATCACAAGATGCTATTAATTTAAGGGTGCATTTTTGAGAACGGGGTGAAAATGGCGGTTTCTTGGTTTGTTTAATATAATTCAAAAACTAAGCGGAATTTGAAAAAATTGCAAGAATACTTTTTTGCAGAAAGTTGAATTTCCCAACGAAATAGCTGAGACCTTGAGAAAAGAATTTTTTATTTGAAATATAAACAGATTATTTTCGAATAAACGCAAAAAGTCGCGATTATTTTTTGCGTTTTTCTTTATAACTTTTTCTGAACACAGACAGGTATAGGGTTTGCTTCATAGAAAATAAAGAAGAGATTTCAACATTAAAATGAGCTTTGAAAAAGGTTCTAGGAAGAAAATTGATTGAGATATTGCCGTTCAAGTTTAATTGGTTATTGTTTTTCGATTTTTTACCGCTGTCGCTTATTTCCCACTTGCAGTCAATTTTCAATGATAAACTTTATTTTTATAACGCAATTTTAATATTATTGAGTGATAAATAATATGTTTTATTTTAATTTGTAAAATGTAATAATTGTTGCAAATAAAAAAAAAGAATAAAACAAAGAATAATTTTTTGGGTTTCTTGTACATGAAGTTAAGCCGATGTCTCACAATAAAATTGTAGTTGTCGATTTGATTGATTGATTGATTGATTTGCCAGCGTATGGTGGGCATTGCTGCCAATTCCGGGCATCCATGGAGGTTCGTTCCAACACGCAGCTCGGTCGTCCGTCGAATACGCCCAACGGACGGCCAAACCGCGTGCCGGAACCAAATCTCAGATGTTTTATATACCGCCGGACCAGCTGCATACGCCGGGTTGGACATTGGACATGCTTGTTGTCAGCAGCGAGAGCCGAATGATGCATTGGGTGGGAATATAGGATGGGAAGTGTAGGTGTTTGAGAGATGCTTCTTTTAAGTTTCCGTGCTTCTAATAAGTTTCCATTTGTCATCATCGGCTGGGGTGTGGTGCAGTTGTTTGCGAGATGATTCTTTTCAGTTTCCATGCTTCTTTTAAGTTTCCATCTTTCGTCATCTCCTTATTTGTCTTCCTCTAAGTTTTCTGCTTCTTGTGTCTCTGAATTTAGCAGCTTTCATTTTTTATTTTATTTTCCTATTTTTTCCCTTTTTTCCCTTTCTTCTTTTTTAATTTATTAACCGCTCCACAGGTAAATAACCATCTACGGTGGAGTTGCTGGGGAAGGCCCTATCACGCGGTAACATTATTATTATTATCACCATTATTATTATTTTTTGCGCGTTATGATAAAAAAGGTCCGAAGGGATAGTTTACTCACCCTGTATGTCGTTTCCTTGAAACAATCGGTTTCAATTTTGGGCAGTTTTTTCATTTCATCACCTATATATTATGTTTAATATCTTTTCAATGGCCGCTTCTTTGAGACAATCGATTTCAATTTCCGTCTTCCAAATTAATAATAAAATATTACGTTTTGAATCAATTAATCTAGCTGATAAAAATTAAGATGATAAAGATCAGATAGAAAGATGGAATAGAATAATATCAATTAAAGATAAAAATAAATAAATAATAGCTTATCTGTCTTTCTGCAGCGTCTTGTGATTGCTGTTTTATTTTATTTCCTTTCCTTTTCTTTCTTTGGTTGAGTTAATATTGTCCCATTTAAAAACTTTCCACTGTATACAATAACTTTAGGTCACAACACAGCTATATTGCTTTGTAAACATATGCATCTTGACACTGACTATGCTATTATTTATTGCCCATGAACCATTTGAAAATAAATTTCTTCATCTACGTCTGCATCGATGTCATTTTCAGACCTGTCTGATACATTTGCGTTTTCGTAGTTGACTCCTGTGCATTCTTTGCAGAGAATGGAGCATTTAACACCCAACTTCCTTTCCTGCAACTACAGCTTCCACGGCAGCCTTTCAAGCCTCCACAAACTATCCGTTCGAGCAAAGTCTGTGGTGCAGGAGGAAGTTGTGTGTTATTTATTTATTTTCTTTTGCAACAAAAATTTAATTTTACAACTTAGAACACAGGTTTAGTGTTATCCAATAACTTTAAAATTGCATTGTGTTCAATAGACATAACAATTTTACGTTGATAATTTTAAAAAGGGTATATATGCGACGGTGGTAAAATATCTACAAAAAATAGCCAACTTTGAACGGAAATATCAGTAAATGTTCTTCGTAGAACCTCTTAATTGTTGAAATCTCTACTGTATCTTCTCGAAAGCAATACCTATCCCTATCTATAAGGATCCTATCTATAACGATAATAATAATAATAATGCTCAGAAACTAGTTACAAACAGAAATGTAAAAAAAGTTATTGCCATTTTTTGCAGTTTTTCTTTTTTACGTCTCACATAGAATGGTTTTTTCAATTTTCTACAAGAAAATACTCTCTAAATTTTTTCGAACTCCGCTTAGTTTTTGAGTTATATTACAAAAACCAAAAAACCACCCTTTCCACCCCGTTTTCAAAACTGCACCCCTAAATTTAATAGCATCAGGTGATTTTAAAAATAATTGATCTTCAGGTCCATAGACTATAATTATGTTATGGCAAGCGTTCTCTGTGAGAATATTTTCGAGTTACATCTGATACCCTACCAGCTTGATATACTTATTTTCCCCTAATTACTCCTATTTAACCCTCAACCCTTCAACGGAATCATCTCAAAATATAATCTAGTTCCAGATGTCGTTATAATACATACGTGTACCAAATTTCAAGTGAATATTTCAATTTTATTTTATCAACCCCTTTAATAATGGAGTAGGGATGGTGGGGGGTTGAAAAATATTATAAAAAATCTGAGGCCTTGGCTTCTAGTACATGCACCGAATTTCAAGTTTCTATACTCATACCAGCTTGCTTTACTTATTTTCCCCTATTTAACCCTATTTAACTCCCAACCCTTCAACGGAAGCTTCTCAAAATATAATCTAGTTCCATCTGATACCCTACCAGCTTGATATACTTATTTTCCCCTAATTACTCCTATTTAACCCTCAACCCTTCAACGGAATCATCTCAAAATATAATCTAGTTCCAGATGTCGTTATAATACATACCGTGTACCAAATTTCAAGTGAATATTTCAGTTTTATTTTATCAACCCCTTTAATAATGGAGTAGGGGTAGTGGGGGGTTGAAAAATATTATAAAAAAATCTGAGGCCTTGGCTTCTAGTACATCGGTCCATGTACTATTTCAAGTTTCTGTACTCTTACCAGCTTGCTTTACATATTTCCCCATATTTACCCCTATTTACTCCCCAACCCTTCACCGGATATCTTCAAAAAACAATCCAGTTCCAGATCTCGTTATAATATATACGTGTACAAAATTTCAAATCAATATCTTAAACCGTTCCGGAGAAAGCGTGCGGACAAAAAAAAAAGTTACACAGACAGATCGACAGACAGACCAGACCGACACACAGAAAATTTTTTTTCGCTCAAATTTAAAATCTCGACGTTTCATGACATTCTAAACCCATTTCAAGAAAAAAAAAATTTTGAAAATTTGTTTACGATTACTATCTTCCAATCCACTACGTGAATGTGGAAGTAATTTAATCGTCTTTAAAAAACAGACACTAAAAATAATGAAACAAAATTTCACCGTTACCAACATTCATACACATGATTCGAATTGAGAACTTCCTTGTGTACAAAATTTTTTAAAGTTCGTAAAACATATATTACTATCTAAAATTATTGTTAATTCTAAAACACCTGATGCAGGTTTCTCTTTGAAAATATATTTCCATCTATTCACTCCATTCTAAACGTAATTCCTTTCATTTATTCCTTCTGTAACAAATCACATTGCTATCTGATGAATTATCATAGCACTAAAAAGCGATAATCAGATTTCCGATAATATTGTACAAAGCTACCGAAATAATACGCATTAAAATCACAGACGGATTACGAAGCAACCTCTTTGAACCTATTACGCTTGAGGAAACACATAGAGGGCGTTGAAACAACCACCAAGGGTACGCGCCGCGCTACTCCATTGTTTGAATACACTCAATTAGTGAACAGCATAAGTTTTATGACACAACCCCACAATTCCTTTTACTTTGCAAATTAAACAGCGTTCAAGTAGATTTTACAAATTGACTGATTCCCACCAATGAAAGCATAAATGTCATCGTGGAATTTATTTAATTTAGTAAAATCGTCTAACTGCTCAAAAGAGTGTTTATCATTACAGCAACAAATATTACTACACGCTTCCTTACCAATTTGCGTCGATATTTTCACAACGTGCAACTATATTATTTTTTATACTGCTCTTTCCGACTTACATAAATAGTCCAGTTAACGGAGCGCTAAAATGACCAAAATCTCTAATTTGAGTGCCAATAAGTGGACTTTGATGAAACATTGTGCAATGTGTTTGTAATGACAATAATAAAAAAGTTGAATAAAAGATTAGAGTAGGACTTTCCTCTTTATTTATAATAATCGGAATGTATTATTAGAAAGTAAACCTAATAACTCTCGGTCAATAAAATATACAGAGTGGTCATCCGATAGTAAAAATTCAAGGTTAAATAAAAGGTGCCAAATATGTGGAAGACTTGCGTAAATACCTTTACCAATTTCCACCATGGTTGAATTATTTATTAGGAAGACCACCTTGTATATTTTTCAATAAAACTATAATATTTGTCTTCCTTCCCAAATGTGTTAACTATATGCCAAATATTGCTGCCATCTGTCAGATTTTTAGTTCCATATCCACGTAGTGGAGTGCAAGTATAGTAGTGGTTAAAGAAATTTCAATTTTTATTCTTGAAATAGGCTTAGAATGTCACGAAACGTGGAAATTTTAAATTTGGGCAAAAAGAAAATTTCCCATCATCGATTCTACAGTAGTGGTAAAAATTAAAAAAATAGGTTTAAAATGTCATGAAACGTGGAAATTTTAGAGCAAAATATTTTTCCCATCATCTATTCTATAGTAGTGTATAAATATTAAAAAATAATTTTTAATAGGTTTAGAATGTCATGAAACGTGGACATTTTAAATTTGGGCAAAAAATTTTTTCCGTCATCTATTCTGGGATCTATTCTATAGCACTTCTATAAAGTAATAAAATATAGGTAATATAGGTGAAAAAAAAATCAAAAATTTTTTTTTCTATTGTCAAAAATATTTTTTCTGAAATAGGTTCAGAATGTCATGAAACGTGGAAATTTTAAATTTGACCAAAAAGATTTTTTTTCAATTATTCTAGTAAGTAGTAAAAAAAATATTTTCAATTTTTTTTTGAATTTTTTTTTCTGAAATAGATTTAGAATAGAATGTCATGAAACGTGGAAATTTCAAAGAGCAAAAAATGTTTCTCCATCTATTCTATAGTAGTGGTAAAAAAAATTTCAAAACATTTTTCTTTGAAAATATTTTCAAAAAATTCTTTTAGATTTTTTTTTTAATTATTGTGATGAAAACAAATTCAAATAAGTTTAGAATGTCATGGAAGGTGGGAAATTTTATTTCTGAGACAAAAAAAATATTTCCATCTATTCTATAGTAGTGGTAAAAAAAAAATATTTTTGAATGTTTTTTTTTTATGGGCTTAGAATGTCATGAAACGTGAAAATTTAAAATTTGAGCAAAAAAAAATGTTTCCCTTCTGGTGAATATTTTGAAAACATTTTGAAAATTCTCTTTCCCCGAAATAGGTTCAGAATGAAACATATTCTTTATAGGATTTTGCAAGCAGTGGAAAGAAAAGTTATCTATGAGAACTAAAGGAAAAACTAGATATAAAAATATTAATGAAATCTTTGCTTTCTTTCGATAACCTGACTTCTGGTTATGCTAACAAGTAAAAATTCTTATTGCCATTCTCATTTTAACACTAGCATCCAACCTAGTCCCCTACGGCTAAGCAGGCTAAACTAGTATCTACATGATCCCCTACGATATGTAAATTCAGTTAAAAATGAAAAGCCACAATAAGGACGAAAAGCGTTTTAAAGGCTAAGCATTTCCAAGAAACTGAATGAGATTTTATGAAAATGAAATTCATTAGAATGAAAACAAATTTTTAAAGACAAGGTACGTAAATAAATTAATTTCAGGCCTTTGTTCTCATTTTTAACTGAATTTACATATCGTAGGGGATCATGTAGATACTAGTTTAGCCTGCTTAGCCGTAGGGGACTAGGTTGGATGCCAGTGTTAAAATGAGAATGGCAATAAGAATTTTTACTTGTTAGCATAACCAGAAGTCAGGTTATCGAAAGAATGCAAAGATTTCATTAATATTTTTATATATAGTTTTTCCTTTAATTCTCATATATAGCTTTTCTTTGCACTGTTTACAAAATCCTATAAAGAATATGTTTCATTACTATAAGCAAACAAATAATAAATAATTCACTTTTAAGGTTCAGAACGTCATGAAACATAGAAATTTGAAATTTGAGTGAAAAAAAATGTTTTCATTATCTATTCGCTTTAGACGGTCCACTCTGTATATTTTCCAGTGAACGTCTAACCATTTCTTCGCCGGCAGTAGCGTCAGCTTCTCACCAAATTTGACTTATCCGTTAAGTAATTTTTTTACTGAATGCACGAACAGACAGACAGATTAGCGGAAAAAACCTGTATTTTCGTAATCTACATGATCTGAAACGTGAAAATCCGAAAAAATCTCGGTGGGTGATTTTTTCTCGAATGCAATACTTCGGTATGCGAGGGAAGTAAAAACAATATATTTACCTTTTTTGGTCCAAAATAAGATGTTTTTACGCTTGTGAATTTTTTCGAAAAATTCATATTTTTCGAGATATGGCCACTCCAAAATTCCTAAAATTGGGGGAGGGGAAATGTAAAAGTTGAAAAATACCGGTTAAAAATATGTAATTTAAAAATTCGAAGGCGTATGCATTGAGGCCTTCTAAAAATTTTCCATCTCTTGGAATTTTTTTGTAACTTGCTAATTTTCCGAGTTTTTCTCACGAACAGTGTAGTTATTTTTGGAACATTAAAAAATACATGAAAATTCGAAAAATTATTTACATATTATTATAAAAAAATATCGAACCTATATAGTTATACTTACCATTTTTAAAGTTGCAATATATTTAATTTTTAAGTTGAAAATGTACAAGAAATCGTGAATGACTGCCTGTAACTCGGAAAATTAGCAAACCACAAAAGACTTACAAGAGACAGAAAATATTTAGAAGGCATCAATACATACGTGTGAATTTTTTCAGATTTTTAAATTACATGTTTTTAAAGAAAGGTGTAGTTTTTCATGTTTCTCCTTAAGAATTCGAGAAAAATGCACTTTACGGAAAAGTTGCAAATAAAAAAAGGATTGTGTTTCGATGATATATTCACCTTAATTTTTTTTTTGATTTTCTTTCAACTGTTTCATTTCCCCTCCCCCCACTTTTAACAATTTTCGAGTGGCCGTATCTCAAAAAATATGCATTTTTCGAAACGAATCACAAGAGTAAAAACATCTTATTTCGGGTCAAAAAAGGTAAATATATTGTTTCATTTTTGACCTAATTCTACAAGTGGTAATTTAATGAACACTCAAAAACTTCATTAGTAAGTATTTTTCAAAGCATCATCTATTAGCAACAAGCAGCAATGCCCAACATTATTTTTGAAACCATTTACCTACGTGCCTACAGATTGTATTATTTTATTAGTAAGCTATGGCAATGTGTCAAAACGTAATTCTGATTTGAAGCATCAAAATTTGTGGGATTTCAACGCCAACGTTATTTACAATAATTTTACATATTAGATACTCAAAAAGAGTAATATAATTAATAAATGGATACTGACAGTGAAAACGAGATTTTTTTGACACCGCCAGAGATAAATTAAGCTGCAAAAATCGCCTCATTAAACTTGTTTCCCGAAAAATCGGAAAAATTATTTATGATGACATGAATCTTTCTTAAATAGGAGAAATGAAGGTGAATTAAATAAATATTAAATATTTAATAGTCGTGGACAAAGTATAGTATCCTACTATTTATTAATATTTAGTACTTTTAATTTTTTGGAGTAATTTGTCATAATATTTGACTAACTAATTCGTAAATGTAGCAAACAATGTAAACAAATAAATAAACGTATAAATATGTGATAATGGTATTATTTAAATCCCAACAATTGTCTCATTAGATTTAAGAATACATATTGCATATTGCATTAAATCGCCCCTCTTGTACACCCTCCATCCATCCCTGTTCAATCGTTTGTATATTATGTTATTTTAGACTTTAACAAGGGTTTCTACTTGACATCAAAGGGGAAAGAGAAGGCAAATAAAACATTTGTAAATATTAGTGTACATGTAAGCTGCGGTCATGTGAGTGTATTAAAACCTCCCTTTGTACTTATATTATTGTGGTATAATATTAATTAAATGTTGCTGAAAGTAAATTAGTCCTTGTTGATATAAAAAAAATATAATGTAAACACAAATACTTGCCTTTATGTTTACCAAAAATACTAATTCCATAAATATGGCTGATGCTAAAGCTAAAAGTCATGTAAATATTGATACAGGAAATGTCAATTACAGTTAGAGAAATATTTTCTTGATTTAACAGTAGAAACAAATAGATGGTCTTCAAACTGTTGAAAACCTTTGTATATTTTTATTTAAATATTCGGCTAATAAATGAAAAAGAACCGGTCATGTTATTAGGAAATAACTCAATCCCAGACTAGATCGAGGCCGCTATTTCGTAAATTCATTTATTCTGGTATATACTCTAACAATTTTCAAAACGCTTCTATACATTATTGGCCAGGCAACTATTACAAAGCTGATTGTAATGCGAAAAGTGAAATAAGTTAATACAAATCATTGACAATAAACAAACGCAGTTAAAATTGACGTTAATGCCAAGATTATAACTTTGTAATAAAGAGCGGGTAGGACCACCTTGCTTAGCCCACCGTCTAATCAAAGATTACAGAATTAACAAGATAGGACAGCCGGCGAAAAACATTTTATCTTTTAGCAATGGCGCCATTGGCCTCGACCATTAAATTGAAGTTACCGCACAGTTGCCACAATGTGACAATCAGACGGAGAAGGTTACATTAAAGAGAGAGGCCAATAGTGAAAAATCGACAACACTGTCCTAATAGAACGATCAAACTCATGTTTGTTCATTGACAGAATAATTTTGAATTTTTTTTTCTATAAAATGAAGAAAAAACAGACACATGCGGCTGTCATCGAGGTCTACACGTGCCGTAGCACTTGCCGATTCTAATGAGCCAACCTGTCTTTTAGTAAGCTTGATCAAATTCATTTCATGGGTATCACACAAATTCCGAAACCGTTAACGTTGGATGTCGTGTCCCTTTAAATTGGAGTTCACAACTGTCTGCGTCTGTTTCGTCTTCTCCATCTGACTGTCCTATTTTGTTATTCCTCTAATCTTTGGCCTAAGCGTAAAGTGGGGAGTGGTGAGGCAGATCCATGTATAGACACAGTTCTGTCGTTACCGTCAGTATGCTTCTGCTAAATACTGCTAAATACACCTTGCATTTAGAATTTTGTAAGAAAGTCTTAGGAATTTCTGATTTTTTGGAATTATTTCAGATATTACAATGCACGAAAGTAGTTACACTTGTTTTGGTATTAATTAAATAATTCGCCGATCTGATAAGAAATAATTATATTATTCTAAATAAATCAACATACATTCTAAATCGGAATAATGAAAAATAAATTTATTTTAGCTACAGTTCGTATTTGTAATAATCAGAATGCAGGTTATCGAACGAATGCAAAGATTTGAATTAATATTTCTACACATAGTTTTTCTTTTTACAAGCTTTGATTTAACATGCAATGTTAGTGTGGTAGTTTGTTTAGGTCAAATCTTGCAAGCTGAATTAGAACCACTTCCTCTTATCCTACGTAGTTGAATTTTTACACGTTGATTCAGTTTGGATGACAATGCATTTTTATGATATGGATGACCTTATTCTACACCCAGGATATACAATGTGCTCGATTAAGTGTGGAACCAATGGAAACTTCTCTTTTAGTTGCATAAGAAAAGTTTAGATACCGTCAAAAGTTATTGCATATCCGATAACCATTTCGGGTGTACTTAGAATGGCTTGAAGTTAAATAGTATACAGGTTAGGGCAAAAAATATTAAAAATGACTCAAGAGTAAAGTGCGCTTATGTCGAAGAACAAATTATACAAACATATTTTTTTAAGGATTTATTTAAAAAAAAAGTACTGAATTTTTTTTTTTTTAATATTCATACACCTGGAAACCAAGAGCTTTGGGGGCAGTCAATTGACCAATGTAACTATGCAATAGTTACTTTGCCCAGCATTAATCTGGAGATAGGTAAATCTCCCGGATGACTTCAATGTAGGTATAATATTACCTATATATAAAAAAGGAGACCAAATGACATGTGACAACTATCGAGGAATCACTCTCCTAAACGTGACGTACAAGGTACTAGTTTACATACTCTAGAATGGCCTAATAGCATAAAGCGAAGATATAATAGACAAATATCAAAGTGGATTTCGTAAAGAAAAGTCAACAATCAACCAAAGAGAGGTGCTAGAAAAGAGCTACGAATACGGGATTGATACCCACCACTTATTCATAAATTTCAGAAGCGCCTACGATAGCATAGATAGAAAGTCACTTTATAATGCCATGATAGAATTATCGAATGTAAAGTTAAGGTCCAAAACAACATGTTAAGATCCTTTCAAACACACACAGGACTACGGCAAGGAGATAGTGTATCATGCTTGTTGTTTAATATAGTGCTGGAAAAAGCCATAAGAGAATCAAGTATAATGATAAGAGGAACTATTATCAACAAGAGCATCCGCGGATGGTATTGATATAATAGCAAGAGCGAAAGGGTTGCTAATACACATTTTCAAAGCATCAGAAGTGGGGTTACAGGATAACATTTCCGAAACAAGGTATCTGAAGTCTCTAATAGTAACAATTTAGCGCCACCCGAAGATCTAGTGATAGAAACATATACATTTGAAGGGGTAAGAGAGTTCATATATCTTGGATCTTAAATAAATGAAAACAATATACTTAGTGCTGAAATCAAGAAAAGAATATATCTGGCTAACAGAGCATACTTTGGGTTAAAAAAGCTTCTGACATCAAGCATAGTAACCAAAGGAACTAAGGTATTGATATATAAAACCCTTATTAAACTTGTCCTCATCTACGCGTCAGAAAGATGGACGATGACAAAAAACGATGAGGAGCTGCTGGGCTGCTTTGATTAAGGTGGCTTGGCCGCCTAGAAAGGATGGATGAAATAGAACCCCCAAAGCAGATATTTCACCAAACACCGGCGAGAACTCGAAAGAGAGGTAGGCGCAGAGCCAAATTCGAGGACCAGGTAGAAGATGGCTTAAGAACGCTGAAAATTAGAAATTGGAGAAAAAAAGCAAGAAATAGGAAAGAATGGAAACTAATCTTGAATCAGGCCACGACCCACCCTCGGTTGTAGAGTCAAAAATGATGATGAACTATGTAATAGTGCTATATGATCGTCTCCAAGACTTTTGGTTTCCAGGTGTATGAATATTTAAAAATTATTTTATACTTTTTAATAGCTTTTTTAAATAAATTCTTTTTCTTAAAAATATTTTTTTTATATATTTTTTTTTAGTTCTCATAGATAGCTTTTCTGCTGTTTACCAACTCCTATAAAGAATATGTTTTATTACAATTATAAGGAAAAATAATTCATTTTTAAACACTGAGACTGAAAAAGAATTACAAATTCAAATTAATACCAAAACTACAGGTTCATGTTCGAATAGATACTTTACAAGCAAAATAAATATATTTTTATTTTCTTACTCGTTGATATCAAATAAAGCGGAATATTTCTTTCGAACGAACGAACGAACGAACGACCGAACGAACAAACGAACGAAAATTATTTCTTACGTTTCGGTTTATTAACCATCTCCGGAGAACTACAAGGATATTTATATGTTATAACTACAAAAAAATATTTGTTTTCTATTTATTGTAGTTCTTTGACGATGGCTAATAAACCGAAATTTAAGACTCGATAATTTGTTAGCAATATTAATTTAACTCAGAAAGTTTAAACTCTCATCAGTTCGAGGTTTTATAAAAAATCCCATTACCCATTTCGACATTTCACTAACGTAAAATAAATTTATTTAGACTGTAATGTCTTAAAATATGTAAAATGTAGTAATTAATGGATGTATCAATGAAATGAATATTTAAAACATCAATAACAAGACATCGTTACAAACGAGAGAAAATACAAGAAACCTCTCGTTTACATAATAATTATTTTTTGTTGAGGTTGAAGATATCAAGAATCAAGTATTTAAGAGTAATGTCTTTTATTTCTGCTTTCATAATTATCTAGAATCACCTGTGGAAACCATATAGTGTTTAAATGGAAATTGAATGGGCGTTCATTTAATGAAATTAATGCCATTAAACCAAGAAGCTCTAACAAATTTATTGAAGAATTTTTATTGATAAATAATTAAAAGCAATCAGGCAAATAAACGACACACGTGATGATCAGAAATAGGCAGATTAACTTTTAGTACAAGTCCTCCGGCTTCTGAAATTGTTTTTAAAATGTACTAGATGAAATGAAGTTTTTTCTTGTCTTGCTTACCGAAGGGATTGTACCTAAAAAAAAAACAGAAGCCCTCGAGATTTGTTCAAATTTTCACATTTCATGGTATGTAGATTGCGAAAATTAAAGGTTTTCATTTTCGTCAGTCAATCAGTCTGTGTGTTGATCTAATATCTGTCTGTCTATCTAGAAAATTGGCTGAGGAGAAAATAATGTTTGGACGGTAGTTGACGACACAGCTAACGAAAAAATACGATATTCTTTTAGTGAATGGACACTTTAAGAAAATAGTGTATGGCAGAGGACAATAATATTTGACATGTAGTTAACAAACTTGCTATGCTGCTAATACCTTTTGGTAAAAAAATATAGAGAGTGGTCACCCGATAGCAAAAATTCAATATTAAATACAAGGTTCAAAATATGGAACGCTTGTGTAAATACCTCTACTTTCCTCCATGGTTGAATTATTTCTTAGGATATTTTTCAATAAAACGATAATAGGTGTCTTCCTTGCCAATTATGTTAACTATATGTCAAATATTATTGCCATCTGTCACATTTTTAGTTGCACATCAACGTAGTGGAGTGGAAGTATAACATAATATTAATTTAAAAAAAAAAAAATAGGTTTAGAACGTTATGAAATGTGGAGAATTTAAATTTGAGCGAAAAAATTTTTTTTTCATTATCTATTCCCTTTAGACGGTCCATATTCTCCAGTGAATGTTTTACAATTTCTTCGCTGACAGTAGCGTCAACTACCTACATCAGATAGACATCAGACCGACAAGCAGACAGGCAGAAATTACAATACCTATATTTTCGTAATCTACATGATCTGAAACGTGAAAATCCGAAGAAAACTCGGAGGGTGATTTTTTCTCGAATACGAAAATTGGGAAGTCGAACCGCTTTCAAAAAAGAACACAAGAAATTATGAAATAATTAAAATTTTTCAAAATTATTTTCCGCCCTTTTGTTCAAATAAGCCCTGCAAGTAACATAATATATCCTGCAGTGACCTTAACCAATTATTTTTTATTTCACATTAGCCTAGATACTAAATTTTGGGGAGACATAATTAATATGAAAATATATTTTATGATCTAACCGTGACGCAAATGGCGATCAAAAACATTTAATTTTTAGTTTTCCGCAACTTTAAACCTGTTCCTAATTAAAATTCTTTCAGTGCATTAGAGTCAAATTATTAGAATTTATATGTATATAATTATCCAATAAATGGTAAGTTCCAGCCAATAAATTTTTATATTGTAACACACAATCAAAAAGGTTTTAACTTATTCTAAATTATCAGTTCTAGATAATTTAATTCAAAGTTATGCTTGTTTAAGAATAGAAATGATACTAATTATTAATTAACTAACGCTTTTAAAATACATCTGAAATTAAGAAATTATATTATACCAAGCGATCAAAATAGAAAAATATCTTATAACATATAACTCCAATTGTAGTCTCGTCACCTTACTTTGATATGTTTAACAATACTATGTTGTTACTTAGGTTTTTGCGGGTGTTGAATGAAGATTTGTTGTGCTTCCGGGTGTTTTCCCGCGTAGTTGATAGGCTCATGTGGGAGCTACGGTTGTCTAAACGACGTTTCGGCAGAATCTCATCTGCCATCATCAGGTTCTCTCTGAAAGCTGCCTACTTCAGTTCAAGCAACGAGTAGGAGCAGCAGTAGGCAGCTTTCAGCGAAAATCTGATGATGTAAGATGAGATTCTGCCGAAATGTCGTTTAGACAACCGTAGCTCCTACAGAAGTCTATCAACTACGCGGGAAAACACCCGGAAGCACAACAACACTTCATAAAACAATACTGTGTCCATAAGGAAAGTAACATTACTCTATGGACTCTCCTTGCTTGCTGAAGGATTTTTCAGCTGATTAAAAATCGTGAAATGCAGTGAGGAATATTCAAAATTAAACTAGAGTAACCGCCATTATACTCTTCGCCTACTGCACTTTTCATGTAACTGCTGCACTTAGCACTTGTAGATGTTATTAGTTTTAGACATTTTTAATTTTATGATTCCAATTTAATCATTTTTTTCCTCAGATTATTGGCCCCAATTTAATAATTGTTAATATAAAGTGAAGTTTGAGGGTTTGAACCCGCGATTTTTCCACTGTGAGTTGAAAGCTTGAAACACTAAACCACGACCTGCTGCTTATAAAACCTTAAACGTAAATATGCGTTGTGCGGAGTTAATTTTTATATCTCCACTGACAATACATTATCATGAAATGTATATTAATAAAACATTTCATTAAAAATGAGAAGAATTAACATTTCACAAAATTTCTGTCCAATTGTAAAAGTTAAAAACGAGGAAAACATTTTTTTAAGATTTAAATTATTACATTTTATTCATTAATCGATTCAAACAAAACAGGCTTCTTCCTTTAGTTAATACTAATTCACCATCCAAATTTCAAATCAATCGGACAGTTATCGTGCTTATGAGAACATGACAGGCGGACAGACAGACAGACAGACAGACGGATTTTGTTTAGAATTACATCACGAACACAACAATATGAAAATTTTCTCTCTGCGATCGATATGGGGCGCGTGCATTTTATAACTAACATAACCTCAAATTTTACGTTTTTGTAATTCTCATTTTTAATGTTTTTTTTTTCGAATATCTAGATTGCAACCAGCATAATATTTAAAAAGTCTCTTAAATAATATTCACAGAAATTTTTTATATTGTTGATTTTTAAAAATATATTTTAATATATCCGAGAGAGTTCATTAATGTTACACAGGTTCCAATTTGGAGATGTGAATGAAAATATTCAGAATACGTATAAACTTGCAAAAATGTAATATTTGTGGTTATGTTAGTGTCGATCAAATGCAATATTACACTCTTCGTTTTCGTAGTTGCGAAGAGTATGATGAAGTAAAAATAGACATTTAACCTACTCGGGGCTTGAACCCGTCGAAAGCTTTAGCCACTACACCATTACTCAGTAATTAAAATGTTCTGACTTACATAAGATAACGATTGTATAGAAAATCATACCTCCGCGGATGTTATATTATGAAGTCTATTATATTAGTAGAGTATATGAATATATACTGATAGGAAATAAATAACATTTCACAAAATGTTTATTCAATAATTAAACTTAAAAAGTAAAAAAAAAAAATTGTTAGATTTATATTATTAATAACTTTTCTTTCTGACGTTATCGTGCTTATTGACGCTTGAGCGACAATGAGGCATTCTGCGCTTTAATACACCAATAACTATAACTATAAAATGCTGAAACCTACTATTATAGTAGAAGTAATTATAATTCCTTACTGTTCATATTAAACACAAGATTATACGTTTCTCACAATATTTAATTTTCATAAATTTGGACGCCCTGTATAATGGGAGCGTCAGCAAGGCACATTAGTCCCAAAATTATGTTCCAATTAATGAAATTAACATACACATTTAATTAAATCTGAGTTTGAGAAATAATAAATAATAATAATAATATCGGATTTATATTTGGACATCAAATAACATGTCAAGTAAATATGAAAAAATGTATTTTTTATTTAATAAGAAGCTACCATAACAGTTCATTCGGAATTCAATCTATCAATTAATATGCTAATGTTACCATAAAGACCGGTAATTAATATTGTCAGCTTAGTTACTTAAAATCAATAAATCTTTTCGCTGTGGTTGGTGGCAGAGCGAGGCGTGAAGACATTGAATAAAGCGGAGTGAAACGTATTGTATTCGTCGCCCCTGAATATGAATTATGATTTATGAGCCGATAGAGACATGAGCCAACCACAGTTCGGGGTAATTAACTTCTCGTTTAGGGGTAACGCTCAGATTAACCATTATTAACCCTGCTACAGCTTAGTTGGTTTGTGTTCAACTCTAAATCTCGTTATTTAAGTTGTGGTGGCATTGGCAGTACATTCATTGGTGGTTACGTGTCACGTCAGTAAAAAGCATACGTCAGAAAATGTATAATATAATATAGAAAATGCACATGCAAATTTCATACAAAGTAAAAGTGTTTTAAAATAGAAACTAAAGTAATTATATTACCAACAAAATATATTAGTAACTATACCAATTCTTAGAAAAGAATTTCTAATAAATATGTATAGAACGCATATATCTGTCTTAGCAACTACTTTGCGAGCCACAACCCATGATCAACATTCGATTACAAGGAAGAAAATATGGACATTATGTATAGCATTACTGTTACAAGAATGATATTTTAATATAGACTATCCGGTTCAAAAAAACCGAAAACAATTTATAAACAAAAACACTTGCCAAAAATAAAAGATGTATCAAACATTAAACCATTCACAAACACGTGTTTTATTGTTTACTTTCAAAGCTTAGAATGGGCTGAAAGATTTTCCCAGGAAAAATACCTCTGTAATGATTACTCATGGATTAGGATAATAAGAATTGTATTTTGGAAAATTACCAATACAGGCTTAATCATAAAATATAATTAACTGCAAATGCAAATTCCCTACAATATAAACTGTAATCCAGTGTTGATATTGGCATTTAGCTGGCAAAGTAGTTGTTTAGAAAGACGTATGATTCTATACTTTTCTGCAATAAGTTTTCTTAAGAATTGAAATAATTAATAGTATTTCTTTCTAGTAATATAGCTATGTTCTTTGTTTCTAAGTAGAAAGTTCTATGTGGATCATGTGTACTCGGTTATACGGATACCAAATTCACAAACAAGTTATAACTTAAAATTTATTTTCCGTCAGTAAATTTTAATTAGTGATAAACGGTTTCGTAGTCATCCCTACCATATTTATATCCCAGTTTTTATAATGTCTAGTTATTATTGATAAAATTAGTAACCTGATTATTTTTTACTAGAAATTTTATTCCATCGTAACGGTAATTATAGCTACTTGTTTTAAATTCAATTCAAACACCAATAATTTGTAACCATTATAACCATATTTAGACATTTATAAGAAGGAGGAACTACACAATTCGACTCGTACGTATATTTTTTATATATGTTCAATTGTCACTATGGAATGGCTAAGCGATTTCTATCAATTTTGCAAGCTGTAAAGTGGCTCGACAGTAGTTCCGTTATACTTGCATTAGGCTATGTCTATATAAGGTGAATGTTAATAATAACAAAAAACGGTTCACTCGAGACTAAAATTAAGTATTCTCGGAACAGCTGATACTGAATCTGATGTCAAAAATGACAAATTTAAATTCAACTTTTGCAAATTAACATAAAATTTGGTACGTGAGAAAATAATGATTCTCTGATAATAAAATAAAGGCCATTATGGAAAAACGTGATCCGCCTTCAAAAATACCCGTCACTAAAAATTATGAAATAAAATTTCAGTCACCAGATGAACGGAACCTTATTACCTAGTATGGATATTAGGTGGTTCAAATGTCTCCAAATTTTTTTTTACTATGAATATTTGCATTGAATTTTAAACAATAATTACTAATACATTTATCTTCTGGTTAGAAGTAAATTAAATAGTCGAAGCCTTCACTTAGTCATAATCAATCACTAAGATCTGTTAAAACACTGTTCACTTTAATTTTTAATGCCACTAATGTGCCATTTTTAACTTGTGCACGTTTTGAAAGTGGCACGTTAAGTGCTGAAACTGCAGTACCGCCTTGGCCACAATAAATTCAGTGGTATAAAACAAAGTAAGTAGTATTGTAGCAAATCATATAAAGTAAATTAATAAATTAATAACAAATTCGTCAATATTAGCTAGATTATGGTATAATAATATGGCACGTGAAGATGGTGATAATGAACTATAGAAACGTCGGTTAAAAATATTATTGTCTGTAAACTATGTTGAGAGTATAAAACTGGTACGACAACTAGTAAAAGGGAATTTAAACAATAAAATGGCCAAAAAATTTGCAAAAACTACGAGTTTGATTTAAGGGTGGATTTTGATACACGTCTACACATGCCATATAGAAACCAATCTGTCCTGTGTTTACATAATTACTAATTATTATTATTATTTGTGTTAGATGTATGTATATTCTGCACACCCCGTTGAATGTATGTCCATGAAAAAGTTGCAAAGACATCAAAAGTGCTGTAACCAGGACGAGACTCCCCCCGCTTTTGGGGGCGCTGAACTCGATAGTGATATTTTTAGGTCTCCCACTCCTCAGGAACTACCCCTAAACACGAGAATTTCAACTTCTGGGATTGATAATATATTGGATGGTCAAAATCCATATGGTCTATCCGAAAAACACGACCTGACAAGCCCTCGCATGCGTAGAATGGAAAAAGCGCGAAAGGGGGGCGATTTTTCACGTTTAGGGGTAGTTTCTGAGGGGTGAGAGACTTAAAAATATCGCCATCGCGTTCAGAACCCTCGAAAATGCGGGAGTAACCAGGTCTCGCCCTGGTCACAGCACTTTTCAAGTTTATCCCTTTTTTGCAACTCGTTCATGGACTATTATCTACCTTTACATGTAAATACGCAGATTGTGAATAAGAATTAGGAACGAACTCTAAAAGAATATTTTTCTGGCGCTGATACTTATCTCATGATATGTTACAAAAAGGGTAGTACGACAGACAAATAGAAAAAATTAGTGAGAAAAATTCGAAGCCTTGTAACATCGCCCAAATGAACATCTCGTTTAGGCGTAATATTAAATATAATAAAAGTCCTCAACACAATCTCTTACGCTCGAACGGCCATCTTGTGAAAATGGTGCTTGGAGAATAGTTCTTTGATTTTTTATCATGGATTGTCGCATGGGATTGACTTACCTTCGTTATAAATTTAATGTTAACTAAATTTCAATAAAAAACTTTCATATAATAGTTTTTCACTTTGAACTCTTCTACTTTCCTGGCCTAGCCTTTGAGTGACACTTAGATGCCATCCTCATAGGCCAAATAAGGCTACCTACATGACTGGTCGCAAAAAAATGTGTAACTCATTTTCATTTTTGTTAATTGCTTAAATCAATTAGGTTCAATTAGGTTCAATAAGGCTTTGTACAAAGTTAAACGTAACAACAGTTTTTTCGGAACTCATAACCGGAGCCCACTAAACATCCACGACAACAGCGCTATTGATTGAAGGACTGGACGGGATGAGCCAGATCAACAAAAAATGAAAATGACACAATAATTAAGCTTCTTTCGCCCATGGCGATTTAAAATAGTAGTAAATTGCTGAAACTTGAAAGGAGTATATTAATCTTATTAATTAAAAATAAGATAGTACATTTTTAAAATTATGGAAAACCTTCTACGACAGGAGCGACGATGCTGGTCTCTTAAGCTTCAGTTTAAAATCTTGGCATTTATATGAATTTTTGGTTGAAATAAAATTGCGAGTAAAATTGCATGATGTGAAAAAATGAGTCAGAAAAACAAATTACAAAGAAGAAAAGAGAAGGAATCTGATGTAATAGAATAACCGTGCTTGAATATTATAAACGATATCCATATACGAATACAGTTAACCAGATATGTTATGCGCTTACCTCAAACGAAAGTAGTCGATTGTTTACCTGGCTCACCATTACAAGTACCTTATAAGCTCCTGGTTCATTCTTAATATTGCCGGTAGCATGGCACTAGGTTAAATATGTATTTAGTTTTATTGAATCACTTATGGAGTTGTTCATTAAACTAACATTATTTATTATAGATAAATAATGTATTATAAATGTATAATTCACATTATGCCTATCAGTTAATATAAAGTAGTAAAACAATATTTACAATAATTAAAAAGTGATTCTAAAAATTGTCGGTCGCCGTTCATGAAATCGTATTCCTATTCCTTTGTCGATAATTTTTATGATTTTCAAACTAACTTCTGATAAACTATACTTTCGTTTGAGGTAAGCCTAACATCAGATATATTGCTTAACTATATTCTTATACGGGTATAGTTTGTAATATTCAAGCACAGTTTAGGCGTTATTGCGTCACAGGAAGGCCTTGTAATGATTTATCCTGGTATAAATGATTTAGATTGAATTTCTCAATTGAGAATAGCAATACTATACACTGATAAGATAGAAAATGAGAGATTACCAGGAAATCGGTAACGGCTGGTACAAAAACATAAGTAATCAACGACAATTTTATAACAATTTCGTAGAATTTAATTATTTCCCCAATCTTGATCAGCTAATAGTTGCAAGTAAGTCTATAAATATCTTTTTCCCAAATTAGCGAGAGGTGCGTGGGAGCCCGACAATTTCCAGCGAAACTTCCATCTCACATAAGGAACAAATATTGAATACCACAAATATCACCCCCTAGTTTGTAAAGGGGTATTAGTTTGTTTTGTTCACGTGGGGCCTTGTTTGTGACACGTGTCATGGTCTCTACGACACCGCTGATTACCAATTATGATGTTCAATTGCGTTGCCATCCCACATTGAGGACAAGTTATACAGCGTGAGGAAATCGAACAAAATAACTTCAATTCCCTTGTGATTTAACCGCAATGAAACAAAGATTTCAGTTCCTCTCTTGTGTATCAAGTATTATTATTCGAAACTTTATGATCAAAAGAACGATATGATTCAAAATACACAATTATATGACTTCATATGTACGTATCTTGTTTTTCATTTTTATAATTGCACTGGGAAGAGAATATCAAAATATAAATTTAAAAGTATAAATTTATTTCCTGAAACTATTGATGTTCTTGATGAATATGTGCAATGCATAATATAACATGTTCAATCTACTTCTGCACATATAAAACTAGAGTAAACATTATAATATGCGCCAATTTATTAATTTCACATTGTGCAGGATACTCTTCAAGGTATCTTGTAAGTAATATTAATTTTTAGAAACGTTTAGTTTTATGATGGCAACTTAATTATTGAAACACTCGTCAGTTAAAAAAGTAAATAGATAAATAATTTAAAACATTTAAGAAACACGTTTTTAATTCCAACTGGCACTGTTAAAAAAAATGCATAAAAATAACGATAACGAAAATAATAATTATGCTAATAATAATAATAATATTTATTTGCCCAACAGGATAACTCCAATTACAGGACAAACTATACAAATAATCTTAGAAAATAAGTCTAAAACTTATTACATATACTACATTAATATAAATATAAAGTATTGAGTATAAGAATATAGATGTAAATATAGATAAATATATAAATAAAAATACAAAAATAAAATTTTTAAAAAGCTATATTTTAAAAAGTCAAATTTTAAATGACTCATGGCCGTATTTAAAAGTTGTTTTTGGTACATATCTTAATATCACAGTAAGTCCTTATTTTATTAACATTGTGACACATATTTGTAATAGGTGACTTCAAACGTACATCTGTTCTTGAGTTATTGCAATAAAATATGCTTTGTTGCCTGGATCCTAGTCTAGGTACCAGGAAATTGATTTGAGCAACAATCCACGGACAGACAAATTCACTATATAATTAATAGTTTATATATAAATGACAGATGAAGGGTTGCGTCTCAGTTCCATACCTTGAAAATTAAATCTATTAATAGTACAGGCAATGAAGGAAAAATCCTCACAAAAATTAATAAAGGAATCACCTCTGGGATTTAAGTAGTTAATAACCTGTAGAGTTCCCAAGTTCCGGGAAAATTAAAAAAAAATTGGAAAAACTTTTTGTTTTTCGGTTTTCTTGCTCTAACGGCTAAAATAATGAAAATAGAGAAAAAAGTTTTCAACAAAATATGTAGCTCGTCTCTTTCTTTACAAAATAGGTCTTTACAAATTTTTGTCTTACTTAAACCGTTTAGGAGATAAATCCAGTTTTCCACTTTTAGTTTTGAGTCGCTCCGAAGTGCGCGGAAAATGAGAATTCTCTGGGAGTCTCCTACGACCGGACATATCGATCGATAATTATTACTATTCAGAGCCGCTAAAAAAAATGAAAAGAACGTAAAATGTAGAGAAAAGTCTCAGCTTTAACGTGGAACTAATCACAAAATTCATACAAATTTTTATCATAGAGAAAAAAGTGTTAGAAAATGGCTTTGTAATATACAGTTGATTTATTCACATCTTTGAGTTTTATGCATCCTGCCTATTTCTTCCGTAACAATGGGTGTTTTTTCACTGCATGGATTCGATTTCACGCACTTTAATCTATATTTGGTGAAAATTTCATTGAAGAATGTTAAGAAACAAATAAGTTGTATATGTTTTACTGTATAATTGTGCATTTTCTGAACGTGTATGAATAATGTAGACAAAACAAATTTTTTATGAATTTTGTGATTAGTTCCACATTAAAGTTGAGACTTTTCACTACATTTCATGTTCTTTTCATATTTTTTAGGGGCTCTGAGTAGTAAGAATTATCGATCGATGAGCCCGGTAGTACGAAACTCCTGGAGAATTCTCATTTTTCGCGCATTTCGAAGCGGCTTAAAACTATAAGTGGAAAACTCGATTTATCTTCTAAACGGTTTAAGTAATACAAAAATTTGTAAAGAAATTTTTGTAGAGAAAAAGCCGAGCTACAACTTTTGTTGGGAACTTCTTTCTCTATTTTCATTATTTTGGCAGCTAGAGCAAAAAAACCGAAAATCAAAGAATTTTTCCAATTTTTTTAAAATTTTCTCGGAACTTAGAAGTGCAAAGAATGCATCATCTCATTCTCCAGGTTATTACCTACTTAAATCCCAGAGATGATCCTTTTATTAATTTTTGTTACCCTAAATTGTTAATTTGCCTGTACTATTAGTAGAATAGTGTACTCAGTACATCGAGCAAGATAAATCCATCAATTTTAAAAGATAGAAATATTAAAAGTTTCCACTGATTTTATCCACAGCATTTTTTTTATGATTGTAGCACGGATTCCAGATTATGGAACCATATTCAAGTATGAATCTGACAAATGAATAATATACAATTTTTGGCGCTTGTCTTGTTAAAATTCTTCATTATGAGACCAAGCATTTTCAGAGCTTCTGATGTTTTTGAATGAATTTGTTTTCTAAATGAAAGTTGGTAATCGAAAATTATTTTTAGATCGCTAAATCTTTAGTGTCTGTACATCGGGATAAAATAGTGCCATTGATACTGCAGTCATAAACAAAGCTAGTTCTTCTATTAGTAAACGTTAAAACTTTGCATTTATTAATATTCAAGTGAAGTTTATTTAGTACGCATCAGTCTTGCAATTTATTAATATTAGCCTGCAAGCTATCATAGACATCCTAAGACTTCATACTATTAAATATATTGAGATCTTCAGCAGAAAGTAATTTATTACAGGTAATTTGACAACGCAAATCGTTTATAAAAAGTAAAAGTAATAGAGGTTCAAGATTGGAGCCTTGTGGAACACCAGAAGTGGCTAAGGACTACCTCAGATCTATAGCCATTATACGAGATATATTTCTCTCTGTCTAATAAAAAAGGTTTGAAAAATAATATGAGACGCGTGTTACATCCGAAATTTTGTAATTTATGTAACAATAAAGCATAATGAATTTTGTCGAAAGCCTTTTCGAGTCTGTGTACAATGCATCCACCTGTCTAAGTTTATCAATATGATCAGATACATGCTGTGTGAAAACTGTCAAATTGCTAATTGTAGACCTGGACTTACAAAACCATGTTGCGAAAGACTTGCCTTAGAATAGATTCGATTATACAAGGCTATCTCGACTATCCGATGAGTACAATGTTCTGTCTTTCTAAGTATCTCAAGCGCCCCATGCTTTTACGTTTATTAACATAATTATCGTTGTCATTACTATTATTTTCATCTATTTAGTGCATTCTACAAAGTTTAAATTAGTTTGTAAAAATTCTTAAATTTTGACCAAATTTGCGACCATGAAAATCCCCAGAACACAACATTAAGACGAATTAATCCATAAACTACAATACTTATCTGCCATATTGATGCCGCCATTTTGAATTGTTAAATTTAGACAAAATATTTATAATCGGATATTAAATGGCAATAAACTAACCGCTATGTTAAATTTTTCTATAGAAAATGTTATACGCAAAATTTCAAGTCATTACGACACATGGAAGTGGCTGAAAAACGAGGTGCAAGATTTTCTTACATACAAAGTAAGAGGTCGAGTTAATAAAAGCGTGTCAAAATAAAGGAACTATATTCAACCTGCATGAATCTCGAGCGCACTTCCTTTCAATCTCGAGTCTATTCTATTTCTATTTTATACATTTATTGTTCATTTACACTTTCTCATGCTGCGGTACTGAATATCTCACATATTTGAGTTTTAGAGGCATAATTATTAGACTTGTCTAGAAAACCAAAGTTATCCTTTTCAAACGTTTTACCGGATTATGACAATATACAAATAATGAACAGACAGCTCCATTCTTGAAAATATACGCTGAAAAATTGTTTTTCGTTTATATATTTTAAAACAGTTTTAGTGGCCCTGTGTTAAGAGAAGAGAAGAATATTCCAAATTTTGTTTATTCTATTGTGTTATTTAACTTTTTTTGACAAATTGTTTCTGGGAAATTATTATTATAAAGAATACTCATGATCTTTTGGGTAAATAATGCTTACTAAGTCACTAAAAATACAATTTTTTGATGGCAGAAAATTTAAATGGTCGAGAAAACCCTTTTTGGGACTACGCTAGACTGAAAATTATGTCACTTCTGAGGTTGTACTTATAGATTGTGAATTTTTTCAGATTTTTCATAGTGCGGAAAGATGGTGCGATCGAAAAAAATTACAATTTTAGCCATAAAAGTTACTTCAAGTAAACTCATCTTTTAACCGATAAAGTTGTTTTAAATAATCACATTTACATTAGTAGTGTTTAGTATCAATACCATTTTTAATCAGTGAAATGAAATGACATTTCCTTATTTGTTTAAATGCTTATCATAATGCACCAAAAATAAAAAATGCAATAATTTTCTTTCGCAACAATTCTCTTCATAGCTAAGATAGAGAAAAAATGCAATAATTTTCTTTCGCAATAATTTTCTTTCGCAACAATTCTCTTCATAGCTAAGATAGACTATTTTACAACACCTAACAAGTAAGGCAAATATAGTTTAATAAATTAACAGAATATAGGAAAAATTATGTATTAATTTCTCTAGAAAATTTGATACTTTATCAAAATGTTTACATCAATAGTACTTACCAAGTTTGAAACGTGCTTTAATGAATATTCACCTTACCTGAAAAAAGAAAACAATTGGTTAATACAGCTCTTCGGAGAGAATACACAATTTTAACATATTCTCTCAAATATCATTTCGACCAATTTGTTTTAGAGGAAAGTGTTTGTTATTAAATCTTAATATATATTTGGAAAAATAGCGGCATTATGCAATATGAGATGAAAATTCAATCCTTTATAAGAACTTTATACTGGTCGACATAATATCTGAGGTATTTTTGGTAGATCTTAATGTTTAATTTAAGAATATATGTAAAAAATAATCTTTCACATTTCAGAAATACGTCATGGGTTTTGAGGTTTTAATGAAATCTTCAAAGCAACTTTCTTCCATACTAAAATAATTTTGAAATAGATATTTATGCAACAAATGGAGAGAAGGTAGTTTTAAAAGAATGTTTTTCTCCTGTTATAAATACATAGAAATTTTCATGGTCTCGGAGGCACGTGCTAATATTAAACGATTTTACTGGAATTTGGAGATCCGCTTAAGGTTTTGGATGAGGGTGAGAAGTAGAGAAACTTGAGCATGATTTTTTGACTCATCCTGTCGAACATAATGATGAGTGGAAACTTTTTATTAATCCATCAAAGCAAACCTGAAAGCTCTACTTTATTACTATCCCATTTTCATCGATCATTTCTGCTCCTGAAGGAGTCCTATGAAAACGTAAAAATATTTCTGAAGGAGATAAATTAGGTTGGACACAAATGAAGAATTTGTGAGGATCTGAGAACTGTAATGCTCTGTACTGAATGCCTCTGTCATATACCAAGGACTGCCGTTTAAGGTAATGTGACAGCAGGGCAAAACAGAGTCACCACCACCAAATTCAATGGTTATCACATCAAAGCTTAATTTCTAGACACAAAAGTGTATAGAATCCTCTTGTTGATAAGTGCCTGCACTACCTTTACATATCAAGCTTGAATTGATCCAAAAGATGTCTTACGGTCAATGACAAAGATCACTAATGAAAGATTAGATTAGATTACAAGGTAGGAGTTGGCCGATTGGCCTTGACCACCGCGACCTTGTAGATCCATTTTATCGCCCCTATTCTAGTGTTCTTGATAGTCCCTTCTCCAGCGTTGACCTTTATACTAGACTCCACAGCCTTGATAAGAGCCACTTATTGTAGCTACCAGCTCTCGGTATTTCCTCGCTAAGTAGTTGGAACCTCAGCCCAGCTAGGCCTTTACAATGCCACAGTACATGAACTAAGGTTTTTTCTCCCTCTTGGCGGAATCTGGTAAGTCGCATCATCTGCCGGACCCACTAAACTCATATGTCTATTAAGTCGGCAGTGTTCGGTTAAAAGACCCACTATTTTTCTAATGGCCTTTCTATTGTGGCATAACAGGTCTTCCGATCTTTTTTTAATGGACTATTTGGCCTCTCTGCCATGGGAAACTTTTCCGCTATTCCAGAGATTTAGTTTGCACCCACTTATCAATGGATGCTCGTAAGCATGGCTTGACCACACCGCAGAAGGGTTCGGATACAATTAGGGCCTTTCACGCGCTATCTCTGGCCAGCTCATCAGCTCCTTCATTCCCTTGTTACCTACGCCACGGTCATTTTGTTCTGATTTCTTAAATCTAAGAGGGTATTTATGCAACTCCATACAATTATCGATTCGACTTACATGAAACCAATAATGAAATAGGTAGTAAAATATGATAACTTTCGGTCTATGCTAAATCTTGAAGAAAAATGAGCATAGAATATTTACAATGGATGTTTAAATTTTCCTGAGTAACCATTAAGTTCCAAACTGCAAGCAACTTCGTTATCTTAAAAACATACTTTTTTCTGGTCTACTCTCAATAGCGAGCATGGAGAGAGATGTTATCAAGGTAAGTCGGTTCAATAGAAGCACGCTACCTAGGCAAGTGGAGTCAAGACATGCTTGGAGAGACAAGATGAGGTCTTCAAATCAAAAACTTCAACCTTAATAATCAAACATTAAAACTGCTCCTATGTATTGCAAATACTGACAAAGATATACATTTAATAAAACTAAAATATTGTAAAAAACGATGGAGAATTAAATTTTCTTAAATCAATTTTTTAATTTAACATACTATTCCCCATATGAGTACTATTCCCCATACGAGAAATAAGAAATTTGTAATCTATCGTTCTTATTTAAAGATTTTAATATATTTTGTTGCTACGGATTTAATTTCGACTAGATAAAACACTAATGAACGGAATAACAGCACCTATGTTACTTTTAATATACCTAAAAAAGTAAGAAATTTCTACTAATGGTTGTAATAACCATGTATGAGCTCTGAATCACCGAAACTCATGAGGTCACACGTGTTATCATTTTTTTTTAATTGCAGCAATACCATTATATATTTATCAGTAAATTGATACCACACACAGAAAATTAATATAGCAATAATTATATTATTCACCTAAATTCTTGCACATTTATCAATAGATATATAACAAAAACGCTTATATTCTATTGTGCGTGCGATTTTATATGCTAAAAATGGCAACAATCAGATATACTTGGAAACGACACTAATTAACTAATATTGCAGTGTTTAATGCAAATGAACTAAGGTGATAACTCAAAAATTCCGAAAGTAAAATATATCGTAGAATGGAGAATTTCAAATGCATTGAAAAAAATGAGTTTGAAGGAAATTGAACCGCCCGGCGACAAAAAGAAATGAAAGAAAATTTCACAGATGTTAGTCATTGGCCGATATGATAAAAAAATTTGAGGCCTTGGCTTCTAGTATATACACCAAATCCTATAATTAGCTTGCTTTACTTAATTTTCTCTATTTATCCACTAACCCATTAACGGAATAACTTCAAAATATAATCCAGTCCCAGGTCTTGTTTATGACACATACGTGTACCAAACAAATTAATATCTTAAATCATTCCGGAGTAATGCACATAAAGAAAGTTACAGATTGACCGACCATCAGACAGACCGTCGGATTTTTTTCCCCTTAAATTTAAAATCTCGACGTTTCATAACATTCGAAACTTATTTCAAGGGTCAAAATACAGGCTTTATATTTTCTTGGTCCTTCATAATTTCTGGGATGTTAACAAGCAAGTACGAACACACTCCGGGCTTGCTTGTTAACAAAAAAAAGCGGATTAAAAGAATTAAGAACAGAAATAAAAAGAAGCATTGAATTATTTAAATAAAGCGGTTAGGTTTTAATGCAGACAAAACGATGATGAGAAATTATAATGAACCAGAAATTTTACATAACTTTTACACATTCATAATTATTCATCTTAAAATGTTAATCTCTAGCGATAAACTTTTATTGTAAAATGTCCACCTAACAATTCAATTTATGCCGGAGGTGCCCGTGATAATATAATTAATTGCCTTGAACACAAATGAAACACACCTTAGAAACATCTAGTTTTAAGAGATCAACTTTCTCGTCAAAATAGAAACGATCCTTAAAAACAAACATTTGATTTATCCCTTGCATACATGCGGAAGCAATGATTAAGATGCGATATTTTTCCCAATTAAAATTAGTGGCGGCCGACTGTAGGCTTAATAACTTTCAAATATAATAAAACAGTCAAGTGGTCGGTGGTATGAAAGGCCATATTGTTTTGAATAAACAAGCAACTGCTCTTATAAAATAATGCGCACTTGCCTCCATAATATGTTTCACCAGGCATATGATTCGATTCACTCAGTTCCCGACTCATAATTGTGTTCGTATTATTAATTTTTTCCTTTGGAAGTGCTAGAAGTTTTAATAAAGCTTAATACAACATGCATTCAGGAAGTCATGTATTTTAAAAATAATTTGTTATTTACATCACATGTATTCATATATTAATAATAATTGAGATAATAATGGTTCATTTGGTTTTTGGTTTTTATACAAATAGTAACACGTCACAAGAATCACTTATCAGAAGCATATTGAAGACACTATTTGGCAATACAAAAATAAAAAAAATCAATGTGAAGAACCATACGTGATTTTCAAATTCTCCAAAATTGCACATTTCCATAGTTCTTATTGAGACAAACAAAAATAAAAAATAAAATTTATGGATTTTTTGCAAAAGCTAAGTGAAATAAAATTATACAGTCACACATACACAGACACACTCCTTTTCTTAAAATTAGTAACAGGGTACAAATAGTTACATTCTTTGAAGTTTCTATGATATGTACGTTTATATAATACGGATTTTTAACTTTTAGTGTTCTTGACATTACTTACGTCTCTAACTTTACTGAATAGTATACTAATACATTTATTTTCTAAAATAAAGAATTAAGATCGATAGCATTAATTTTTCTATTTATGATTATGGAAAAATCTCTATAACTAACATAACAATATCGATACCATTAATATAATTATTGATGTGTTTGCCTGAACTTGACAAGTCCACGTTTGGTGTACTTTGCATTATTATTGTTCTTAATGGCTTTTTATATAGCTGCTTAAAAATTCGCAAACCCCTGTATACAGAGCGGGTATTAGACGTTTCTTGGGATCTGTTCAGTTTAGAAATTAGAAAAATCTGCTAAGGGGTTTTTTGGATATGGCGGATCTAACAAAAATAATTTCGTACATGTGTTACTTCCACTTACACCGGATGTGGCACCTAACTTTGTTATTTTATATGGAACACCCTATATTTTATTTCATATTTGGATTCCTCATACAATTTTAACTTGGGTTTATATACCATAATATACTCTTAAACCTACTTACTAATTTTCGATATAATTAATATTTTTGGAGATTTTTGACAGTTCCTACTCTTCCAAAAGAAAATCGATATCTTCTATCATGTGGCCGGTTTAGAGACTTGCGTTTCAAACTCATATAAGTACCCTATGGTCTAACTGAAAATAGAGTGTTGATTTCTACGTCGATTGATTCCCTATACCCATATCTCTGTTTTTTTTAGTGTGGACGAAGATTTGTAAAATGTAGATATACAATCAGCGCCGTATAATGTACATACAGCTACATAGTGGGCAATGGAAAATTTCAGAATGTTTTGTTTTATCAATATAAACACCGTGTTAGTGTTGCCGAGTGGTAGCGATAGTACAACAACGTAGTATTTGTTCACTTAGAACAGATTTCTGTAAGCATGTGATCATACGAGAAGCATAATTATTTTAAAAGGATTATTTGAACTGAGGAAGCCAAATTTTCCGAAAATGGAATTTTTAAAAGACGAAATGTATATCATTGGGAACAAAAAATTCTCATGCGGCGCGAGAATCAAATTTCCAGGACAAATTTAGTTCTAACGCTTTCTGCTTATTAGTAGATAACAAGTACAAGTATCATATCTACTAGATTAATTTAAATAGTAAGTGGAGTTGTTACTTTTAGTGATAATTTGCCCCAAAATATTTATAATTCTATGTATTATCAAGTGGATGTTTGCGGTCCACATAACACGTAGGAGGTGTATGACGAATTAGTAGCATCGTTCGAATTTAGGTAGTTTGGCTACCGAGGATCTTGGAAATGGCCAACAAAGTCCCCTGATTTGACCCCTTAGACTTGTACCTTTGGGGTCATATCAAAAATATTGTATATGTCACCCCAGCTACTACCAAAGAAGTTCTGAAGAACAGAGTATGGGCTGCATTTCAGCAAATAAATTCACTCAGCCACTGTAAGAGCCGTAAATTCCAGGATATTGGTTTGTCAGCAGCAAAGTGGAGGGCATTTTGAACATTAAATATTTATATTCAACGTATTCATTAATTTTGTAAATTTTATTCCAAAGTGTCTGTTGTAATGGTAATATAAAATCATCTCTTGTTTTTGATATTATTGTCTTGATAATAAACAAATAATTATTATCAACTATCTACATGATTATTCTCGTTTGTGAAAAAAAAAACAAGTTGAGTGACTTGCATTGACTACTAACAAATAGTGCTGTCTTTGCATGTACATTTTACAATAGTTCGTCCATAATAAAAAAGAAAGCAAAGGAGATAGGTATAGGGAATGCTAATATCAATTGATGCAGAACTCAATACTCTATTAAATTATATGAATATATGCAGGAGGTTCCAATTGAAAAAATAGATTCTTAGACCTTTGAAATAAAACAATGTTCGACTGTAAAAATAAAATACCCTGTATTATTTGTAAAAATATATGACAAATTTTAATTAGGTCATAGGGTACATGTAAGAGTTTGAAATGAGAACCTATAAATTTGCCACATGATAGAAGATATCGATACTTTTTCGGAAGGATAGGAACCGTAAAAAATCTCAAAAAATATTAATTATCTCGAAAACTGGGAAGTTTAAGAGCATGTTATGGTACATAAGCCTAAGCTAAAATTGTATGAGGAATCTAAATATGAAATAAAATATAGGGTGTTCTATTTAAAATAATAAAGTTAGGTGCTACATCCGGTGTAAGCAGCAGTAACACAGATGAAAATATTATCATTAGATCCGCCATTCCCAGAAACCCCTTTAGACCAATTTTTAAAGTTCTAACCTGAACAGATCCCAAGAAACATCTAATACTTGCTTTCCGTGAATATGTATGTGTTATTCATCCTACTTTTAACCTACTTCAAAAAAAAAAAGAAGTTTCATATTGCACTTACAGGTTTTTAGATTTGTTCATTCAGCTTAAGCGATTTCCATATATATGTATATATTTTTATAAGGTATGGTCTATTCTAGTTTTATTAAGGTGCGTCCCATACACTTTACATTCTCTATTGTTACTAGCGCCTTCGCCATATATTGAAATCCGCGATTAATTCTATATAATATATATTTTGTGTCTACTCATTAATTACTAAGGATTAGTTTAGGCGCCCTCTATAAATATTTTCTTAAACTGTAGGGTGTAGGTGTAGGCGGTGGTTCAGTACAGTGTAGAGTAGAAATGAATTGAAAACTAGGTTTTCCGCTTACATCATTCAGCAAGCATCCTTTTGGTTATATCTTGGCAACCACTTTTAGTCGATCTTGATGTAGCCTTTAACATATTGGAGACGATTTATCGATGGTGTCAAAATCATATAATTGGCACAACTTAAGGTAATATGGTTAAGAGATATGCCTTGCTCTGCCTAAGAGAAGGAATAATCGATTTCCCATCAAAAATTACATCAACTTATTTTTTCTCAAAATCGTGTCTTCTTCTAGTGGAGTGGCACTTACACCAAAAAAGTTCTATGACATGTGTTTGCCGGGCATTTTGTTTTTAAACTCCTTCTGTTACAAAGCAATTATTTTGAAAACTTTATAGCTTGAATAATTTTGGTTATTTTGACCTGAAAATATTTACCAGATGTTTTTGAGGTCTTTCATTGCAAATTAGTCCAGGGAATGGCGTACAAATTCGACGACGAAAAGTTACCGTCTGCCGGTCGAGGTAATCGAAGAGAGCGTATAACTACGAAATATTTTTCTCTCTGGAAATTTTTGGTATGGTGTGAGAATATGGAAAGTTCTCATTTTTAAAAACGAATGACGGATATCCGTCCACATAAGTAGTTGGGATATGTACTTCACATACCCCGATTACACTGGCAGACGAAAATTCTGGTTGGTGCGCAGTAGAGGAAATTTAAATTTTTCTTTTAAATTCCCACTACCGCACACCGACCAGAGCTTTCGTCTGCCAGTGTAATTGGGCTATTGATTTTTTTTTAATTCCCTCTACCTTGTACCGACCGGGAGCTTTCGTCTACTAGTGTAATTGGGGTATGTGAAGTAGATATACTAAGTACATATGCAGACAGACGTCGGTAATCATACGTTTAAAAAAATATTCTCCCTCCCAACCTCCATATTCTCCCATCGTATCAAAAGTTTCCAGAGAGAAAAAAAGTTTTATTTTTATATGCTCTCTTCGATTGCCGACTGCCAGATGGTAATTTTTCGTCGTCGAAATCACGCTGTCTTCTATAAAGACAACGGCGATTTTTTAGATCCTATGCTTTGAAATAGAAAAAAAAAATATATGTATACCTCAAGTTTTGCAATAGACATTTTTTTAGACAGATCTCAAATTTATTTTACAATGAAAATATGTATTTTTTTCATTACTTAAAGATGATCGTTTATTATCAAACATTTGATTTCATTAGCTCATAAATAATTTTTAAGGAAAATGACGTATACCATTTGATATATTATGTCAAGCGCTACAAAAGAGTTTAAATACATTTTTCTGATAAAACGTAATTTAAAGCAATAAATTATCAATTGCGATTTTCATAAAAACATGCCCTTTAACACAAAACAGAAATAATTTGCAAAATTGTACAGGGTTATACTAAGAACCAAATTGTAGGGAGTTGTATTATTTTTCAACTTGTAAATCCTTAATATTCGAGTTAAGAAACACACGGCTTGAAATCTGATTTTTGGAATGTGTTGAAAACACTAAATATTAAAAAAATCACGTCTACATCAATTTCGTGTTTGACTGGACAGGACTAACATTAAGTTCAACGTAATTTCATAAGATACGAATAGTCTATTTAGGACTTTGGCGCAGAGGTTTTTTCATTAAAATTTTTTAATCTTTTTCAGTGACAAAATATACCCAACGAAAAGTAAGAAAATCTGAACATGCCACAAATAAATAATTATAGAGAATAACTTTGATAAAGTTACGAATTTTTGAATATTTGCAAAAAATCGTTTTTAAACTCCTTTCTCCTCCCCGAAAGGATATATAACTCAAATAAATATCAGCAAAAAATAAGCTGTATGGAAAAACCCATTAGAAAATTCGATACTATTATTGCTCCAATATTTTGAACAAAAAACTTGATGAAATTTTTGTGCTAAATAAGTATCGATATTAGGTAATGTGAAAATTTCTATTAGCAATAAATATTTTTCGTGATACAGGCACATAGTATCTGTAAGCAGTAGAGGTACTCGTTAAAACCATATTTATTTTATTTCTTAATTTCTTAGAATAGAATTTTTTAAATTTTGGTTTGGTAATTATTGACACTGAAATTACTAGATTAATTTTCAGTATGTGCATTGAGAATATTTCAAGCTACTGAAATGTACCAAAAACGAGGACAAAATATTAAAAATAAATCAATGTATAAGTTGAAAATATATGTTAAAATATAATTATAGTCACATTAATACAATCATCACGGTCCGACGTACATTTTTGAATCCCAATATTTCAATTTTTCCAGGTACATAGTTCAATTATGTAATTATAGATGGCGCAAGCTATCACGTTTAAGTTCCCATGCACAGCAAGATAGATCTATCAAACTTCGAATTGTCAATTAAGACCGTGGGCGATGAATTCAACACATGTCTTCATAGTGAAATGCTCACCCAATTTGTCACTTTGTTGACATAGACCGTCTTTTGTCGAAAACATTGGTGAACTAATGAAAAAGTGATACATCATTGTCAGATTGTCACTTGTCTTATAGATCGCCTTGCTCTCCTTTATGGGTGGTCCCCGATAATAATAATTAGATCTTCTTCATTTATTAAAAATCTATATTGGACATTCATTAATATTTGAGTACCAAAAATAAATTTCAACGTGCTATTAATACTCGACGCGTAGATAGATTTTAGAGATGTGCATCTTTAAAGATGGAAAGATATAATGTTCAAACAATGATCGCTGTTATACATTTTACGTCAAAATGAAACTACTATTTTTATAAGCAGATATTTTTTTAATTAAGTACATGATCGACTCTTAGAAATACTGTTCAATCCTCTTAGTAATTAATTTTAAATAACAATGAAAACAATCTATATCTTATTTTCTCCACACATTGCCTATATTTATTTATTTGAGGCATATTTCTTCATTTTTATTGGGTATTTTGCCACATATGAAAAAAAAAATATTTAAAAATTTAATGGAAGAACCGTCGAATGGAATAGACAGAGTTTTGAATAATTCTTGATTACTCAAAATGTTTCACACCTAAAAATACCGCTGCCTAAGGGATCGATACTTTTACATCCATATTTTCCATCCAAGCCTATTTAAAAGAAAACATCTTGGCCATATTTGCACTCTAGTATAAGGAAATAAATGGTCATAGAATTTTAATAATATGTGAGGCATGTCATAAAAAAATTTGGGGCGTTGGTTTGTTTCTAGCATAACAATGAAGTTTCTAGACTACTACTAGCTTGCTCAAGTGAATATCTCAATTTTATTTTATCAACCCCTTTAATAATGGATGGAGGTGGTGATGTGGGGGGGGGGGGGGCTGGCTTAAAAAATATTATCAAAAAATCTAAGGTCTTGGCTTCTGCTTTATGCGCCAAATCCTAAGATTCTGTACTCTAACCAGCTTGAATTACTTATTTTCTCCTATTTACCCCCATTTAACCCCCAACCCTTCAACGTAATCCTCTCAAAATATAATATAATTACGAATGTCGTTATAATATATACGTGTACCAAATTTCAAATGAATATCTCAATTTTATTTTATCAACCCCTTTAATAATGGAGTGGTGGAGGTGTTGAAAATATTATTATAAAAATTTGAGGTCTTGGCTTCTAGTGTATATACCAAATTCCAAGTTACTGTACTCTTACCAGCTTGTTTTACTTCCTTTCCCTTATTTACCCCTATTTAACCTCATGTCAATATCTTAAAGTGTTGCTGAGAAAATATGCTCACAAAAAAAAGTTACAGATCGACAGACCGACAGACAGACAGACCGACCGACAGAAATAATTTTTTTCACTCAAATTTCGACGTTTTAAGACATTCTAAGACTATCCACTACGTGGATGTGGAAGTAATATATCACTAAAATTAAGTTAAATAATAATTACAAATGAAAAGCAAAAACTCGAGCTTGAGCTTTACTATATGGAAAATTCATTGAGCTCATAATCATGGTCATGATCAATGGTCTTAATGGAATTTCAGGTTTGTGTATTTTTGGCAAACCATAAAAATTATAAGGTTATCTGTGATATGTGGACTTATTCTTTCGTTCAATATCTATAAATTCGTTGTTGGTTTAAATAGCACTAGTTTATTTTGATAAAATTTTGTTGTATCTTTATTTAATTTAGAATAATTGTATTATGTTTTCCCAGTATTGTCTGTGACTGTATTTAATATTACAGTAGCATCGCCTGAATTTAAGTCTTTAATAGTAATTCCACATTTACATTGTTTATCGGATAGCTATGAACAATCGAAAATAGAGTTCATGCATGAACGATTTTTCAAACAACATATTGTAGGGGAGATATCTAGACTTATTAACGTAAGACTTGATGAACATAAACATTACACTAGAAGGGGAGAACTAGCAAAATGTAATATTTGTGATCACACGTGGGATCACTATCACATGATACAATGGGAATCAGTGAAAATTTACAGAAAGCAGTGAAACTAAAAGGAGAGTTAAACGTATCAAATTATTCCATATATTCTTGTGTCAGCTGCTTGGTTATCCTCAGAGAAGAAATAAGAGTAAAATAAAATGAATATAATTTACTGCTATACGTGACTATGGAAACATACAAATAACAAACCCTCATGTTGAAAAGTCTACAACGTTTTCAAAACGCAAAAGTGAAAAATTTTCCGAAACCGTAACAGTTTCTAATTTTCAATTTCAATTATTTTTTAATAACTTCTAATTTAGTTTAAATATATTAAGATATAGCTTTTTATAAGTCAAGAATAATTGAAGAACCCCTACCTCGGAGTGATCTATTTGTCGCAAATGTTTTTTTCAGTACATTTTAAAATAGCTTTACTGTCGCAAGTGGCAAAAGACCTAATAGAGAGAAAATGCCCTTAAATGACAACGATAACAAAACAAATAATTAGTTATAGTTATATTTTAATAACAAACTACGATATTTACCGATAATATGAAATTTGAATTTGTCTCGTGGCAAGTATTACAGGCATTAATGATTCCTTTAGCTTAAAGTTACTTCTATATTGAGCAGTGAGTTTGGCCTCTGGTAAAAGTTACATTCAACAGCTTTTGGTTAAGTGCCACAGGAAGCCCTAAATGGCCGTGGATACAAATTACTCTATAGGTTGAAAAACGTATTTGGTCCAGGAAATTTTATTAAAGGGGCACACCACTTCTTGGGGAGTCTTCTTATCTGTAACTTCTTGACAGACGTTTTATGATTCAGGCAGTCTTAGCGTCCCTTTGCTATGTAACATGTCCAACAGCCTCACGTCATCTGTCACATTCTTTCCCATCAGCTCCTTGAGAGCGTTAACTCAATGTCTTAGTTGTCACCCTCTTCGCCTCTTACAGTTCTATACTGCCTCTCTCTTCCGTTGGCGAAGCTAAAATAATGAGAATATGGAGGAAACTACTTTTGGGGAACGTATTTCTTGGAGAATGGAGTTGTTGATGCGATGGACTATCTAGGTAATTCGTAGCTATCGTCTGCAGGCCCATATTGTGAAAACATCAACACGCTCTGTTTGCCTTCCCAGTCATGAATATATATTTATGTTGAAAAATTATACATCTGTCTGTAGAACTCGAGCCCACCTCCCTAGGTACGCTCATAATGTAAGGCAGAGACCATGTACAGCATTTATTGTTTGTTCATATTCTTACATTACGCAAGTGTGGGATTTATACTATATTTCATTTGACACGCTAACTATTAAGCCTGATTGCAGCGGTGAGGAAATTTGTGCTGAGCAGTCTCAATGAAATATACGTAGCAAGTAGACATCAACAACGCTTTTCAAAAAAAAGTTATTTAGTCGTATTTGATATCAGCATGGTCAATGTCGGTCAGATGTACATAACCCCTGATTGATTATCTGATTTTTTTAAACAAATATCAATTTATAAAATATATACATTTCATTAATAACAGATATACGAGTAACAGTTGGATGGCGATTTTTCGAGCTGAAAATAAGCTATATTAACTTAGACGACTCGGAATGGGTATTAGTGCTCAAATGACAAAAATTTCATGGTTATCATGGGGATAACAAATTATCAGAGTTCATGGATACAATGTTTATTTTCTCCTAGTTGTTGACCGAGTCACAACGGGTACTGCTTCCGATCTGAGACTTACGCTATATAAAACGAGGTCAGACTCTACAGCAGTTGATCGCGAAATACAAACTAGCTCGTGGACATTTTCTGAAATGTGTCGAATTCTAATGAATCTACCTAATTTGGTCACCTAGAAAACCAACGATTTTGTTTGATTCTCATATTCACAACATATTGGCGTGCTTTATGATCCATGCGTTCTTGCAGTTGACCGAGTTGTTTGGAAGGCCATTTGATTTTTCGTTAATGTCTCACTGACATAAAGAAGGATGGCGAGAAAACTAACTTACGACTCGAATATATTGTACTCTTGCCATGATTCAAATGAGTTCAGCCCTAAATTTACCCGCTAATATTTCAAAAGCAGAGGAGCGATTTCTGATTTCTTTTATTAAATTACACGTTTATTATGTGTCTACTGATTGCAAATCAATCAATGAAATTAGAATAATTTAGGTCAAAACGTTATGAAGATAATATAATTTATAGCACAAAATGTGCCCAATTTTAAGAAAACCTTTGTCACAAGGTCTAGGGGTCATTATTCGAAAATTGTTTATTATTACTTTCACATCCACGTAGTGGATTGGAAGTATAGTAATCGTAAAGAAATGTTCAGAATTTTTTTTTCTTGGAATAGGTTTAGAATGTCATGAAACGTCGAGATTTTAAATTTGAGCGAAAAAAAATAATGTTTTGTCTGTCTGTCGGTCGGTCTGTCTGTCTGTCTGTCTGTAACTTCTTTTTTTTTCCCTCACCTCTTCACCGGAACTGTTTAAGATATTGATTTGAAATTTTGTACACATTGTATTTTGAATATATCCGGTGAAGTGTTGGGGGGTTAATAGGGGTAAATAGGGGGAAATAGGTAATGCAAGCTGGTAAGAGTACAGAAACTAGAGTGTATGTACTAGAAGCCAAGGCCTCTAAATTTTTCATAATATTTGGGATTTGGTGTATATACTTGAAAAAAAGGCCTCAGGTTTTTTAATAATATTTTCGATCCCGCCCACCACCCCACTTCCTTATTAAAAGAGTCGATAAAGTTAAATTGAGATTTTCACTTGAAATTTTGTACACGTATATATTATAACGAGATCTGGCACTGGATTATTTTTTGAACATATCCGGTGAAGGGTTGGGGGATAAATAGGTGTAAATATGGGGAAATAAGAAAAGCAAGTTGGTAAGAGTACAGAAACTTGAAATTTGGTGTGTGTACTAGAAGCCAAGGTCTCAAATTTTTTTATAATATTTTCTATCCTCCCACCACCCCCACTCCATTATTAAAGAGGTTGATAAAATAAAATTGAGATATTCACTTGAAATTTGGTATACGTATACATAATAATGACATCAGGAACTAGATTATATTTTGGCATTATTCCGTTGAAGGTTTGGGGGGGTTAACTAGGGGAAAATAACGGGGGAAAATAAGTCAAGCAAGCTGGTAGGAGTACAGAAATTTCGCATTTGGAGTATGTACTAGAAGCGAAGGCCTCAGGTTTCTTTTTATAATATTTTGCATTCCCCCACCACTCCCACTCCCTTATTAAGAGTTGATAAAATTAAATTGAGATTTTCACTTGAAATTTAGTAAAATTTTCACACACTAGAGTGCAAATATAGTCAAGATGTTTCCTTTAATGTGACTTAGATGAAAAATATGGATGTGGAAGTAGTGATTCCTTAGGCAGTGGTTTTTTTGTATTACTAGCAAAAATACTAGTAATTATTTCAATTCTTACGAATATTATCACATATACCTTTCTCGGCAACATTCGATTACAAAGAAGACAATTTGCATATTACGTTCAGCATGATTTCCACAATATTGTTTTTATTCAAACTACTCTGTTCAAGAGAACCAAAAATAATTAAAACACCAAAACGCTTACCAAAACTAACATGTTAAATCAACATTTAAAACATACACAGACATATGTTTCGATGTTTACACATTGTCAGTGTGACTACTGTCAAAACTTAGAATGAACTGAAAAATTATTTTTCAGGCAAGTACTTCTGCAATAATTATTATCCACCGTTTACCCGAAGAGGATAATAAGAATAAAAATATTGTTCTATTTCAGTCAACCATGAATATCTATTGCAGGCGTATTTGCCTGGGAAATAATTTTTCAGTGTATTCTAAGCATTGAGAGTAGTCTGACGAAATGCAAACACCGAAGCAAGTGTCTGTAAAGGTTTCAAAGTTTGACAAAAATGTTATTTTTGCTAAGTGTATTTGTTTTAATTGTTTATGGTATCATTGAACAGGATAGTCTGAATTAATATAAGATCACTGTGACAGTCAGGCTGTACATATTGTCGTTCTTGTAATTCAATGGTGATCGTGGCATATAGCCGGTAAAGTAGTTGATGAGAAAGACATTTTTTTCTACACTAATCTGTAATAAGAGTTGATATAATAGCTAGTGTTTTTGTTAGTTGTTCCGTTCGCACTAGATATAAAAAAACATACACTACCTATTTATTTAGTTAATTAGGTTCGCGGGTCTCTGTTTTAAATTTGCACATAGTAATTTCCGCCGTTTTAATTATTTATATCTGTTTCTAGAACCTTGCCAATTTTAATAAGTGTGACCACGCGCCTGCCAACAACGTATTCCGGACCAGGTGGTACGAAAGCTCTCCCCCAAATCCACCCCAACGTCAGGAGATTCCAGGACTATTACCAAGGTGGGAAATTTGGAAAATTCTTCTGTTACTACATACCCATTCAATTACAGTCCAAAATCCGGGCAGTCATCCGAGCTGCCATTTTTTAGGGTAAATTCCGCATCATTTCTTTGGTCCTTCGAGCCGGATAGGTGTTTGTTGTTTAAATATTTTTGCTATTTGTTTAATAAATTTCTCATTTAATGCGTTAATTAAAGTAAAATCAATTTAGTTTGCCGATTTAATTTAATTGTTATAGAATTGTAAATAAGCTTAATAAAGGAGCATTATTATGTTTTGATATAATTTTCTTATCATTTCAACATCAGCTTGGGGTTTAAATTCATCTTTTATATTTATTTTATAGAAGTCTAGTTTCCACCATATTGATTCGGTATTCCTTATCAGTTAAAGATATATCATTTCAGTCTGGCTAGCGCACGCACTTCAGTAATTAAGGAAGAAGTGGGGTATCATTTGGATTAGAGTCTCCCTGGTACACTCGTTATGTAATAATTTTTCCTGTTTCTTTATTATAGATATTTTACATTTTTGAAAATTTGTATTAGCATTCAATTATATTATTTTTTTGTAAAAATTTGTAGTGACAGGAAGGAAGATCCTTTTTATCTGTGATAATTTTTACCATTTTTTTGTCCAAACTCCTCGTTGTTAATTACAAAAATATGCCATAATGCCGGTTCACTTTCAAGGAAACTTTTTTCAATATAACTTCAACAACAGATCAAAACTGTTAAAAGTAAGTTATTAAAAAATCAATGAGTGGTTTACATTAGACACATCGTGAACATATAATGTTTTCAGTTTTTGTCACTTCTCTGTTTCTTAAATAGCCGCAGTTGTAGTAAATTGCGTTCCGAGATAATTCTATCACGCTAAAGCCGATATTTCTAAGGTTCCTCTCATCTCCATTTCATCAGTTCACAGCCGCGCATTTGAATAACTAAAGACAGTACACATGCTTATCAAATCACCAACTCTGTGTAGGAACTAGACATAAGACATATAGTAAGTATAAGTGAGAAGGTCTTCTCTTTACCTGTTTTCACTGACTGCATATTACAGTGTTCTCATTTACTACATGTCTGTCTATATCTTACACAGAGTTGTTGAATAAGAAAGTAAATGTACTGTATGTACTACTAACTTACACAACTTTTCCCGAACTATAAAACATTTTGCATTGGGTTGAAGATGTGTTTCTATTTTAGGATAGTATTTTCATACATATATTTGCGAGGCCGGACGGTGCTGTTGGACGTACCGTACAGTAAGGGGAGATCAACTATAATAATCCATGGATTACAAAACGTCCAAAACGATGTTGTAAATAATAAGAAGGTGAGCTGAAAGACTTTTAAAACATATTTTTTTCACGTAAATACTTAAATCATTAATCTTCGTTTTATTAGCTTATAATAGACTTACGATACTCCATTATTTACACTAATTAGGAATAACAGTAACATTTTTAATTTACTAGAGCACACCGGAAACTGTCAATTATCTAGGATTGACTAACAATAATAAATGATTTAGTTGTCCTTAATTTTTTGAGAACAATTCATAACCCACCGGAAAATGCCAATTACAAAAGATATAGTGTATCCCTATACTCTGCTTTTATAATTTCGTATTAAATATAAACTATAAAAATGTTGCGTTCATAACTATCAAAACCGGTCAAGTTCAAACGGTATAAATAGTCGCGTTAAAAAAAGAAGGTATCACTTTACCACTTAATTTTTATTTTTAGAAATAAACCTAAAACATGTTTTATAATTAGTTGTTATAAAAATAAATAAATCAGTGTAATGCGTGTTTACTACAGTTTTTAGCTATTGTAAGATATGGATTACTAAATTTGATATATTTTAAGATGTATATCAGAATTCTAATTATAATCTCAACATTTACATGAATGGAGCAACCCAACAGCTGTTAAAGTTAAAATCTTCCTCTGGAAAATACGTCACTTAAATGACATACCTTCTACATCAACTTCAAAATAAGTTTGCTTGTTAATCTTATTAAACCCATTTCATACTTTCTGAAATAAAAATATAAGAAAGCGTCATTTTATAGTTTTTTTCTAATACTAGTTAATTATTTCAACGGACGTTAATTAATACTCAAAAACAAGGACTTTTGCTCTTCTTGGCAATAAAATATGTTATGTCCAATAACCAAATACCCAAGTAATTGGACGTAAATTAAACTGTGCTTGAAATAGCTTTTCTCGAATTTTTTTAGTATAAAACATCAATGAACTGAGATATACTGGTACACTGTTTATAAACAAACGAAATTAAAATATTCTGTGTTTCTTGTTTATTCCAAGGCCGTTCTTCATTATGTAAACATTCTACATGTAAACATTACAAAAATTTACAATCTAGAGTTTTATTTGTATAAAAATGCAGATATCGCTAAGGTGAGTTACTGAGAAATTGAATATTTAACCGTTAACTGTAAACTTTTATTTGTGCATATAGTTATTTCATTGAGGAAACAGATTTGTGTATTTTATAGACAACTTTCATATTCGTAACATATATTTAATATGAAAAACAATAAATTACTTAATATGTATATACTCTTGATCTAATTCTGATCATGCTAGTATTACTAATAAAGCCAATAAGCTGAGGGAATCGTAGTATTTCCTATTTGCAGATGTTATCTCTTTTCATATAAACATATCCCTTGCGGAAAACCTTACCCTGGGTATCGCAGTATTATCCGCGCTAGTTTGAGAGGTATTTCTAGAAGTAACTGTTCAAATGCGGTTATAATTTCTCCTTTAACTAACAGAACCTTAAAACAATACAATATTGTTTTTCTAAATCAGGAATTATCTCGAGGGGAAATTACAATACGTTCAATCAACATAAATCTGGCATAAATAATCTCTTGCAAAATACAGATCAATCTACAGTGGCAAGATTTATGAAAGAGAGAGATATAATCATAACCAATTGAGTCCCAAATGGAAACGCTGATCTAAAAATTGGTACTTAGTTTTATTAGTGTTTACTTCGAGCAAGAGTTCAAATTCTTAAATTAAGAAATAGCATTTAGTTAGTAGATAGAATTGAAATAAAAATTACGGACGATATGAAATCGTTAGCCAGTAAAAGCGGCTCCCTATTTTCATGACAAACCCAATCGATGCGTAGCATCAATGTTAAAATATTTCATAAATATTACAATTGATATTAGAATCAAATCACTAAACCAAAACATACAACTAAAAAAAACTTACATTTGGGAGTTTACAACACAGCAATTTTTAACTCGTATAACACTCGCCGTACAGTTTTCAAACGAAGTCCAAACTTTGAAAATATCAGACGTACGGTGGGGATGGAGTGAGATATATCTAACATATCTTGGACAAAATATTATAATGGACCGATGTGAACAAGCTCATAGTTTGCCAAATATTTCATTAATAATGAAAACACCGAATGTAGCGAGTAGAAAAATGTTACAGTTATTTTTCAATTGAAAAATTTACGTATAGAAAACACACTTACTCAATTAATCATATTAAATATACATATTCTATTATGTAACTATTTTAAAAATTTCAACAATCTCCATCTGGGTTCTTTGAGTTTTAATTAATATAACTCTACTATATAATTACAAAAAGTGGACAATGTGTCCTATAAATTAAGATTTATAGTGTTCTTCGTACTAATGCTACATTTCAAATAGGTGACACAGTTTACTTAAAGAACTTAAGAAATTAAAACATTCTCATTTAAATTATACAGTTTCATTTAAAGAAAATGTGGGTACATTACAGAGATCTCAAATCGCGTCATAATTATTTCTTCATCCACAGTATGATCTCGAGGACGGGGGGTCATCAACGTATAATTAGAGGTTAAACGACTTACCTTAAAGAAATTCAAACCTCAATTATACGAGATGGCCCCGTCCGAAGAAATCACACCCACCCGCCACTAAAAACCCAAAAAAGAAAATCGTAATTTGAGGAAAACATAATGAGTATTAGTGATACGTGACATGGGACCTATGGATATGGCTATAAATCAGTTTATTTATCTATATAAGCATCAACGCCGAAAGGAGCAGAGAAACATAGACTACAGTGTGATTTCTTCGGCCGGGGCCATCTCGTATAATTGAGCATTGAATTTTCGTTTAATCCCTACTTATAATTTTAGAATTATGCCAATGATTGGCTTTATTAGTATATTATACCATTTTCTTGTACTAAAGAATACAATGTGTCCAAATATTTAATCTATTGAGGGTAGATTTCAAAATGGTGCTTATTTAATTTCAAATATATAAATCTATAGTGCTACTATATATGGTATAACAAAAATGGTGTCCGCCATTTTAGGGACAGGTAGTACGATATTCCACTGATGGATGCAAACAATACAATAAATGTTTTCTTAACGGTCTCTCAAATTATAGAAGATTTATTGTCAGATAAAGAAAGTACAGTTTACTGTGGAATCTAAACCACCATCTAGGGCTTCAGCGGTTCCCTCCCTCATCTTAGACATAAATTAGAAAATAAATGTCTAACTCACTTCTTGATGGACTCGAACCATTGATCTTTACCTCTGAGTAAATAGGTACAAACGCTCCAAACGCCTCATTATTGGCTTATTAAAGAACAGAGCATGTTTTAAGTTGAGAGAGTACTTATTCTTGGCGTCAAAAACAAAATATATGGTTTTTTGTTTGATCCAATATCGTCTTGTCAATGAAAATATATTTTTTTTAAATTATAGTTTTGTGTTTCTTTCTGTACTAGAGAATGCCACTAATCAAGAAGAGCAATGCGGAGATGTACTTGATGTATGGTTTTGCGAATTGTAATAGTGCTCAAGCAAGGATCACTACTATCTCTAAATCGTAGAATGTTTCAAAAAGTGCGCCAATGGCTAATGAAATGAGATCGTTTATATCCTGCAACTGCACACCGGAGCAAGTAACGAAATTCGCCGAAATCGATTTGGTTTTTATAAAAGAGCATCAGAATATTTATTTTACCAGCTTCAATGTTACTGAAGCTGAATTTATTTGGGAAGGAATTCCAGCATTTCTAGCAACAGGAAGACCCACATGCTTTAACACAACTCAGGCATCAACGCCAATTCTTCATACATGTTTGGTATGCTATTATTGATCATTATTATACTCTTTGCAAATACAATATGAAGAGTATATTGCATTCGATCGGCACATTTCTAAAACCGGTAATATTGCTCGTAGAGACAAAATTTAATACCACTGTGTTAGTAATCGAATTCAGAACAACTTTCAAAATGCTCGTCCGTCTGTCTGTCCGTCCGTTCGTCTGTAAGCACGATAACTTAAGAATGAAAAGTCCGATTGTATTGAAATTTGGACAGTAAGTTAGTGTTAGCTAGAGGAAGAACCCTATTTTTGAACAAAATCGATAAAAAAATAAAGTTATTAATTTTTGGAATGAAAAAAAATTTTTTGTTTTGTAATTAAACAAAAAATGTTTGAAACTAATATCAATTACAAAAAAAAACTACGAAGAGTATCCTATAGAAAGTGCAACAATTATAGTGTAGTAAATCGGCGGAGAATATAATGGTAAGCTTGTTTAATTGATCCTATTGTTATATCTCAACCTTTAAATGACGAATACTAAAGGAATTTCTTGGAAAAGGTCTACCAAATTGATTGAGAATATTACCTTAGATGTTAGAAGACATCTAAACATCACACGTCCCAAACGGTGGATTGATCGTGATGGATTCGTCTTCTGGCCTTCACGGTAATCGGATCTAAATCCATTGGATTTTTACTTATGGGGTCAATTCGAGCTTATTATCTATTTCTGGTAAGTGACCACCGTGGAAGAATCATACACCAATACTTTTACAATTTTTTATTGGGATTCCTTATAAAATAGGCATATAGAGCAAGTGGATGAGAAGAACCTTCTGTTCCTGCGTGAATTTTTCAGTTTCTTATTGATTTTGAATGATAATACTCCCTATCCTATATACATTATATTTTTCTCGCACCAGAGAAAAAAAAAGAACATATTTATTATACTTGGATATGCTTTTTTAAACGTGATACAAATTTAGCCCTAGTCACGTCCATGTATATTTCTGATGTTTGGAGCTTATTTGGCTGTTTGCATTACACAATAATTTTTCACTAATTGTTGCAACATTCATAACTACTTGGACAGATTTAAAACCTAATACGAGTCTGTTAGCTTTAAACAAGCTAACGTAAATCAATATACATAAAAATGTACTTTGTCCATTATTCTGATTTGCCTTTGTAAATCTCAAAAATTTACTATAACCATCATAATGTATAGAATTTGTTAAAATATAATAAATAAGTATGATTTAAAGTCACATGAGATTCTGTGGAAAATGTCAATATGCCCAGAGCGTTTCTGATTAGAAGTAGGTACCGTAGAGTCAAAACTAAGAGCGCCTTCATCTGTCCCTGAAGGAGACTAGAGAACAAGTGAAAACAGAAACCATAGATGGAACAATCGAATAAATCCCCAATGCATATGTAGTGTAAACGGTCACTACGAATTTTAAATGTTTCATTATGTGAACATGTAATAAACAAAATGTAAAAATGTAAATGATATGTAAATTGGACTCTTACAAACAAAAAAGTCAATTTTAATAGGAACAGCTGTTTAAACCGTAAATTAAAATTTAATGCAATACTCATATTTTTATTTTAGAATAACCATCTAACGTACGTATCTAACGTCAGTTACTTTATTTTTGATAATAACGCTCTATATATACCCTAGAGATCTATTAAAATACTACTAGTTCTATTTAAAAGTGAAGAATCCCGCTCACTGTGCCAATCAATGACGCTGTTCTGTTGTTTACTCACCGTAATCCATAAATTATGATATGGAAGTGACAAATTCAAGAAATATTTCGAAAGTATAATTTAATATTTTTAATAATCACCCAGGTATTGTCAAAAGATGTTTTTTAAATGTGCCGAATAACCAGTGTTAGTAAATATCTTAATAAAAAATAATTAATAATAACTATTAAGGTTCTGCTTTATAGGCATACAATAGGGATGGTCACAAAAAAGACCGTTTAAACATTACAAAGTGTTCAAAAATAGTGGCTGTATTGATTACGCGTCTTCTTTAAGAGTTACATTTTCTTTCTGCTTTTCATATTATTGTAAAATGTTATTTTGAGGCATTTAGCAGCTAACTTTCTTACACTCACTCAATGTCTAATATTTAATATGAAAAAGTTAAAAAATTCCTCTTCTTTATACAGAGTGGACCATAATTCAGGTATATTCTTTTGACCAAAATATGAGGATAACCAAACACGTTTTAGTAAATTGTCGATCGGAGAAATTATTAACAAACGTGAAAAATAACGAATTCTTCCTTGAAACCTGGAAACGACAATGCGGTCTCTGATTTCAGCCACTCCCCGTGTCAATATATCGTAACAGATCAAGATTATATAAGAGAAGTTATAATTTTAATTACTTATCTAAGTGTATTCAAATCAATTTCTGTATCAATCTCAGGGTTTAAAAAGGTTAAATGATTTAAGTGAGTGAAACTAATCAGAAATAATAATTTATTACCATAAATTATAAATAAAAACAACCGACTTAATACTTATTTATTAGCCATTTTAAAACCTGCATATAATACATTGTATAAAAGTGAGTACAATTTTAACGTGAATAGGCAAGTTGATGACAATAAATGACAAGAAATACCCGTGTCCGCAGATGTAGTAAGTTGGACTCGATAAAAATTGGAAAGCCACAAGATATACCAAATGCACTTGTTTGCAGTGGCGTTGCAATGATTATTAGCGTTGATGTATTTAATTGCAAAACGAATGCTATTAATTTTAAATGCTTACTTTTAATAATTATTATGAAAGTATTATTACAGATAAAATAATTTTATAATCCTGCAAAAAATTAAGGGATTGATTACAATTCGGTAATTTTTCAGCATATTTAGAGAATACGAAAGCAAATATCACTTGAGAAAATTATTATTTGTATATTTTTATATTGCTTTTTATATACTTACTACTAATAATTATAAAACTCGCATTATATATATTTTCTATTCATTTTAATGTAATACAAAACGACCCGGTAATATTGCTGGCAGAGAAAAAAAATTCAAATCACTGTATTAAGGTGACCGAATTCTGAACAACTTTCAAAATGTCTGTCCGTCTAACTGTCTGTCCGTCTGTTACGTTTCTTGTAAGCATGATAGCTTAAGAATGAATAGTTCGATTGTATTGAAATTTGGATAGTAAATTGGTGTTAGCTAGAGGAGGAATCCTACTATATTTGGACAAAATTGATGAATGAATAAAAAAGTTATTAATTATTTAATTTAAGGAGGGCATTCCCTAGAAAGAGACATCCGATAGGGAAATATTCATTATTTTTGCCCATAACTTTTTTCTCTTAGTATGTATATTAAAAAAACTATAAGAGTACCTAAGTAGAATCCTAACAAGACTATTACTATGAATTTTCGCTCAATAATTTCAGTGGTTTGCAAAATGGCTAGATTTAAAACTACGAAATAGAAAGAATAACATAATTTTTAAATTTAAATCTACCTATTTTGCAGACCACTGAAATTATTGAGTAAAATTGCATAGTTACAGACTTGTTACGGTTCTCCTTAGGTACTCTTATAATTTTTTTAAATATACGTAAGTAGTAAGAAAAAAAAGTTATGGCCAAAAATTATAAATTTCCCTATCGGATGTCTCTTTCTAGTGAATGGCCACCTTAAGAAAAAAAATGATGTTTTGTAATTAAGCAAAAAATATCTAAAACTAATATTATTACAAGAAAACTGTGAAGAGTACCTATATAGATTACCAACACAGTAGTAGGCTTTTTTTTCTCTACGATCTAAATTACCGGTTTTAGAAATCTACCAATCAAATGCAATATACTCTTCATTTTTTACTTACGAAAAGTATGATACATATTGATATCGACGGCAGCAAATATAACAGGAACGCGGTGTACACTTTTCCATTTGAACATTTGAGAAATATGAAATACTGATATCAATTATGCTTAAGAAATTGCACTTTTTTAAGTACTACCTACTTACCTACTTGTAATAATTTTTATAAACCCTGCTTCAATGTTATCAAAAGTGTTGAATATTTAAAAGTACTTTTATAAACAACATGTGCTTATTATTAACGAACAAGTAGAAATATATAGTGTCTTAGACAAAGTACTGTGAGTATAAGTATCAGTCCACAAGTACTATACACAGCAAACTCACGCGATGGACGAACAAACACATCCTGAAAATCTCAACTTTTGCGGTTTTATGGGGGAATTTGTCCAGACTAAATGGTTCTTATGTTACATTTGGCATCATACAAGCCAATACAGCTTTATAGCAGTTTTATGACTAGTATATTCAAGTGCCCCTTTAAAACTTTTAGGCATACGGGTTTTATGAACATTATCTCTGAGGAAAATTGGTTTCCTAGACCAAATGATTTCATCATGGTAGTGCTGATCACCACCATAAAACCTTTACAAATGGCATTGAAACTTAGCCTCCAGGAGGTTGCTACAACTTCTAATAAAACTACTTAGGCTGAAAGAGTTGTTGGCCTGCTATAAAGTCACTTAGCAAACTTACATCTTCAACGAAGCTATTACAAAACTTATTTAAGTCACATAGCATTTAAATTGTTACTTGGGCAGGTTTAATTTGTTTTTCCCTGTGGGCTTGAAGCATTATCATCCAGTCCAGAAAAAAAATTGTGTGCACATTATTTTGATTTTATGATGAAATAAACATAGATTTTACAATACAAGTGTTTCATTGTAGCCAATTTACTGATATAAACTTATTAGACCACAAGCCCATGCTAAATTTTTAGAGGGTCATATGACACCGCATGAAAAGGTATAATGTTTGTAGTCCTACAAAAATAAATCACTTTGAGCCCTATGCCGTACATTTTAGGTGGGACATGGGAAAGCCGTGGAAAAGTGAAAATCGTAACCCGCGGAAGTACATTTTTTTCAAATGACACTGTATTTATACCTGTGACTCTTAAAAAGAAAATGCCGTACAAAAATAATGGGACAGAAGTACAGGAAAAATTTTCGATTTCTGAAAAATGACCTCTATGTACTAAGGTGATATGACACCGTACGGCTTTTATGAAATTCGATTTTTATATTAACAAGGATGATTTTTTTTGCTATGCCGTACAAATCGGTTGGAACATGGGGTGACAAGCGCGAGATCAACCCCCGTCCTAGACCTCTATCAAGGGTGGTGATTTGACACCACATAAATCGTGATTATTTTAATACTATTTTATATAATAAGAACTTGTATTACCATGCCGTATATTTTAGTTAGTACATGTGTCTGGAAAATTGAATTTTCCGTCCCAAAGTGAGGTTTTCTGAATAAAAAATTATTGTAAGACCTTATTATATTTGAGCAATACTTGATATTCTAATTATTCTAAACCTATTATTCAAAATTAATGGATCTGAAATGTAAAATGATTTTCCCTTATCGTTATTTTTGGTGCCACCTTAACATGAACGTATTACGTGTGTCAAATTTTATTGGAATCTATTCATCCGATGAGCAGATTTTTTTTAAAACCTGAAAATAATAAAAACAATTTTTAGGGATTGCATCCCTTATTTAAGTACATTGTAATAAAGATGCCTGAATTAACCACTTGTTCGTGCATCTGACAGAAACAAAAACTGGAAAGAAGTTGTTTTTGGTGGATTTTCTTGTAGGGCCTAGTGTCTAAAATCCCAACAATGAAAATGTACGGCATGGACACATTTGTATTCTTTTATAGTTAAGGAAAGGAAAAACGATGTAAAGTTGACAATCTATCATTGTATTAAAAAATAGAGAATTTTCGATTTGCATAATTTTGAAAAAATTTCGCATCTTTTACAATGTTCTAATTTTATTATTGCCCATTATTTTTGTACGGCTACTAAATAAAATAAAAATTCTAACCTATATTAATATAAAAAATAAATGGCGGTACAGTATCAAATAAACTGAGTTTTACCCTTTCTGGGGGGTGATTTTTTTATTTTCATTGATAATACCCTTTCCTTTTAGACGGGTTATGTTTTTTTAAAGATTTGAAATATCGTATAATCTTTTGGAATTGATGCCGTACAGGGTCAAATCACCACCCTTGATGGAGGTCTGGGACGGGGGTTGATCTCGCGCTTGTCACCCCATGTTCCAACCGATTTGTACGGCATAGCAAAAAAATTAATTCTAGTTAATATAAAAATCGAATTTCATAAAAGCCGTGAGGTGTCATATCACCTTAGTACATAGAGGTCACTTTTCGGAAAACGAAAATTTTTCCTGTACTTCTGTCCCATTATTTTTGTACAGCATTTTCTTTTTAAGAGTCACAAGTATAAATACAGCCCAAATAAACGTAAGCCGTACAGTGTCATTTGAAAAAAATGCACCTCCGCGGGTTACGATTTTCACTTTTCCGCGGCTTTCCCATGTCCCACCTAAAATGTACGGCATAGGGCTTAAAGTGATTTATTTTTGTAGGACTACAAAAATTATACCTTTTCAAGCGGTGTCATATGACCCCCTAAAAATTTAGCATGGGCTTGTGGTCTATATATGTTAATGGTCTCCAGCTATACCACCGACACTCGTATTTGTTTTTATGTTCATATAACTAAAAAGAATGAGATACAACATATTTTGTACACTATAAATATAATACCTTAACTTTAAGTTTAACATGTAAATGGTAAAGTAAAATACTTAAGTACTGTTTACTCTATTTGGAGTACATTTTGACAAGGAGTATGGAGATTAGCATTTAACAAGATTAGCAAATTATGTATAACTTTCTACTGTAATATTCATAATACTATTGCTTTCTTTTTTAATTATTTACTACATTAGTAGAACAGTTGCATTACTTTATTCATTGAAAAATTCATCATAATTCATAAAAAATAAATGATTCATTTACTAAGTATCATGAATGTGTTGAGATTGTATATTATTGCCAAAATTACAAATATATGGGTCTAAATATTGAATTTATGACATTCTTAATTGCAGACTTGTTGAATTTCCTACCTAGATACCCGCCTATGTGCTCAAGAGATACACACTGCACTTGTCAGATAATTTAAATACAGAATGTTGAAATTAAATAATATTCCGGGGCATTGACTGTTTCTTGTAGTAGAAGGTAAAACCTGTTTCATCCAATCATACCACTTCGTTAACGATTGAAATTAATAAATTACACTTTACATTGTACCAAGCATTTGTCGGTTTTAATCCAAAACACATAATTTACATGCGTTATTACCAAAAGCTATCAAAGCAACATTTTTGTACTCGTTTTACTTGTCTATTAAAAACTTGAAAATCTCTGTAATTGGGTCAACTAAATTTCTTCACTTCAGGCAATTTATTGATAGAATATAAATTGTTCTTGTGTTTCTGTAATCGTTGTTATTATTGTAGGAAAGCCTACCATTTTGCGTATAAACACAGCAAATAATACAGTAATATAATAAATAAATTTTCTTGGTGTAATAAATAAAATAAATGTATCAATTTCATCAGCATATTAAGTGCTCGATGATTTACAACTGAACGAGGTTTTTCCTTGAGAAAGATTATACAAAAAATAAGTAGAAATTGAATAACGCTACATTATTACTAATAATTGTATATTTTTACGAAATTCCCTGCAGCTTCTACAGGGTGACCCAGAGTTAAACCGTTAACATTTAGGATCGATTTATTTATTGATTGATTGCTTGATTAGCCAGCTTGCCGCCACTTCCGGATATCCAATCTGGATATTTTTATATACCGCCGAACCGGCTACATGCGCTGGATTGGATATGAGACATGCTTGTTGCTAGCAGTGAGAGCCACATGACGCATGGGGTTGGAATATAGGATGGGAAGTGTAGGTGTTTGTGAGATGCTTCTTTTAAGTTTCCATGCGTCTCTTAAGTTTCCATCTGTGACTATATTTCTATATCCTTAATAGGGTCCTATGAGCGTTCCTTCTCAAGGCGATGGAAAAGCTATGTGAGCGATACTTGAGGGATGTTGCAATCACTGCTAATCCTACGCATCCCAATCAGCATGCATACACCCCGGGCAGATCCACCGACACCGTCCTTCATGCGGTCAGTGGTCGGATTGAAAAGTCTTTGGACAATAAAGAGTCCACCCTGGGTGTCTTCATAGACATAGAAGGCGCTTTTGATAAAACCACCTTTCCAAAAATTACAGCAGCCCTCACGAGCAGGAACGTTTCTCCGATCGTAAGTGGCTGGATATCCAACATGCTCTCAAAAAGAGCGGTAAAGATTAATATGGGAGACATCGCTGTTAGAGGAATGGTTGCAAGAGGCTGTCCTCAGGGGGGTGTCTTATCACCTCTTCTAAGGAACTTAGTTCTTGACGGCCTTCTGCGCCGCCTCAACTCCGAGGGATTCCACACAATTGCATACGCAGATGATCTAACGATACTGCTTAGCGGTAAATTCGAAGGAGTCCTCTGTGATCGAATGCAGATGGTCCTGAGAATAATCGAAAGATGGTGCAGAGAACACTCTCTGTCGGTCAACCTCAGGAAGACAGAGCTGGTCCTCTTCACAAGGAAAAGGAAATTGGGTCAATGACGGCCCCTGTTCTCCTAAATACCACACTAAATTTCGCATCAGAAGTAAAATACCTTGGAGTAACCTTTGATGCCAAACTAACTTGGAATCTTCATTTAGACAGAAGACTAAAGAAGGCTTACATCTCTTTTGAGCAGTGCCGCAGAACCATAGGGAAAACCTGGGGAATGAAACCCAAAGTGGCTATTTGGATTTACACTGCTATAATAAGACCAATGATAGCCTATGGAGCCATCGTCTGGTGGCCTAAGAGTCAGCAGACTGTAGCGAAACGTAAGCTCAGCCAGGTACAACGAGTAGCCTGTTTAAACACAATTGGAGCTATGAGAACGACACCAACAAGAGCAATTTAAGTGATGCTGTGCCTGCCACCACTAGACATATATCTAGAAGAGGTGGCCCTAACTACTATGGCACGTCTCAAATCCGTTGGTATACAGCCAAACATAGGATGTGGAGTGACCAGATGCCGGCTGTGGAATGAAGCAATTAAACAAATGCCACTTCTGCAGGTACGTGCAGATGGTATTTCTCCACAGTTCATCTTTGATATACCCTATGTAATACACACCAACAGTAGCAATGAGGCTGTCAGTGAAGGAACAGTTAACATCTTCACAGACGGATCGAAAAAGAAAGAAGGAACAGGTTGTGGGGTATACTCCAGGAACCTGCAAATTCAAATTAAATGGGCTATGGACAAACAAGCCAGTATAATATAAACAGAACTGGCGGGAATAACCATAGCCGCAAAAGAAATTTCCCGTAGACAAATAACGGGAAAAACAATAAGAATCTACACTGATAGTAGACAATCACTACTGGCCCTACAGAGACACAAAAATAACAACAGGGTCAGTATGGGAATGCCATAAGGCACTCGTGGGCGCCTCCAGCATGAACAGTGTCATTCTATGCTGGGTCAAAGGGCATGCACAATGCAGAGGCAACAGGAAAGCTGACAGTCTGGCTAAGAAGGCAGCCAGTCTAAGTATACTTGACCTGGCCCTTCCAACATACTGCCGACCTCAGCAATAATGCTAATGACTAAAGAAGACACCCACAGAAAATTTAAAAAACTGTGGGATGAAACTCATAGTTGTCAGTTGGTCAGGGATCTGCTTAGATACCCTGACAAGGATACAACGATGATCTACCTGGGAATGTCCAGGAAGAACCTGCGCTTCGCGACAGGAATTCTTACTGGTCATTGCCAACTGAGGAAGCACCTTTATAACATGAAGTTAAATGACACACCCCTATGCAGAGGTTGTGAACAAGAAGACGAGACTATCCAACACGTACTCTGTGAGTGCCCGGCAGTCTCCTCTAGCAGAGAATCCATTTTGGGAGAACGTTGGCCTACTTTGGCCGACTTGAGGGATATTCCCCTAGGCAGCATCACCACCTTCTTCACAAGATTGGGATGGTTGGAGGCCTATGTGGAATCTTGTATCCCTCGGGAGGATGTACAAGGGGCCCAATGGGGCCTAGGTGCTGCGGTCACCTAAATATGACTGCCCTCCCACAAACTCCAAACTCCAACCAAACTCCCAACTAGGGTCCTATGAAATGAAAGATATTATTATTATTATTTATTCTTCTTCTGAGTCTTCTGATTCTGAATCTAACAGTGTGCACGTCCTCCTACCCGCTTGCGTCAGGATATGGTTTCATGTTTCCCAGAAATCTGTGTTTTCGTTTTAACGCCCCATATCAGTGCGTCCACAGTTGGGTCGTTTTGTATATCAAGCAGATACCAACTATTTTGACCTGAGAAACATTTTTGTATTCGTAAATAAGCCGAATATATGAACCATGTGACAGCTGCTAGTCGAAACTTTCCTGTTGTACGACCTGCCTTATGTTTAATACATTTTTAATTTTAAGACGTTCAATTAGGATTAATAAACTAATACTACTAATAGAACTTGTCTTTTTCGTCCGTGTGTATACGTTGGCAGCTTCCCACTCTATTATGTAGGCCTTCCACATTACTTGCACTTGCTGTTTCACCCTTCTTAGAAATCAGCTTGTTATTCACTGAAGATAACTATATGGTGTATATTATATTGCCATATGTTTGTGTCACTTTTTCAAGTTGTTTATATACGCTTTTAGGCGATGCTATATGCAACCAATATATCTTAATCAAATATCAACTATATGAAATAGCCAGACTCATGATAATTTATATTAATTAATGTAGAATTGTTCACCTTTTAGTTCAACAAAATTTCGTACGATTTCTCACAGTTTTAACCGAGTTTATTCGTGATTTCGTAGGAGATACCAAAACGCGAATGCCTTCGATGCCACCCGCACATTTCAACGTTCAAAACGACTTCTAGGTTAAAATAAGACTTTTTATATGTATAAAGTTTGTCCCTTTCCGAGCTAGAGCAAGAAGGAAAAAAAGAGAGAAGAATTCGTCTGGTTTCATGGCATTTATTACAAAACGGTAAAGTTTTGAAAATTCACAAAAACCGATATAATAGAAATGACTGCCTCCATTTCCATAGCAACGCTCACATCTACGCACGACAGACTGAGCATCTGCACTTTGATGATGGTGTGATTCCCCAGACTGCTTGAATAATCCTTTCCTGGAGGGTAGCTTTGTCGCTGACTACAATTTTGCATGAAATGTCTGCTCTCATTTTTTATGTTTTTTTGTGGATGTGGCACTTTGACAGCCTTTGACATTTTCCTGAGTGAATTGGTTAATTGGAGTTGTAGTGCATTTCAAGTGCGTTTGTGAGTACTTTTAATCAGAATCGTGCCAAATATTTACAGTGCAGATGAATGTTCAGATATTGTGTTTGTTTACGGGTACTATGATGATAATGTGGGCGCTGAAGTACCCCTTCTCGGGTGTGGAAATTAAGACACTCAAAATAATCGTTCATGAATGAATTCTAAGCAAAAAGTATTTTTTGAAGTTTTTTCGAAAAATGGGTATTTTTCGAGTTATTCGCGATTGATTTTTTATCTAAAAAATGCATGTTTTAGAGCAATTTTTCATGATTAATTCGAAAAATAAAGCTTTTATTCACACATTGGCAACGCTATTCATATGCGAATCTTAAGTTAGAAAGTCTTAGTTTCACTTATAGTTACTGTACTCTGTCAATCTTCTAACACAGTCCGCACTACTACTACTAAAAATCAACAAAAATATGCTCTTGCTGTGATTTTTTTACGATTTGTTTATTCCATCCAAATCAATATTTGTAAAAACTTTCAAAAAGCGCTGCTACTTCACTCTGGTGCGATTTTTTTATCCGAGCGTATCCTAGCACCGACAGAAAGTATATTTAATCATTTATAGTACAAACATCTATTGCGCATCGGTGATACACTATTTTGTTTATTAATTACGTTGCAGTAATATAAATAATCATTATTCTTTAAGCCAATTTTTTTATGACCCATGATCACAAAGTCCAAACAATGAATTATTTTAGAATTATCATCAGGCACGAGGAACATTATTAAAATTATAAAGAGCATTAATAATGATATAAATTTCATATAAACAATTTAAACACAATTAAAAACGTTATCAAATCAACAAAATTATTATTTTAAAACATGCTACACTTGAATGTTTATATTAAGAGGAAAGAAGGTCGTGAAGGGACAGTATGTGAATATTATAAATCGGTTATCAATTTCGGGCCATTAACTTATCACAGTACAGGTAGCATATTTGTGTACAATTGAATTTTATTTATTTATTTTTTTGTTAATTTATATTACTTAATGGTTCAAGATGTGACTGCTTAAATATATGCAAATAAATAAATTATTATTTATGCTAATATACCAATAGCATTATTTACATGCATGATTAGATTTAAATATATATAATGAAAGAAATTATTTTCTATACCATGTTCTATTTCTGTTAGAATAATAAAAATTATTTATTCAGAGAAAGAAAACTATTACATTAAATTTCCCTATAATAGGCGAAGTTTAGCTTACCCTATTCAGCTCAAAATTATTAGTAATTTAAATAAATAAAAATGAAATTTTTTATTACACGAAAAATAAAATTTTAATAGTAATAACTAATAAAATAACATAATAACAAAAACATAAATACAAGACTAGTGTAAAAATTACACTCGTTGATTTATTGAACTATTTATATAATTGTTGCACATTATATGGGATACTCTTCTCAGTTTTTTGTAAATATTATTAGTTTTAATCATTTTTAATTGTATATGTTGGTTCAATTACAAATCATAAAAAACAAGATTTTTTAAAATTAAAATAATTTTAATTGTATTTAATGATCGATATTATCAAAGACAAAAGGAGTCTTTTTCTAGACAACATTAATTTGCTGTCAAAATTTCAATACAATCGCACATTTCGTTCTTAACTTATTGTACTTACAAAGAAACATGACGGACGGGCAGACGGACGGACATTTTAAAACTAGTTCAGAATTCGATCAATACTTTTCCTCTGCGATCGATATTTGCGGTTTTAGGAATGTGCCGATCAAATGCAATACACTTTTCGTTTTTGTAGATCCGAGGAGTATAGTAATAAATAAACAAGCAAAACATTATATCCTTCGCCGACTTACTGCACTTTTTATATAATTGTTGCACATTCCATAGAATACTCTCCGCATTTTTATCGTAAATAAAAAATAATGTTAATTTGTTTTACCGAGTGAGGGTTTTGGCTAACTGCGCGATGAATGAAAGCCGCCAAAGCTTGGTCCATAATCTTATCACATTTGCGACAATTTATTGCTGTTCTGCAATGTAGCAATATTATATAAATATATGAATTTAATAAATTTAAATAATTAATAACTTTTTCCTTTATTGTTCAGTTTTGTTAAAAAACAATAGGGCACTTCCTCTAGCTAACACTAACTTACTGTCTAAATTTCAATACATCGGACTTTTTGTTCTTAAGTTATCGTGCTTACTAAAAACGTGACGATCGGATAGATAGACAGACAGAGAGACGGACATTTTGAGAGTTATTGAGAATTCGATCACCAACACAGAGATATGAAATTTTTTTCACTACGAGCGATATTACCAGTTTTAGAAATGTGCCAATCGAATGCAACATACTCTTCGTTTTGTATTTGCGAAGAGTATATTAAATAAATTCAGATTGCAAGTCCCTAGTAGCACCAATATTGCACCAATATATAATCCATATAGGACCAATATATGACTATTGGTCCTATATATGAATTTTCATATATTGGCCCTATATGGATTATCTATTGGTCCAATATGTTGTTCTACTAGGGTGAAGCTACGAATAGAAATAGATTTATATGGTATTTTATGTCATTGTAGTGAAAAGAAATATAATTTGACAAGGTTACGAAATTTCTTTACAGAAATGGTAGATTATATTAATCATTACCGAGTTATAGGGAAATGAACGTACGGAGGTAACGAAGTTAGCAGATGTTTATGAACTTTACTTAAATTGTAGTAAAATAAATATTCGACTCTATGTCAACCAAATTCGTTCATTTTTTCTGTGGTTCTTATATTATTTCGGAAGTATCACAGGACAGTAATAAAATTGTATACGTAAATAAATATTTCCTGTTGAATACTACGAATTTAAACCAGACGCATACTGAATGAAGTGAGGGCGGGGAGGGGAGAGGCGTGGTTATCTTACTTTTTTAGTTAGAACGAGTCATTGTCTTATTTCAATTTTAATTACTATTAGTATTATTAATTTTCTAATAGATTCCGAGAACAAGAAACATGGTCCGCGAAAATAGTGTTAAATAATTATTTATAATGATTAAACTACAATGGATCATTACGAAATTCAACAGGGGTCTAATCTGATACTAGGCGAAGGGATTTAAAATGAAGTGGATCTGCTCAGGACTGCAATCTATAAAGTATTCCACATATAGAGAACTAACTGAAGGAGACCTAGTAGTGGAGTAAAACCAACATTTTTAGGGAACTGACTTACTAGGTATTGCATTTTCTTGCTGGAGCTTGTGGAAAACTTTTCAAGAAATGTAGGACAACTTTTGGATTAAATCTGTGTGGTGGAAAGCTTTTGTTTTAACAAAAGAATGGTCAAAATCGGGTTCTTTGCAGTTTTCCTATATATCTCTGGTTGTATAACCCGTATCGCAATAAAGAAAGAGATGCAAATTTTTTATCACGAAATTGTGAAGAAAACTTTTTGGTCAATTTGCCAAGTCGCAAAAGATGAAGACATTTTATAGAATTCATTTTCAGACAATTCATGATAATTTGAACAATAATGCACATATTTTAACAAAATTTTGGAAGAATATACCCCTTGCAGAGCTAAACCATCAAGCCAAGATTCAAATTATAATGTTATAATAACGTTTAAAAAACAATTGCTACGTCGAAAATTGAATCATCGATTGTTTAGGAGCATCGAATTGTACATCAAATATTTTTATTTCAGATTATTATGTACTTTTCGGTGATATGAATGAAAATAAATCCTAAGTTTTTTAAAAGTGTTTATTTAATTGTTCTATATTTAAAAACAAATGCATTTTACTTATCAATCTTTTGCCCAAAAATAAAAATCATTGTACAGAAAAATATGGGCAATTAAAAAAAAAGGATTTTTATCTACAATAATTGGGAGTCGATTTATGACATTTCTTGCGTTATGGCCATTTATAAACGAACTAAGAAACATTAAGACTTGAAGTTTGCATTAAACATTTCCTAATATTTAAACACTTTGTTGAACATATTACAATTTATTAGTCACCTAAATTGTTGGAAAATTATCGAATTGAAGTTGCTCGACAGTGTCGAGTGAAACGAAAATATTACTCACAGCCTACTTCCGTACTTTAAGACATTAGATCATTTTTCTGAAATAATTAAAACCTACTTCTTCGCACTTCAACGTCATCGTAACACAATCTCCTTTTTCATTTTAAACAGTGGTGTTTTCTTGAAGATATTAGTTTTATTGCCAATTTTTAAGATAAACTATTTACTTCAACAATACTGAGAACATTTCAAAGTATAGTTTTTATTTTTATTTTTTCATAATTACTCAAATTTGCATATTGACCGAGATGTTTTGGAGAAATCCAGTTTACTTCCCAATTTCATTGAGAACGATTTGTTTCTCTCAAAAGCTGTCCAGCATAAGAATATAATCCAGAACTCTTTACTACACTTCTTATAATGATTACAACTAGTTCTTGTAAAAAAATTACTATAATGAGACAATTCCTTTTCAGGCAATTTAGACCCTTAATTCTACTACACTAAATGGTAGTTTTCAATAGCAATTTTAGAACGTTGTATAACTTACAGTCAATCTAAATATGTCTTGGAGCAGAATCTTCCAATTTTAAAAAGCTATAATTAAATCAATTCCAGAATTTTGTAGACTTAACTATTTAAAAATGATTTTCATTAGCGAATCTGCGCAGACTGGCACACTGAGAATAGAACTCAACCCATCGGGCCATGCAGTAACTTGTTACAATGTCATTTTTCTACATTATAGGAAACAATACTTGAAATGTCACAATTTACAATACCATATATAAGATTGGAGCTCACATAGATGAAAAGAAACTTTCAAAATAGCAAAAATACAGTAAAATATAAGAAACATATTTTGGAAGAAATATAAATATTAAATATAGTATAATAATACAGTTTCATGTTTATGCGATGTGTTAATATTACTGGTCAGTAAACTGTACGGTGGAAAAATAAAGGTATAAAAATATTAATATTTCAGTTCTGTATCACATAATAAAAATATTTAATTTAATACACGATATAATAAATTATTGTTTATGAAATATGTAACAGTTTAAAAAATGGAATGCGGTTATTAATAGAAAACACATTACATACGATTACTTAAACATGTAATGTGTAAATTGTGTATTTTTTCGAAACAAAATAAGAGGAGAGTGGCTGTCATAACTTCTAATCTCTTTTCCAATAAATTGGAAATAAAATTAAGTCCTACTGAAAAATTATGAGGAATATAATGTTGGTCTACTTAAAATAGAACGTGTGTGTGGTAGCATAGTCCAGTTCTCGAATGAACAAAATCGGTTCAAGTAGGAAATGTTTCCAAACTGTTATTTTTTGCATTCTGGCACATTTGAACGTCAATTAAGTGCAGAGAAACAAACTGATAGGGACACAAGAAAAAAGCATTTTTATCACTTTTCGGGTTGTATCCCGAGTATACAATACTTTTCCTTTTTTTACTTGTTTATGAAGGAAATGAGTCTGAGCTGACCTCACTACCATCAACATTTTTGAATATATTGCAGTTCCAATTTAGGGTAAAAAATAACGTAAATAGAGCACTAGCAGTGACGTCACAGTATTGCCAGCTGTCAGTTGCCTGGGTGGTAAATTCAGAAATTTGACATTTGAGTTGGTGTCAATTTTCGTTCAATATAAATTAAAGTGGAGGATTTCTTAACATCAGATAGATGTAGTGATGTTTATAAATATATATTTTTTAAATCTACTGTGAGAGAAAATTTTATATATACCTTATTAGTGTTGTTTTTACCAGTGTAAAGTCAAGAACGTTGACATCTTTGTGAACCCATAAATTAGTGAAAATAAAGGCTATATTGGATTTTTTACATTTTTTGTACATATATAATATCAAGACATATTTTAGTAATTGTTTAATTAATATACGCTCAGTTACAGCTAGGCAGTGACATAAGTTAGATAGTATTATTACACTAGGTTAAAAGTTATCAAAATACTCATTGATTTATGCCAATATATCAATCATATATTAATGGTTTTATAAACCTATTGTAAAATTTACGTTTTTTGACGATTTAAAATATTTCCCTTCAACTTTTTATTGATTTATATCTTACTTTTGTTAGGCTCAAAAGTTTGTAACGAGTTTAAGTTTTTATCACATTAATAACAACAATCAGAGGTTTGTATTATGAAATGCAGGAGTAATAGTAAATCTAATAAAAAGATAGGACTGTGAGATCATTTCAGTTTCCATTTAATTTAAATTGCGAGCAAATATGCAACATAATAAGCTCCGAATACTTTATATAGCTATATACCTAGTTTGGTATCTGTTCTGATTCTTACAATTATAATTACAGAGGTTCAAAATATTGATAATGTACACAAATAAAATACCAGTGAAGGTAAGTGAGCTAAAACACAACAGAATTTAAAAAATAAAACACTTTTAACAGCATCGTCTACCATCATTGAATGTTTCAAATTATACATATTATACATAATTATAAGGGTAAGTATGAATAATAATAGTCTTATAGTTTAGATATAAATTTTATTTACAAGAAGGGTCACAATGGCTCATTAATTCAATGCTATATTATATTTTTGAAAAATCATCCAACGATATAGTTTCAATCTCTCACTTTTAAATCATATAGTAATGTAGAATATAAATAAAATTATAATAAATTCACTGAAATTCACTTACCATATCGAAAATTAATAACTTTTGACAGGTACGCAAGATAACACGCCGGTTGAAAAACACAAATAAAACACTAAATTAAAGTCAGATCAATAAATCGCGAAATGTATAATTGACAAAAAACACCCAAAATTGATGTGACACGAAAAAAACGTTTAAAAAAGCACTACAAATTCTTTAAAAACTCGAATTAATCAGAAAGCACACAAATGCAAAACTAGGTTATTACCACCCAGGCAACTTTGGCGGCCATGTTGTGACGGCAGCTGCTACTACTCTATTGAGTAGAAATGCGTTTTTACTTCTTGTTTATTTAAACGTGATACGGTTTTCAAAAATTGATGTAGTATCCTTGCAACTACAAGCTGGTCAAAACGAGTTGCGCGAGATGCATACAAAATAGATAGAGAGCACACCATATTTATAACAGAACAACATAATAATCACGACTACAGGACCAAAATACTTTTGTGGAATGGTACCAATGTGACGCTTGTGAAAACTGTTCGGGAATGTGACTCCCCATTGCTCCTACTACTACTAAGAGCAGCCTTCACACGATATTTGAATTAGAAGTACACTGCATTATGAAGAAAATGCTACCAAAAAGAGGTCGCTTCGATTAATAGAACCAGAGATATAAAGTCATGAGTTGAGCATGCATGGACATTTTTCAATGATAATATGTATTTCTGTTCTTATGTCACAAAGAAGTATTATTCGTGAACATCCCGAATAATAACAGGTAAAATTAAATGGCACACCCCGCAAGTTCTTTTGACAAATATGTGCCATACGCATTTTCGATACCTTATTACTAATAGGACGTAACTCACAAAAGTATTTCACAGGAGGTCTAAAAAACTGATTATTAAAATATTTAATTAACATTAATGAATATGTCGCAATCCACAATATTCTAATATGTCGTATCTGATCAGATATTAAAGGCTATACTTATTGCTTTAAAACAATTCAAAATATGATTACAAATATTAAAAAATTAATAACAATGTAGTAATAAGTACTTAAGCGTAATTTCGTACAAATATTCACAGTAAGAACACTTAAAAATCCAAAAATTAATCTCCCAAGCCTTTATCAAGCACATGGACAAACTGTGGGACACGCTATATTAGAATAACAAAGAACAGTTGATTTGTTTACGACTTATTAGAATACCCTATAAATAGGATAGGATTGAAATAAATGCCTTCCTACATATTACCAAATTGTGGAAAATCGCCTAAAGAATCCATAGACGTCAAAAACTCAATTTTCAAAATTTTGTGTGATACGACCTAATAGCAGTAAGGTATCAATATGTAACATAAGCTAATTTTTTAAATATTTTCAAATACCATTTTTTCAAAAATTGCTAATCACAGAAAATAAGCTTGAAATAAAAAAGTTGCCTACATCATTTATCTTCATACCTTTCCAGCATACTTGATATCTATTTCAAAGATAAAGGTTCCCGCTTGCTATATTTACCCCTGTAATTTCTCATATTGTATCGACATAGGAAAAAAAACATATTTTCTACACTTACTAAAAAAAACTTGGCCTCAATATTAATACATTTTATGAACAAATATATAGTGATAGCACGGAAAAAATTTAAGATTAAACTATTGTCTCCTTTTTAAGTTTAATTAAGTTAAACATTTATTATTATTTATTTATTTTAATTTTGATTATCATCATTACTTGCCGAAAAAAACACCAAGAATTGTTCCGCTAAAACTGCGTTAAATAATTATATCTATCGTAATTCAACTACTTGACAGATCATTATGAATTTTAATAGGGTATTTCCGTATGTCCATGTATACACCGATTGACTTAAATTTACCTAAAAATTAATTTCTTCCTGAATTAATCAGTTAAAAGACCTTTATCGGCTAATTTGAGCGCTGGCAGGTTGAGCAAGAATTGACACAAGTGCGCGATAACTGAAATATAGTTTTTGAAAAGGAGGGATTCTACTTTCAGAAATAATATCATTTTTAGATCAATTTGAACTTTTAATAACTAAATTGTCATACATCTCTTTCAATTGGGCCTCTCGAAAGGAAACACTTTGTAGATTGCAATCCTTAACGGATCATAACATCGTTTTCTAGGACCATATTTTTCGTTCTCGGCGTTATTGGAAAAATAAAATATTAAATAATAATAATAATAAACATGTGTTAACATGAAACTCTTTTTATAAGTGTACTGAATGATTTCTTTTTCTAAGACTATGTTGATAAAATGTGATTGAATGTGAGAAGTATAGCAAGTGAGAAACTTTTTAATTTTTCGAAATAGATACTAACAAAATTCAGGAGAAATAAATACAAATGACGCAGACTGTTTATTTAAATAATTAAATTTTTCTATGATTTCTACAACTGCTGTTTTAAAAAAAATCAGTTGTGAAAATACGGAACGTCTTCGCGAGTAAAACGATGCAGAGAATGGTGTAAAGTTGAAAGATAGTGAACGTAAACTTTTCGCGAGTTGATGGCAACTTGTAGATGGGATTATAACCGTATAATGATTTACTCTCTACTACAGGAAGACCCTTTTTTTACGAGATTATTTCCGAATATTAGTCATTCTGTACCCAACTTCACTACATTATAGCCCCGGTTCCATTGATCGCGGCCTCTTTATGGTCACATTTTCTTTACTGTATTGAGTCACGAACTGCCTATCAATTTTTTGATATTCGTGTCGTGGAAATTTTAACGCGGCAAGATGATAAAATGAGACATTTTTGGGCGGTTTTCGCTATATTTTACCCTAAATTCAAACCTCAATACCACCGAAAATGTTTATCGGGGTTAGGTCGAATACGACTTATTCTCTTAGGAAAATAAAGGATGCACTGGATAATTTCCAAGCCACATACTAAAAATTGAAAAATGTACCTACTTGCTTTTCTTTCCGCTTCCCAATGAGGTCAAGTCTGCAAAACTAGCTGCACTTTTTTATGTTCAACTTCACCCAAAAATGGAAGAAAATAGCAGTACGAAAACATTTTCACTTTAATTCTTCTAAACACTGGACTATTTTTCAATAAATAGGAAATAAAATAGAGTCCCACTCAAAAATTATGAGGAATATAATGTTGGTCGACTTAAAATAGAATGTGTGTATAAAGTCATCATAACTTTAAAACTGTTTGTATCTGATGAAATATTGTTTCCCATTAAATAAAGAAAAACCACTTAAATTTAAAATACGTTCATGGCATCTTTTATATTTTTTATGCTATTTCAAGCCTCATTTCCAGTTGATGTTTGGATTCTGCGATTTGTCCGTCAGCGCATTTTTAGTCTTTGGGAGAATTTTAAAGACTTCACCCTTCCTCAGACATAACATCCTTTTTTAGTATTTTTTTATCGGCAGCCGGTTTGAATAAAAACAGTCACAATCACATGTCGGCCGTACTGAAAAACATATGAATTGTCGACGTGCGAAAGGTAAGATTCGTTTGTTATTTAAAAATGAAATATGGACCGGATGTAAGATAATCTTTGGGAACTAGTGCCCGACACGAAACTTAGGGGTGTAGTTTTTAAGCTATTAACCACTTTTGCTTTGTTATACGAAGCCGATTCCATGGTGCTTGACAGATACATCACACCAATCCAGTAATGGTTAGATGCATTGCAGTTTTATGAATAAACAATAAACTGCAATTTTTCTGTCGTAGTAAATTTAATTTACTTGGAGAAATCTGATTAATAAAATACAATTTTCTATGTCTATACTCCAGTCAAATTAGACATAAAAAAAATTAAATTTCTTAATAATTCGCACATAGCTGAAAATTGGTACAGACCTTGAATACACTATTACAAACGAAATATCAAAAGTGTCCACCGATCTCATGTCGGCTAAACATTTCATTCAAAGTCACAAATATCAGTTTTTCGCATATTTCTCGTAAACGATAAGTGTTCTCGAGAAAATAAATCATACAAAGTTTGTAGATCATACAATTAACTACATGAACTGTTTCAGTACCTTTTTCCCTGCGAATCATCATTCATGACATATCGCAATTTCAAACATTGCTAATATGCACATATACGCGGCCTATATATGTCATCGGACGTTCAATATAAGTAAAAATATGGAAATATTGGTTTGTGTGTGACTCACACACTAAAATACATACAAATTATATGATTCTGAACATGCTATTAGTCCCTAACGTTGGAGCTCAAAAAAAATGATTCCTTAGTTCATATTAGGCCCATATAACCCAACTTACCTTAGTCCAAAAATTCATCCCTGAGGAAGTACATCCTCTTAAGGTCAGGCGCGCCAATATTCTTGACTAAAGATGACGGTCTCGGATGATTAGGGGTCGAGCTTGAGCTCTTTGCCCCAATCATCACTGTAGACCTGGACCGGCCTCGTAAGGGGTGGGCCTGCTTTTTTGCCTTTCCCCCTCAGGCAGATTAACATTTTTCCAATTATTTCAGTTAAATCGAACATGAAATGTTCGAATTTTGATGAGAACTGTATCTCTATAAGTACACTATGTAAACTTGATAACAACCAAATATCTTTTGTTTCTCAAACACGACAGGTTTCCTGTTTCACAAGCATCTACGGAATATAGAGAAAAAACGGTAATTCTTGATTTTTGGTTGATATTACACACAATTTTAAAAGTATTGATTTTAATATTGAAATAGGTGAAGCGTTTGTTATTAATGTAATTTTTTTTAAAATGAACTATTTTTCTGTTATTACAACATTTTGTTCTAGAATTGTAAATGAATATTAAATACAAACAGATGAAAAACGGTAATTTCTTGAATTTTGATTGATATTCCAAAAAATTTTAAGAGTACCCTTTTTGCAGCCATTTTAATGCTCTTTAAAAATGTTCAAGTATTCCGTAATTTTACATGGTGATTAAACAATCACAGCCAGTCAAATATTAATAATGATGAACAAGAATTGAAAAACAAAAGATATTTTGTAAATAGAGTACTTAATTACAGCTCCCATCAAAATTTGAAAATTGTATATTCAATAGAACGGAAACTATAGGAAATTTTTTTTTCTGCCTCACTTTAAGAGGATGTACTTCCTCAGGGATGCATTTTTGGACTATGGTAAGTTGGGTTATATAGGTCCAATATCAACTCAGGAAACACAGGTTGCCGTCCGGAAAACTCAATTCTGGACACCCTGTATAGACAATTATAAATATTTAAGTTTTGTAAATGCAAGGAACTAACAAAGAGTACTGTTATCCTGTCTTCCTCCAACACCTGCTGCTGCTTATCAACATTTATATCGTCTACTATCAGATTCAAGTATGGCTAGGCAACGAACTAGACCCAGAAGACTGGGGATTGAAATTAATAGACAATAGTTTGGAGTCAATTCAAACTCTTCTCCCGCCTGCTCCAGAAGAACTTCTTAATACTATTTTTTGTAATTGCAAGAAAGGTTGTAGTAATAACTGTGGTTGTAAAAAAGTCGGATTATTTTGTTGACCAGTATGTACCAATTGCCAAGGCCAATCTTGCTTCAATGTTGAACTAAATACAGCAGATGAGAATACTTATGATATCAATGAGGAGATAACCGATCCATCTTTTTCCTTACAACAATTTACAGAAATCCAGTAAGCAGAGGAAGAAGAAGCGAAGGAGAAAGCGAAGAAGAAGACGTGAGTATTGAAGTAAAATTCGAATATTATTAATCATACGACGATTTTTAAAAGTCAACAATAATCCGTTCCACTTTGATAATTACCAACATTACCATTTTTTAATCAATAGGAAACTGTCTGATCAGACTTGATTAGTCATCATCGATCGCAGATTATGACTACTGGGGAAATCACGTTAAAAAAATGACGCCAAGTGCACTACCTCATAGGTGGTGCGGAAATGTGTGCATATTAAGCAAAATACGACGTTTTCATCTTCAGATATCGCAATATCTCTTGACTGATGATTTGTATTAAAAGAAGTATTGAAACAACAAATACAAACTTTGTGCGGTCTATTTTTACGATAACACTTATCGTTTACGAGAATACTTCAAAGTGTGGCGAGTTCTGTGAAAGCCGCACGTTTCGTGGCCTTTTACGGACATCGAGATAAATCCGGATAAAGCGGCAACAAAACACCGAAATTGTACCGAATTGAAGCGTAAATAATTCTGCATTAATTGATATAAATTAGCGCGAGTATGGCTATTTCATATAGTTGATATTCGATTAAATTATGTTGGTTAAAATAGTGTACATAAACAACGCGAGAAAGTGTACTGCTTGAGTGCTTGACTGTAAAATATATACCTGGATTCGTCCCTTCTTGAAGTGGGTGATATAATATAAGCAACACCAGCCAGATGTGTGAATGAAACAGATACGTTATTGTTTATGTATTGTTTATGTAGCATTAGCAATTTATTTAATTTTAAACGAGAATTGGAGATCAAAATTGAAAAGATATTAAACATAATATGTAGGTGATGAAATAGAAAAACTGCCCAAAATTTAAACGGATTGTTTCAAGGAAATGACATACATGGTGAATAAATTATCCCTTCGGAACTCTTTTCCCATAACGCGCAAAGAAAAATATTGTTACCGCAAGAATGGGGCTTTTCCCAGCAACTCCACCGTAGATGGATATTTACTTGTGGAGCGGTTAATAAATAAAAAAATAAAGGGAAAAAATACAAAAATAAGATAAAAAAATAAAAGCTGCCAGATTCAGAGACACAAGAAGCAGAAAACTTAGAAGAAGAAGAATAATAAGGAGATGACGATAGATGGAAACTTAAAAGAAACATGGAAATTTACAAGAAGCATCTCGCAAACAACTGCACCACACCCCAGCCGATGATGACAAATGGAAACTTAATAGAAGCATGGAAACTTAAAAGAAGCATCTCTCAAACATCTACACTTCCCATCCTATATTCCCACTCCATGCGTCATGCGGCTCTCGCTGCTGACAACAAGCATGTCCAATGTCCAACCCGACGTATGGAGCCGGCCGGCGGTATATAAAACATCCGAGATTTGGTTCCTGTACGCGGTTTGGCTGTCCGTTGGGCGTGCTCGACGGACGACCAAGCTGCGTGTTGGAACGAATCTCCGAAATTGGCAGCAATGCACCTTATGCTGGCAAATCAATCAATCAATCAATTGATCAATCAACACTCATCGTTTACGAGAAATGCCCGAAAAAATGATATTTGTGACCTTTGACCTTGAATAAAAATTTTGGCCGACATGGGATGGGTTCGGACTTTTGACATTTCAATTGTAATAGTGTATTCAAGATCTGTACCAATTTTCAGCTCTGAGCGAATTACTACGAAGTTGAATGTCCATTTTAAGTAGAGTACTAATTAAAAATGTAACCAGTAGAGTCTAATTAAATTTTAATAAACGTGAACACAGTGTGTCGATGGAGGCACAAGTTAAACAAATTTAGTTCAGTCATCAAGTTGTAAATTTGTAAAAAAAAATTATCCATCTTCAATTCCTTAAATGCTAATCACAATTATCCTACACGGCATGGATCCAATTTGCAATACGATATCCACAGACTTTAATTATATAAAAGAAAAGCATATTACATGGGATGTACACTTTACAATAAATTGGCCGTTGAAATTAAAACTATACCTAGTGTAAACAAGTTTTTTTTTCAGAATTAAAAAAGTTCCTGTTAAAAAATGCATTCTACTCGATAGAGGAATTTTTAATATATTAGTATGTTATCTTATTCTGGAAATATATTTGACGTATCCTATATCATTGTATGATCTCTTGGATAAATAAAGCATTATTATTATTAGTATTATTATTAAATATAGGCACATAACTCAGAAGTTGACGTTTCTCACCTAAGCTTCTGTGTGTTGCTGCTTCTTGAGGCATTTTCCACAAACCCCAAAACACTTTAATATTACACTCAAACACTATCACTCGACGTACACTTTAGCATCACCTGAAGATGATTAAAATTAATCTCCAGATGATGGGAATATGGTTGGTGAAATTCGAGACGAGGTACAGTATCCACACGTATTGTAAAAATAATCTGGTGTTTGTGAAAACTAATTCAAAAACTTTTAAAAGTAAGTTATTTTTTGTTTGCTTATAATTATAATTAGGTATATTCAATTGTAATGAAACATATTCGTTAAGGGATTTTGCAAACAGCAGAAAAAACTATCCATGAGAACTAAAAGGAAAAACTCTCTGTAAAAATATTAATTTCCAATCTTTGCATTCTTTCGATAGCCATTAAACTATTCTATTCTATTCTATGCTAGCAATTAAAATTCTAAAATCAATTTGTCTATTTCTTCTTTGACAATTCTCACTGCAAAGTAAAATAGTATCTACATAACCCCTACAATGAAGATTCAGTTAAAAATGAGAACAAAAGCCTATCCATTCAATAAAGAATTAGAATATACTGAAAACAAAACTTTGTTTGTCTCTGACAACCTACATCTGGTTGTGTTAGAGACCAGAAAAGCCTTAAACTGAATTTATTTACATACCTTGTCTTTAAAAAAAATTCATTCTAATGAATTCAATTTTCATGAATAATTGAAACGTCTTTCGCCCTTATTCTGGAAGTCATCAGAATGACATAAAGCCTCTCATGAGATGTTTCATGCAGAAACCAAAACAATTTCCCCAAATGTGAAGTTTTTAAGGTTTATCTATGGGACACATAACGGAAGAAGTCCCAAAGTGGAAAAAGAAACAGAAAAATCCTATTGGAGGAATACTGTAAGGCATAGACAAGTGAAGTAATTTGTACAACAAAGAGGCTTCTCGAACTTGAAAATTCTGACTGTGGTTAACAATGTGAACCAAAATAGATAAAATGGAAGTCACTTTGCAGAAACCTGCGGATTAAACTAAGTAAAATTCTATTTTTGTAGTGGTCCTGTAGCAAATTTCAGATTGCTATGCGGAATGCGAAGGAAAACGCAATGCAATTAAAAAAATCGGTAAAGGTATTTACACAGAACTTCCCTCTTTATATTTGTGCATGGCGGTCACTCTAAAAAAATTAATTATTACGAAATGACATTGTAAATAATAATCGGAATATAGTTATTACTATTATTACAAAGAAAACCTGATCAGTTTTGGTCAGAAAAATATACAGAGTGCTCATCCGACAGCAAAAGTTCAATAATAAATAACAGGTGCCAAATATGGAAGGCTTGCGCAAATACCTTTACAAATGTCCACCATGACGAAATTATTTCTTGGGATGACCACTCTGTACATTTTGCCAAATATTATTGCCATCTGTTACATTTTCAATTCCACATTCACATAGTGAAGTGGATGTATAGTGGTTTTTTCCAAATTCTTCAAAAATGTTGGTAAAAAAATTTTCAAAATTGTTTTGTTCTGAAATAGGTTTATAATGCCATGAAACGTGAAAATTTTAAATTTGAGCAACAAAAAATTCTTTCCGTCTATTCTAGTGGTAATTTTTTTTCCAAAATGGTAAAAAAATGTTGCATTTATTTTTCTGAAATAGGTTTGGAATGTTATGAAACGTGGAAATTTTAAATTTGAGCAAAAAAAATGTTTAATATATTCTATAGTAAGTAGTGATAAATAGATTTAAAAAAATTTCAAAGAAATTTTTTAATTAATTTTTAAATTTGTTTGAATAGGTTAAGGATGTCATGGAAACGTGGAAATTTGAAAGTTGAACAAAGAAACAAAAATTTCCATCTATTTTAGTGGTAAATTTTTTTTCAAAAATGTTGGTAAAAAAAAAATTATCATTTTTTTTAATAGGTTTAGAATGCCATGAAAGGTGGAAATTTTAAATTTGAAGAAAGAAAAAATGTTTCCATTATTTATTCCCCTTAGACGGTCCACCCTGTATATTTTCCAGTGAAAGTTTAACCATTTCTTCGCTGACAGCAGCGTCAACTACCTACCAAATTTGACTGCTCTCCGTCAAGCAGTTTCTTTAATTAATGCACCAACAGACAGCCGGACAGACAGACTAACTGACGGAATTGAAAAACTTATATTTTCGTAATTACGTGATCTGAAACGTCAAAATCCGAAAAAATCTCGGAGGGTGATTTTTTCTCGAATACAATACTTCCCTTCGGTATGCGAGGGAAGTAAAGGGCTGCTAAAAATTTTTCAACCAAATATTGAATTATTTAGTGCAACCTATTGTAGTGGTTTTGAGAAAGATGCTATAATAAATACATCATTTTAAGAGTGTATTAATTTTTGTACGTTTGATATATTGTTTATAAAAATAAATGCAGTGTAATGCGAAGAAATAATTCCTCTTATAGTTGGTTCCAAGTTCCCTACTATTGCGTGGATTTATTAGACTAATTATAACAATATTCTAATTACCCAATTATCCTTTTATTTTGTATTTTAAGCAGTTATATAATGGAAATGTTTGTTATATTTTAACCGATTCTGATTGAGGTTTATTTATTCGGATATGAAATGATGCAATAATTTAATCGTCCACAAAGGCCTTTGTCAAATATTGATATGGACGTACAAAGCCAAACGTGCATTCGTGATGACATGTTTGTATATAACTGTGTACAATAACAACTAATTTCCATGATTCCTATTGATGTTGTGCTGTACATGTACATAATATGTCTTTATGAATGGGATAACTAATTAACATACATTTTCCTGATTGGAAATGAGTACGCGATTCACTTTTCAACATTTACGGATGAAATATATTATTTACCTTATTGTTTGCCTTGCTATGAAACTTTTATTAAATGCATGCGTGCTCTTATATATGAAAGTTTTGTACTGCCGCCATTATATCTTTATTCAAAATATAATTCCCGTAAATATTGCAACTGAAAGCTGTTGAATGCTGCTTTTATCGACAATTTGATTTAATTTTGAAAGTATATTCGACTTTGCTGTTGCTCAAAATTGGAGAAAATCCGTATCTGCGACATTTTCTGAAAAATTTCAATTATTATTTCTGTTCGTTTGTAATAAAAAAATAATATCACAATTCTAATATATTTTATCGCAAATGTATATTCATTTTCCATTATATTACGGACATAGGTTTCGGTTAAAGTATTCACAACGCAGCCCCACATGAAAAAGTTTTTATCTGGATGACTGACTGTGTATTTTTCGACGCTGAATCCGAATCCGAATCAAAAAGATTCCTATATCCTTCAATTTTTGTGTAGAGGCAATCACAACCCTTCAAAGGGAGACTTGCTACCCCCTCTATGTCCTCCTGGACATAGAACTGCATCATAAGAGCTACTGTCTTACAAGCTCTTGAGAATGCCAAGGAATAATGGTTGCGTTCCGGAACCAAGCCTCCAGAAAAGTATAAACTACCCCCTTTTGGAGGAGGAGTGCAGTGCATTAATAGAATCTTCTGCAATTGCCCCAACTGCATCCTGCAAGGGGCGAAAACTAAACTACCCCCCAAACCCCCAAAAAGGGTTCGGAAACTTTTAGATCCAGAAAAATGCACTTTGGGATTTTTAATTCTGGGAGGGAAGACAAACGGGAATCCATCTCTGTAGATTTATTTTCACTCCAGCACTCACCATATGTATTGAGTGAAAAAATATTTTAGAGAGACAAGTATGATTGAAGATAAAACGGGGTTTATGAATGAAAGACATGAAATACTGGTGATACTATGAGGGATATAGAAATACATTGAATGCTGGAGTGAAAAAAAATCTACGGAGATGGTTTCCCGTTTGTTCTCTTCCAGAATTAGAAACCCCAAAGTGTATCTTTCCGGTCCTAAAAGTTTTTCGAACACTATTTTGGGGTTTGGGGGTAATCTTCGCCTATTGCAGGGTGCGGCCAAGGCAACTGAAGGAGATTCTCGTTAATGCACTGCGACCATTCGCAGTAAAAACAAGAAACAGTTGCTCTCCCAGATCTTACTCCACTCCTGTGGTCCTCATCCAGGTAGTTTATCCCCTTCTGGAAATTTGGTTCCGGAGTGGCATTCATCCTCTACCATATTTATATTCTCAAGAGCTAGTAAGCTAGAAGCTTTTATGACGCAGTTCTATGTCCAGAGGTGTATAGAAGGGGTGCAGAGGGTGTATCAACTCCTTCGGGAGAATTGTTACCCCCTCGCTGAAGCCCTTGGCATAAAAAAGGAAGAGTACGAGAGATAAAAAGTCCCCATTCATTTCTTAATGATAGGTAGTTATATTCATAAATTTACCTTAATGAATGGATGTTTTTACCTCTACACAAAAATTGAAGGGTATAGGAATTTCTTTGTCCTCGGATTCGGACTCCATCGAAAAATACATAGGAATATCGTGGTCGGTCATCCAGATTAAAAACTTTTTTTTTTTGTGGGGCTGTGATAATAATACAATGCTGAAAAGTAGTATCGGATAAAAAGTAAGATCATTAACCAACTCGAATAGATAACATTAATGATAGTAAATGATTTTTATATAATCCAACAACGTAAATCTTGTTTTTAAATTATTGTTTATTATTTTGATAAATTACCAAACACCGGAATAAATTTAGTGTTATAAATTTGCATTGTTTTTGTTGGAGGAATAGTGTAAAATGAATTATAATTTACATTGTGTATTTGTTTAATAATAAAATAGCAGCAGACTCTGTTACAGTAAATTTACAAATAAAAGTTTCCTTCAAATTCTAATAATAATAACATTAAGTGAGATAATTTAGGTAGTGATGTTTATATATTACTAGACGCAGATGTTTTTGGTTTACAATATAAGTCTGTAGAACTGAGTGCTAAAAAATGGCCAAAAAGAAACAGTGCATGTCATCGGCTTGTGCTATAAAACGAAATGTACTCTTGACAAATATTGTTATTTTTGGTATCCCGGGCATTCTTAATTGCAAAGTATATGAATGCGTTGTTTACATCTCCATAGACCGAGTGAGAAATTAACTATTATTTCTTTTATAGCTCTCAAAGAACTTGTTTTTTTTACGACCGAACATATATTAAAATTTATTTGATTCTTTTTTTAAATGGAATGTATACTTTTCACTCAATATAATTAAATCCTCTTTTCATACAGAAAGCCTATACTGTATAACGAATTATGAGAGATAACTTACAAAATCAATTTAAATTCAATTAGATAAGGTACTTAAAAAAATTGTGTAGGATCAAGTATAAATCACCTTCGTGGACATTCTCAAGTCGGGGGAAAATGTGTACATCACTCAATAAACACAACGAATTCATAATTTTAATCTACTGTTTGATACTAAATTTAGTTTCTCTATTGCAAAGTGGTGTATGACTTAAATTAGAATGAAAAGAAAACAAATATTATGTATATCAACAGTGTCCACATTGGTCGAGGTTTGGTATGTTGTTTGACTCTGGTTATATTCACAGATTAATGGCAAAGACAATAGTACGCCATCAAAGATATACGATCGAGTACTAATGCAAGGATGATCAGTGTTTTCCTATTTGTAGGTTTACTATTTCACTGCTCGCATACTTAATAATAATAATAAACATTATATCACGATTGTTCACGCCAATATATTGAATACACAAAAATACCTTTCTATGTTTCGATACTCTCATATGAACTACCGCCAGTAGCTTTTGGCGAGCACATTTAAATAATAATATCTTGTCACAATACATATTGACAATGCACGTTATTCTGATACGTACAATACAAAGTAAATTGATTGCAATAAGCCTCAGCAGAAAAAAATGTCCTATGTGGCTATATTACGCCATTCGTACATTGCAGTTTCCGGCTTATTGGTCTTCGTCAGTACGGACTATGCAAGTACGACAACATATATATAATTTTTTCTCTCGTGCAAGGAGACCCATCTACCACTTATTGCAATCAGTTGACGAACAAAATAGCCAAAGCATGAAATACCGAATATACTTACCTATATGGTCCACAAAAATTATAGACATCTTGAAGGTATATTAAATACCCAACGATTCCTTTCTATACACACCTTTAGTATAGCTTATATATTGAAATATTGAAACCATATAGTTTATTTGCTATTCTCCACAAGAGATGCGCCAAAGCAGGGTTATGACGAATAGCCGAATACCGAATATCCGACCATTTCCGACCACTGAGGCCGAACAGCTTCGGTGCTTCGGCCGAGGCATGAAATGACGGTTAAAAAAACTATTGAAGCTTCATTGAAACACTATGATTGAGTTTAACATGATTTATAAGGGAAGTTGTCGAGGCTTTTTTCCTCGAGATCTTTGTGTATCACATATTTTACACTTGGCAAACTTTCTATCATCAAACAGATCATAAACCTTCCAAATATCGCTTTATTTAGTTATTTTACTGCTCATTGCAATTGTGTACTGACTCTTACACAGTTTATAATCAATTAAAATGCTAAACACACAAAACACATGAATATGCATAGAAATAACTGCAAGTTCTAACAAGAATTTTGTGTTTTGGCCCGATTCGGCCGAAACTTCGCCCACTTCTGCCGAGGGCCGAATATTTAAAATCCAGCCGAAGCTGCCGAATATCGAAGCAGAACCGAAGCTTCGGCGCGTCTCTATTCTCCACTATGTTGTTTTAGGTGTAGAAGCTATTATCAAGAGTTATATCAAAATAGTTACTTTTGATGTACCGCAAAGCTCAGTATTAGACCCTTTGGGTTTGCCCTACATACGAACGTTTTCATTTGCTGGATGAAATAATACAAAGTCCACAATACGCAAGTGAATTGTGTTCTGTTACTTTTCTGTTTCTCTGGTGTAGAGACAGTTGGCAAAATAGTTGGCCTTGATACTATAGCTAACGTAACCAGTCAATCAACGACTTAAGATATGTTGTGTTATTTGGTAGTAAAACTAATTATCGCATGATAGAAAATCTACTGGGAATTAAAACTGATGACTTTCCTACCGTCAATCAGATCTCCAGGAATTCAAGTCCAATGCTACATTTTGGAATAGTGACAAATTTTTAAAAGTTTACAACATGCTCATTCAAAGCTAAAAGCGAATATACTCTCATTGTGTATATCTAATTCAAAGATTGAATTTCTTTTATACGAGATTTTACGTTGCCAAATTTTAACTTGCTCTCAATTATTCTCACCGTGTATTAGTTTTCACTGCTATATAGATGGTACTGGATTGGTGAGACATATTTTTGGGATATATAACACAATTTAAAAGTTTGGAACTGGCTTAATAAGACTAATAGATTTCCTCCACATTTATCAAATGTATTAAAACCAAACTACATTCTACCTTTACAAAAAGGTTCTGTTTAAACTTAAAAAGATGTCTCCAAAGCGTAGACCTTCCTATTTTAAACAAAGCTTCACACTTATTTTTAAAAAGGTATAACAACCTCCCTCCTCAGTTGCAATGGCTTTTTATCACACTCGTAGCAGATATGAAAATAAAGAATATGTTACATTTGATATGTCTGAAACTGCTCGGAAGGCAAAAAAGTTTCAAAATAATTGTGTTAGTGAACGAACTCCGAAAAATATTCGAAATGTTCCTCTGTCCGTTACATTTCTGGCAAGCACGGCAACTTAAGAAATAAATGTTTGATTACGTTGGAATTTAAATAGTAAATTATTGTTAGGTAAAGACAGAACTTTGTTGTTTTTCAACAAAATCTGTAAGTAAGAAATTATTAATCATCTCATTTTAAAGAAAAGAAAAATTTTAATGTCAACGAAGAGCATAATACTTACTCTAGACATTATTATTACATCTTGCGCAAAGGCGACATTAACAGAAAATTCATGATTTTAGACAAATCTGATACTTTGCCTGTTTCTAAGTGCCCTACATTCATCTAAATTTACTAACAGCAAAAAGGCGCAGCGTAAAATGAGAAAAGTTATCGGTTTTTTATGAAATAAATAATGAAGGAGATAAAGTCGTGTTCCGAGGATTAGTGGATCATTAATCTACGTCGTTCTCAAATTATTTTGTCAAAAAAAATAGTTGAAAACTACATTCCTTTAAACATGTCATCTAAGTACCTATGACAGTGTTATCAGTGTAGCATATGTGCCAGTTCCAGAGAGGTGTAGAATATTTGATTTATAATTTCTAGAATAATTAATAACCGACTTCAACCAAAGACTCCAATCATAATAAATCAGAACTACTGCATTAAATATATTTTCACTTATATCCCTACATAAGGAAAACAGTCACGAAATTTTAATATGGCCGCTGATTTTATTAAAATGCAATTTTGAGCAGAGAGAAAAATTCTGTACTTTAACACCAATCACTGCTTTTCCTGAAAATAAATCTGAAATTATCTGTAAATTTAGTTCTTAGGTTGAGTAAGAGTTAGTAATTGACTTAATTAATTTTGTGCAACACGGAATTGGCAAATTTGCACTTTGAATATGGAATGACTCCAGGAGGCAAAATAAATTATGAACGATGTTCTCACATCATTTACCTAATAATAAAACTTCACAAAAATTCATGTGCGCTTGCGAAAGAGCCAGTTCTTAGAAGTTCACTGCTGCCCCAGCAAAAATACTTCTAACTGCGGGAACAGTTAAAAAAATGGAAGTTATCATCAATGAAATTAAAAGCAATCCTGAAAGAAGTATCCAGAAAATTTCACTCTTGCTTACGCATATTCATTTCTTATTATTAAAATTCTATGACCAATTATTTCCACGTGCTAAAGTGCAAATATAGTCATGATGTTTTCCATTAAAAACACTTGGATGGAAAATATGGATGTGGAAGCAGTGATTCCCTAGGCAGTGTTTTTTTGTTGTTTAGGACATGCTTTTATGAATTTAGAAAAATTCAAGGAATCACGTTCTAAAATTTGGCTACATAACACCCAGTATACAATAATCAAACGAAACAATACTTATCTAAACGTCATTAAAACACGACCAATCAAATCACAGATCATTAAACACCACCAGAAAGATAATGTAAAAACTCTTCGCCATACAAAATCGCTATGATTTATTATTGATGATGCGAATTTAAAAGCTCACCAGCAAGACGGCACACCCCATGCAGTGACTCTGCTAGATCTACCTGCATTATTAAATTAACTCTTATCTGAAAGTGTGGGTAATTTAACACAATTATAAATGCAAGTCACTGTCCCTGTAATGTAACGCGACAACTATGATATGCTCAAAGTCGTGGTTAGCACGGTAAGTCACAGTGCTCTCAGAGGATGTCGTCGAGAGCACACGTTCTCGCTAATATCATTTTACACCTATTGATGTCGAATACACATTAAGTGCATCTTAATTGTACGTCGTTTAAACGGCAAGCTATTTAAAATATTCTGATTAAATTTGAATTTAAGGCGTGGAAAGCTCGCTGATTATTAGTGTTTATCTACTCGCATAGAATACTTCTATATATTTTGTCGATAAAGTCAATAAAATGCCGGTGGAATTATCAACATAAAACTTAACTGTTATTTAACTGACCTGGTCATCCAGCTTCTTAGTATCCGGTGCACAATAATGCGACAAAAATTTGAGCACATACAGGTCGAGTCTGTTACCTGCCAATCGCATAAATCAAACTTTTACATGAGATTTTCTCCAAAACTGCTATCACATAAAAGAATTTCAAATCAAAAAGTTGCCTTCATCCTTTGTTTTGTTGTGTTCTATTATCGGTGCATTTTTCAATAGTAGCCTCTTCGCTGATAAGTCATATTTAATTCTGGAAGAAATCGATTTTAATGATAGCGTTTTGAAAATGGTACCGTTTTTACACTGATATGAGCTTTCATAAGTTCTAAAATTGCTTTTGAAAATTGAAAAAGGACTCCGGCGGCGATGATTATGGCAGGTCGGAGAGGCTCTACAACTTGTAATTCTTAACGGATACCCTATTGGATTTCATAATGATCCGTCGAATTGATTAGGTATAGGTTTTTCAAAACAAATAAATGATTCGGAAGGTTTTCGACGTACTGAACTAACCTAAAAGTGCTAAACAGGCCATTTCTTTGTGTAAAAATATTAATGAAATCTTTGCGTTCTTTCGATAACCTGAATTCTGGTTATGCTAGCAAATTAATATCCTAAAATGAATTTGTCTAATTTCTTATTTGACAATTCTCATTCTAACACTAGCATCCACACAGTCCCCTACGGCCATGCACATTAAACTAGTATCTACATAACCCCCTACGATCATGAAGATTCAGTTAAAAATGAGAACAAAGGCCTAAAATGAATTTATTTATCTACCTTGTCTTAAAAAATGTTCATTCTAATGGATTACATTTTCATGAAATCTTTTATTCGGTTTGTTGGAAACGCCTTTGAAACGTTTTTCGCCCTTATCCTGGAGCTCATCAGAAAGACATAAAAAACGTTCCTGTGCTAAATCAAAATCCATACAGAAATTGTCGACAGTAATATTTCTCCTCGTATCGAAAAGATGATCACAAAGATATTTGACTACTCTAGCGCCTTGCTTCTTTTCAGGCATGTTATTTTATTTTCCACAGTACAATAAAACAGTAAACACAAAGAACGCGGTGTAAATAGACTGCGTAAAAAGTTAATTATTATGAATGTGGTGGGTCCTGTGGACCAAACTATATTTGACACTACAGAACTTATTTTTTCTTATAGATACCAAATTGCTAATATCAAATACCAATCTACATAGATTTATTTTTAGACCTTTCATGCAATAATTAGAGAATATATGGATGCTTTTGACCCGCCGTGAACCCACTGGACCCAATCATGCGGATGAGAGCTGGTAGACCTTTGTTAATATTTTGACACGATGTATCTTTTCAAGTCTTAATTTTTATTGTTTTATGTATAGTTCAACCATCAAACAAATGTTTGCAGTACTGTTTACTGTTGAAATATTTACTAATTTGAAACTATGTTTTTATTTACAAATTGTGATTCTTAAGCTCCAAAAAAAGTTCCAAGGATAACTAATAACTAACTCTATTATTTTTAGTTGCCGATTTGTAGTTAAGTGCAAATTTATGCTGTGTATTTTCACCCTGCTAAAACGCGAATAACTCGAGTCAAAGTTAAAGACTTTGAGAAGTAGGGTTTAATTTACACAAGAAGTAATTGTACATAACCTTGTTATCATTAGTTGATTTTCGGCCGAGCCGTCGGATTCCTATCAAAGGATCATGAGCTGCCCCTTTACAACGATTTCGAATTGGCATCCTGTTTCTGTGTAATTAAGTAATGGAAATCAAAGTTCTACCTTCTGATGTAGCGAGCTATTTGTTCAAGAGTTACAACCAATCCATGCGTCTGTTTGGTTTATTATAGAAACCCTATCCCGAAACGCCAAACCTGCTGTTTGTTTCGAATCAAGTTAAGAAGTCACAAGACTTTATTTAAAATAATAAGATAATTAATTTAATGTTTTGACGAACTGATATGTTCCAATTCCCTATTGAAGAAATTCATCGTTTACGAATTACATTTTAATATCAAAAACTGGAAGTAAATACTTTACGTTTTATTGTACAGTGAGGACTTGGATTATCGTTATGTTCTATAATAGTCAAAACTCCTATTACTGTTTCTTGTTTAACTAAGTACGTGTTATAAGGCAAGCATATTATATATTTGTGTCTGCTATTAGACTTCACAAGTTGTTGATTGATTGATTTATTGATTTGCCAGCGTAAGGTGGGCATTGCTGCCGATTCCGGGCATTCATGGAGGTTCGTTCCAACACGCAGCTTGGTCGTCCGTCGAACACACCCAACGGACGGCCAAACCGCGTGCCGGAACCAAATCTCGGATGTTTTATACACCGCCAGACCGGCTGCCTACGCCGGGTTGGACATTGGACATGCTTGTTGTCAGCAGCGAGAGCCGCATGACACATGGGATAGGAAAATAGGATGGGAAGTGTAGGTGTTTGTGAGATGCTTCTTTTCAGTTTCCATGCTTATTTTAAGTTTCCATCTATCGTCATCTCCTTATTTTCTTCTTCTAAGTTTTCTGTTTCTAATTATGTTCTTTCTCCATGACTTTCTTCTGTTTCTGAATCTGGCAGCTTTTATTTATTTATTTATTTATTATTTATTAACCGTTCCACAGGTAAATATCCATTTACGGTGGAGTTGCTGGGAAGGGTCCTATCTCGCGTTAACCATAATTTTTGCACGTTATGAGAAAAAAGGTCCTAAGGGATAGTTTGCTCACCCTGTAGGTATGTTGTTTCTGTGAAACAATCGGTTTCAATTTACAGTAATTATTTTTAACAGCCGCCTTCCAATTCCTGGTATTTTCTATTTCATTACCTATTTTTTTCTTTGTTGTGTAATAAACAAGGATCAATAAACCAATAAATAAATATCTTTTCAATTTTAATTTCTAATTTTTCAATTTAAATAAGGAAATAGACTTCATTAATTGCCATAAAAAATGTAATTTTTTGAGAGTGCTGCACTCATAATCACAATACAACAGTGACAAATATTAAATTTATATAGCAACAACATTCAAAAAAGTTCTAGAAAATCAGATCTGACTTGTCATGAAAAATGTTTTTGTTGCATTTTAAATGACCAAGAGAAGTCGTAAAGTTACCATGGACAATGATAAAAAAACAATTATAATTATTTTTGTCAAGGATTGTTTTAATGTTTCTCAAATCATTTGGCCCATTAGAAAAATTGTATAAAAAACAATATTTGTTTTTTGTAAATACTGTAACGCTCTGTAAATGGTTAATAAATCGAAACGTACGAATATATAATAATTCTTATATATACTAATTGAAGAATCCCAGGATGCACAATAAATTATTATAGTACAATTCAGAAGTATATGTGGAGTTCGTGGAACACTTTGTAACTATGTAGATATTAACTTAAAAATTGAGACGTTGAAACAAACATCACCCAATAATATGATGCATAAATGTTTATTATACCCCGCACTAACTGAAACACTAAAGGTTATCGGAAATTTATAAGTTGTACTTTTTCAAAATAAACCTAGAATTCCTGTGCTATGACAAATATTAAATGACTGATTACAATATAATGTAATTTAAATTGTGGCAATAAAAGAGCCGAATTGCTTTTGAACCATGCAGTTAGGTACGTGTCAATATTTATTTACTATATCAGAATTAGGTTCTATTAGTTAGATTAGCACTGTTTTAGTTTTCTCACGAAATACAGCATAAATAAATAATGCTCTCACCAATATCAAACCACAGTACATTCTGTCACTAATATTGACACGAGTTGTGCCAACTAAGCTGGATCAAAACTGAGTTTTCAATTTCCTGATGATGTCAATATGATGAAAGAAATGCACCTTAAACTTGAATATTTTGGTATTTGTGACAATTTCTCCAGTGTTTATTAGTTAAGGGATAAAATATGGCAAAGGTTTACAAATACATCAGTATCAACTAAAGCCTAATTTGAACTGGTACAAGTATTGATAGTATTTGATTAAAAATGTTTTCCAGTGCACGATATAGACATGTATTTAAAATTTAATAACTGGCATAGGTAATTTCGACACATACAATAAGTTTAATCATAATAATTGTTTATTTCCAAATTAAAGAATATTCCAACAGACGAAAATATAACCTTCTTTATTGAACTTTAACCCAATTAAACAAAATAATATTATATTATTTGTTTATTTTTTAAGTAGCAAAATTCATTTGTTGCGATATATTTAGAGATGATATAGTGTTAGACATCCATGGTATCAAATGGTGCACATCAATAATAACCTTTGATAAAATAATGCGTTCAATAATTTATTGTTTACAAAAACTACAATCTTTAACTCTTATATGAATTATGCTTATTTAAAGCGGAAATATAAACAAGATAGAAAAAAATAATAAGGAATTACATCATAGCATAATTTTCAAAATTGTACGATTATATTTATATTATAAAATATATAAATACAAGGAAAGATATTTAAGTAAAGGTAACATTTTAAAAAGAAGGTAAGAAGTGTGTAATAATCAAATTTCCTGGCATGTATTGAGGGAAAAGATCATTAAGAATAACATTAAAAATAATATTGCAACGGAGTTGAAGGTACAACTAAAAAAGAAGTAATAGTTCATAAACAAAACTATAAATGGATACTTCTAATTGGTGGTTTCAAATGATAATTTTTGTCACATTAAGTAAAAAAGCTACAACAGTTCTTATCTGTCGAACAGTCAAGGAATTTGACTGAACATTTAAAAGATTTAATGCATAAAAGAGCAACAAATAAATCATGTTGTAGTTATCGCGTGTCCATTGTTTAATATAGTCTGTTTCTAGCCAGGGGTAGTGATTCAAAGTCGAGCTAAAACCTACGCCTATGATTGGATAAGACTACGTAGGTTTTATACAATGCCAAAATTGAATAAATTTGATGCATGTTTTGACGTATTCGCAGTTCGAATCGCTTTGCAGTTTTGGGTTTTTGTCTCTTTTTGTTATATATTCAGATATATATACTACTGAAACTGTTTTGATTGTTTTGCTGGTGGATAATGATGACTACAGTGAAAGATAGTATACGGTGTTTATTTTATTATAAATGAATATATTGTATATGCAAAAAAACTTTATTATATACATATATTATAGGTCCAACGCGGTTTTATATGAAAGATCAACAGTCTCCCAATATGCAGAGATGCAAATGCTAACGTAATGTATATTGACTTCTCGAAAGCTTTCGACACTCTAGACCCTGGTGTTATGGAGTTTGATATTATTTGTTACATTTATTGACGACATTGTCGAAAGTCGAAATATATACCATGCTCGCTATATGCTAATGATCTAAAACTCTACAGGCGTATATACAGACTGTTGATGGCTGTAAGAAACCTCAAAATAACTTCAATAGGTTTCTGAAGTGGTGCATCGATAGTACCATGTCATCAAATGCTACTAAATTCAAAATTGTCTCTGACCACTGGTAAACAAGTGTTTTTTATTAGACTTATCATCTTAATGCAACAATTTTTGAGTACATTGAAAATATTGTATCAGCAACCTCAAAGAATCTTTCTTGGTTTTTTAATGAGTAAATTCAAAATTGTGTCTGACCACTGGTAAACAAGTGCTTCTTATTAGACTTATCATCTTAATGCAACAATTTTTGAGTACATTGAAAATATTGTATCAGCAACCTCAAAGAATCTTTCTTGGTCTTTTAACGAGTAATTCATGAGGCTTTACACATACCCATTGAAACATCACAATCTTCCAATGCTAACATAACGTACTCCTCAGTAGATATAAATGCTTAGCTTGATAGATAGTAGAAATCTTCGCTATTTAATATTTTTACGATTTTAAACAGTGGTGATATATTATCAAATCTAATTTTCGTGTAACTCCCCACATCAATTTAATGAACTACTTTCTGCTGTGAACATACTGATATATGCAAACGACAACTAATTAGCAGGATAGACTTGATGTATTTAATGTATTTAATGAATATTAAGCACCTATTATTTTAACTTACAAACTCTACAGTATTTTAAAATTTCTAAAGTGTGTAATATCGTTTACTGTTTATCTCTGTGTATATTTATATATTTCAAACAATTTTATGCTTCTTTCTTCGTTACATATTTTAATCGCTAATTAGTAATCATTTGTTTACGCTTTGGAATTTTAACAATTCTTTTGGAACATTTTCAGCTTTACTTATTTTTTTGTCCTAATTACTTATAATTATTTATCTGTTAATGTCCCATCCTTTAATTGGCAAAACTTGTTGAGTGATGTATCCGAAATAAATAAATAATTAAATAAAATGTTAATTAAATACACATTCGCAGTCTGCCGTGTCAGACAACTTCTATATATTAGTTTTTATAATAATTACATCAGAACCAGAGTGTATAGACCATAATTCATTATTTGCAGACAATAATTTTGTTAATAAAAGTACCACACCAAATTTAAAAGGTGAAAATGATTGCAAAACATGTAAAAATCATGTTACGCCCGTCAGGTTAGTAAAAATTTGTTAATTATAATTTTTTTGAATTTTTGAGTTTAGCTTAAAAAAAATGATTCTACTTTTCAAAACATCTGCTTGAAATGTTCGCAATTTATGATAAATAATGAACCATTTTTTCATTTTTTAAATATGAGGTGTTCGATGGGATACCTTTCTTGTCATGGGAGCTCGATCTAGCAAATAATAATGGTAAAAGAAAAACCACTGATTAACATGCTACAAAGTACTGATACGATAATTTTTAACATTAAAATTATATACAAAGTAACTTGGAGACTATATAGTACGAAAGAGTTTCGTTTGAAGTAATTATTGTGGCTTGTGGCTTTATCAACATGCGGATTATAGCAAAACAAACAGGGTAAATTCTCCAATTTTGATTATATGAATCTGGATCTGAATGAGGGACGGTTTGTTTGGTTACAACATTTGAATACACTGAGCTGCAAACGTAATCAAAGTGGATATAGAGTAGAACACAAAGACAACAAGCAAAATTGCACCAAAGTATATCTGTCATTGTTCGCAGGACCAGAACCTCATCACTGCTTTATTATTTATTCAACCGCTGAAACTAAATACATATTTGATGGTAAAGGGGGATTCATAAACTTATTTACATTGTGTAATAATATAGAATGTATTAAATTTTATTGATACTAAAAATATATTTACATATTATAGGTTATTTCTCTTTTGAAGTTGGTCATGTCTCATGAGGTATCTCATAATATGCAGATGTATGTTACAAATCAATTACAATTTTGTTATGGTAATAAAACTGTATATAGTTAATCAGAGATATGCACTATTGTAACAAAGTGTGACCACACTGACTTCGAAAATCACTGAACTGACTGCTGCGGATTTCGTAATTCCAACGCTTATTCGAAGTTATCTTCTTATTATTCTCAACGTGAATTATCCTATGTGGCCTTTGTTTGCTGTATAATACGTCTGACAGAATCACGTCAAATATTGCGGTTGTCTGCTGGGTGCACAGCCTTTCATTTTATAATCTATGAACAACCATAAAGAGACACATACGGGTCGAATTAAGAACCTCCTCTTTAAAAGTGAATTATTATTTGTTTTCTTGTTATTGTAATGAAACATATTCTTTATAGGATTTTGCAAACAGCAGAAAAAGCTATCTATGAGAACTAAAAAGAAAAACCACATGCAAAAAATATTAATGAAATTTTTGCATTCTTTCGATAACTTGAATTCTGGTTATGCTAGCAATTAAAATCCTAAAATAAATTTGTCTATTTTACTTGACAATTCTCATTGTAACACTAGTACCCACATAGTCCTCTACGGCTAGGCAGATTCAACTAGTATCTGCATAACCCCCTACGGTCATGAGGATTAAGTTAAAAAAAAGAAATAGGTAGGTGAAGATCTGTTGCTTCTATCTGTCAATGTCAAATATAATGTCAAAATATTTTATATTTATGGAATCTGTCTTGGTTTTTTACATGACACATCTTTGAGTGGCTTTATGTCTTTCTGATGAGCTCCAAAATAATGGCGAAACACATTTCAAAGGGTAAGCATTTCCAAGAAATAGAATGATAGTTAACTTCATCAAAATGTAATCCATTATAATGGAAAATTTTTAATACAAATTAGGAAAATAAATTCAGTTTAGGCCTTTGTTCTCATTTTTAATAACGATAAACTGACTTCTCGTTATGCTAACAAGTAAAAATTCTTATTTGCCATTCTTATTATAACACTAGCATCCAACATAGTCCCTTACGGCTAGGCAGATTAAACTAGTATCTACATGATCCCCTACGATATGTAAATTCAGTTAAAAATGAGAACAAAGGCCTGAAATTTATTAATTTACCTACTTTACTTGTTAGCATAACCAGAAATCAGGTTATCGAAAGAATGCAAAGATTTCATTAATATTTTTACATACAGTTTTTTTTTAGTTCTTATAGATAATTTTTCTTTCCGCTGCTTGCAATGCAAAATCCCATAAGGAATATGTTTCATTACTATAAGAAAACAAATAATAAATAATTCACTTTTAAATGATGTTATCCAACTAGAAAATGTTGTTTTCGCCAGATGAGTCTACTTTTACTCTTCGTGGCCATGTTAATCGTCAAAACTGGCGCTACTGGACTAATGAAAATCTTCACTGGATGAGAAAATTACACAGGTACGCAAAATCCTAAAAAGGTTCATGTTTGGGCGGGAATAATTGGAAATCATGTCATGGGTCCTTTTTTCATTGATGGCAACTTGAATGGAGATAATTATTTACTTCTGCTCCAAAATAATGTCATACCAACCTTGTAAAACCCAGAAATTCCAGCGGATAAAATATGATTCGAGCAGAGCGGAGCACCACCACATTACCGAATCGATGTCCGGCAATACCTCCACTTAACATTTCCAAATCGGTGGATAGGGAGGCGAGGATCGCTAGAATGGCCAGCACGTTCTCCTGATCTTACACCCTTAGATTTTTTTCTATGGAGATATGTGAAACCTATGGTATACAAAACTAAGCCACGCGAAGAATAGCGGATGTGGTTAGGTCGGGCACGCTTTAGATGCTGGAAAACGTTAGAAGACATTTTTATTTACGATTAGGATGCTGCCAAGACGTTCAAGGAACTCATTTTCAACATTTCCTACATTGAATTCTAGTTTTTTTTAGTTCGCTGTAACGATGACATGAATTAATTCCTTTACCGTTATTTTTTATAGTAAATATTAAAACCATAGCATTCTTGAATAGAGAATGAAAGAACCTTTCAAATGAGGTATCACAGGCTGCTGCTTTCTACTAAAAAATTTAGGGGTTACAACTGCCACTCGAAGGGGGTTGAATTTAGAGATCAAATTTGTAGGTTGCAAGTTGTCATTTCAAAATCCAAAATAAATGTGTCCGCAGATATTATATAAATACGTACAATAACTGAAATATTCAATTTATTTGATTTGGCTGTTCCACATATATTATTCAAGCTGAAAATCAATTTGCGCAAAATCTTATGGACCCACTGTATAGTCCTAAATACCATTAATTGTTTCTAGATGTTAATTAACGTCGATGCTAATTGCGGAAGTATTTACTAGGACCACTCAGTAGATAAAAAATTCACCACGTAAAAATTCAAATATAAAAATCGGTAAAGGTATTTACACAGAACTTCCCTCTTTATTTGTGCATGGCGGTCACTCTAAAAAATCAATAATAACGAAGTGACATTGAAAATAATAATCGGAATATAGTTATCACTATTATTACAAAGAACACCTGATAAGTTTTGGTCAAAAAAATATACAGAGTGCTCATCCAACAGCAAAAGTTCAATACTAAATAACAAGTGCCAAATATGGAAGGCTTGGGCAAATACTTTTATAAATGTCCACCATGACTGAATTATTTCAATAATAGTATAATAGGTACACATGCCTAATATTATTGCCGTCTCTCACATTTTCAATTCCACATACACGTACTGGAGTGGAAGTATAGTGGTGGCTATAAAATTTCTTTTTTTTTTTCAATTTTTCAATCAAAATTTTTTTTCTTCTGAAATAGGTTTAGAATGCCGTGACACGTGGAAATTTTAAATTTGAGCAAAAACGAAAGTTTCCTTCCATTCTACAGTGGTATTTTTTTTTTTGAAATTGGTTTAGAATGCCATGAAACGTGAAAATTTTAAATTTGAGCAAAGAAAAAAATTTTTAGTGGTAAAAATTTTTTCAAAAATGTTGGTGCAAAAAAATTTTTTTTTCTCAAATAGTTTTAGAATGTCAGTCATGTCAAACGTAAAAATTTTAAATTTGAGGAAAAAAAAATTAACATCTATTCTAGTGGTAAATATTCTTCCAAAATGGTAAAAAAATGTTGCAAATTTTCTTTTCCGAAATGGGTTGGGAATGTCATGAAACATGTAAATTTTAAATTTAAGCAAAAAAAAATATTTCATCTATTCTATAGCTAGTGATAAATGGATTAAAACTTTTTTCAAAAAAATTTAAAAAATTAAAATTATAATCAAAATAATTTTTAAATTTCCTTGAATAGGTTTAGAATGTCATGAAAACGTGAAAATTTTAAATTTGAACAAAGAAAAAAAATTCAGTCTGTATTAGTGGTAAATTTTTTTCAAAAATAGTAAAAAAAAATCAAAATTTTTTTTCTTTAAATAGGTTTAGAACGGTATGAAACGTTGAAATTTTAAATTTGAACAAAGAAAAAAAATTTTCCATCTATTTTAGTGGTAAAAATTTTTTCAAAAATGTTGGTAAAAAATTAAAAAATATATTTTTTTTTGAAATAGGTTTAGAATGCCATGAAACGTGGACGTTTTAAATATGAAAGACAAATTTTTTTTTTTCTGAAATAAGTTTAGCGTGTCATGAAACGTGGAAATTTTAAATTTCGTCAAAAAAATTTTTTTTTCATTATTTATTCCCTTTAGACGATCCACACTGTATATTTTCCAGTGAAAGTTCTGCCATTTCTTCGCTGACAGTAGTGTCAACTACCTACCAAATTTGACTGCTTTCCGTCAAATAGTTTTTTAGTTAATGCACCAACAGACAGACAGACAGACAGACAGACTGACTGACGGAATTGAAAACCTGTATTTTCGAAATCTACGTGATCTGAAACGTCAGAATCCGAAAAAATCTCGGAGGGTGATTTTTTCTCTAATACAATACTTCCCTTCGGTATGCGAGGGAAGTAAAAATAGACAAGTAAATGAATTTTTAGGATCATTTATAGATACCGACGATTTTTAAAAACCACGGAACATCAGTAACATCACACTCTCGATTAATAGGCGATTTTAATGATCGGTTTAATTTCGAATAGGGTTTCTCGCTCACAAACTAGGATAGACAGAGCTTTGTACCTTGAAGGTTAATATGCATCGTCGATTGGGTGAAACACGCACAACAGTCCAGTAAACTGTACTATTAAGATAATAAACGACGGCAATAAAACTAGGAATTACAAGTTGGTATCGACAGCACAGCGGGCGCTTCATTCTCGCGCATATTAATTGCACAATAATTATGCGATTTTTTTGTAGGAACAGCGAAGAAGATCGCCCAACCTGTTTATGTTCTACTTCTACATCTTAGCCATCCTTTATGTAAATGTAGAACAGATAGAGTTTCCGATTTATGCTCGTGGCTTTTGAAACACTGAAACCGAATAGTTTCTGTTTCGTTTAGTGATGAGATATTCATCTTTATACCACTGGTGTTATATAATACAGATGCCAATGTGCAGGGCTTAAGAAAATTAAAAGGGTTGGTCGGGCAAACGAGTTCATTAAAAGTATGTTGACGCAACTGAAAAACTATTATTTTTTAATTTGTTCGATTTTGTTATTTGTTCATTTTTACACCAACCTCAAATCAGCATTGGCTAATACGGTTCAGTTAACCCAGCGACGGTAAAATATTACTTCATAATTTTTAGCGACCGTTTTTTTAAAGTGGTCAAAATTTTTTGAAAAACTATTTTTAAACATATTTGGTGGCCCAGCAATTTCATGTAAATCGGCATAGTTATGTAATTACGGCAACCCTATTGGATTCGAAATTTTGTGTTTATAACTTTTTAACTCAGTTTCAGTATCAGCTTGTCTAAAAATATCTAATATAATTATTAGAGGGTGGAAAGTTCGTTTTACCGGCGACTTCGCCAAAACTCGACATTTTTCGAAAACATATCCCAGAGCCACCTCAACAAATTATTATGAAACCCACATAAAGCAAAATCTCATCTCTTTTTTTGAACCCGCAACCGAACATGAAGTTTTAAGAATTGTACAAAATCTGAAAAATTCAAATTTTTTCGGAATAGTCTACAAACATTTAATGCATATAAAAAACGCCATAAAAACGACCGTATATCACTGTCTCGTTAGTTCCCATAGAACCGTACTTAACATTTTTGTGCGCCATAACTAAATACTTACTTGGCACAGAGATAAATAAAAAAAATTTACTCAGTTTGTGTCAAGATAGGAATAGTATCTTATATATTTGTCGAACATTGACGAATTAGTAAGGGGTCCAGCTTTAAGAATTGAAATGACCCATTTCATCAATATAAAGAATTTTTGGGAATGAATTCTGAAAAAGGTTACTTAGTGACATCAGAAATGGTTTGTTGGACTTTTGTTGGCGATTGCACAACTTCTCCACGAGAAAAAAGATTGCGGAATGTTATTTCAAGAATTCCTGTTTTTAAAGGTATACACCTCCCGCTAAAAACTAACTACGTGCGATATTGATCTGATTTTTTCTTACTTATATACAACTGACATGAGCGGATCTATCTATACTGATAGAATTTCAAAATCATTTAAGGTCTTTTTCTAAATAAATTCAGAATCACAAGAGCGAAAGTGTGTTTAAAATTTCGACTTGCGGGCACATATATTAAATGTTTTAGTTTTGTGTATACTATATGCAAAATAAGTATGGTCTAGAGATCAAAGTTTTTGCAACAAAAATTTGCTCAATATCGATATCAGATCAATATCGCACATAGTTGATTTTCTATAGCGAGAGGTATACGTTTAAAAACACGAATTCTTGAAATAACATTCCGCCATCTCTATCTCTTGTGAGAAAATTGTGCAACCGCCAGCACAAGTTCAACAAGTCATTTATGATGCCCATTAGGACCCCCTTTCGATATGTGAGTGCAAAAATTATTTACCTTGCAGGAATGGCGCTTTTGACTGCTTTCGAAAGTGTGAACCCTCTATTAAATTAGATATTCCATGAAGCACTGACAATATTAAGTTCGACTCTGTCACAGATAGGGTTTACATACCTACTGTAAACCGTTACCTCGTAATATATTTTCCGTAGGGGCGAGTCGGGCAAATATATAAAAATAACTAGATTCTATAAATGAAACAGGTGTGTTTTCCCTAATTTCTTATATTAATCATTCCAGGACATACTTTATTTGAGAATAATAATGTACTACGTATTAAGTAATACATTATATTTATTATTTAATATGTTATAGAGGAATTAGCATACCCTGCTCTCCTATAAATGCGTAAGCGGTAAAGCTTTGACGTTTTTTATGTGCAGTAAATAACTGTAGTCAAGTGTATGGACAATATTAGGCCAGGTGCGCATGGACGATTTCACGATCGACCGATTAATCAATCGTGTAGTTCGAACTGTACTTTATATACGGAGAGCGTACATGAACGATCGCAAAATCGCCCGACTTGAAAATCTGTGTCTGGACACAGATTTTTGATCTGCTCGCGATAGATCGATTTCATTAGTCTAATGTAATCGGCCGACTGCAAAATCGTCCATGCGTGCGTAAACCTGCGATCTGGCGATTGTGATCGTACGATTCTACAATCGTCCATGTGCGCCTGGCCTTAGCACAAATCTATTTTAAAAAATGTATAATGGCATTTGTGAAACCTTTAACAGAACTCCCAAACTGTTCTCTAAGTGAAGGAAATTTCCATGAAAAACTGTAAGTCACCAAAATAATACCTTTATATAAATCAGGTTTTAATTCATAGGAGGAGAATTATCGACCAATATATTAAGTTCTTTCTATAAAATATTTGAAAAATATGTGGCACAGGAAATTACGAAATTCTTTGAAAAGCGTAAGTTGCACAAGATGTTCAATAATAATCAGTTCCAAGGATTTTCCGATGCTCCAAACCGTGTTAAAGATATAGAAAACGTTACAAATATGGCGTACAATTATCATAACTATCGTCGATTAGGTTAAAAATTAGGGATCCGTAGAACTCAAAGTGTAAGTTATATGAAGCCCAAAGAACGATTTGTCAGAGATTTTACGTCATTTGATTTATTTTAGATGTTTTTATGAATTTTTTTAATTTCCCCTGATTTTAATTCAAATTTTTTACTGTTTTCGGTGCATAAGATTTTGAGCACCTTGGGGTTTTCCTCGAGCACCTCAGTTACTTATTTTTGCTTAAAAATACATCAGAAAAATCATGACTTGAATCATTCCTGATCGCTCCAAAATTCAGGGAATTTTTTCCAAACTGAACCTTGGAACATCCTTGGACCAAGTTTTTTATGGACTTTGGTACCCAAGCTTTTTACTTTCTAGCATGCTATGAGTTTACTAATGATTCCAAAAGATTTATTTTAAATGACCCGTGAGGTCCGTGGCCCCTGTTGCTGGCTGTCACCTCCTTCCGTGGTCTTTCTCTACGAAGGTGGATTTCCATTGATTTGAATATTACACGGCTGTTAGTCCTTTATTATAACCATTCTCTTTACGAAATATAAACGTTTTTACAGAAGTTAACACCTAAAACAGTTAACAAATTCTTTAAATTCTTATTATTCGGCTTTTCAGGTAAATCTCGTACATCCTAATAAAGTGCACCACCACATTTATTTCGAGACCATGTCTATGTCAGTCTATGTGCGGTCCAATTCAGTCTCCTTTGAGCGCAAATTCAGCACTTTTTAATTTAAAATGTTACAACAATTTACAATTACGGAAGGTTTCGTCGACATTATTAGTGGCGCATTATTAGTTGTGACATTTTTCATTTTTCAGCATTATATCTCATTATTCGATTACAAGTTATGCAGTTATTCATTGGAGTGAGTTTAATTCGACTTATTTCGTGCAAGCGCCTGCGGTGCGCGGTGGTTAGCTGAAAATATTTTTCACCGCTATTCAATTACACAATTAGTGTATTTCTGTGAAGTAAAATAGACTATAATCGTTTGGAAATAACTCACAAGTTTTCATTGATAGCAAAGTTCAGACCACGCAATTTCAATTTTACCCGGTGAACAATTAAATCTATTTATATTGCTGGATTATTAAATAAATTAAATTAAAACTCGCCTAATAAACTATTCACGTAGCATGCCTAACCAATGACAGAGCAGCCAGGCCTGATAGCGAGAAACCGAGTGCTCCTTGGGTTTGATTACGGCCGCCATTAAAAATTTGTAACCGGTATTCAGGGCAGACATCCACGACAGCCGTTACCCCGCAGCACTCATCCGTCGAACCACATACTCTCATCATAATTGTAAAGATGAGTAAACAATATCAGCAGTCAGGGAAATAAAAATATCTCTACATGTTAATATTAATAACAACTTTTGTTACTTTTGTTACAAAATTGCACAAAATCTGTCTCTAAATATCCGTAGAAGTTTCAGAAGAATTCGACAGTTAATTATTATCCGTTGGTTCTCATAATTCTCGACCACCCAATCAATCTCCTCACCATCTACTTAAGCTGATACTATTTTAAAACCGTTTACTTAATATTAATTTATAAATATCGTAACTCATCCTCAAAATCTTGAGACCAGCCTGTCGTTAATTTCTCAAAATTAATATTCATCACAACAAATTACTTGCAGGTCAAGCACCTATAAGTTGAAACATTTATTATACAAGACTTCCAATAGTTAATAGTAATAAATATAAACAGTACCCATAATTCCTTAGACATACTTGAGATTCTTAAAGGGGAGGACCATGGGAATGTAAACACTGGAGATGTCATAAAAAACAATCGCCAGAAACATGAAATTTTAACTGTTATTTATATTTATTGGCAAAAAATATTCGGTTACCAGATTATCAACTTAATAAATGAATACTAATTTTATTTTATGAGGTTGTAAATGTTTCAAATTTTAAGAATATCAATATTTATATTCGTAGAGGTGTACGAAATTGGTTTGCGGAATTCATTTTGTTATAGAGGTACTGTAATTTACTTTTTAACCAACAAATATTTTAAAAGGAGGAGGTTCTTAATTCGACCTGTATGTATATTTTTTGTTATGTTTGTTCAGTAATTTCCCTTAAGCGATTTCTACTAAAATCTGCAAACTGTAGAGTATGGCTCGACGGTGGTCCTCAAATAGTTTCATCTAGATCTAGAATTAGGTGAACAAAAGTCGGAAAAGGTATCCTCTATTCAAGAACATGGCAGCTACAATTATGTTTAAATTAATAATTAGGCATTAGCTGATACTGAATCTGATGAAGTAATTTTTAATTGGTTAATTGTACAAGAAATTGATTTTAGTTATAGTTTTTTGAAATGGAAAGATACTGTACAAACCGGTACGGTCTTGATTTGAATATTTATCAAGATCTAATATTGCTATCGAAAATCGCCATACGTTTATATGCTCGTATGAAAACACCATACAAGTCTCAATCCTTAACAGATTCACGTGATGTTTTTGTAACTTTCATTTACTACCAGGATTGAACCCTGATGAATTGTATAATGATTCATCGAATAGCTTAATTAACTATTACAAATAATTATTTAACACCACAACTTTTCGCGGCCCATTTCTCTCGTTCTGGACATCTATCGTATAAATAATAAAATATAAAATATAATAATTATTTCCTCGTTTTAACTACAAAGCGGAACAATGAATTCGTCTCAATCATTTATTAAGTTAGCGCTACATACTTGCTAACAAAATTTATTATTATGTAGGTTAAGATTGAAAAAAATAGTGAAAGTAATTAAAAATATTATTTTGTATAAGGCTATAATGATAATAAAATGTGAGAATTAACTGAGGTAAGTATAACAATCCAGAGTTTTATCTTTCGAACTAGATACCAAGCATATTAAATAGAAATAAAGATAAATAATGAAGACAACTTTTTTATTTGAATTTTTTGTTCTACGAATATAAGTTTTCGGTAAAATTGCATGTGAAAATTCAAAACACCCCCGCGAGAGAAAGATGCAGAGAACGGTGTACATTAGTAGATATTTCTACTCGCTTTGAAATCAAAAGTTGGTGACAACTTGTAGAGAGCAGCGCTGCAAGTGTCTAAAGATTCGATGTATAGTATATACGAACTCAGTTTAGACAGCATGAAAATGAAAAAATTGTACAGGTTTATAGTCACTACTCCTTGTCTACAGTCCACATGTACTTGATCCGCACATAGAAATATGGGCGGGATTAGATACCTAGCTAGTTTAATTTGTCAAAATAAGAGTGATGCCGACTACTCCAAGTCTTCGTTCTTATGTCAACTGAGATCATATGTACTATACCAGTGGATCATTCATTCACATTTAAATCAGTTTTACATGAAAACGTAACAACAGAACATTCATTTTCAAATTTGTTTTAATAATTTATTTTTTATATGAATTATTAATATTAATTTCATCAAGGTCTTTTATTATTGTATAATTTTCTAATGTTTAATCACTAATGTTAACCATAAATTTAAAAAATAATTATGATTCGACCAATGTTACATGCACAGCGCTTACTGGATAATGCAACTGGCGAGGTGTGCACTTCTGGTTTTGCTAACGATTTATAGGTGTATGCAAGTTATAAACAAGTTTTATTACAACTATTTTAGCATTTTAGGTTTTGGTGTTTCACATATACTTACAAATACATAGCCGATTTCAGATGTTATGGATACGAGAAATATAAAATAGTTATTTGTACTAAATGGAAATAATGTAAAGCAAACACTTTTTGTTGAAATTTTGATAAATAATGATGCATTCGACAAAATTAGTTTCGTTTTTCATTTGCAGTTTGTGTAGCAGTTTAACTTCAAGTGATTTTTTATTGCAAAGGCTGTTTGAGCTAACTGCAATTAATAGGGGCGGGAGTAGGGGCAACGAAAGTCGATTTGACATAGAATAATTTTAAATAATAATCATCCTTATAACATAGCAAGTAGCATAGTAAAAGGGAAAATTATCTACTTTTAGGGATTCTCGAAAAAATATATATTTATTGCACGCTTAAATATAACGCTACAATTTAATTACTGAAATCTCCAAAGCGACACTTTACTAATACTGATAATAATAAAATAAATAAATCAAAATAATTTTAGCAATAATAACTAGTTCGGAAGAGTCGGTTTATCTTCGTCGAAGACGGACGTGTTGTGAGGAATGCTCCCGAAAAAAGAAAAAAGAACCGGTTAAAACGCCATTAAACTCGATAAAATTTAAGTCATCGGTAGATTAAAAAGAATCTGCGTAAAATAAAGTATAATAATAGAAGAACAATGCACGCAATAAATTAAAAATTGAAAATTACTGTAAAATATGTGTTAAAGTAGTATAAAGTAAACACATGTTTATAACGGAAGATAAATATACCAGCTGTGGACGAAGAAAGATAAGTTTTTAAGTAGTAGTTTTAGTTTACTAATGTACTAGTTTATTTATTTACTTCTTTATTAAAATTGAAAACATTTTAAAAGTAAAATTGAAAACGGTATTAAACATAGATACCTAATGAAATAGAGAAATACCCGAAATTACCACAAAAATAAACTAATACACAGGATGTGTAAATTATTCTCTCGGGCCTCTTTCTCATAATCCGCTGTAAAAAGCTCTTTCTACCGCGAGGACACAGGGCTCTTTCTTGCACTTTCAACAAAAATGGATATTTACCTCTGGAACGGTTAATATATAAAGGATCCCTGCAGCGAGCTAATGTATGTATATCTTGACACATAAACAAAGTGAACGCAAACGGGCAAAAGGAGGTGTACAAGATTCAGAAACATAAGAAACGAAAAACTTAGCAGAAGAATAAATAAGGAGATGATGATACATGGAAACTTGGAAAGAATCATGAAAGCTAAAAAGAAGCATCTTGCAAACGCCTACATTTCCCATCCTATATTCCTACCCCATCCATTTGTCATGTGGCTTTCGCTGCTGACAACAAGCATGTCCTATGTCCAACCCAGCGTATGCAGCCGGCCCGACGGTATATAAAACATCCAAGGTTTGGTTCTGGTACGCGGCTTGGCCATCCGTTATGCGTGCTCGGCGGACGACCGATCTGCTTGTTGGAACGAACCTAGAGACTGAATGCCGGAATCGGCAATGCTCACCTTAAGCTGGCAAATCAATTAATCAATCAATAACTAACTCGAGCTCGAGAACTGCTACTTACATAATGTTTCTATAATTACCGAAAAGTATGCAATATCATCAAGATTTGTATTCAGAAGAGGAAACTTTTCACATGTAAATTTGAGCCATCGTGTCATTCTGTATAAATTTTATCTTTCCAAATTCTTGATCCTACTGAATTGAATCGGAGATTCATACCTGATCAAGGTTTACGTTATTTTGCAGCATTGGCCACCCTGTAGCAAATACCTTGAATATAATAAAATTTTTGCGGTTTCATGACGTTTGATGACGCAAAATGGTGAAATTTAGTCAATCGTATGTTTTGATTTTGCTTCTAAAAGAAAAAATGTAAATGACCCGAAAATAAGACTATATAAAGGTATTCGTATACATCCACTCATAACATTTAGACAATATCCACTCATGTTTGGCAAAATTTTCCTAAATTACTTACAATCATCTTTATACTATTTCAGTCACTCACAAATGGTGACCATATGGCACGAAAATATCCTTAAGGTGGCCATTCCCTAGAAAGAGACATCCGATAGAGAAATATTTATTATTTTTGGCCATAGCTTTTTTTTCTTAGTACGTATATTTAAAGAAGCTACAAGACTACCTAAGTAGAACCATAGTAGGACTATTACTATGAATTTTCATTCAATAATTTCAGTGGTTTGTAAAATAGTTTAATTTAAAACTACGAACTGGGAAGATTAGCATAGTTTTTAAATTTAAATCAAACTATTTTGTAAACCATTGACATTATAGAGTGAAAATTCGAAAATTCATAGTAGTATTCTTGTTAAGGTTCTACTTAGGTAGTCTTATAGTTTTTTTTAAATATACGTACTAAGAAAAAAACGTTCTGGCCAAAATAGTAAATATTTTCCTATCGGATGTCTCTTTCTAGGGAATGGCCACCTTAAAACTCAAAACTAAACTGCAACCAAGAGACGAAACTAAAGTGTATCCACGGAAGGCTGAGAGTAATAAATATGCGCGATTGCCTCGTGATCGCGACGTGTTCCATCCTCATTGGTTGCATTTTTCAGGAGATTGCCAACGGTTTTCTCGACTTCAGTTGAATGTAATTTGCGTAAGAGTGTATTTACATTTGTTGGAAAATTTGAATTATTATAACTCATAAACAGTTTAGTGAATCCATTTGAAGTTTATGGTAGTGTATTATCAAGTTTAAAAGAACAATATCCTACATTTTCATTAATATTCAATCGTTCTAAAATCGATCAGGAAACTTCTTGTATTTTTAATAATTTTACGCATGAATGGCTCTGGTGAACTAAGTCCACGTGAACAGCGTAATATTAAAAACATTTAGAAAAAAAAAACATCCTATCACCGAAGAACCGTACATGAAATGGTGAAATTAATAGACAATAACACAATAAACAATCGCGATATAAAAATAATTTACACGGAACAGATTTCAGTTTATTAAATTGACTATAAAGGGGTTTAGTTATATATCTTATATATTTTTACATCTCCCACCGTGTCCATAAAATGAAGCGTTTAAACCTATAATGGTGGCATCAACAAAGCATCAAATCTATTATAAATAAGCCTTATCTATAATAATATAAACAAACCATTAAGTACCACCCAGAAAAGCAAACAATGTATTATTTCAACTCTTAGTAGCGTCAAAACACTCAACCTGAATAGGCGTAAAACATTAAACTTAAAATATTCAGTGTTATAATTACAAAAGTACATACAAAAATCTTCGTTTATTTGAAAATATTGTAGTTCTGTGGCGATGGTCAATAAAGTGAAATGCTAGAAAATATATTAAATACACAAAGATTCCTTTCTATACCCTCATATAACTAGTGTTCGTTTTTTAAGAGCACACTTAAACAACACTTGTATTGATTGCAATAAGCCTTCAGTAGAAATAAAGCTATAAATAAAAAAATATGTATTTGAAGCAAAACTTTTATTTAAAAAAATGTACTAAAAAGTGAAAAATAATTTTTAAATTCATACATTTGGAAACTAATAGCTTTGGAGGCGATCACATAACAGTATTGTACAGTTACTTTGCTAAATTGACCTCCCCCAAAGCTTTTAGTTTTCAAATATATGAAATTAAAGTAAATTTTTTTTAATGATTGCTTTAAATTTTTTTGTATTTATAATTTTAATTTTTACTTTTTAGTCTACTTGTTTCACCGAAAGAAAAAAACCCTTTCATTTGATATCCATGTCAAGGGGGTTATGAAGAGGTCCTCCGCCATATTGGACTTATAATGACGTTACATGGTTTATCGTATTTTACTCGTCAATCCCTTTCCTTTGACACCCATATCAAGGGGGTTGTGAAGAAAAAGATAATCCGCCGTCCTGGTGCGTCCGTCATATTGGATTTCGAATGACCTCATATAGTTTATCGCATTTTACTCGTGAAACTACTTCATTTGATACCCATATCAATGTTTCAATACAATTATAAGCAAACAAATAATAATTCATTTTTAAACCATATCAAGGGGGTTGTGATGAAAAAGGTAATCCGCCATCTTGGGACATCCGCCATATTGGATTTAGAACGATATTAGATATATTGTATTACACTGTCACCGGACCTACATACATGTGCAATAATTCAAAGCTTTAGCTTAAGTAGAACTAGTCGAAACTTTGATTGCAAGATTTGACCTAAACAAACTAACGCACTAACATTGCAAGTTAAATAAAAGCTTTAAAAAAATATCCCGTGCGGCGAATATTATATCATTGCAGTTATAGTTCACCCCAAACTTCTTGTCGGTATAATAAATGCCGGTGCCTTTGTCGGCGCGGTTGAGAACAAAGATCCCGACATTCTTTATACCAGCAAGAAGTTTGGGATAAAGTATAGTTACTTGTTTTTTGGTCTTCGTCTCGCAATTAGAACGCAGAGCCATCTACAAACTACTTATTGCAATCAACCGACGCTAAACATTAAGGAGGTTGAGGCGTTCCAATCCCAACCAAAAGTAAGTCGAATTCTAAATCGGAACTTTTCCATAATAAATTATTACAAAAGGTTATAAGTCGGTGATACCAATAATTATTGATATAAAGACAGAAATAAATATTTTTTTATTATTAAGTAATTATAAGTAGATTTAATTATTTTACTTAATGAACTAACTTTTGAATGTTTTGTCCAAACTTATTAAAAAATAAACAAATTTGTGTAAATATCTGTGTACCTTACAAATTTGTTTCAGTAAATAATGTTTTAAAACATGAGAAGCAGTAAAAATTAAAATTAAATCATTAAATAATTGAAAAATCAATAAAAAATCATTAATGAAAAGAGAAATTTGACAGTTTACAAACGTTTAATTTTTTTTTTTTATTTATTAAGAGTCTCCTAATTAAATTGTGCTTTATGCTTTACATAGTTAGTTTTCGGAACTGTTGACATTATTTGGTTATTTGCTATAAATTAAAATGTACCGTTTGCATGCTGGGTTGATATATTTTCCATAAGACTACATGCAAAGTTGTTTAAAATTTTTAACTTCATGAGTTTCCTAATGATTTTGGATTCTTTACAGAAAATTGTGTCATAAAAATATATTAAAAAAACTTTATTTCAGATTTTTTTCATTACTTTCGTCTAACGCCTCAACCTCCTTAAATAGCCAAAGTATAAACTAAAAATACCTATAGTCCACACAAATATGGATAGAATTCTTGAGGGTTGCATATGTTAAATACATAAAAATTCTTTTCTATACCCTCATATAGCTACCGTTAGCAGTGTTTTAAGAGCACATTTAAACCATGATATACATTGTTGCAAGATATTATCATTGCATTGTTCAACATATTTTTCAACAATGTGTATCAATATTTAAAAGTGCATTTAAAAAACTGCTAGCGGCAGCTATATATGAAGATACAGAAAGGTAACTTTGTGCATTTAATATATGCAACCCTCAAGAAACCTGTCCATAATTTGTGTGGACTGTAACTATTCTTTAAGCAAGAAAATATAATAGTTTTCTTTTAAAGCGATCCAAAAATCACAGGATACACAATACACATCAATTTAATTTTAAATTGTCGCTATCCTGAATTATATAGATATCACGCCCACTAAACATGAAACATGAGAATAATGTTTTGTAACGTTTTAAACAGGTAATACTTATAACGTATTTCAATAACCTTACTCATATTATCTCATAAACGTCTTCTAAATAACATTCTGTTGTCGAACATTTAAATTATGTTATGAATTTTTAAAATTTTAACATTGATAAACAACACTTATAAAACATTCTTTCAATATTTATTAAAAGTAAAAATTAAGTAAAGAGTAATTGTTAAACAAACATTTTTTTGATTGTAATTTAAACGTTTGTCAAACATTCCCTATCCGATGTTTTATCTAAACGTTCTTATAATGTGATAAATTTTACGTTGTACTAACATCATATAATCATCATATCATCATCATCATCAAGTTCCAAAAATATCCATAACCAAACATTTTATGCATGTAATTTTAATGTCTTACACATTTCCTCATATGCATCATCTAAAACGTTATCATAAGGTGTAATAGATGTCTACTCTAATCATAGTGTATTATCTTTATATAATAATTAATTATATTCGCCTATAGATTAAAACATACGTATCAAGTCATTGGAGACTGGAACATATTTTTTTATGATTGGGTAGGTATATATAATTAAGTAAAATAGTAAATGTGTCGGTAAATAAAACATAACAAACAGATTTGCGTGCGCTGATAAAGACGCATATCTTAAATTACCCGCCAAATAAAAGTTATTCACATGGCAGTGGTCCACGCATGCATTTGCGCAGTGCGATGTTTTTATTATGCCACATAATCATATACCTATACAACTAATCTTTGCCTACAACCTACAACTGCCATTTTGAATTGGAATGTCGTTTTCAGAGACATCCTCTCCTCTGCTGTTTTGTGTTTTGTGCTTCTGCAGAGTATTGTAAGATCCTGAGTCTGTGTTCTGTGTGCAAGATCATTAGTTAACTAACAATTACTTTCAATTATAATTTGATCACGTGTTGGAAATTAAAAGTATGATTCGAGTAATATTACACAAAGTGAATTTGAAAGATGAAGTGGGTTATCCAAAATCCAAATAAAGAAAATATTTTGAATATGATCATGCCTGTAGATTCCATGGGGAAATTAATTTCGTTGGAGGAGCTTGTGAAAAGTGACCCCGAACTGTCAAACCAACTGGTAAGTTTATGAATCCTAACCCAAATATATTACTGTAATTGATATATTTTTAGTTTAATAAAATGTTATTAACGGATGGTAAAGAATTGAAAGACTTCACTAAAAGATGTTTGACTGTCTTGTTTACCAACGAGTTTGCATCATTGTGCTCGTGGACCGGTCAGAAAAATAATTTTTGGATAGGCGATAGATACCTACTGGAGTTATAAAACTTGTCGAAAGTAATAAGTATTTATATTTAGACTTTTTCATAACGTAATTCATGTCATATTTTAGATGCAGTTAAATGAACTTTTCCTCATATGACTGATAAAGACTTTGAAATAGTAGTGATTGAATTGGTTCCAGTTTGCAAACCAAAGGAAGATTAATGAGAAGCAGCCAGGGATGTTTAATGTTTTGTAATGTTTTTTTAGTTTGCAAGTTTGTTTTTTTTGTGAAAAAATACACAACCTTTGTTTTTTTCAGCAATTAGTTTTTTTTCATAATTGAAATGAAAAAATTAATTTATATTTCTTCTTCCTCAAATTCTTCGAAACCTGTGTTGTGCACAGAAAATGGGATAAATTGGAGCCACACCCAGAATTAGACGATTCGTCGTCACACTCGTCACTCTTACTGTTCCATTCCATGACTGTGAAAAAAAACGTGCAATTTTTTTTTTCATTCATTATACGTCTATTTTCTATTTTTTTAGTTAAAAAGAACGGTTGCATATCATTTTATGGGTTTTTGGGGTAGATGATTTCAAATAATATATTATTAAAGTTCCATAAATATTATTTCCACGTATAGTTGAGTGCAAATATAGTATTTTTGTTGTGGGAAACTTGGATAGGAAGTCTCGATGTGGAAGTAGTGATTCCTTGGGCAGTGGTTTTATTTAATAATAGGCCATGAGGGTACCATATAAGGATCAGAGGAGGTAGGTACCTGTTTATTTTGATCTTAAATGCCTCGGAAGGCTATAAACCCGAAGAGATAGGGGTAATAAATTTCATACCTCGCTATTCGTATTAGAAAGACTGTTGTCTGATGTAATATTTGGGTAGTCCTATTAATTTCCATTTACATTTTCTAATTAATATATATATATTATATAAGTGGGATAGGTTGGGTAATGTAATCGTAGATGAGCCAAAACGTAGTATATTTAAGACTGCTTAAGCTGTAAAGGAAAATTATATTTTAAGTGCTTCACTTTTTGTATCGTTTGTAATAACATTGCCTTTTTAAAGGAACACTGAACACATGGGACAAAGATAAGGATCCCATGAACATTTGATTTTTTTAAAGCATTCATCTATTCCTCTTTTCATATACGTTACGTTACCTACGCTACCTAATAACTTTTGTAATATCTATCAATATTTATTGGTACGTAGCAACTAAATTCATTTATCAATTATGTTTGAGACAACGGATATAAATTGTGAGAAGGATGCACAATTATAAAAAATCGCAAAAATAGACCAGGTAAGTAGTTATTCCAACGTTAAGATAGCTATTTGTATAACACGTGTTAGAAGTGTTCCTTTTTGTCACTAATGAGAGATTTATTGGATGCGTGAAAAAATCTGCTTTGAAAACAGAAGTTGCATGCACACAATTATTTCTACGACCATTAAAAAAAGTAGGATTAATTTTTTTGATTTCAGTGTGAGAGGTCCCGTTTTCAGTTTTATTGTTTTTAATATTGGTACTGACGATGTTAAGTAATAATTAAATTCAACAAACAGAAAAAATTGCAGTTGAGGGCTGTGTTTCATAAAAGATGCTATATGATTTTAGCCAAGACAGTGAATATGCATTTTACCATATTGAACAAATTTTTTTTCTGCCACTTGTTAGGAATTATAAGTAAGTTTGTGGTTATTTTTAATATATCATTGCCATCGTGTTGTAGAAATGTATGGACGTTTGATTTACAGTATGTTGATATATAAAATCAAGCTTTTAATAAAAACAATAATCACAGTTAAGGATAAATTCTAAACGTGAAAAGCTGTATATATGTATATTTTCATCAAATACACATTTACTGTCTTCACTGGATTCATAGCCTTGGTTTTGTGGATTTACTTCGACTATGGAAACGCCAGTCACAGCAAAAAAAATTTCTACCTTTTTGCCTAATTAAACAAATAGGTACTCTCTATAACATTGTCAATAGCAACATTAAAAAAAGTAAAACTGAAAAAGTGACATCCTTCGCACTGCAATCAATAAAAAAAACCTGCTTTTTTTGTGTTCGTAGAAAAACATTTTAAAAACATTAATTAACCTACTTTAAAATAATGTTAACAGCATGTGGAGCCGAAGTACAAAAAATTATTAGCTTCTTGTATATCTGCTGTTAAGACAATGAAACTTTCAAGTAAACATGTTGTAAGGTTGATGTTGTAAAGTCGTTCAAATATTGTGTATTAAAATTTCACTTAATGTAATATTTGTGTTCTAACAAAGTAATTTTAATGTTATATGCATGTTCAGTTATTGTATGATAAACATTGATATGGCGTTAAATTTTTAATGTAATATTAGCAACGTTTGTTTGCAGGACATTTGCTGTTAGGTAAATGTTATTCTAATGTCGATCAGCTTTTTTGAAGAACGTTCGGTTGTTATGTTAGAACAATAATTAAACATATTTACAATGTTCTCATGTTTAGTGGGCGTGATTTAATATTTTTTTGGTGAGAAGTGTCTTAACTGCCAGACCTGTTACATGAAGTATACCTTCTATGTTGAGCGATTTTCTTCTAGTTTAAACACCCCTTATAAGTCATTATAAAACTCTTCCAAAGTTTTTGTTCACATATATTCTCTGTACATAATTGTCGAACTGTTTGAACCCCAGTCGCCCCTACAGGCACACAGGCAGTTTTATTTTAGCGCTTTTTTGCGATCGTAAATGCAAGCGGGACGTATTGAAGTGACCAATACACATTTCGTTTCGTCATTCTCCTCTGTTGATGACTCTAGTTAAAGGCAATAGTCTGCGCAATAAATTCCGCGCATGATGTCCATCGGAACTTTAAGTTGCATTTTACGAGGATATCTTAAAACAGCGGCACTCTTAGTTTTATATCAGAGAGGTTAAAGAGAATCATAAATTAAAATATTCATGCTATCATTACAAAGTATTTGCAATTGATAGCGATATAGCGGAGGTGATAAAATCTTAGAATTATATATGTCGTGCCTCCGACTAAAATAGAAAAGTTATTAATGTGCACGGCGGTGTAAAAAACCAAAGACAGTCTATAAAAAGACACAACACCAATCGTATGTGCGGTGGGATAATTAAATGTGTTGATTTTTCAATTCTTAATCTAACCGTTGACAAATTATCATGAATTCTATAGCATTGTAATATTGGTTCTCAGAAATATTAACTTATCGTGAAGAGTTGAAAGATGCCTGTCTGAATATTCTGTAGAATGTGATTAGTAAGCATTTAAAATTTTATATATTGTTTACTAATTTGTGACAAACACAGGGAAAATGTTGGGGATTAATAATATTAGCAACTTGTTTGATTGGCTATAGATGTTTTTATTTTCTTGATCGTTGATATCAATTTAACGAGATGTGTATCTTGGAATTTTTCGGTCACTTTCGGTTTCTTTTAATAATCGGGATGTTGAAGGCATTGATGGGGGTGGCATATGTCATAAAAAAATGAAACATTGGTTTCTACAAATATTTATAAATTGTCCTCAGAATATATTTAAAGGATATTGACTTATGCACAGAATGTTCCAAAAATATAAATATTTTTTAAAGAATATTCTTGAAATAACAAAATGGGACACTTTTTTGTACAGTGAATATTCTAAAGATTAACGATAAATTATCCATGGATGTCTTCCGAAATTTCGTTTATATTAAAAGAAGAGATTTAAAAATCTACGGAAAGTATTCTGGTAAGATATTAGGTATATAATTATTATTTTAAAAAAAACCTGCGAATAACATTTTAGAATATTTCTTCTTGCGTAGGCAGAATATACTTAAAATATTTGTGATATTTAAAAGATAATTTCTAAACATGTTTCAAAATTTTCGTCTGTGAATATATTATAAGAATATTTGGGATATTTTAAACACATTTTCATTATTATTTAGGTATAGGTCAGGAATGATATACACAAGACATACATTTTAAAACTTTACTTTTCACTTTCACCTTCAAGTTTCTGGACTCTTACTAGCGTACTTTACTTACTTACCCCTATTTACCCCCAAACCTTCAACGGAATAAGCTGAAAATATAATCTAGTTCTAGATCTCGTTATAGTAAATAAGTGTACCAAATCTTAAGTTAATACTTTAATTCTGTTATTTTAAGATATTTAATAATGAAGTAGGGATGGTAGAAATCGTAAAAAATTTGAGGCGTTGTTTTGGCTATTTTCGCGTATTAACCCTTCAACTGCATCAGCTCAAAATACAGGGTGTGGCAGAAAGGATGGGTGGTATAAACGAACGGTGAGCGTTGTAGATAAAGTCGTTCAACTCGGAGAGACACATTCAGTATTGCCAATCGGTGTGTAATTACACAAAAAGTGTGTAATTTAGATGATTGTGTGTAAAATGGTGTGTCAAAGAAATTGGTGTGTAATTTTGTGTAATTTCAAGAAAAAAATGGAATGAAGTTACCAAAAATGGAACTATTATTTTAGTATAAGTTACGCTCCTTATTTATCCGTGATTTATTTCTTCATCTTCTTCTTGAATAAGATCTGCGGAGACGTTAATTTACCCAATTAGTTCCAACGTTTGTACATGTACGCTCAGTGTCGGTGTCTCGTTTTGGCGGTAGCATTTGAAATAACAGAAGTTCATTTGTTGAGAGTTATATTAATAAAGGTTTTGTAGTCTTTACCTTGTGAATTATTAAAAATTAAATCATGATTTATTTAATTTAAACATATTCATATAAATATTAAAATTCCCTATCAGAAAAGTTTATTCAAAATTATCATTAATACATATTGCTAAACAATTTGTTTTTAAGAATATTATTTTGTTTTTTATTTATGCAGATTGTTTACAAAAAAGTTATGTAAATGATATATGTTTATTTATATTGTATATTTTATTTGTACATGTTACTTTTATTTATTTAAATAAAAAAAAAACATTCACGTTCAAGTCTATAATTTCTTTCACAAGGAATCAATTTAGATTTAGATGATGAAGTGCAAATTAAACAGTTTTCAATAACTCCAATATTTAGCCGTTGTTTATCTCGCTCTCTTCAATGGAATAATAGAACATGTGAGTCACATATTCCATTGAAGAGAGATGTGAGACGGGATGAGTAGGATTAGGATCCGGTGACAATTTCGTAAAGGACCAGTGGAGTGTTAGCACCTTATATTTCCTAATCTATGCTACTTTCTGTTAAGTTCGCAGCAAGTAGCATAGATTATAGGGAATAAAAGCGGTTTTAATGTTTGTAATTGTAATGTTTCTACAATGCAAAACATACCATGCACATCTTGTGAATGTAAATTATCAATGATAAACCGTTTCTGAGCTGTTCTAAGTGATTTTTTAAGGTAGCACGAAAAGTTCCGAGGATGTGTGTAATTTCTAATGACTTTGTGTAATTTTAATAAAGCAGGTGTGTAATTTAGGATTTTGGTATTGGCAACACTGGACACACCATTTGTTAGTCACAATGGTTATCTGGACGAATGAACATTGTGCGTTCGCAGTCGAGGAGTATTTGAAATCGGGCGAATCTGTGAATGAATCTGTGTGCAGCGGCGTTTCCGCCGACATTTCAATATCTGACACCATGAACCCGTCTCAAAACATGACACAATCTTCAAATGGGTTCAAAATATCAGAACAATTGCATCGGCAATGAATCCGAAACCTCGTGGTCGTAGTCGAAGTATAAAAACACTGCCTAACGTTGAAAGAGTGAGACAAGAGGTCCTTCGCAGCACAGAGCGCTCTGCTTGAAAACAAGCCGCAGCACTCAGACTTCTATCACTGATGCAGTCGTTCTGAAATTCTGAACCCACCTGACTATTGTGTCAGGTTTTCCAAGGTGACGGATATTAAAATGTCGGCGGAAACGCCGCGCCGTTTGCACAACAATCACAGATTTGTTCGATTTCAAATACTCCTCGGCTGCAACCACACAATGTTCCCTCGTCTAGATAACCACTGTGACTAACAAATAGCGTATCTCCCCGAGTTGAACGACTTTATCCACAACGCTCTACTCGCTTCCGTTCTAGTATACCACCCTTCCCAAAGACACCCATCTTTTCTGCCGCGCCCCGTATAATATAGTTCCAGATGTGTCAATTTACTTTTGTAAAGCCCTTTAATAGTAGGGTGGGGGTGGTTACACTAGTGACCTACATATACATCCCTGCTCCATTATTAATGAGGCAGAAGTCCTAAAATACTTGATTGAGGCTTTAGTTTTTAGTATATACATCAAATCTCAAGTTTCTGTACTCTTACCAGCTTGCTTTACTTATTTTCCCCTATTTACGCTTCAACCCGTCAACAGGATAAGTTCAAAAGGCAATCTAGGTCCAGATCTTGTTATAATACACATACGTGTATCAAATTTCAAGACAATATCTTAAACCAGTCAGAGAAAACGTGCGCACAAAACAAATTTACAGACAAACCGACAGAAGGTTTATTAACCATTGTCTGAGAACTACAATATTTACAAGCAACAAATCTTTTTTATCTGTTTTCTAACAAATGGCGGAGTCATGGACATGTCTTTCGGAGTTATTGCACCTCATCAGGCTAATAGCCTAGAAAATGTTTTTATAGATCAGGAGCAAAAGTATCAACGGTTGAAAAGTACAGTGCACAATACTATCATATTTTATTTATTTTTGCCAAGTGGAGCAGTCGTGCATTACACTGTATGGCTTTATGTGTGACTGCTGTCATTCGGGCACCAGATGTGGTACATGAATGCACGAAGGTATAAATCGAGTACTGTGTACTCTACTTTCCATCCTTTGATAGTTTTGTGCCTAATCTACAAAAACGCTAGGCCATGTTACGCTGACGAGGCTGAATAACACTGAAACACATGCCTGCAGCTGCATTGTTGTTTCTTTCTGGGGTACATAACTACTATTCATGGTCTTGTTTTTTTTATAACGACTTATATAATAATAATTATTATTAAAGATTTCTAAACTAATTTTACAATATAGGTCTATTTCGGTTGAATGTTCTGATGCATCTAAACTGCAATAATGTACTGCTGCTTTTATGTCTCCATTGTACTTAGTGATTTGTTTATGTTACTATTGGTAAGGTTTAATTTATGTATATTAGATTTGAAACTGTTAATGAATGTTGGTGTGAAATATGCGTTTTAACAATTTCTTCTGTGAACTTGATGGGAAGATGTCAAATATTAGCATCCTCTATTTAATGTAGTGATAATACTCTGATATGTTTCGCTTGAATTCTCTTTAGTTGCGTTTAATTTAATGCGGTTGTTCTTTTAATTTGTAGCATATCATGTATCATTCTTCGTGATAGTTCGGTTAATTTTCTAACATTTTTATGTTGTTAAAAGTTAAGGCTGCGATTATGTTCCAACGCATATTCTTGAGTGCCGTCGTGTGCCCTCACAAAACATGCTTTGGAATATTAAGTTGTTCGAATGGTAATTTATCTACTTTTTCTAACTTGTTGCCCAAATAGTTGTACTAAGTATAGACTTAGTACAACTATTTGGGCAAAAAGTTAGAAAAAGTGATCTTTTCTGTAAGGATATACGCCGTATAATAGCAACAAGTTAGAAACAGTGATCTTTTCCGTTACTAGATGTAACATACGGCGTATATCCTTACATCTAGTAACGGAAATAGTTGTACTAAGTATATATGTAGAGAAACTAGCATTCGAACAACTTAATATTCCAAAGCATGTTTTGTGGGGGCAAACGATTCTTCTATTGAAAAGACACTTTCCTACGTATTACACACAAGATTATGTTTACTAATATATGAAAAAGGTATATGTTCCCATTAGTGAAGATCAAGAAGACACATTAACAGAGTGATGACACAAAAAGAAAAACCTAGAGATAACAAGTACGAACTAAATATCTCTGCTTCATCGCTCATATTGTCGGCATTTAATAGTATTATATAAGCGATTATGAGCCATTATTCACGAAGATGATGTTTGAGCCCACAAGCGCAACTCTTCTGACTGAATAATGGTCATAATTATTATGTATTACTATGCTTTTTCTACATCTATTTACCAAATAAATTAGATTGAAATTTGATACCATTAATCGGTACTTATTCGTAGTAAGTGGAAAACGTAAACAAACAATATGGCGATATACTTGGTTGTCAGTGTCAGCGAGTTGATTGTCAACTACAGCAAGAGTTGTTCGCAGTCGATTTAAAATACTATTGGATCTGTGAAACAGTGATTATTGAATTTGTATTTGTGATTGGCTGGATGCAATGAATTATGAATCGATAGTTCTATGGGTATGGTTTTTCACCGAAAAATTGATAATTTTTGTCATATAATTAAATAATGTATTATTACGCCATCCAGTGGCGTGCAGGACAACTTTGTAATTCTGATATAGCAGAGAACTTATCAATAGTTTTAAACTAGTCCATAAGATGGCATCACACTTATTATTTTGCGAATAGAAGTTCAGCAAACAGCTCAGAGATGGCGCTGGTGAAGCGGAATTCCCGAATTCTAACATGGAAGGGGCCGGACTATTTGAGAATGGTTTTCTGAGAGTATATAGGGCGACCGACGACGAAAGTCTTGAAGTTCAGATCAGTTCTGAGTGGAAATAAATGTGAGAACAAGTAAATTGGAAGAAAGCGATTAGAGAAATGAATTATCAAATAGTAAATAGTGTTTTGTATTATATTAGTAAAGCAATAGGTATTGTGGGCAGGTAGTGAGTTAATAAATGAGTGTGGTATAATTTCCAAATTCACGATTTGTGGGAGTTTACTAGTGGATGTAACTACGTAACAGTACTGTTTGTATAGTATCTTAACAAACACAAAAGTTTGGGAAACTGCTAGCGTATTGGTCAGAAGTAGAATTTTCACAATTTGAAAGTAATATTTTGCTTAAGGTAGATAATTTATTTATACAAAAAGAAATTAAGTTGTTTTATACGTACATAATTCGTTATGCATAGACTATTTATATAACTTACAGCTAGGTGTCAGGAAACGAAAAAGGACCCTGGAATTTGTCAATCATTTTAAAATACACAATACGGAGAAGATCTTAGTTTCAGCAAAACAAATATAAACCTAGAGCTTTTTTTAGTCTGTTCTAAGAAATCTAAATCTATAGACACATATACATTTTAGTAAAACTCGTAGACAATATATTGAGCATAATAAAGTGTGCCTTTATAATAAATTTGAGGGTCCAACATTGCTGATTTTCTATTATTTCATAAGGAGTTTCATATATTCAAAAAAATACGGTCCAAAAAATTGTATTTAAATAAAACTCAGCAAATTTCATTGATACTGGAGCACATTCATGCTAAAGTTTATTAAGGTGAAATAAATTAAATAATAATGATCGAGCAAATGCAACATCTGAGTAGTAAAATTCTGTTCATCAATAAGTTTTTAGAACTAATCAGAGTATGCTGTAACTAAATTATTGCATATTGCAGGCATATGTTTCGAATTATTATTGATTTTATTATCGATTTTATTGTGCAAAACATAGCAATTCTATATTTTTTTCTGGGAATTAGGCCAAATGAATAATTGAAACAAATAAGATAAAGCTCAGAATTAATATCAATTTTCTAGCGATATACTGACATTTAAAAACCACTGCATATTGTGTGTGAGATAAATACAACTGGAATGTACATTGGTGTACCAATACGTATAGCTGGTACAACGGTACCACACTTCATTTTTTTCTTTAGTTTTGAAGACAGTTTATAGAAATTTGGAACATTCTATATACATGGAGATCGAGAAAGACTGAATGTGACGTCACAAATTTAAACATTTGTCACAGTTTAGGAATAACAAACTGAAATTTCCAAAATGTTAAATGTTTCATTATTTTAGTACTTTTGCGAACATTATATCATACAAAATGCCAGAGATGTCGAAATCGCTTAAATTATGGGTTTTTTGAGGTTATGGCGAAATCCTGATGTGATGGAGTTAAATAGACCTCGGATTCGAATTTAGCGACCCCAAGAACATATAGTGAGCATGGTCAGAAAAAATTTTTTCTTGTGTGGTTGTGTTATTTAAAAAAAACTGCAAAGAGTATCCCGTAGAATGTGCAACAAATACATAAAGTATTCAGTGAATCCAGGAAGAGTATATCATTAATTTATTTTGTAGAACCATGTTATAACGTCACAAATATACCAAAAAATATGTATTATAAAAATGTCTATTTACTAATATGTCTCACGCATCCTCAGAAAACAATATAACCTGAATGAATAGAACTTCTTAATCGTAGTTAAAATAATAGCGAATGAGTTCGTGCATATCCGTCATTTGTACAGCGCGATATATCTAATTTAAGTTGCCCGAGTAGCAGTAGCCATAGTTTATTCAATGTATAGGTCCCCATTCTCCAGAGTCTGGACGGCATCAAAAGAGCAAGGCAGTCAAGAGGTGACCTGAATGCAGATCTGGGACCCTCTATGTAAAATATGCAGCACACAGTCGATTGTCGGAAAGCTCTTTGTCGACTTTTGTATTTGTTGTTTGCTCTTTCTTTACGTCGGTTTTGATTCCATCAGAATTAAATTTGCATGTATCGAGGGTATCCTCAAACAAAATGTATTTTCTAGTCTCGGATAATGCTAATAAAAGAAACGACGTCCTTTGTGGGAGAAGGAAGAAACCCCACAATTCTTTAATTTTGAATAGCACTTTACTATATTTGATTTGAATAGAATAATAGGATTAATTAATAATAAATTAGCATCACATCTTTAAATGACATTTTATTAAATCTCAAAAATGGACATTTTGCTCGAGCCAAATATTATAAGAGAACTTTACGTGCTGAAAATCCATTATCGCTAATAATGAAATAAAAAACACTAAACTATTTTGAACGTTTTCACATACAGGGTGGAATTAGTTTCATGTCATTAAAAAAATGGTGGTAGGGAACGACAAAACTAACAAAAAAACCTTATATAACATGGGGTCTCAAGCTGATAGTTTTGGAGAAAAAAAATAAACAAAAATTTCGCAAATTTTCAATAAAATTTTTTGAGAACTGCTGGAATATTGAGGTAGGTTTAGATCTAGATCTGATCTGAAGAAAACTATACTCTAACTCTCCCTTGTGCAATATTTTAGTTACTGTCCGTGTTTCGTTATGTACACACGTCCAACCAGCCGTTCGTTGTTTTTGTTATTTTTGAATTTCGCGTCATTGTGTATTTATAGTTAAGATTTATTTTATTGACTTATCGTTCAAGTTGTCAAATTCTTGATTACGTACAGACACAACTTACTTGTTCGTTCTTTTTGTATTCCTTTTTGGCTTTTGTACCAAGTTTCTATTTTATTTTTCTTTATTGACAACGTTAGTTGATAGTTTAGTGTTTAGTGTTGAACGAAGTGCGTATGTACTTAATTCGACGTACCGAACTGTGTATTGATACAGATGCAGAGATTTTGAATCATTTAGGTAGGTAGTAAGCTATTTTTAACCCAGGACACTCATTTATGATACAAATGTTAATAAACCACATTTAAATTTTCTAAATTATAAACAATCCAACATTTTGTTCCAAATTAAAGAACACACATGTAAAGAAATGTTCTGTTTAAACCTCTATGGCCATTATTTTCTTGCAATCGTGCACGAAGAGAGAACGAATTATTTACCTCTTTATACTTGCCTCAGTTCAGTTGAGGCGGTACATCAAAGGCGGTCGATGATCCTTTGACAACGTGTGTGCCGGCCAGTACTTTTTTATAACAATTTAAAAGTTGTATAATTGGGAAGTACAAGTCCATCGACCAAGAAAAGCAGTGGTCCTCAATAGTTGACTACGATAATATTAAATATGTTAACCTAGATCAGTGTTTTCCAAAGTGCCCCTAGAGGGAAAAGTCATAAAGGTTTTTTGTTTGTCTAGTCGGTCCCCATTACAATTTTTTAATGACATGAAACTGATTACACCCTGTATATTAAATGACGATTGTTTCGCTAAATCATTTACTTCATCAGATGAGCGCACTACACAACTTACAAAATGAACTTATTGGACCTTAAATACATGAAATTTTGTTACCTGAGAACTAATTTGCATACAAATGTAATTATTTACTGATACTGCAAAATTCAGCGAAGGAATGGAATTAAGATAGATTGACAAGTGGACAATTATTCATGTCTAATTGACACCTAAGCAAAATATTAGAGTTTTTATACCTATCAATTTTAAAGCTTTCAAGTAACGTCAACTTTGATTCTTTACTAGCTACATGAAGGATATCAAAATTGTCATTATAAGTGCTTTTATTTGAACACATGATTTGCAAAGGTAGAATTATTTTTATTATTCAAAAAGGATTTTTTATGTTGTATTATACGTTTTTTTAAATTTCTATGTATTTGTCCAACATATATCTTAGGTCTTAGGGCAAGTCTCGCAAGTGAGCTTATACACTCCCGTCAATTCTTCATTTTTTTTCTTATCTTTTTTACACGTTGTTGCTCTGTGTGGCACATACGTGCCGTACAAATAATTGATTTAGATCAGTGTCACATATTTGTGTCCAGAAGGGATATCTGTATAAGAGTATTAATTTGTAACTTAACTGAACGACCCCGATAACCAGTAGTAATTTCTGACACTCAATAATAAGTAACATGGTGGTTTGGGTATTAACCTTATTACTTGCTAAATATCTAAGTTTGTTGGTTATGTGTCTTCAAGGAAGCACAATGTACAGTGTGTGTTTAACTGAAGAGGGAGGTTCTCGAATCAACCCGTATGTATCTTTTATATTCGTCTCAAGAATGGCTTAAGTGATATCTATAGATGTCTGTTGCAAACTATAGAATATGTAATGGCGGTGATCTCCTATTAGTTTCATCAGGCTGTCTAGTAAAAGATGAGCAGAAATCTGGGAAAATCTATTCGAAAATGTGAGAATATGGTGAATGCACCGTGGTTAAAATTGTGTTAAAATTGGTATTTAGGTATTCTCGAAGTAGCTCATACTAAATCTGTTGTCAATAGTTAAAAATGGCAAATCTAATTGGACTGTCATAATGGGCTTGTTCCATGATATTCTTTTTATATGGTTTTTATACTTTTTCATATAGTACTTGACATTCCCATTATACACTTAAAATTTCGCGTTGTTAACTTTTTCCGTTCTCGAGATATAAGGAGTTGAAATTAGTAATAGTTGCAAAAACCGAGCGCTCATTTGTGACGTCACTATACGCATGTGACGTATGAAAAATGGCTTTCAGGGACCTTTCAAATTAACCTGAAAAGTCGAAAAACATGGAATTTTTAAACGCTGGTAACTAAATCAATACGTCGAGTGGAAGTTCGTTCTATGTGTCTACGGAAAGGAGAAGGTCGGCGATGAATTCTAATCATAAATTGCAAGGTCAAAATCGAAAATTCGTCCCGGCAGGAGCGAGAGAAAATTGTAATATTTTGACATTTCACCAAATTGTACTCCCCTACTGTCAAGTAATAAGCAAAACAAACAATACGTCTAAAACACTTATAATTATAACAAGTAAGGAGCATCAAGTCTATTGAGATCGCCGAGTCTATGCGTATAGTGATGTAGCGCCTGGCCACGCCCCATTTTCGTGAGATGGAGATTTGTAATAGTTTTTAAGATACTAAACGTGCGAATAAGATTCTGATTTTTTGCAGATCCATTAATTTATACTTGCATTTTCGATTTATGAAATAAAAAAAAAATGCCGAACAAGCCCATTGCATAACTGTTGCAGATGTACATTAGGATGAAGTGAAAATATCAAGTATTAGGGAATACCTGGCGAAAATTGGGGAGTGCATTTCAGAACAACTGTACAAAATATTTTTTGTCCAGCTCAACATTTAAAGGTGCCCCAAGATAAATAAAATTTGAAACTTTTCGCAAAAATCGAACTTTTTTATTTTTACCAAAAATATTATAATTTCTTCATTTGCATTCAAAATCCTGATAGAATACCTAGTAATCATCTTATTCTTTATTACGTTATTAAATGAAACTACTATAAAGATTTATATAGTACATAATGAGCTTGTGTACCAGAAATTAGTGAAAATATGAAATATTAATAACTTTGAGGCAGTTGAGCCACCTCAAAATTTAAACTTACAAAATTCCTATTGTGCACTCATCTTAGTAAAATAGCATAGTAGCCTTTTACCACTATTCCGTTAAAAAAAAAGAAAAAAAAATATTTGGGGCGCTTGGGGACCTCAAATTCTAAATCTAGGGAATTCTTCATTTGCCTACTTATTAGTTAAGCAGTAGAGCAGAGCGGCTTTTTGAAGCTATTCCGTTTTGAATATCTAATTTTTCTTTTCAACAAGTATAACCTCACTCCACCATAATGTACATGAAATTTAGCCACTAAAAAGATTGATGTTCTTTTTTATTTTCAATCGTGATTAAAAAACAGTCACCTAAAAATTATCAAGTAAAATTTGACCGTTCTTCAATTAATTCAATCTTATTATCTGATATCGATATTGAGGTTGATGTTAAGATTAATGTTCAATTTAATTTATATTATTTTTTAATAGGGTCAAATAGTGAATCGCTTGTTGGAAGAAATTATGTATCAGTTTACGAAAGATTTCATAGAAGTCACTTAATCCACTCCAGAGTAATAATTATAATTGTACATATGGGTCGAATTGAGAACCTTATTAATCTTCTTTTAAAATGTTTGCAGTTAAAAATATCATTTTGCTTCGTGTTCCATATAAGATGTTTTCTAACATTCTTGCAGAACATAACCAAAATGCAGTGTTGGCGTTCAATTTATATAAATGACATTTTTATTATTATTATAGAGGAGTCCGTCGTAGGTCAACGTCGAGTGTACACGTACCGGAGGACGCTCCCGAGGAAAACGCGAAAAGAATTGGTTAAAACTACGTTTATTTCAATAAAATTTAAGTCATCACTAGATCAAACATTTCTGCGTAAACTGAGATGCCATAATAGAAGAACAAAGTTCAAATCGAATTAATATCTGAAAATTATTAGTAAAGTAACTCTTTTAATAGTATGTACCGAATACCGGCTAAAGAACTTAACACGTGCAACAAATAGAGACGAACCAATGACAGATCTATGAAGTGAAGTGGTAATAAACTGTCATGTAGACCCAAAGTGGAATGGATTTGAAAAGTATAAATTAGGTCAAGAAAATAAACTAGCGATCGATAAAACAGCGATGGCAGAGGGAAAAGATAAGTTTTTATTATTTTTGAAATTTTTACTTACACAAATTTATCATAACGGGGAAGTTTCAACTGGCAAGTGTTACGTGGTTCATACGTTGGATTTATTCATGAATACAAAAATATTTCTCCGGTCAAAATAATTAAGGTCTGCTTAATATAGAGAGCGTCTCAAATATTTTCTTAGATCTCTTTTTTATTTTTGTAGATTTTACTTTTTTTTATTTATTACTTTAAGTTAGCAGATCGGTGTGTTTCAGTATTTTTACTTGCACTTCCACTGTAAATAGCTGTTTACCTGTGGAGCGGCTAATAAATACAAACAAAAGGGACACTAATACAGGATATTGAAACGAAAACATGAAACTACATCTGGGCACAAGCGGGGAGGACGATTATTCAGGCAGATCACCCAAGAAACTAGATGAAATAAGAGCAGGAAAAACATCTCCCTGCCACAGAACTAAGAAATCAAAACAAGGAATACAATAAAGAAATATCAAAGATGTGCACACTGTTAGATTCAAAAACAGAATAAACAGAACAATCTATATATAAACAAGGAAATAATGATAGAAACTTAAACGAAGCATGGAATCAATCAATCAATGATATTTTTACGATTATGCTAGTATGTTGCATTTGATCGACACATTCATAGAACGGGTAAAATCGCTCGAAAAAAATTCATATATCTGGATTGGTGATCGAATGCTAACTTTTATAACATCCCTGCGTCTGTTCGTCTTTATGTCTGTCTGTCCATCCATCGTTTCTTGTAAGTAGGATAGCTTAAGAATGAAAAGTCCGATTGTATTGAAATGGACAGTAAGTAAGTTACAATTAGCTAGAAGCAGAACAAAATTGATCAGTAAATGTAAAGTTATTAATTATATAAAAAATATATTATTTTTTTTATATCTTGTAATTAAACAAGAAATGTATAAAAGAAATATTATTTACAAAACTGAGAAGATTGTTGTATAGAATGTGCAACAATTATATAAAAAGTGTAGTAAATCGGCGAAGAGTATAATGGTTAAGGTGGACATTCCCTAGAAAGAGACAGGGAAATATTTATTATTTTTGCCCATAACTTTTTTTTTAGTATGTTTTTCTTAGTACATATTTTAAAAAAATATGGGAGTACCTAAGTAGAACCATAACAAAACTATTACTATGAATTTTTACTCAAAAATTTCAGTGGTTTGCAAAATAGCTAGATTTAAAGAGATAGGAAGATTAACATAATTTTTAAATTTAAATCTAGCTATTTTGAAATCCACTGAAATTATTGAGGGAAAATTCATAGTAATAGTCTTGTCATGGTTCTACTTAGGTACTTTTATAGTTTTTTAATTATAAGTACTAAGAAAAAAAAGTTATGGCCAAAAATAATAAATATTTCTCTATTGGATATCTTTTTCTAGGGAATGGCCACCTTAACTTGTTTACCGTTTACATGCATGAAAATTATCATTGCCATCGATGTTGAACTTATAAAATAACTGTATCACAATGAAATTAGAATATTTTGTTCTAAATATACTTTTTTAAAATGTGAATAAAATTGTCTGCTATCATTAACTTACTGTACAGTGACCAGTCATATATATTGTCGCTAGAGATAAAAATGTTTGAAAAAAAGAAATTGAACCTCCTTTAAAGAAACGTTGACTAAAAATTATGAAACTTTGACTGTCGTCGGTTAGTTGAACCTCGCCAAATATCGTTTCACCGACTGCAAGATCGATATTAAATTTTTTTGAAAAAAATGGCAAAAGTCACGAAATTACGGAAGATCTATTGGAATCGCCATATCGAATCCTTAATCTTCGATATCAGATTCAGTATCAGCTATTCCGAAAATGCCTGACTATTTGACTCCAACCTCGCCTTCGCCATAATTTTAAATATTCTCGAATATTCTCCACTTTTTGCTTGTCTTGTACTAGACATTGATGAAAAAAATATAGGACTCTTGGAGAGGAAATGATATTTTACAATTTTCAAAAGATTTAGTAAAAATTGGCATTCCAAAGTAATCGTTGAACAAATATAAAAGAAGAAGACATATAAGTATGGGCAGAATTGAGAACCTCCTTGTCAAAAATATAAAAGTTGGTTTAAAAGTGACATTAATTTTAAACCTTGTTGTAAAATGACAGGTTTCTCAAAAGTAAAATGGTATTTAAACATAATTCGAAAAAACAACGCGTTTAATACATGGTTGAAAAGATATTCTTGTAATTTTATTGAACTATTTAGTTCGAAGCTTTTCACAATTACTGTATAATCGATATTGAATTCTAGTTTTATGTAAGTACTTATAAGGAGCGTATTCAAAGTGAGTTCAATAATCCCTTCGAAAACAATAAACTTCTAATTAATTTGATTTAGTAAAATTAAAATCTCTGCATTTACGGCCAATTCATGAATATTGAACGTAAAATAAACAATTTATGTTAATCTTCAGCATTGTAAACAACTTTCTATATTCAGAAACTTGAATTGATCAGTTCAGGTAGTCATCAAACACTGAATTTATGATAAGAACACTGCGTTATCTCTTGCGCTTCTGCACTTTCACGTGAAATCATTTTACAAGATAGTGGTTATGCACATTACTGCACTTAAAATTAATAACATATTTAATGGATGTTCGTAAATGGCAAATTTTAATATGGGTTTAAACAGACCGTCCTTAATTAAATACGTTTAAAAAATGTATCTCCTAGAACACATGTAAAAATTGAATATAAATATGCTAATATTAAGCTATATACAGATGCGGAAAATTATATGACGATACAGCCTCTATCACAATATTTTTGACAAAATTATACCGCGTTCAAAAGCAGGGGAACCCAAAATTATGAAACAAAATTCCACAGTGGCACAGCGGGACAAAACTGTAGTGTTCCACCCAAATCAACTTATAGACCATTCAATAAAATATTTTAAGAAGCTTTCTTCTTAAATGTTCGTTATGGAATTCTTTATCAATCCCTCTAACAGGATTATCGATTTCCGTCCCCAATTTTCATCTAAAACGTATTTTTGCTAAACATTATGCGTTTTTCCAATGAAAATCAGTCTCAAGGTCACAAAATTATCTCCAATTTTTTAATTTTAAAGGACGAGGGCACATAGGAGGGTTTTTCGGTCCTGAGGAGCAACACTTTTATCTTTATGTATAATTTGTGTCCTAGTGTACTTTATAATATATTTCAATTACGCTTATATAAAAAAGGTAGGTCGTCTCTAAAAATGGGGGGATTTTTGCCAATGATGTAAAATTGTGAATCTTTTGTCCCCCGGGAAAAAATAATTACTAGCATAGTATAAATAGTGTTGATGAAAACTCAAAATACATAGCTTTTAAAATAATTAAATGCAAGAATTCGATCAGCTTGATATTTTCTTCTGAAACCCCCTTATGGACCCTCATCCTTTTCATTTTACAAATCAGCAAATGCCAATTAACATAATATATTAGTCATTTATTTTCTATCAAGTATCTCCAAAATCTATATAAAAATACTAATTTAGCACTTTAACTTTCAATAAACTTAATAAATGGCATTTTAAGTAAGTTGACAGAAATTTTGAGAGCTGTCAGATTTAAGGATTAGTGTCAATAACGTAACTATAAATTCTTAAAGTATTTTGTATTTATTTTCTTTAAAATCTTACATTATTCTCTATATAATAGAAGATACACTTCAAAGTTATTATGTTTGACAGTTAATTTGGCAGCTGTCAACAATAAAAAAAGAAAATGGAAAATATAATTTGACAGATCATTTGCTTATTTCTAAAATGAGAATTTAAAATTAAAAAAGCGAAAATATTTATAATTTTGTGACCTTGCCACTAATTTTCATTGGAAAAACCCACATTCTTTAGTTAAAATAAAAATAAGTAGATGAAAATTATCGAAAATTAGAGCATATCATAACGAACATTTTGAGAAAACAAAGCTTCCTAAAATCTCTAATTTTGTGATCTATAACTTGATTTGATTGAGTGGAACACTACAAGTTTTGTCACACCAACCTCAATATCAGTATTAGGTAATATTGTTCAGTTAAAATTCCATAATATTTAGTAACAGTGAACGTAGTGAATCAATGATACGATGTGTGCTGGAGGACTGGTAGGATGGAGTAGCTATAAGCGAAACTAAGATTATCAATTTTTTTTCCTTCTTCAATTCTTTGGGAATTTCACTGCCACATGTATGTTTTCTTTCTAAGCGGTGCTAGGGGAATCTACAAAATATATCACAATTAACCAGTATGTTACTGGTAAAAAACCTCTACGCCCGTGACGTTTACGTCAAAGGATCAGTTAAAGGCTGGTTTTGATAAATAAACAACACAAATAAGTATAAAAACTTGAAATTGAATATTTCGCCGACGTTTCGGAAATCTAATCTGTTTCCTTTCTCAAGGCTTTTTTTGAAAAATCTTTTTTGCTGTGTATGACAAATACACAGCTCTAAGAATGTTTGTTATATTCAATATCCATAGATACTTACTATTTACATAGAACTGTTGATATAGTTAACAATTTTTTAGTTTCTATACAATGTTAAGTTTGTGAAGTTCTTCTTTTAACATTGGCAGCCAAGTTGTACAGACATCTACGGAACAATTCGACACGCAATTATCCTCATTCAATAATATTATCGCGGATTCTTTTATTTTTCTTTTTTTGCTATCTGCCTCTTTTGTTAAAATTTTTGCCGAGTCCCAGTTTATTCTATGTCCGTTCTCCCACGCGTGTTCGCAGATCTTGGACCTCTGAATTTCATTTTTTCTGATATAATTTTGATGTTCGCCCAATCTTACACTAAAAGGTCTGGATGACTCACCCACGTATTGTTTGTTGCACTCACACGGAATACTATAAATGCAGTTTTTTGAATTTTGCTCGGGGTTTGTTGGTTTCGTCTTTGTCAGAATAGATCTTAACAACAACAAACAATACGTGGGTGAGTCATCCAGACCTTTTAGTGTAAGATTGGGCGAACATCAAAATTATATCAGAAAAAATGAAATTCAGAGGTCCAAGATCTGCGAACACGCGTGGGAGAACGGACATAGAATAAACTGGGACTCGGCAAAAATTTTAACAAAAGAGGCAGATAGCAAAAAAAAAAAAATAAAAGAATCCGCGATAATATTATTGAATGAGGATAATTGCGTGTCGAATTGTTCCGTAGATGACTGTTAACTATATCAACAGTTCTATGTAAATAGTAAGTATCTATGGATATTGAATATAACAAACATTCTTAGAGCTGTGTATTTGTCATACACAGCAAAAAAGATTTTTCAAAAAAAGCCTTGAGAAAGGAAACAGATTAGATTTCCGAAACGTCGGCGAAATATTTAATTTCAAGTTTTTATACTTATTTGTGTTGTTTATTTATCAAAACCAACCTTTAACTGATCCTTTGACGTAAACGTCACGGGCGTAGAGGTTTTTTACCAGTAACATACTGGTTAATTGTGATATATTTTGTAGATTCCCCTAGCACCGCTTAGAAAGAAAACATACATGTGGCAGTGAAATTCCCAAAGAATTGAAGAAGGAAAAAAAAATTAAGATAATGCCACAAATAACATTTAGATAAGATTATCAACTTGACATTTGGACTTACTAGACAATCTCAAACAATAAGCTCTGTTTAGCAAAATGTGAGACAGAAAGGAAGATGTTTAGCCTTTGGCAATTACGAATATGAGACTCGATACCTATCCTTAATAAAAACTCCTACTCAAAAACCTTCACTAAATAAAGAATAAATGAGCAAAGCTTTAAAAAGTGTGAAATAATGTATTAGGTTTGATTTGAACAATATTCGGTTTCATTTAGTCAGTTCGGTTCACATTCTTGAAATCTGCCCTCTTATATGCGCGAATGTGTCGGGGGCTACTGTAAAATGTCAACAAAATAAATCAAGCTGACAAATAGAAAAAAAATGTTAGTTGAGTTTAAATCGAAAAAGTTCATATATGGAAACAGAACTAAATATATTGAATTGATTAAATTAAATCAAGTTATGCTCTCATTAAGAATGATATTCCATACAATTTCATATATATCCGATATTTCTCCTTCAAAAAAAAAAGATCCTACTCAAAAACATTCACTAAATAAATAAAGAATAAATTAACAAAGTTTCTTTAAGTATGAAATAATCTGTACTGTTTTTTATTTGAACAATATTTGGTTTCATTTAGTCAGTTCAGTATAATTAGTTCTGATTCTACATATGAACTTTTATAATTTAAACCCAGCTCACATTTTCTATGTTCTCGAAATTTGCCTTCCTGTATATATGAGTATATCGGGAGCTACTGTAAAATGTCAACAAAAAAAAATCAAGTAGACAAATAGAAAATATTGTAAATTGGATTTAAGTTCATATATAGAATGAGAACTAATTATGTTGAACTCACTAAACGAAACCAAATCTTTGGTTCCGTTAAGAATAATATTTCATATAATTTTAAAAGTTTTGTTCATTTACTTCTCACTTATTTAGGGAATGTTTCTTGTCGGAGGTACTTTTGTGTAATTTTAACTTTCACATCAAGTTTCAATTTAGTAGCTTCGATTTTAAAATTAAGTTTTTTTAGTTTGTCCCTGTAATAAGCAGAATTAATTTAAACCTGCTGTAATCCATGCCTTTGATTTAGTAGTAATATATTTTTATATTCCAATTTGAAATAGCTTATTACGTATCAGTAATACAATAGTAACAAGGTCCTTTGGGATTTTTCTGAACTCGTTATTTTCATACATCATCACGCGACCATCTTTAATCTTTGGCAGAGTTTTGAATGTGCGCAGACATATTTTCGTTTCGCCATTGTTCGGCAATCTTATTATCCCACCTGTCAGAGACCAGACAAAAGCTACTCATCCGTCACTAGAATGACCAATGGTAAGGGGCTCGGCCTGTTGCCAACCAATAGCGAATGGCTTGCGCGTGGGATCCGTCACGGTTACGACAATCACTCTTGAAACAATGCCCATTTTCAGTCTTTTCATGCTAGATAAAGCTCGCAGCGGTGTTTCGGTGTACGGCAAGTGGAGCGTTTCCAAGCGATTTGGGATACCTTTGCATGCACGTGTATTGTTACATACGCTGGTTTTCGTGCATTGTATTATAGGGAATCAGGAGTCACAAATTCGACCATAGAGTGTGCACTCGAAGAAATAGTTTTGAAAATATGCGTACATTATCTGGAATATACAGGATGATTCTTTTAAGGCGGCCATTCGAATATTTCCACTTGCAAATGAGGCAGACATTTGAGGTGCCATAGTCGACCATTGCGAATCCGAAAATAATAATTTCCAAATAGCTGCTCTTCCGCAAATACCGGAAGTTTATGCCATTTTTAACCTTTATTTTTTAAATGGACACACCCATTTTTATATATTTTGTTAATTCGGCATTAAACTTTGGCCATAAAGCGTTTAGGTTATCAGTACTTATCTGTAGTAGTTTTTGTTTTATGTCAATTTTCTTTCTTAGGTTTTTAAAAAACCGCTGCCTAAGGAATCACTACTTCCACATCCAGATTATTCGTCCAAGTCACTTTAAAGGAAACGTCTTGACTATATTTGCACTCTAGTATGTGGAAATTATTGGTCATAGAATTTTAATAATATTTGGGGTAGATGTCATAGAAAAGTTTGAGGAGTTGGTTTCTAGTTTACCGTACTTATTTTCCACTATTTACAACCTACCACCTCAATGGAGTCATCTCAATCAGATGTCACTACAATACATACGTGTACTAACTTTCAAGTGAATATCTCAATTTGATGTTATCAATCCCATTAATAATGAAGCGGAGGTGGTAGAGTTTGAAAAATATTAGAAAGAAATATGAGGCCTTGGTTTCTAGTATATACACCGAATCCCAAATTTCTGTAGTCTTACCAGCTTGCTTTACTAATTTTCCCCTATTTGCCCCTATTTAACCCCCAATCCTTCAACGGCATCATCTCAAATTATGATCTAGTTTCAGACGTCGTTATAATACATACGTGTACCAAATTTCAAATGAATATTTCAATTTTATTTTATCAACCCTTTTCATATTGGAGTAGGGGTGTTTGGGTTGAAAAATGTTATAAAAAAATCTGAGGCCTTAACTTCTTGTACATACACCGAATTTCAAGTTTCTGTAGTCTTACAAGCTTGCTTTACTTATTTCCCCCTATTTACCCCTATTTAAACCCCAACCCTTCACCGGATTTCCTCAAAAAACAATCCAGTTCCAGATCTCGTTATAATACATACGTGTACAAAATTTCAGGTCAATATCTTAAACCGTTCCGGAGAAAGCGTGCGGACAAAAAAAAAGTTACAGACAGAGACAGACAGACCGACAGACAGAAAATTTGTTTTCGCTCAAATTTAAAATCTCGACGTTTCATGACATTCTAAACCTATTTCACGAATAAAAATTTTTGAAATTTTTTTTGCGATTACTATACTTCCAATCCACTACGTGGATGTGGAAGTAAAAATCATATCTCTTAAACCTTGCAAGCTAGGTATATAAGTTTTTTTCAATCAATTTTCTAAAATACAAGGAATCATTTAAGATGCCACGATAAGCCCAGCGAAGTTTCCAGTGGATGCTGCGATTTTTTGAAAATGACAATTAAGTCAAAAACTCCATTTTCTTAAGTGACATGTGCCAAATTTTGGCAATTGTTGTAGAATTAAATTTGAGGTGGACTTATATCAGCATGTCCTATACCTAACACATTTACTTTTTGAATTATTCGCAGTTTCTTGTTGAAAATTATAATTTATCAAAAAAAAGAAACGAAACCTATGAAACAATTGAGACAATAGAAATAAAAGAAACAACTAACTTAGATAAGTGTTTCTTTCACACAACATACTGTGTAGATATCAAAGTGCCGACAACCTAAACGTTTTATACTCAGATAATTTAATTCCGAATTTAAAAAAGAATGGGTGTGTCCATTAAAAAAATATATGGCATCTACTTCCGGTATTTCCGAAGGTACTGCAATTTTGAAATTATTATTTTTGGACTCGCAATAGTCGACTACGGCAGGGTACTAAACCTCAAATGTCTATCTCATTTGCAAGTGGAAAATATTCTAATGACCCCCTTAAAAGAATCACCTGCGATTGCGAGTGTAATTTTTTTTTCTCTTTCCCCTTCTCTGGGATAACCCCCACTCCTTCAACGGAATCATCTCAAAATACAATCTAGTTCCAGATGTCGTTATAATATATACCAGCTCGCTTTACTCATTTTTCGCTATTTACTCCCCAACCCTTCACCGGATAAGTTGAAAAACAATCCAGTTCTAGATCTCGTTATAATAAATAAGTACGTGTACAAAATTTCAAGTCAATATCTTAAACCGTTTCAGAAAAAAGGTGTACAAAAAAGTTACAGAATGACAGACAGAAATTTTTTTTCGCTCAAATTTAAAATCTCGACGTTTCATATCATAACATTCTAAAGCTATTTCAACACGATTTTTTTTACGATTACTATACTTCCACTCCGCTACATGAATGAGGAAGTAATACTATACTCCATAACTTTTAAAGTCAAGAAATTAATTTTGTAAATTTCAAAAAATTTATTGGATTTTACTACTTTATAGGTAATGAAGGAAATGAGTGAAAATTATCGGGATCAAGGAATCATCTTGGAATCACCAAATTTCTTATTTTTCTTCTTTTTTCACGAAAATTTATCTCCACTATTGATGGCTTGACTTACCCGCAAACAGTACATTTTCAGTATTTTTTTATTCAATGCAACTCGAAAAAAAATAATAATAATAAAGAATTATCGGAGAAATTTTGGCCTTGCTGTCGATTGCCTAGCGAGCCGGACTAGTGAATTTTTATTTATATTTTTTTATTCAAATTGATTCAAATTAACTACAACAAATTTTTCGTAGATCTTTTTGTTTTTGAGTACAATGCAGAAGTTTGATTTTTTTTAAATTATAAAACACGTATGTAGTTTTACAATATTATAATAGTATATAAATCGATTAATTTTCATTTTAAGGAAACAAAGACAAACAAAATACCGGCAATTAAAGAAACTTTAAATTTTACTACGTAATTTTAATATAAATGCATATAAAATATATAAATATTTTGAACCAAAGCACAAAAGTTTCGGGTCAAAACGATGAAAAATGTAATATTTATATGAACTTTACGAAGCTTTTTTTTCATGGAGACTCCGTAAAAATTTAAGAAAAATTAATTAAGGGAAATATTGCCGAATATTGTCAACGTTCATTTCCTGTTTTGCATTTGTATGTTGGACATGTCATTTTGGAGATATTGCAAAAAAAGAGAAATTGGTAAAAATATGCACTTGTCACAAACGTATCTTTCAACAAAAAAAGCGCATACCTATAATTTTACTGTTGTAGGATTTTTAGGTGATAAGTAATGTCTTGTTTGAAATATATTGAATTTTTTATTCCACTTACTTTTCAAATTAATACCAAAACATAAATTAGTCCCACGATTCCTTATTATTAATTCGCCAGTATATAAAATATCATTAAAACTAAATTCATTTTCTTGCCTAACAATTATGATCTGTTAACTGAAATAAGGTGATATACCCTACCTATCCTTTTCAAGTACAATCACAGTTTCAATGAATTAAAACAATTACACAAGTGACAGGTGAAAAAGAAAAACGTGTGAAATAAAAACATTTTATTTCAGTGTGAAATAAAACTAAATATTCGTTAAATATTTCGTTGTTTTATTATTGATTTCTATGGAACTAGCCATAGAATTTAGTCATTACGACAAGGTAACTTTGTCAATTTGTAGTATTTTTACAAAATTATATTGTTTTCTAATTTCGATTGGCGATACAAACAAATTTGTAGATAACTCGAGACTAAAATGTGTTTTTTTTACAAGTGGGGCATTTATAGTAGTCGAGTCGAAGGCTAGTGCTATAAGCCACACTTATTTTATACACGGTGGATCATTAATTAATTATTAATTATTAATGGTCCACCCTGTATAAAATACTGTTATGATTCTTGATGCAACAAACAATTTTTACAAGGATTGATTACTATAATCGAAAATTACTCACTGCTATAACTTGTGACGACGAAGCAAAAATAATTACAATATATAATAGAGGGCCGTTAAAAAGAAATGAAAATGTTTACCTTATTTGGTTCATGCTGTTGCGTAAGGAGCTGTTCCCTGACCATTTGCAGTTGAAATATCAGCTCGGACAATTTCCTATCTTTCTCCATATAATTGTCACCGGAGAGGGCATGTTGAATAGCAGCTGTAGGCTCTACGTCTCTGCAAAAAGTGTCTTATCTATAAATCTTTATTGTGAAGAGAAATGGAAAAAATTCAAATCAACTTTTATATACATGTATCTGTTTCAAGACATCAAACATTCAAACAAAGCAGAAAAGTTACAAAGTAAACTGTATACTTTTTTTAAAGACGTGACAAAACGTTGAAAGAAAAAAATATTATTGTTAACGAGAATGCTGAGCTTTCATAAGAGATAAGAGACCTGAGGTAGCGTTTTGTTTTTGATACAATCGCTTGGCAGATCTTTCTTTAATCGAGATTTTATTCTTCGCAACTTTCTCTAGAACCTTGTTCACAGTGTAGTTGCGAGAGCTTGTTTACATGCTTACAAAGTGAAGAACATACAAGTTTATAAGTTAAAACGCGTAATACCATGCAACAGCTATTCAATAGAATGCATACTTCTCTGCATTTTTATGTCATGCTAATGAATATAGAAGCAGATTCATAGTGAAATATTAATCTGGATTATGTAGTATGTATGAAAATATATAAGGTAATTTTATGTAGATCGAAAAATTTAATATTCCAGGAGAACTTGACGTAACGGACACAACTCTAACATACTTACTATAATTATTAGAGCCTGGCATGTTGATACCTACACCATAATTTTATTAATATATTATACAGATTAAAGAAAAACTGATTTTTAACGGAAATAAGATTCATCAAATTTACATTGTGTCGAATTTGTTCGTAAAATTAGTTAGTCTTAGTTCTCTTTGAGTGTGAAGATAATACTTGAGTGTGGTCAAAAACACTCGAATTAAGACAATCAGTCGAATAATACCTTCAAATAAAATTCTAATTTTGATTTGAAATTTTACAGCCAAAAGCACTACAAAAACATACGTGGAAGAGTTTTAGGGACAGTACTAAAATACTTTTACCTCAGGTAAATTTCCAGAAGAAGTTTTTACAAATTCTGTATAAGACATTACATATTTAATCACATGTGAAAGGTAAAATATAAGATGTTATGTTTTTACCACTATTTATACGTGATTTAAGTCACTAATAATACCGATGACGTGACTGCCAATCATAGCGTGTTTTGCATACTTCTTCAATTATATTAAAACTTTATGTTACATTTGTTGAAATTCTAATTTCATGGACGATAGAATGCTATTTAAATATCAAGAAGTGTTTTAGTACAACAAGTACTTCTTACTCATATCAAAAAAGCAAATTTGCACATAATGAAAACGCCTAATTTCATAGCTTTTAAGTTAAACTGATTTTTTTAACCCCAGGCACAAGAGGAGGGGTGTTGCAAGTTTGACGCGTATATTTATATGTGTGTGTGTGTCCTCATATCTCCAAAGGGTGATCCGATTTTTATGTCAGATTTTTCTTTAACCCACACAAGAGGGGATCTTATATGTTTGACGTGTATGTGTTTATGACTATGCGCCCGTTGATTTGTTTGTAGCTTCTATCTCTTCAATGGATGATCCGAGATTTTGATGTGGTTTTTTCCTTTGAAGAGAAAATGTGTTTTAATGATGGAGGATCAGAACGAAAGGTAGCTCGATACTATATTTCTCTCTACAATATTTCAGCACCCTCGCATTCTTTATTTTTTCTTGGAAAATAAATAACCAAAATACTATTTCAATGCTGATATCCTAATCGCCGCACATTACTTAACCTCCGTCTAACGTTTCATCCATATATAGGCATCTATATTATATAACCAAATCCCAAGTTTCTGTACTCTTACCAGCTTGTTTTACTTATTTTCCCCTACTCACTTCTCACCCCTTCAACGGAATCATCTCAAAATATAATCAAGTTCCAGATGTCGTTATAATAAATACATGTACCAAATTTCAAGTGAATTTATCAATTTTATACTACTTAATATTATAAGTATATACTAATGGAGTGTGGGTGGTGGAAGGGTTGAAAAATATTATAATATCTCTGAGGCCTTGGCTTCTAGTATACACACACATCAAATCCCAAACTCATTAAACTTACTTTACTTATTTTCCACTATTTAACCCCCAATCATTCAACGGAATCACCTCAAAATATAATGTAGTTCCAGATGTCGTCATAGTACATACGTATACGAAATTTCAAGTGATTATCTCTATTTTATTTTATCAACCCATTTAATAATGGAACGGTGGTGCTGGATAGGGGGTGGAAAATATTATAAAAAATCTGAGGCCTTGGCTTCTAGTATATACACCAAATCCCAAATTTCTGTATTCTTACCAGCTTGAATTACTTATTCTCCCCTATTTACCCCTATTTAACCCCCAACCCTGCACCGAAATTGGCACAAAATATAATCTAATTCCAGATCTCGCCATAATACATATGTACACCATATTTCAAGTCAATATCTTAAACCGTTCCTAAGAAAGCGTCAAATACACTTAAGATTAGTATTTTCAATAATATATTAAAATATATATATATACCGTGTGTGTAGCTGCGGGCTAGGTATGTACATTCATGCAGTATGAGAGATGTGACAACCCAGCAAACTCGCCCAATGCGACGGCACGCGGCCACGCCGCGCCGGCCACGCCGCGCCGGCCACTGAAGTATCCCAGGTGTAGTTATTCATTACCGACTGGCACACGCGATGTGCAATTCTTACTCCATGTACCTAGTCCGCCGCTACACACACGGTATATAAGAAAGGGTATATTGGGTATTAGTGAAAATTACTACCACCAGATCATGTCATTGCTGTGAAACATCGACAAGCAAAATTTTCATTTAATTGTGTCATGTCAATAACAATAAATAAAAGGTACATTGGATACAATTTTAATCTTATTGGAACATTTGTTTTGACGCCACCATATCTTAACAAGAAAGAAAATTTATCATAGTTAACTAATCCTATATTTTGTCCCACTCTGGCACAATCGATTATGACTTATTTTGATTATACTGACTTGATGACCCATAGTCTTAAGGATATAAAATATATTTTTAAAAGAAATTGTAACAATGTTATTGTTAAAGAGAACTTTAATCAGACTATAATAATAGCTCTTACATAAAATTCTGTTTCCGATATTTGATAAAATAATTGATTTATTATTCTTTTGAAATGGAAACGATTATCATGAATGGCTCTGTTGATAATACCCACAGTATTATAATGTTGAAGGCGGGAAAGAAATGGGTTATGTCAGTTTATCTGCATTAATGTTTTAGGAGAAGGGTCAAGGCAACACAAAGATTACTGTATTATTGTAACACTAAATGTGGTTTAGTGCGCACATTATTGTAGAAGGTTTTTCAGAGGTTAATGTCAGGAGCATGATACATTGTAAAGAGTAAAACGCGGTTAAACAAAGTATTTAGCAGTCGAATTATTAATGTGTTACATCCTAGTAAAAGAATCAAAGCGCCACAGAAACAAATTGGGATTGAAGGTTGTTGCTGGTTTTCTTTTAATTGCTAGATATCATGATTCTAAACATGTACCTAGAAGATAATTTTGAACTATTTGTTCGGAAAAATAAAACAAATATTTCAGATGAAATGTAGATAATATACCGGGTGTAACAGGATCATGGTATACCCCCCTTTTCTCCTGTAGTTTTGAAGATAATTGATTGAAATTCAGGACATACTACACTGCTGGCCACTCGAACTTGCACATAGAGACTTTTAGGCAAAATTTAAAGTTCAATATTTTCAACAGGAATGCATATTTTTGAACGCGGCTTGCAAATTTTAAGAGCTAGTTTTTTTCGGATTAAGCTACATGACGTATATTTATCGCAGGACCATAAGTTTATTATATACGGGGTGATCAATGAAGTCATGCAAAAAATCAAAAAGTTTGTATGAGTGAAATTTCCGCAAAAAATTTTTTTGGTCGTTGAAATATGGTTCCAGATTAAGGTAACATCAATATCTCTGGACGGTTTTGTCAGTTTTTGGATTAAGGCCCTTAGGCCTTGTACACACTACTCAACATAAAATTTGGATACCGAAATCTTTAAAATGCTATAACTTGACATTGGATTGACGGTTCTTGATGATTTTCGCGGATTTGGAATCCTTATTTCACGTAGATTTTCTATGGTCTAAGCATTTTATTTGAGGGTTGAAATTTACACATTTTACCGGGTCGATAATAAACAAAAACGTGGCGACAAGAACAAGTTTATTACATTAAATTCTACAATATACAACATTGCTTAACAACGACCAAAAGTCAATTCTTAAAAAATTTATAATTCTAATTCTGGTAATGTTTAATAACTGAAAAAAAATTAAACTAAAAAATTAAAAATTAATTTAATTTAAACTTAAATTAAAATTAAATTAAAATTACCTAATTAAAATTAGGTACATTAATTAAAAAAAAGAGAAGCTAATATTTTGTTGGTCCTCCTGCTCGGAATATTACTTCCCGACATCGATTTGGTAGAGTATCCACAAGATTATTTATAAAATCTTGTGGAATATTCTCCCATTCTTCACGAATGGCCTCACTGAGCGTTTCTAAGGTTTCAGGGGGTACATCAAGAGATCTTACTTTAAGTTTTAAATAAGTCCAAACGTGTTCGATGACATTAAGATACGGAGACTTTGCAGGCCAGTCCATCCTATTGATGTTTTGTGCCTGCAAAAACTCTGTGATCCTTCGCGCTCTGTGAGGTCGAGCGTTGTCATCCACCAATAGAATTTCTGGGCTGTAATGTCGAGCAAAAGGAACAACAATAGGTTCCAAAATTTCCTCCTGATAAACAGTAGCATTAATGGTTTGGTTGGTAATGATTAGCTCGGTTTTACCATTTCTTATGATACCTCCCCACACTGTAACACCTCCGCCACCAAATGCTTTTTGAGGGGCCATATTTTCCTACAAATATCGCTGATTTGGCCTTCTCCAAACTAACATTCGGCCATCGGAGTGAAACAAATTAAATCTTGTTTCGTCAGTAAATAAACAATGGCTCCACTCTGCATTACCCCAATTCGCATGCCGATTTGCCCATGCCCGCCTATTCGCTCTATGGCGTTGTAATAACCGCACACATTTTGCTCTGCGACGGGCTCTATAATTTAAAATGTTTTGCATTATGTTATATTAAAAAAAAAAAATCTCACCTCAAGTTGTTTTTATTTAATGTTCTTCTCACTGTTCTGTCCGAAACTCTCACCCCAGTTTGTTGTCTTAAAGAGTCATTTAGTTTTCTAGAGTTCTTTGTTCTATTCCGCATAGTTTCTCTCATTAAAATTCTTTCGGTTCTTTGGTTTATTTTTTTTGTATGTCCACCCCCATGCCCATAATTATGATCACCAGTAGTTTCGACGCGGCGGTTCAAATTATAAATTGTCTTTCGGCTGACATTGTAAATGTGCGCAACTTGCTGTTTTGACATTCCTTCGTTGAGAAGTCGAATGCAATTTTCCCTTTCTGCCGTGGTTAAACGCCTCATATTAGTTAAACTTTACAAAATTATAATATTGAAATATGTCAGATTATTTCTAAAATAATGTAAACAGTTTTTAATTTCATAGCAACAAATTTGTTTTTCCAATGCCTACTTTGAAATTGACGCGTCGCGTAGAAATTACACCCGATCATAATTATGGGCATGGGGGTGGACAAAGAACTCTGTAAAACTGAATGATTCTTTGAGACAACAAACTGAGGTGTGAGTTTCGGACAGAACAGTGAGAAGAACATTAAATAAAAACAACTTGAGGTGAGAATTTATTTTTACAAAAACTTAAATAATGCCAAACTTTAGAGCGCGTCGTACCCTACGTTTTTGTTTATTATCGACCCGGTATAATGTGTAAATTTCAACCCTCAAATAAAATGCTTAGACCATAGAAAATCTACGTGAAATAAGGATTCCAAATCCGCAAAAATCATAAAGAACCGTCAATCCAATGTCAAGTTATAGCATTTTAAAGATTTCGGTATCCAAATTTTATGTTGAGTAGTGTGTACAAGGCCTAAGGGCCTTAATCCAAAAACTGACAAAACCGTCTAGAGATATTGATGTTACCTTAGTAAGGAACCATATTGCAACGGCCAAAACAATTTTTTGCGGAAATTTCACTCATATAAACTTATGGTCCTACGATAAATATACGTCATGCAGCTTAATCCGAAAAAAACTAGCTCTTAAAATTTGCAAGCCGCGTTCAAAAATTTGCATTCCTGTTGAAAATATTGAACTTTAAATTTTGCCTAAAAGTCTCTATGTGTAAGTTCGAGTGGCCAGCAGTTTATATACATAATAAGCGGCACTTTTTGACATCAATATATATTGTGTTATGTTGTGGTCAGAATAACATAAATGGGTTGTGAAACGACCAGAATGATATTAAAATCTATGGTAACACTTACGAATTATGTGTGGAATTCGGTGTTGAACACGGTGTCGGCCTTTTTTCTTCTTTAATAGTACTGTTGTTAATTTTAGACGTTAACCGCTTAAGCACGTCGTCCATAGATCGCTTTAGCGGATGAGAGGAACTATTGTTATTATGTAAACTACTATTATTATTATTATAATGAATGTTCGTCTTTATATCAGATGTGGGACTACTACACTCCGAGGAATTTCTCCGTCTGTCTGTTTGTTCGTTGTGCAGAGATAGCGCCGATATACTAGTTGACATTAAGATATTCGGTTCTGAGGAACACATCATTTTCGCGGTTTTACTAGGAGGAGTCCGATCCTCATCGACGTCGTCTACCTCGCTACCGGACACACTTCCTGGTGATGAGGATTCCGAGAGTTTGTAAAAGGGAGTAGAATTGTGCACCATTGTATTAGTGTCTTCTTCACATATATCACTCAGATTATTACTGCTCGTCTCGTCAAGGTCTGTAAGGCCTCCTCCCTCACTGCCACTTCCAATGTTTGGTTGTAATGAAGTTATAGTTTCCGCCGAGTTCGTTCCTTCGTGAAGTTTTGTTGGAGGAGACTTCCGCTTTGAAGACATATTTCTGAAAATAAAAGAAAGTTGAAATTTATGGAAATAACACAACAGGGGGTAACATAAACAAGACACATAGTAAATAATCCTTAGTCCAAAGCCTAGGATGTCTGGAAGGGGGTTACACATTTGAAAAAACGCAGACAACATAACCCCATAACCCACCAAAATCGCCAGTGTCGGAGCTAGGGATCGAACCCAGTACACAATACTCCGTCTGACTGTAGCATTTGAAAAAGCTACATTAATAAATTCAGTTTGAACACTGTAAATTAACCTTGATTAATTCATTTGTTTGAGTATGCAACCCACGATCTAGAATTCGATAGTAGATGGTTGCCTATCTTGATGAGAAATTATGGGTAGTAAACATGTTTTCTTTAAGCGTAATTTTGAGCTAGAGGTGTTACTCACATATTCTTGTAGTGCAAATATTACATAATCGTGTAATTCAGTCTTTTAAATGCAAAGTCCTTTGTTGGCGCATTTTTATTAGCTAGAGAAAGAGTTCTCTAGATGTTCAAGTTGGCAACACGGAGAACTGGGGGGAGATTTCCGTCGGGTGGTTCGTTCTTCGACAGCGACGAGATAGCGGAATGGCGGCGGTCCCGGTTTTGTAGTGAAGAATTTGGTTTTTATATCGCTGACACTGAAAAGGGATTTGATTTGATGTACCCAGTGTTTCTTTACCGTCCTGCCAGAAGCATTTTGTAAATTCCAGGAAGGAATTCTGTTGCTTGTCGTAATCTGATCGCCACGTGTCTCGTGAGGTTTTGTAATACTCTCTATAGGAGGTGGGCTCTTATTTTACATAGTTTGGGATTTTATTTAGTTCTTATTTATTGTAATTATTACAGAGTGTTTGGTATAAGCAAGTGTTTGGTATAAGTATATGTTTGGAGGGGCATATATACTTTGGAGAGGTTTAAGTTCTGAATGAATGGTGCTGCCATTTATGGTTATGTAAAGGGGCCCAGTATTTGGAGGAGTAATAGGAGGAAGTCTATTACTCAGATGTTTGGTTTTATGTGGGTTTCGCTGATACTTGGAGGAGCTTAGGACTTGCAGAGTCGTTCATAGCAGTCTCCCGGAGATTTAGGTAGAAATTTGATGCAGCACGGAGCTGCAGTTGCAGCCAACGCCGAGAACATCTATGAAATGGTGACAAGTCTCACTGCAGTCGTCACAGAAAATGCCAAGGCCTTGACCAGCTTTTTTTGTTCATTTTAGTTAAATATTTTAAAGAAAATATTATAGTTTAATTCAGTGATTTTTGTTCGTATATTGAAGTAAATTATACTACAATCTTGCAACTATAAATTAAGCACTAAGTTTATGTGTAGAATGGTGATAATTTAAGAGTTTTACTTTAAAACACCCATGGTACCGTGAGATGTTAATTTACTTACTATTATGTCACACATATAAAATTCAATTCATGGTAAATCTTTAATTCGTGGTTGTTAGTTATAACTCATAGTTGCATATTGGCAAACTCGTAGTTTCAAGAGAATCTCAGTCAGAGATCTAAGTTTGAGTTCAAATCAAGTTTTTTGATCAACTGTATAGAATTTCTTTCATACGTATGAACCAATATTAGGTAAGGTTTGAAGTTTTTTTATTTTTACTCTTTACTGTTGTACATCACATGTGTGTTGTAATAAATGTCTAATGTCTACATGTTCTTATTATTTGCACTGATACTCCTGATATTTGCTTAAATTTTGAGATTCCATAGAGCAAAGTAGAGTTTTGATATCATAGAGATATTTTGAGAATTCCATCGCATGGTTGCTAGTAACTTAATTTTGTTCCTGGCTGGCAAAATTATTTAAATCATATTACGTAACATACAGCCGGTGGCGCCCTTTTGAGTGTCCACACAATCCTAACCCACGGCCTTGTGCTCTCCACCAAAAATCGGCTGCCATTCGCATGACCAGGTGCGCTTGCCACTAGGACGCTTAGCCGACTAATCTACCGTGCCAGTAGCCAGTGAAACGAAACTAAAACTAAAATAGTTTAATTCCAATGCCACAAAACAGATATGTGTAACTTCAATATAAACATTTATCAATAATTGCAGAAGGATAAGTGAAATTCTACAGAACTTGAACGAGCACAAAAGATCTATCCACTATAATTCTGAATTTGATTTGAGTGATAAATTCAGTGTTGCGTCATAATTTCAGTGAAGAGAGAAGTGATGTCAATCAGATCTCGATATGCTCATAGACGCCAAGGATTCCTTTTGAATTTTAGCTCTTATATTTATAGTTACACCTTTGGAAACAAAAAGTTTATTTTATGCCTCTAGCTAGCTACCCCAAAAGCAGCTTTTGAGGGGTTTCAAAAATGATCTTTGGGAAGCGAAAAACTGAACCGTGAAACCTATATTTTGTAAACAAAATTGAGATTCAGGCCAAAATACATGGGGATAGGGGGATCAGTTGTTTGGAAAAACAAAGGACCTGGCTAAGTTTAGATGGGAAATTACTTTCAGACAAATAGAATTAAACTAAATGCATATTGAAGCTCAATCCGTCCTGTACAAAAGTTCTCATGGGCATAAGGTGAGAAAATGAATCTTGTGCCCATGAGAGGGCCTTTGCCCGATATCTGGAAAAATGTGCATTTTCCGACCTTGTGCCCATCAGAACTTTTGTTCGGAAAGGATTGAGCTTCAATATGCATTTGGTTTCATCGAATTTGGCCGAAAGTAATTGCCCATCTAAACTGTGCCAGTTCCTTTACTTTTTTGTGTGCTTGTGAATTACGGTTTAATTTCTTTATTTAAAAAACCATTTAAAAAAATAGTATGACAAATTTCATTAACAAGTTCGATATAATGTCTGGTGCTCAATATAATTTTCTAGAATAATAATCTACTCAGACAACTCCTCGATAAGATGCCATATATAAAAATGATACATCTTTTGGATGGTTTATGCATTTAAGCAAGGTATTTCGTAAAAAACCTAGCTGAAAAGTAGATGAAGTAAATGGCTGGTGTTCTTGAGGGCTCCATTCTTAGGGCGCGGCTATTCTTATTATTTTTTGAGGGCTCACCAAGTACCTACTATTGATGTTGGTAATTTGATGGTCGCTGAAGATAATTTATAATCAAAGTCTAGTTTGAATATAATTAACCTATCAAACGCCTTACAAAACCAAATTAAAGCTTTTGATTCATGAGTCATAAGTTACATTGAAACTATCACACTATGTTACAGTGAATAGTAAGTGCTTTAGTGAATATGATTTTGAAAGAGATAAACACCGAGATAAAGAGTTTAGATTTCAAATATTTCAATTGAAAAGTATAAGATAAAAACATCGGCATCTCTTTGATAGCTTCACTATATGCATCTACTATACCTAATTACAAAAAATGATTCATAATAATAATATTATTTTACAAACTGCAGCGTATTATTATTGACCGGCGATAGTTTCATTGAAATTTTCTCAATAAAATTCAAATTTCGCCAAAATTGTGTTAAAATTGGCAGTTAGGTTTTTTTGGGAGTAGATGATACTGAATCTCAAAGCGTTAAAAATTCAAAATGGCGAATTTAACGAATCCAAAAAGGTCGCCGTAATTGTAAAATTAGTACCGATTTACATCAAAGGAGGACGTTAATTAGTGTCAAATTTTGGCCTAAGCTGGGCAACGGAGAGTGGACACGGTTCTTGATAGTAATTTTCTCGTAGAATGCGATAGTGTTCGCTTTTACGGAAAAATGGTAGAAATATGTGGAGAAGTTAAAAAATGCTTGAGAATTTACAAAGTTAAGAGATATCCACAAGTTTTTAAGATCTATAATATTTTATTCTAGCTTATGGTGGTTTCCTTTAGTATTCTTCTCATGGAATATGATGCTTTATTTCGCTTTGCTGGAAAATATCGAGAAAACGCGGAAAAATTAAGAAAATACTTAAAAATTCACAAATTCCAACCTGTATCCAGTAAAAAGAGGAAGTTCACTCAGCTTTACGAAAAAAGTCCCTGGAAAATCTAGTTAAATGAATAAAATGAGTAAAAACTGACAATATTTAGCTTGCAACGTACGTTAAGATCTAAAGTATTAAACTTGAATTCAGTATAGTTTTTTGTAGTATTTTTCCTGTGATTTTATTTTATTTTATTTTATAATACTACAAGAAACCACCTGAATCTCTCATAACAAGCTCTGGGATCTTAAGAAGTTTAAGTTTTGAATATTACAGACTCGAATTTGTAAATTTCTAGACATTCTCTAAATTTTTCCTCATTTTCCTAATATTTTTCGGCAAAGCGAAGTAGAGTATATTCTATGAGAAAAATACTAAAATACACCACCATAATCTAAAGTAAAATATAACGAATCTTAAAAGTTTAGCTTGTGAATATCTCAAGTAGGATTTTGTGAATTCTCAAGCATATTCTTAACGTTTCCACATTTTCCCGCCAATTTTTCGCAAAACCGAACACATTATCGCATTCTATAGAGAAAATGCTATCAAAACCGTGTTCATTTTTTGTTGCCCAGCTTAGGCCAAAACTAGCCACTTTTTAACATCCTCTGGTACATAGAGATATCAAGATTCTGTTAACGAATCTGATGTTAATGAGGAAAATTCAAAATGATGAACATTTTCTCTTGCTATGTAGAAGATAGATACATGAAATTTAACTAACCTAAACTTTAACCAATTTTGAGTAATAGGGTTCAATTAACAGGGCAAAGGTGTAATTTTATAATCATAATTATTAATGACCGATTTTGTCCAGGCGATTCAATTGTTTTTATGCATTAATATTATATGTATGTTTCTAGAAAGTTTATATACATATGTATATTTTCAATAAAGAAAAAACAGCAGTAACGAATTTAGTGCTGTTTTGTAAATGTAGGGTCCTGAGGATTGTGTAGAAACGCCGTCTACTTAAAAAAGTTGTTTTATTTCCACATTTAGTCTATACTTCTCAACGTTACGCTATAAATAAAAAAAAAACACAAATAATCTAACTATACCTACATACCACATAGTTAAATCACTTTCCTTATTTAAGGCAGCCGAACTATAATTACAAATTCCGAATTACTTCACTTCCTTTTCCAAAATTAGTTTCAACATTCCTCAAACTAACTAATCAAAGATTCGACTGACCGCCATTCAACCACTATCATCAAGAATCGGGGAACTATTTGGAGGTACGATCACACGTTGCTTCTTAATTTCCGTGCACAAATAACTTCAGATAGAATTAGCCTAACTTGAAGCAATCTTTGGCTAAATCTGACTACACTATATTAAAATCAAGTATGCGTGCTTACTTTACACGTCTCCAAATAACACTGTTTATCCGAGAACAATCATGGATCAATGGGGTCACAGTGTCATTATCTTTGCTTTAAACTATAATAATTTAATATAATCATAATCTAAAATTATGGAACACAGAGCAGATACACGTGAGATCAGCATGCAACTGCCATGAGAAATTAAAATTACCTCAGAGTTTTCTATTTTCTTAAAAATACATTTTTAATTTAAACATCATTAATAATCTTCGTGCTAGTAAATTATTATATGATTCATGTATGTAATCTATTGTGTGGCTGATTTTTAAAAAAATATGTGGTTGTCATAATATTTTAATTATCGTTTATTATATTTTTACCAAACAAAATATAGATGTATGGTAAGGTAAAAAGTTCAGTCATATTCTATGTTGGATTTCTCAGTTAACAAATTTGCTCTCTGTTAGATTTTATTTATTTAAATATAGCATGTTATCTAGTTTACTGTCACAGTAAATAAACTCCTGAAAAATTGTTTCATAAAACGAAACAATGTGTAATAACACGGGTTTAGAAAAAGAAGTTGTCATCTGGAGATCTAGAGCATGATTCCTTATGTATTTTTGGGTACTAAACCGAATTTTGAATTAAAACATTTTCTACCACGGAGATTTCGAGTAAATCCCAGTTTTTACTGTCAAAACCGTATTTTTGCAATAAAAACCGGGACTTACTCGAAATCTACGTGGCAGAAATATTTTTAAATTGAAAATCGGCTTCAGTACGCAAAAATACATAAGGAATCATGGTCTAGATCGCCATATTATAACCTTTTTTTTAAACCTGTGAATTAGAGAAATATTCTAAACTGGTCGAATAATCGAAATAAATCTGAATTAATCATAAAATTTGTAACATGTTATTGGTATATAAAAAAATTTGCCGACTAACACATTGTCCAGAAAAGAGTTACTTTCATCCCATATATATATCTGGAAGTTCACGGCTTGACTTGACATCGAAGTCACTTGACTTGAATTTAAGTCAAGTTCAAGTCATATAATGATAGCAAATATCACAGGTATATTTGAAAAATCACTTCAAAACTACTTGATTTTTTTCCCATTAATAATGCAATAATTATTATTAAACTTTCTTTGTTTGTCATGCCATTATGAACACAACTTTTAAACATTTACAATTACATCGTGCTTATGCTGCAGGAGGCATTGCTTACTTGAAAGAAAGAAATAAACTTTTCCATTAAAAACATCTTTACTTTCTAAAACCGAATTCTACTTAAAAATTATGAGGCAAGATTTTGAAGCGAAAAATAATATAAAAGCTACACATACAAATAAATTAATTATAGTGCATACAACTTAATCCAGTATTGTCCCTATGTGTTAAGTAAAATTAAAGTAAACATTGCACTTCTCGCGATTTATTGAATATTTTATATAATTGTTCCACATTCTATAGGGCCCTCTTGGTAGTCCTTCTGTAAGTGTGTAAGTTTCAGACGTTTTTAATTTTATGAAGTCAACTTGGTAGGTGAAACATTTGTAAATATAGAATAGTGTAAACATCGAAAACCTATTGAATCTATCAATCAAAACTATTGTTAATTTATTTAAAACTAAATTACAACATTTTCCTCCCTTTCGACATTCGTGTTCGGAGCCAGTTTGACATCCACGACACCAGCCATCGCGGCAATTCAACTACTGGTCGGGCCGAGACCAGATAATTTAAAAACCATATGTCATAGTCACGGGGCGAAACATAAATATTAATAAAATAAGAAATGTAGAAACATAACTCAAAATAATTGAAATAAAAAAGAACACTAAAGGTATTTGTGTCTCAAACCTGCGACCCTTGAATTTGGAGTCTAATAGTGTAACCATTAGACTACCATTTATTACCCTGACAGGTGTAAATGCCTATAATAAAATTTGTTCAATTGAAGAACATTTCGACAGTTGGAGATTATACTATTATGAAATATATATTAGAAAAATAGCTAAATAAATAATGAAGGAAACAACAGTCAATAATTTAAATGATTAATAACTTTTCTTTGCTGGTCTATTTTGTTCAAAACAGTAGTGATATTTCTCCACCAGAACTTATCGTTCTGATTTCAATATAATCGGACTTTTCTCTCTTGAGTCTTTACACGAAACGTGACGTACTGACTGACAGACGGCCTTTTTGAAACTCACTCACAGCCGGTTTTACAATCGCTAGTTAACTTCCAGTCAGAGTTAACTTTCAGGTTATTATAGAAATTGGGTTTTACAATATCTGGTCATCTTCGATGTGGTAGTTATCTAGTAGTTAACTTTACTAGCAGATGAGGTGTGGGTAAACTAGAAGTTGGCAGTTTACTGGCAATTTATAACCTATAAAATAACTGTCACTAAATAATGTTTTCATATTTTTCCTAAAATGCATATGTGCGAAGTAAATGCATATAGCAGTGATGAATAGCCAAGATAATCCTGTATAGACCTAACTTTTTCGAAGAATACGATGGAAGAGATTTTTTAAATAGATCGAGACTAAATACTACCTACTTATTTAGTAATAGACCCCTAACTCATAAATTGCTTCTGACATTTATATTTGATAGCAGGTGACGTGACTTTGGACCATAATTCATACATTTTCTGTATATTACCCATTTTTCCACTACCAACATTATAAATTTTATTTATTCACAACCTCTCGTTTACAAATCGTCACTTAACTTTATATTGAAAAACGCATGTGTCTGTCGGTAAAGTTATAGTTAATCTGCAAGTAAAAGTCAACTAACATGAAAGTTAAATTGCGATTGTAAAACCGGCTGTCAGAGTTTGTTGACAATTACATGAAATTTATTCTCAATGAGCGACATTTACGGTTTAAGAAATATACCAATCAAACGCAATATCACCTTGCCTTCTGTAAAGTATTTTCCACAAACACCAAAAAAAAACTTGAAAACCATACTCAAATAGCATCTGAAAATCTCAAGATGACGCTAACATGTTTAGCGAAACTCGCATCGATTGCTACGTATTCGAGTGTAGTGTTCAAATATCTTCCTGGAAACTAAAGTTTTATTTTCGTTTTTTTAATTTTCATTTATTTTACACTACTTATGTGTCAAAAAACCCTGTACCTGTTCATTGGACCTAAAGTCAGTCGTAGAGATTATTTCCTAGTGGATATAATTCTATTACTAGGTAATTCTATCATTTTCTAGATTTCTTTGATTCTATTTTTGAAGAGGATAAGTGCATATGTGGTGCAGTGTGGTGTACATTCATAAGAAAATCCGATGAAATCTCAAGGGGATCCGAAGACATCTGGAGAAAATCCGAGAAAATATTTATGAAAAAGAATATCTGGTATACGAAATTTTTGGAGTGGTTAGACCCCTCGATAAAACATCCCAAATAGTGGAAAGATTTTACGCGGACAAAACAAAATTAAGTAATTAAAAATATATAACGCAATATACCTTTTTTAAATTTAGTTATTGTCAATTATTTTTATACTTTATAGAACTTTTTGACTTGGGCATGACATGAAATAAATTTGAAACTAAGCGGGAATATAAAAAACACGTTCCAGATGCACAATCATAAATGTTCCCATATTTTATTGGATATTAGCTTTTTATACTACATTTCTATTCACAATTAGTTTACGTTTCGGTGAGTATCTTTAAAAATAGTGTTTATGTTGGAACTAAATCTACAACTTAGTCGATAAATTTGTGGACGTCAAGACTAATTCCACTTAAATACTAGCCACATTAGATTTTTATTAAATGGGCTTATATTATGTCGCGGAGTTGGCAGGCCAGCTTCACGGAAATAGAAGTGGCCTTTATTTTTCATCAGCCATTCTCTTCTATTATAGGTGAGATATTTAAGTAGTTAGTTCCAAAGCTGCTTTTGTGTTTCGTTGTGTTTTGGGGTTAGTTTATATTGGCAGGATTATTATTATAACTGGGTTCCTTTAAAATGGCACTCAGATGTTTGAGAGAAAAGAGTATACACAATTCTCTTCTTGTTTTACTTAATTAATGTGTATCTAGTCACCATCGCATTCATTTCTGCACTTAGATGAACAATTTGTCTGTCACTCGATTTCCTCAACAAATGAACGATGTAAACCAAACACAAATTCTGCCTTACCTCCTCCGAAATAAATCTGCGGTTGAGAAGAAAAAGTGTCTAATTTATTAGAATTACTAGCTTCCGGTCAATAGTCCTCTCCTCGATCATATGTGCAAGGTGATGTATACCATCGAATTCTTGGCACCTATGAGACAATCTTGATGGAAGAGGAACATTGATGATCTCTTTCTCTTCTTCGAAGTCTCTGGCATGATTTACACACGTTACTCTATCAAGAGTCCTAAAATCAGAGTACTGGGTGATATGAAATTCACGTTGCTCTCAGAAGGCCATGTTGGTGTATAAGATGCAGAAGGAAGAAATTAAAGTTCCTAGCCCCTTGACGAGTCTTACGATTTCTGGCCTCTATGTGGCGTAATTCTGTTGTAAAATGTGACAATATGCATTATACATTATTAATATACATTAAGTGGGCAACAAGAGCAAATAAAGTTATTTATGAATACAGGTCATTTTTTAAAAGTTGTTTATTCAATCCCGATAATAGTTGGCCACATATTATCAAGAAAAGTTAGGGGGATTTCTGTCCGATGCTTATATTGCCTGTTAATGCACCTGGGCATCCCCGGTCTTACTTGTTGTTTATACGACGACCGTCTTCTCGAACATATTTATCTGTTACTTATATTGTTTCTGTGCGTGTGATTGACTGATATTTATTAAATAATGTGATGAAGAAAAATTATACAAGCTTCTCATCAAAAGAATTCGTTTCTCACTTTTATCAGTTCTCCCTGTATATAGAAAAGCCAAGAATATTCATGAAAAATGATGATACGAGGAAAAATCTCTTATTTGATTTTCTCAACGGACCAAAAAGCTCTTTATTGGACAAGTTTCCTCTTCTCTTTTGAGTTTTTCCCCATAGCAAAACTAAGCTTTGTGCTTGGTCCTTTCCTCTCAATTTTGGACTCCCTGCTCCACTTGGTTCTTTCACTAAGGGTTGTTTAGGTCGAACTCCAAGATTTGCGGATGAGATCTCGGTTAATCTTTATTTCATGCGCTTTCTCGATCAACTTCAAAAACGAAAGTTTTACCCATCCCTGTTCTTTTACACTGTCTTTATAGACTTGGCTAGAAAGACGACTGTAATTATTTTTGAAACGTCGTTCTTCTTCTTCATTTTTATCTATTTCGAGATATGTTTCTAAATAATCACTTTGATATGAATGACTTTCTTCGAGATGTTCTTGAAAAATATCGAAACGTATTCTCTTAATATGTTTGTGGGTACCTAAAAGACATATTAACTAAAAACTATCATTTCTAATGCAGTTTGTTATGTGTGAAGCAAGACATATTCAACTATCGTTTAAGCTATTTAAAATACAGCTCTTTTATACCTCCCCTGTCAGTTTTTGTTACTTAATGCAAGTCAAACTAAGTTCTATCCAGAACATGTTTTTTCAACTGATCACATCTTATTTTTATAATTATATTTGTAGAATCATTTAGAAAAAAACATGCCTATATTAAATTAATTTGACTGATGAAATGAAAGATTCCCCGCCCTTGAGAAAAAAAATACCGGCTCAACAAATTTCGATTTGGTTAAGAAGATATCTCATACATTAAAACGAATATTCACTTATGCAGTCATTCATCACCAAATCTGCTAAATACCTGCGATAAGGACTTGAAATTTGGCATGAATAATTTTTTGTAGTTAGGCGCGAGATTGTCCTCCAACTACGTGGATGTGGAAGTAAAATGGAAACAGTTAATTACGTCTGCATTACTAGAAGTTTAGTACGTGTAATGAAATTGTTCAAAATTTATTTTCAGTTATATTTCTTTTTTCTTCACACACGATCTAGAATTAATTATTATATGTAAATTATCTATGATATATATTTCGCTCTGTTGCAACAAGTTATTTTCTGTGTCAACTTAAATTATAACAAAGACGTACTAAATACAAAGTTCATGTGGCCCATAATATTAATTAAAGAGAAGGAATATCAAAGACTGGTTGAAAAATCCATGGACAGAAACATTTGATTCTTTATTTGTCTAAATGTGAATTATTATTTGTTTGCTTATAATTGTATTGAAATATATTCTTTATAAGATTTTACAAACAGCAGAAAAAATAACTATCTATGAGAACTAAAAGAAAAACTATGTTTTCGATAACCTGAATGGACTAATACACTTAAGATTTTTTAAATATTTTAATTATATGAACCCATTGGTATATAAGGTCTGAATAATACCAAAATAATTATTACCTCAATTTTTTAATGCCTTGATTAGATAAAAATTAAATAAATTGGTGGTCGTGACGTCATTATCCCCGGTAATTCTACCTACATTAAATTGCTGTTTAATTACAATTATCCTATAATAAACATAACCTCTATGAAGTTTTTATGCATTTACTTTCTATTGATATCAAAATAATTTACAAATAAGGCAAATAATTGGGTTTTAAATTATTAAATTTTTATCAATTACAAGAATTGACAACATCGCAATGGATTCTGTGACATTGAACTATTTGAACTACTTTAATATAACCTTACATTTTAATATTTAGTTTTGTCTCTCCAATTTTTTGCATAAAAGACTGGCACATGGCACAAAACATGATTTTGTTTCCATATTTTGAAATTTGAATTGAATTAATACAGGTCCAAAATTAGCGTATTTTAACACGAAAAAAATCGAAAAATATTACTGATTATCATAACCTCGTTAAGAACTCTGAGAGACTTATTATAAGTCTCTGATTGAACTACTGAAAAATTAAACTAAAATACAAATTTAGGCATCAGGACAATGCACTGTTGCCGGCCTCATATCGTGACTTCACAGGCAAATTGACGTCAGACTGGAAAGTTTTTCAGTTTTATTATTTTTTTCCGGCTAAACGGTAAAGAAAAAAAAATCGAAGAAAATTCCGTAAGTCTCTTTTATCAAATACTATCTGATAACGTAGTTAATGGAAATTGGTGTATTAGTCCATTCTGACTATGCTAGCAAATTATAATCCTAAAATGAATTTATCTAATTTCTTATTTGAAAATTCTCATTCTAACACTAGCACCCACACAGTCCCCTACGGCCATGCAGGTTATCGAAAGAATGCAAAGATTTCATTAATATTTTTACACATATTTTTTCTTTTAGTTCTCATCGATAATTATTTTTTCTGCTGTTTGCAAAATCCTATAAAGAATATGTTTATTTGTCTGTTACCTAATTATTATTAAAAAATCATTCAAGCATTTTTTGTCAAATAGATTCGATAGTTACTGCTATTGAAAGTCAGTAAAAACATTGTTTGTTTTGTTTTTTAGGATGATTTATTTTCTTAGATATTTGAAAGGCTTTTAAGAATAAAAATTTAGTCGTAACATTGTTTAATTGAATCGAATTCAGAAAAATACAAAAATAAGTAAATTCTACCTGCAAATTTAATGCTGTCAAATATGTGACGTCACAACAGGGGGGGGGGGGAGTTGACTCGAATGTGACAACCTACATGGGGAGGGGGGCGGAAAACCATGAAATTTGCGTGATATAATTAATGGATGGCCCCTTTTTAAAAATTGTTAGCACTGAAAATATCAATTTTACAAAAAAAAAGTTCTCAAACATTTCTTGTTGCAAATCGCTGAAAAAATATTAAAAAAATTGCTTGATTGAATAAATTTATGTTTGTCATAAACAAAATTGTTTTAAACAATATCAGACCAGGTTATCGTCTGGTAAAAGGAAAAAAACTGCGTCAGAAATATAATCGACACTCATGAGCCCATACCGCCTGCTCTAATAGAAAGGGCATGTTATGATCTTTAATGAATTATCTTTAATAATAGGTTTTTTACTATATTCAATTCAACACGTGAAATTAGATGAATTTTTAAAACAAATATATACTGTTAAGGAGACCATAAAAAAGATATATTTTAATTATACAAAAAGAAAAAGTATTTTACATTTTAATTATCGAAAAAGCTATTTTCCGTATTATACATTGAATTATTAAAGACGATTTCAATTTACTGAATAATGCAAAAGCTGTACTCAAAAAGAAAAAAATTAAAATTCTCTTCATAAAGGACGATAATGTATTTATTTTAGAGCTTAATGATACATTTTTATGAAAACACGGGCTACCTATAGAAATAGCAGTCTCCTGTATTATCGATTGGCTGTGCCGGAGCAATTTGTGTAGCGACAAAGCGGGACAACAAATCTAATTTCTCAAATAAATATTTTCTTTGCTTCATTATATTATTTCTGTTTCATTTCGGGATTTCAAGGAACGGCGTTTTCTTTCAGGCTACGCCTTTATAGTTATTATTTCCATCTTTACAATTCGATAATGACATTTTCCCTACAATAAACACAAATATAAGACTCTAAAATACCAATCAAATTTGATTTGCTTCTGTTTAACTTCCTTTTGACAAGCATCCAAGAAAAATGTGCCTCTACAATTTTCCTAATTAAATGACAGGAAAGCAGTGCTAAAAAACAGCAATTATCTGTTTTTTTCCTTTAAATTATGAAATAGTAAACATTTCTTCAAACCAATTAATTATTATGATAAATTCTGTATTCGTTTAAGAAATAAGTCAATAAGTATTAGCACATCTGATACATTTGATTGTTGTAATCGGTAATCTTTTAACATTGAACTTGAAAAATGTAAGTGCACTCACTTATACTTAGGTTTCCATAAAAACCAAACCAATTCAATTAAATTTTTTATCCAAAACGAATTTACTCATATTATGGGAGTCGGTTTAATTTCGTCGAGGACGGATGTGTTGTGTGTGATTCTCCCGAAAAAAACGCAAAAAGAACCGGTTAAAATGCCATTAAACTTGATAAAATTTAATTCGTCGGTAGATAAAAAAATTCTGCATAAAATGAAGTGTAATAATAGAAGAATAAAGCACACAACAAATTAAAAATTGAAAATTATTGTAAAATATTTGTTAACAATAGTATGGAGTAAACACGGGTCTAGCACAAGGGCCGTTACGTTGTAAACGGAAACTACCTGGGACCGACCCTTTAAAGCGTCGATGCGTCTGCGTATACCCGTATTTCGATATGAAGCTGCAGCAACGTCTAGCGAGGTTCGTACTTGGACGGGTGACCCAGTTCAGGAAAATATAGCGTTCTCGCTCCATCTTCTAACGGTTTGTACATCAGCCAATAAGTAGAAGGTATGTAACTTTAGGCGAGGATTACATAATGGATATACCATCCTTCGGAGGGGATGTAAAACAGTCGATCGCTTGTCTATTAAATGTTAGGCAAGTAAAAAATCCCTACTCTTCAATAGAGAAGAGATTCGGTAAAATTTCCAGATTGAGGGTAACTTGTCTCCTGGCGTAAGTGATTGGCCTCAGTAGCGGAAATACACCGACGTTAAATAAGTGAGAAAAAGAAAATAATAAGAGTACTGAAATTTGACTATGACTTGACTATGAAACTGTAATGAAATTTGACTTAGGGTTCTTCAGGACCACCAGCAACCCAAAATTCTCAATGCATTTATCACCGTCAATACCAAAGGCTTCCAACCCCAAAGCAAAATTTACAGACATATCTTTCAGGAAATTTAATTTTTTTTTGTGCCAGTCAATTGCTGCAAAGACTTTACCGTTGTATCGTATGTCGTCGAAATGTATCCCACTTACCAGGTGTGGTACGTTAATATGCAGTGTCTTATTAGAAATATCAGATGCACGTTAAATGTTGTTACCTTAAGCACGCTGAACTTCTCGAACCAACAAATAAAAGTATTAATCGAATTAAAATCTTATTAACAGCTACTTATATTTAAGCTTAATCCTGGTGTAATTTCATTCAAATAATGATTCACAACTGTTCAGGACACGGATTCTATACAGAGACTAGAGAGGATATCATTTTTAATAGTGTCTAGGAGCGCCTAATTTTAAGACAAACGTCAGAAGAGCGTACCGGTAGTAAGTAGCAGAGAAGCAGCAAAGTAGAAATTTTCCTTGTCTTCTGAGTTACAACGAATCATCCTGAAAATGAGAAGCAACCGCCACACATTGAAAGGGACACTAATAATGCCCCTGTCATATATATATCATCGTGTTCATCTGACGCAAAGTGATAAGATCACCAACGAGTACAGATCTCTGAGAGAGGTGTAACTTGAAGAACTTGAGATGAGGACTAAACATTTGTTGCCAAGCTTTCAGTTCTGTCGTTCTGTCGTAACCGTTGTGCAGCGGCATTATAACCACAATTTCTATTTTATCTATTGAGTCTGCTGTTCCTAGCTAGGACCGGATATAGGCTCATGGGGATGGAACAAACTACCTGATCGTTCATGTAGGCGTTGAATATTGTTACGAGTTTTCACCCTTTTAGGAAACACCCTGTATGAATCTGTGGGTTCTAAATAATTTTAACAAGGGGTAAACCACTAACACTTTATTTAATAATTTACTGACTGTACAATACTTCAAAATAACCTTTATACTTTGTTTACTTGATATTTAGCCTCACTTTTTTTCGCTACCAAACATCACTTTCCTAAAACTTCCTTCTGCGCCGGTAATCGCGCCTTATATACTCTGAAGTTGCCTCTAGATCCATCCAGAACACAATCAAGAATCTTCTCTCACCACACTCTAGAAAACTCTATCTTTTTCTACAAGTTTCCAGTCACTCATTATTAGGCATAGGCGTATCAATCTCCAGTTTCAAGGGGGTGTAATTCATAACAATATCAACTAACTCTCTCTAACCACCAAGTATCTCATGTGCCTTTTAATAGGAATTGGGTTACATCAGATCAAGACTGATGAGAGCCTACATTATAATACTGAAATCAACGTGAATCGCTAGAACCAAGACAAAACTATGGAATGGTTTTGGTAAACACAGAACATTCATCGAATGCTCTCTAACTTTGAGTCACATTCATAAGGCATCTCTTTTTGTATAGAATTTTCACTGATAGTTCACCTACTGCTGACATATTGCACAAAACTTTTCGCCAAACTTTTTTTAAAAGAAAATTAGTTAATATCCAGTCTATTTTCTCTAACCGATGCCAGGTGACAAACCGCCCAAATCTGAAACTTTTGCCGAATCTCTTGTCAGAAAAGTAGGGACTCCTTACTTGCCTAATATCAAATAAGCAAGAATTCGACTACTTTACATTCTCTCTAATGAACGGTACATGCACTATGCAATCCTCGTCTAAGATTACATAGCGTCTATATGCTGAGGTGGAGTGAAGTCACAGTATTTCTCTAAACGTCATCCGTCCAATTACCAGCCGCGGCTGCCATTGCTTAAGGTGTCGTATCAAATATGAGTATAATCAGATGTGCCCTCGTCAAATTCATCAATGTTTTATTCTTAACTGTTATATAAATATAATATAGAATCATCTGATACCAGTACTAGCAGATCATTGTTGGAACGAGCAACTCGATTTTTAAACCCCAATTGCTAAACTTTGTTTAGTATGCTTATTTTATTTTTTAATCAGAATGCAAATAACGTATTTTATACGCTGATAAGAATTTATCTAAATACAAACTATTAATACAGAAACAATGTTTTATCTTTAGTTAATTTATAGCTATACACACGGGAAATAAATATAATAAATTATGTATTCATCATTAGAGAATGGAGATAGTAAGAACAATACTGTATAATTACATAACTAAAAAATGTACGGTTCTGATATTGCAGATATACTCATACAGTGATTCAGTGATTTCCTTCCGCCGCAAGAGACAAGGGAAAGCTTAGGTTGACTGTACAATAAATAGAAAACAGCTATTTTGATGACAGTTTATTGACTTATATTGTCTATATTTATGGTGACGCTGATACTGAATTAGTTTCCGTAAACGTTAAAATACGGAATATTACACTCGAATTTTCCGCTCGATGTGCGTTTCGCCAACTGACTTGGCATCATCTCATGATTATTACTTAGCTAGAAATGATGCGAATATTGTTGGAGAAATGCATGCATAGCGTACGATTTGCATTGTTTATGGTATTTCTCAATATCTCAAATTTTAGCATGTATTTACCATAGTTGTTCAAAACATTCTGGTCTCCTCTGGTTTTCAGGGGAAACCAGAATTTTATTACCGTTAGCCGTCTTATTATACTATGTGCTTGGAAACATATCAAGCATACAGGCCCCATTATTGGGGTCCAGACAAGCCATATGGGGGCCTCGGCGGAGTCCTACGGGGTCTCATTTTGGGGGGCGAAGACCTGTCCAAAGTACCGCAATACCTACTGTGTATTTTTGGATCCGATCATGACCGACGAAAGCCGAAGTTAGTCTCTGAACAAGTATAAGTAAACCTAAGCGGGAGAAAAGCCGAAAAATAATTATGGTACCCAGCAGTGAAAACAGAACAACAACAACAAATTATTAGTTTTATTCCTGTGTTTGAGTGATTTTGTGCAATTAATTGTTTAAAATGGCATTTTGGAGGCCTTTCGATAGTAGTGACAACGAAACGGACGATTTTGATACAGAGCCTATACAAGCGGAATTTGAAAATAAAGACTCACACGTTCAAACTCAAAGGGTTATTTTGAATATTTACTCGTGTTTAAAAGGCGAAAATATTGATTCTTCATATAATCAAATTGTGAACAGAATTTGTGAATTAACCAAATTTAGCTATAATACAATTTATAGGGTTATTAGAGCCGGGGATGTAGTTGATCATTCTATTAAACGGAAAAGAGGTGGACAAACACTTGATAACGCGTCCAAAGATGTCATTTGTTGATTTATGTATGACTTTTAGAATGAACAGGAGGTGTCTATAAACTACAAATCATTAGATACTTTGCGAAACGTTTTGCTCGGTTACGGTTTTAGAAACAAGAAATTGAACAAACGAAGGGTAGTTATGGAATCAGCACGCATCGTTGATCATCGACACGAGAACCTGCGTAAAATAAAAGAATACCGAGATGCAAATAGAGACATAATTTATCTTGACGAAACAGGGTTTGACACCCATGATGTAGTTCAATACGGTTGGCTACATAACATCAAAAAGTGTAATTTAAGTGCACCATGTTCTAGGGGAAAAATAATTATAATTCTACATGCTGGAAGTAAAAACGGTTTTATTCCAAATGCATTGTTTTTGTCTGCTAAAAATATCAAGCAATCCTCTGCCGAGTACCATGAGGATATGGCAGCCGAATTATTTGAGAAGTGGGCAAAGGAACAGCTGTTACCAAATATCCCACCAAATCTGTAATTGTTATGGACAATGCGTCATATCATTCACGGCTACACACAAAAATTCCAAACACCGAGACAAGAAAAGGCGATGTCATTGAATTTATGAAAGGTAAAGGCTAAACACAAAAAAGACACTATTAGAACTGATTGGAAGCCAACATTTTAAAAAGAAATATGCCGTGGAAAACATTTTTGAAGCACACGATTATACTATTTTACGCCTGCTTCCATATCATTGCGTTTTCAACCCCATTGAAATGTTGTGGGCTGATGTAAAAAAAAACTACGTCAATATAATCAATCCCCACAGTTAAGTGAGTCTGTCTTAAAGAATATAAAGATAATATTAGACGAAATAGGTAAAAGCGGTGGAAGGAGGAAGTGTGATGTGATAAAAAAGGAAAATTAATATGCTATATTACCACCTATTAATATAATTATTATTAATGTAAGTACCGATTCAAGTTCTGAAAACTCGGATAGTGACGAATGAAATATTGTTTATTTAAAGTTCATAGACAAAGCTTTTTGAAATTTGTTTATTTAACGTCGACCTATTTCCGCTACCAATTACCGATACCAGGAAACGAGTTCCCCCTTTTAAATTTTCTTTCCTTGATAGAATAGTAGTAATTTTCTACCTGCCTAACATCATGATACTGCAAAGTTCATAGTATCATGGCCTAACATTTAATAAACAAGACAGTCGCTGCTGTACGCCCCTTCGGAAGAATGCAGCTCCCGCCTAAGATTACATGACTTTGCCGCTAGAAGATAGAACGAGAGGTAGGTCCCTAGACAATAGACATAGTCTTAATATATCACTTATGTGACTTATCAAATATGATAAACATACTTTTCCCTTTCTTTAACAATTAAAAAATAATTATTTAGTATTTAAAGCATTTTTACATTTCTAGCGCCGCTACCTATGTCCCATAAAGAAGACGCCGACTTTACTTTGAGTTTTCGTTTTTATGCTGTCCCAACTGAGATCATATATACTATACTAATCGTTACACAAAAACTTCAACAAAGAAGCAAAAAATTCGATGCTTTTCTCGTTTTTCTCTTGCCATGACCTATACCTGGTTAGGAAGATACTATTTGACATTTTAAGGTTGAGATTTTGCAGGATGAGGGGGAAACATGGGTATATTTGTGGTTTATTATAAACATTCAAAAAATCAATCATGGCACGATAGTTAAATCATTTTTAGACGCTAACGATGACAACTATATACATTATTTATTGTAAATTTCTATTGCACATGAGTATCGTGCTCTTAAAATGAAAATAATTTCTGATTTTCGCTGTTTGAGTACAGTATTTGACTATTCGCTGCTGACAACCAGCATGTCCTATGTGCAACCCAGTGAATACAGCCGCTCCGGCGGTATATAAAACATCCAAGGTTTGGTTCCGACAAGCAATTTGGCCGGCCCTTGGGCGTGTTTGGCGGACGACCCAGGACCAAGGTGCATGTTGGCATGTTGGAACGAACCTTCAGACCGGATGCCCGAAATCGGCAGCAACGCTCACGTTACGCTGCCAAATTAATCAATCAATCAATCAACAAAAATGCACAGTGCAAACTGTATCTAATTTTATTCTTTAGAATAGGTACAAACTACCTAAAATCGTTTTTAAGGTGTCACACCATTTTGGTACTTTACATATTTGTCTCCCCTTATTGACATACTGGCTGTTAAAGCCTCATTACATCATCACATTATTTATATATTTGTTGTTTACATTCCCCCAACTGTTACAGCTGACGAATATGATAAATTATTTGATTTTATGTCTTTGTTATCGTGTGTTCACAATAATGACATTTTAATTTTAGGCGACTTTAATATTCCCAAATATGCATCTTATGTAGCTGATTAACAAGATATTGGCATTAAATAATTTTCTTAATATGTTCAATTTCCAACAGCAAAATTTTGTTTATAACACCGACGGGAAACTTCTCGATTTAGTAATATGCAACAAAAAATGCGTAGTGGAACAATCAGAAGATATATTAACTCGCGAAGATGCGTATCATCCTTCACTAGGCATTATAGTGAATTTTGATCATTGCAATAACAGTAAACAAAACTTCTCAAAAAATGGAGATAGACGCTATAACTTCAGAAAAGTCAATTATCAGTTACTGTACGACACACTCCAACATGAAGACTGGACTTTTGTCAATTCCTTTACGCATATTTATCCTGCTTGTAAGGCCTTCTATGTTAGGCTTTACGCAATATTCAACACGTGTGTTCCAAAGTTCAACTCTTCATATAAAGGGAAATATTCTCCATGGTTTATGGGGATATAATAAAAAATGTAAAATATAAAGCAAAATTGTGGCATAACTATAAGCAACATAATGACCTTGTGGCATATGCAGAATTCAAGAGCTTAAGGGCTAAAATTAAGGTTGATATCAATATAGACTACACAAATTACGTTCGTAACATTGAAAATAATATTGTACAGGAACCACAGAAATTTTGGCCTCATATTAATAGTAAAAAGAAATCTACTGATATTTCCACCCATATGTTTTTAAACGATCAACATTTTGATAAGTCTTTTGACATTATAAACTCATTCGCAGATTTTTTTAGTAAGTCTTTTCTGCCACCCACGAACAATTTCGAGTCGATGAACGACCAAGTAGCAAAGACCTCAACTATCGCTATCAATTGCTTCAGTGAAAATGAAGTATTTAACGCTCTAAAAAAATTAAAACCTAAATTAAGAGCTGGACCGGATGATATCCCATCCTTTCTGATTAAAGATTGTGCCGCTATTTTTTCAGATCCACTCTCCATAATTTTAAACTTATGTATTCGCAATGGCCAGCTTCCAGATATTTGGAAATATTCAAAAGTATGCCCAGTTTTTAAGAAAGGCGATAAAAACAATATTGCCAATTTCAGGCCTATATCGATAATATTTAATTTTTGCAAGGGTTTTGAAATTTTATTGCATGACACCATATATTCCCAACATTAAAAGCCAGCTATCAGTTTACCAGCATGGTTTTGTTAAAGGGCGCTCTACCACCTCTAATCTAATATGCATAACTCAATCTATCTCTGAGGCCATTGATCATTGCTTGCAAATGTATATAATATACACAGATTTTTCTAAGGCATTTGACACCCTTGACCACGCTATATTACTTCAAAAAATGTCCTGCTTCGGTTTCTCCCAATCCTTGCTTATATTTTTTCAATCCTATCTCTTAGGTAGAAAACAATATGTCGCTTATAGTGGGTTTCGGTCTGTCGAGTACGTGGCAACATCAGGTGTTCCGCAAGGATCAATTCTGGGACCGTTACTTTTTAATATATTTATAAATGATATTGTGGAAGTTATTCAAACCGATTGTATGCTCTATGCGGATGATCTCAAACTTTTTAGGACTATTAGTTCCATAGCGGACTGCAATCTATTACAAAACAGCCTCTCCAACGTATCTAATTGGTGCGTTCGAAATAAGTTAAACTTAAATGTGCCCAAATGCAACTTTATGTCCTACACAATAAAACTCATGCCCACGACGTTTAATTATAGCATAGACAATGTGGAACTCCAAAGACCCGTGACTTTCAAGGACCTTGGAGTATTATTTGATAAAGAACTTTCCTTTGTACCACACATAAATAACATAAGTTCAGAATCTTTTAAGATTTTGGGATTTCTATTCAGATCAAGCAGAGAGTTTACCAATAATGATACTCTAAAATTACTTTACTTTGCTTTTGTCCGGTCCAAACTTGAATACGCGTCACTCATTTGGAACCATCATTATGTAACTCATGTTAATAGCCTAGAAAGAGTACAAAGGCGATTTGTAAAATTATCGTGGTTCAAGTGTGATGGAGTATACCCATCAATTGGTTTTCCAGATCTAGAACTCTTGAGTAGATTCTCTATGGGTACTCTTGAGAACAGGCGGGTTTGCTACTCTACTACTAATACTAATACATAACAAGATCGATTGCCCAGAATTTTTAATTAAATTACAATTTTATGTCCCATTAAATACTCGGATAATGAAAACTTTTTATCTTCCCACTCTGCGCTCTAATAGACTTAAATTTTCTCCTCTATTCTCAATGTGTTATAATTACAACAAACATTGTGACGAATTTGATATTTTCAGCTGAACTGTTAATTCCATAAAATATTTTTATAGCCATTGATTCTTTGTTTTTCTTTGGATTCTGTTTTTATATAGTTTTATTATTATGCGTATCTCATAATGTGTATTTTTATATTTCTTTAATGTATATTGTATATACTTAATATTTTGTTTTTATGTATCCGTCCTGCTCTGTAAATGGGTTATACCTGTTGAGCAGTGTATGCTAAATAAATAAATAAATAAAAAATAAGCACCAAAAATAAACACATTTCCCCCTCTCTCTGCAAAATCGCAACCTTAAATACATTATTAAGTATTTGTAATTGGTAACGCTCGATTGCAGTTATTAATTAACTACATTTCACAGCAAAAAACACCACAAGTTTAAAGTTGGATGCATCTTGCGAATTTCTAGAATAATTAACATGTCTAAAATTAACAACGAAGTTGTGTATAATTAAAGTAATGAACATTTCACAATGAATGCTGCCCTATTATCTTTACATGAATGAAAAATTAATCTGTCTTTAAAACTGAATTAATTCGTTAGCCAGGCTATTTATACGTAAAACAGAAGAACGGGAATAAACGTCCTCTTTGTTATACAAGTTGAAATAAGATCTTTTGTTACCTTATTTTCATACTGTTTTGTCTAGAGAACAATTCCATGGTTCTCTTTTTATGCCACGGTACAAATTGTATTGTAGACAAAATTCCTGAATTTAAAAGTCTCAAATTACAAACTATAAAACGCAATGATGCCGAAAAATCATAAAAGAAACATAATATTTCCATGTTTTTTTAACTATTACAACAATAGAGCAATTTGTGCTATAAATTTTATGTCGAGATTTTGTAAAATGTCTTCATTCAAAATGGTCAATTATGTGTATAAAGAGTATAGAGTGAATAAAAATCACACTACACGCTGGTAAGAAAAACATCAAGAGCGCTATTTTAATAGGTATTTTTTATTACACTATTGGCAAGTAGTCATTCAAACAATACTACCATTTTTGTAAAAATAAATTTACACCTTCAATTCACAGAGAAACAGAAATAAAAAATGTGAAATTTAGCAGATTTTTTGTTGGTATCTTGAATCTTGTCAGTTATCATTTTATAACAGAAAGTTAGGTTAGGATTATGTTTGTCAGCTAAAACGGAATGTTTAATGAGTGTTTCTTGCCGAGTTATTTCTTAGGATGACCACCATGTATATTTTTCAATAAAACTGTAATAGGTGTCCACGTTGCCAATTGTGTTAACTATATGCCAAATATTATTGCCATTTGTCACATTTTTAGCTGCACATCCACGTAATGGAGTGGAAATATAGTAGTAGTTAAAAAAATTTAATTGTTTTAAAATAGCTTTAGAAACGCGGAAATTTTAAATTTTAACAAGAAAAATTTTATTCCACTATCTATTCGGTAAAACAATGTTCTAAAAAATATTTTCTTTTTGTACAGGTTGTTTACAATGTCACGAAAAGTGGAAATTTTAATTTCGAGCGAAAACATTTTTTTTTTCATTATCTATTCCCGTTAGACTATCCACCCTGTATATTTTTCAGTGAAAATCTAACCTTTTACTCGGTGGCAGTAGCATCGGCTATCTACCAAATTTGACTGTTTTCCGGCAAGAATTCTTTTAGTTAATGCAGAATGCACCAACAAACAGACCGACAGACAGACAGACAAACAGACCGACGGAATTGAAAAATCTACATTTCTGTAATTTACTTGATCTGAAACGTGAAAATCCGAAAAAATCTCGGAGGGTGATTTTTTCTCGAATACAATACTTCCCTTGGGTATGCAAGGGAAGTAAAAATTGAAAAACAAATAATTGCCAAGACCTATTAAATGAAGCCTATTACATAATATCGATATTGCAGTATGTTATAGTGGAATAAAATCAAGTCGAAATGATAACTAGGTAGAACTAAATGAAACCTATACCATCTTGTAAAAGATATTTCAACGCATAGGAAATGGAAAATCACAACTTTTTTGTTCACTTTGTTCACTCTGCCTTCTCCTAACAATCTGATACCAGTTAGTCTATCTTGAAACTTCCTCAGTTCCTTAACGAAGTAATTGTAGCACAACATTTTATACAGTTGGCCATGATGTGCTATTTAAATTTGATTTGTCAGCAGAAATGATACTACCTTTAAAAATGTATTTACAGCATAAATATTTTTTGGTAAATCACAACAGGAACGTTTCTGATAAATATTACACAAATTCTGGAGTACCACAAGGGTCAACTTTGGGTCCATTATTATTTATATTATTTATTAATGATCTGTCTTCAGTTGTTAAATTTTTGAAGCATACACTATTTTTTTCTATTTACTAGGTAGTTAAGACAGTTGGAGATTTTGTAGATCTCCAAAAACCTATTGATAATATTCACAAATAAAATTGTGAATGAATTAAACAAAAATTGTTTTATAATTACAATTATGCGAAAGACAGCCTATTGTGTTCGACTACAAGAGAAACAACGCACGTTTAAAGAGGACTAATGGTATTAAAGACTTGGGTGTTAACTATCATTGGTGTTTCTCTTTTTTCAGCACAATCGGATTATTTGCATCAGAAAATTGTATGTTAGGATTTTTTTTTAGATAAACATTTGTTTTCATCAAAGTTAGAGTCATTACAAACCATGTATTATGCATTTGTAAGGACCAAACTTAAACTTACATCAATAATTTGACACTTCCAACCTAGAAATTAATGAAGTACATTTTAAAAAATACCACATATCGACTATATTTTACTCCGGCCCTCCGAACGTCCAATAATATTTCATAAATGTGACGAACTTTCACGATATTTTATAATACTAGAAACATGCCTAGTAACGTATAAGTTATATTCTAAAACATAGGAGGTAATGAAACATATTCTTTATAGGATTTTGCAAACATAGGAAAGAAAAGCTATCTATGAGAACTAAAGGAAAAACTATATACAAAAATATTAATGAAATCTTTGCATTCTTTCGATAACCTGACTTCTGGTTATGCTAACAAGTAAAAATTCTCATTTGCCATTCTCATTTTAACACTAGCATCCAACCTAGCCCCCTACGGCTAAGCCCTAGTATCTACATGATCCCCTACGATATGTAAATTCAGTTAAAATGAGAACAAAGGCCAGAAATTAATTTATTTACGTACCTTGTCTTAAAAATTTTTTCATTCTAATGAATTACATTTTCATAAAATCTCATTCAGTTTCTTGAAAATGCTTAGCCTTTGAAACGTTTTTCGTCCTTATTGTGGACTCATCAGAAAAGCCTAAAGCCACCCATAACGATGTTCCATGCAAAACTAAGACAATATCCATGAACAAGGATAAAATAATTATAACTGACATTAACTGATAAAAAACAACAGATCTTCACCTATCTATTAGCTAACTAGTATTGGAGCCTATATACTCTATGCATGTTTAAAAGTGAATTATTTATTATTTGTTTGCTTATAGTAATGAAACATATTCTTTATAGGATTTTGCAAACAGTGGAAAGAAAGCTATCTATGAGAACTAAAGGAAAAACTATATACAAAAATATTAATGAAATCTTTGCATTCTTTCGATAACGTGACTTCTGGTTATGCTAACTGAATTTACATATCGTAGGGGATCATGTAGATACTAGTTTAGCCTGCTTAGCCGTAGGGGACTAGGTTGGATGCTAGTGTTAAAATGAGAATGGCAAATGAGAATTTTTACTTGTTAGCATAACCAGAAGTCAGGTTATCGAAAGAATGCAAAGATTTCATTTGTTTGCAAAATCCTATAAAGAATATGTTTCATTACTATAAGCAAACAATAAATAATTCACTTTTAAACATAGGAGGTAACTTTAGAAAATCCAAAAATAATTTTGTGAAAACAAATACTACGATTCCTTCAGAGCAGTGATAAAGTCAAAACCTCAATCATCAATATTATTACACGCGTTAAATTTTTTATTATTGTTTGAGGTTTTCCCAACAATTTGCAAAAAGTATAATTTTATATACAAATCAGATAAAAGAACTTATAAGATCCGAATATATCTTATTGAAGATAACAAATACTCACTATAACTCTTTTGAGAGATAGATGAAGTCGATATTATCTCCATCATCATTATCATTATATCAGTTTAGTTTCAGTTGCCGTTTGAGGTTTCTCAAACAATTTGCAAAACTCTCATTTTATATATCAATCAGACGAAAGAATTTTAAATCATCCATTGATTGAATAAAGCCTTAATAGTATCCAATCATTCATATTATCAGCAGCACCTAGACTATGCCCTTATACGTTTACTGGAAGTTGCTTTGATAAATGATCACAAATAAAATACATTATAATTGGATTTCTTGTACATTTTATGCATTACTAAGATTTTCCGCTTTAATGTTTGTAAATTGTTCAGTTATAAAAGACGATGTACACTTTTGTTGTACCTGACTGCCCATATCTTATATTTTTTCCAGTCAAACCAGATCGGGATGCTGTTATATTGATTTAATGATAGTGCACACAGATTTTATAATTATATTGTTGTTTTATATAGGAACAACTATATTCAATTAAGTCAATTAGGATGAAATTAACAACACAGGTATCAATTTAATTAATTATGTGAGTAATTAGTGGTCAATTAGAATTTTTGTGGTGTTTATCTAAGAGTTTAGTTACATTAATTCAACAAGATTAATAAATATGTATTATGTGTATTGCTATTTACCTAACTTATGTTGTTGAATTGCTTGGGGACGGTAGCTCAGTGGTTTGGCGCGTCTAGCTTGAACGGGTTTTTTCATTGATTTTTTTCCCGTCTCAGCAATCCAAATTCTAAACTGTGAAACAGTGCACGACCAAACGTTTTAAGTGAAATATTTTAATTTTAAGCCCACTGTGTAGGCAAAAACAATGTTAATGTTAATTTTAAGCCGCCACAGGCGGCAGGAGTTTTAACCTTTAAATATAAGTTTTATTGAGCCGAACCGGTCGCGATTCGCCCAACCGCACTAACACCACGGCGCTGCGCGACGTGGTTGTACGGTTGACTCCGGGTTTCGATCCGGGGAGGCAATTTACTGTATTAAAAGAACTAAATAAATTTGTTATGATGATGATGCATCTAGCTTGCATACTGGCATACCTAGAGAAGCAGGTTCAATCCCTGCTCACCGCGAAATAATTTTAATTGTAAAATTATCCCCAAGATGTGGTTCCGACTCCACTATAAACTGTAGGGCCTCGTTTCTCTTTACCTAACACAAAATCATTCTGGATTTTCAAGGAATTACCTCGGTGACTTGAGAAGTGGTTAAGAATACAAAAACAAGCAAAAAAACAAAAACAAAACTATTTAACTTTAGACCAGTCAATTTATACATCCGACCCTGCAAAAGGTCAGGCAGTTCTAATTTTTTAATATGTTGTTAGGACCTTTGCCAATAGTAGGAAACCAAGTTTGCAGGTTCGAATGACCTGTGTGAGCTGCGCAATACCCAAAAACAGCGAAATGTTTGCACTTCGGTTTTTGCTTAATATCTCCTAAACTATGCCCCTTCGGAAAAGGCTGTTACTCTATTTTTAAAAGTAGATTAAATGTGCTACAATTAAAGCCCAAACCGAGTCCCGTACATCCATAACTTTTCGAGATACAGACAGCTCTTCAAACATTGGCAATTATCTCCAAAAAGCGAAAAAATTTCGATTTTGTCACGTGCTGTAAGACGCTCTTTAAAGAAAGCGCTAAAAAAGCGGCAAAAACCACGTTAAACTCCATAAAATTTAAGCCACCGATAAATCAAAAAATTCTGCGCGAAGTGAAACGCCATAATAGAAAAACAAAATTAATATGGAATTAATAATTACGCGTACAGTTTTTTAAATTGTATAAAATAAAGCAAGTGTAAGTTCCTATACCTTTGCTAAGACGACGGAGCCTTTCTCAATTGGTTAGTGCGATAAAGTAAACATCTGACAACATAATGCACCATAAGTGAAAGGCAACGGACTGGTTTCTAACAAGTGGAAGTAGTAATGTCAGAAAAAGATGAGAAGATAAGATTTATTTTTAAGTTCTATTTATTGGTTTATCAATCCTTGTCATAGGACAGTTTATTACACAACAGAGAAAAATTTAAAAATAAAAATGAAAAGGCACTAAATATAGGTAATAAAATATAAAATACCCGGAATTAGAAAGCGGCAGTTGAAAATAATTACATACTAATATATAGGGTGTACAAAATATAAATATAAATTAAAAAAGCTCCCTGCGGCGAGCGAATGGATGTATGTCTTGGCAGACAAACCAAGTGAACGCAAGCTGGCAGAAAGAGGTGCACACTGCTAGATTCAGAAACAGACTTGGAGAAAGAATAAATAAGGAGATGATGATAGATGGAAACTTAAAATAAGCATGGAAACTAAAAAGAAGCACCTTGCAAACGCCTACACTTCCCACCCGATGATGGCAGATGGAAACTAAAAAAGAAGCATGGAAACTTACAATGTCCCGCATGTCCAATGTCCAACGCAGCGTATGCAGCCGGTCTGGAGGTATATAAAACATCTGAGATTTGGTTCCGGTACGCGGTTTGGCCGTCCGTTGGGCGTGTTCGACGACCAAGCTGCGTGTTGGAACGAACCTCATTCAGTCAATTTACTTGACTTTAATTAGAGCTCAGAGAGACGCCCGTAGACTCAATAGTTCGTTCGAAAATGGCATAAAACCAAAATTTCGGATCAAATGCATTTTGGGAGAAATCGATGTAGGCAGTTTTGAGCACAACAAACGTCACACAGTTCACACGATAATAATTAATAATCACTTGTTAAAAAAGTACTTTAAAAAAATGTTAATTTCATTCATCTGGTTTTCATTTTGGAACTTCCTGCCAAACATGTCTTCAATTCTAAACAACTATTATACTCTTCGCTGATTTACTGCACTTTTTATATAGTTGTTGCACAATCTATAATATACTCTTCGCATTTTTATCGTAAATAAATAATGTTAGTTTATGTTAGCAAGTGACCTTGTCTAGTGCGAGATGAACTAAGCCGTCAAGCATTTCTGACAAATTTATTACTTTTAAGTTTATAAACATTATTGGAATTTATGAGTAGCAGGTAATGCAGTGTAACAAACTCTAAAATTTTCTATAATAAAATTATTATACTCTTTGTATTTTTGCCTTCTTTTTTCGAAATTCTTCCACAGAGGGGTGGAATTATTGTCGTATTAATTACCAAAGCTTGGGAATTTTATCTCGGTACCAAAGACGGCTCCCATATACACAATATAATATAGTAAACACTGAAACAATCAGAAAGATGAGGAAGGGATGAAATATTCATTATTGCTAGTTACAATGTACTTTTGGTAAATTTAACCTAAAAACGGTAATGGTTCTTACAAAAACATGTAATACATATCTAGCAAATAAAGACAAATTTGAACACATACTTCCCTACGCTGTTTAATATGTGTGGTGTATATATTTTGTTTATTTTCATAATAATTAAATATAAAACCCCAATTAACTGCAGGCAACATTAAACATTTTTCCCAATAAAATAAACAATTTTTATTAATATAATATATAATGATAAGTGAAATGATGTTAAGGATTACTGGCATAAAACTGCCATGTACTGTGATAAAGTGAATTGTATTTCATTTTAAAATGTTATTGCATTCGACCCTGACCGAGTGTCAACATTATATTCCAGTCTATGGCGGCACTTTTATATGTTTTTTACTAATGGGGTTTTATTACCTCATTTACTTAGACGAAGCCGACGAAATTGTGAAACATTGCTTTGACAAAGTTCCTTTTTACCTAAGTATACTGTAGCAATTCTTGGCATTTATATCAACATTTAATAAAGGGAAAAGGTAGACCATCCGAGATCGCAGTTACGTAGTTTCGTAGTGTAATCTAGCCATATGTACGTACTGGCTCTACTGATAGTAACAGTCAACTTGATTTTAATTTAGATTTAGTGGAAGTGAGAGTGGGATGTAACATACCGTGGTCGAAACTAGATAATGTTAGTTCAATGTTACATCCTCCAATACCTTCGAGTGTCTTTATAATAAACCGATCATATTAACTTTGGATATTACGGCATTCCCTAACAAAAGTACAAAGTAAGATATATTGTGTCACACTTGCACAAAGATTTGTTCAGAATTCGATCACTAACATAGTGATATGAAAATTTTTTCTCTACAAGTGATATTCCCTGTTTTAGAAATATGCTGATCAAATGCTGTAGTCTTCGCTTTGCATTTGCGAAGAGCCTAATTTGAGAAATCTTAAAATAATACAATTATTCAGTATATCACCAGGAAATAACATCTACGTCAAAGGAACAATTAGAGAGTGCTTTTTGATAAATGATACGGACAAGAACAAAAACCTAAATATAAAGGTTTGGAAGACTCACACACCTAATTTTTGTAACACTCACACGAAATGTAAATGCAGTATATTACGCTTTTACAACACCTTGTATATGACAACGTAAATATATATTAGCTTAATTTGAAATTACGAAAGAAAATCATGTTATTGGAATAGTGGGTTGAATGATAATTAATTGGTTTGCCTGTCCCATCTTGAGACCAATTTCCAGTCTTTACCGTAAAGGAGATGGAGTGATTTCCCTTCACTAAACGTAGGAATTATAAATAATTCAGGTGACCCGGATGTGACTATTTATACGTTTGATATTCTGACCAAATTTAAATTTAAACATATGATAGAAACGTTTCAGAAACATAAATGCAATATTTCAAATACTTGCAATTTTGTTTAAAATGCTTTTGACCTGAAAGCTGAACAAAAAGTTGTTTAAAGGAACAACCTGCTCTGCAGCAAGGTAACTAACACAGAGATGTTGATCTTCTACTTGTTTTATTCAATCTTAAAAGACCAGGTTGTAAAATATAGACAATCACCCGGTTGTTGTGTATGTTAGTCCAACGGTACCAGCTACAACTCGTTCGATAATTATATTTGTGTAATTGTATAAATTAATTTTACGCGACTACAAGCCAACGTCGTCTTCCGTGTACGGGACATATCATTTTATTTATTCCCTGTAATGCATACGATTACATTCTAAACAATATGGAGACTTAAATCAGACTACATATATCATAGTTACTCTTTAGACGGACGTAATTCTATAAGGTGTTTCAAAATTGTCTCTTGGTATTTCTGCGGCTAACAGTACATCCAAAAATAATGGCAGTCTTCATACGAATGAATAATAAGGGAGAAATACCCCTCAAAATGGGGATCGTGAATTTCAGTTTTTCTGCAATATCTTCCGACTCCCTTATTATATCAAATTCATATTTTAAACTTAATCACAAGCCTGGACACTACTAGTATGTATGGTATCAGTCAAACCCGCCCATCTGTTTAAAGTGTAGCTTTAGGGGGGTATTTGTCAGTATTTTCCTCATAACTTTTTAATTTTTTCAAATTTCTAAAAATTATTATAAAAAACAAATTTTCAGATCATTAGAAATAAAAAAGGTATTTTTATTGCATTTCGATAAACCAAGCCGTTCTCGAGTAATTTGTATTTAAAAAACAACGTGCATCTACATTTTATTGGTAAATTCTTTTACACATAGAGAATGCTTTGAAATATTAATAAACGTAGAAAATAGCTAATTGTCAATTATGAAAATTGTTCGAGATATCCTCCATTTTCTCTTATGCACAACCTAAGTCTATTTTTTAAGAAACGTTGAACACCCTGTAAAATTCTTTCATCATCCTGTAGCATTGTAAACTCTATCGATTTTTTTCTCTCAACTGTTCAATCGTGTCAATTTGAGTATTACAAGCTCGTGATTCTAGATAACTTCACACAGTAAAATCAAGGAGAGTTAGGTCAGGAAACCGAGTAGTCCATTTAATCGGTGCATCTGCACCCCGGCCATCCATCCATTAGGATAGTGGTTGTGTAACCATGTTCTACATGCAGAATAGAGGTAAAGTAGAGGCATCCTGTTTCTAATAAATATAAGTTTACTCCCTCGAGCCACTCTGAATGGCGCAACAATATCTCTTGCCGCTGCCATACATCGTCCATATTTTTTTGTTATTTATAGAATGACTCTTTCTTGTCAAAAGTAACTTATCACTTGAAAATAAACAATAATCTGTTATCATAGAGGATTACTTTAAACAGCAACTCGATGGCTTACGAACTCTTAGAGGAGCAGCAAAATATGCATGTGTTCTTACTAGGTGGTGACTGTTGCAGCAATAGTTTAACTGATTTATAATGTTTTTGTCCGATTTTAAATCAAAATTCCCCATTGCGTGTCGTTCGATTAATTTAGCATATAGCCTAAGGAGGTGGTGACAATTTGGTATACAAGTCATTTCGAAATGAGGCAAACTCTATAAAAATATAGTCAGATCTTTTTCCTCGAAAAAGGAAAAATATGAACAATAAAACAACATTAAGTAATGAAAAACTTTATATCTTACTTCTTTAGGATATGTAACTAGCACAGATACCTGTGCAAGTATTAAAATTGATATTTAAGGCATCATATAGAATATTTTATCCATTACATCACAAGTAAAATTTATCTTCCATCTAGATCCTCAAGTGGATCGAGGAAGTAGAAATGGTTCTCAAGTCAAGGAAGGAATAAAACTGACAGCAAGACTGCATTAACGAGATAGTCGAGAGCGCAAGATATCCGTGGAGCGAGGAGGCTGTAAATTGCCGAGCTCCTGATGGATACCTATGATTCTCTTCAAAGAGTCAGCGCCTCAATTTATTCTCAGAAAGTGTAGAAGAAACCTTCTATGTTAACAATGTATTAAAAAATTTGTAGCACTTATTCCACATTTCACATTCAAAATCTTTAGATGACATGCGAACAAAATTTTGGTAGTGACCACTGTTTTCATGTAGTCTCATCTAGCGTAAAAAGTTACATCCACCCCACGGTATAACTGTCAGTTTTGATATAATTTTGCCACCCACCGTCAGGCTTTTTCTTCTTTGACACTACTTACAATATTAAGCAGGAGGCACTTTCAATAATGCGTATTATTATAAGGTCAAGAAGTTTAGCCAGTAGAGCAAAAATTCAGCGGCATTCTGGCCAAAGAATAGTAGCTGTTATGTAATACTTAAGCGGCACCCCGTTCTACTATGTAATCCCACTTAATGGAGAGAAATATATTAAGTTTTATCCGCCTACCAGAGATTAAAACCAAGTTTAGGTCATGTGTAATTGGTACAAACAACCAAATAGAATAAACGTTTTAATGTGGTGTCTTTCTACGTAATAATTTGTTAAACTACTGTAAAATTTGAGAAATTCTGATAAACAAACTTCACGAGGCTAACCTAGGGCATTCAGTGTCGCCACATATATATATATTTACAATAGTAACGGTTCCAATGCAACGGACCAATATTTGCGGCTGCATTGCTATAATACGTGGAGATAATATTGCCAGATTTAAGCGTAATATTTTAAATTTAAGACATATGGTAGCACAATCCGAGTGCTTTCATGTCTTCGAATTACGTACGTGCGAATTTACAAAATTTGTAAATCCGTACGCCCCTGACAACACTTTTCGACCCTACTATACGTCTTCCTTGCGACGTTTCCACAAAAATACTGGAACAACAATTTGCGTAGAAAAATTTTAATTAAGCAAATCATTTCCGCTAACAAATATATTTCTAGATGCGTGTTTTGTACGCGCACATTTTTCGTGCGAGTAAAAATGCTCAAATGAGTACTTACCTTAAAATCTGTTTAAACTTTCATGCATTTCGTCGTCTAACGAAGTACATGCTAATTGATTGCCAATAAAACTAACTTCCTAAAGTAGGAAAATTATGTCACTATCTTTGTATACTATTGTCATGTCGCAATTAATTATAATTTATTGATATTCTTACAACACTGTTTAATTACTTGTAGAGTTGGTTAACAGTAAGAATAGCTACCTAGCTAAACTTCTCCCGTTTTATGAAGTGTACATTATACTTACAGTACATTATGTATTTTCTATACTATATTGTATATTTTCGATATTATCGATTGTTACCTGGCCTAGCATTACCGACTGCGAACACGATATGAACAATAGAAATAATACAGATATTGCCTGTGTACTCAATCTCAATACGGATTAATGAAATCCGTATTCGCAGTTGACCATACATTCGACTGCACCTTCAACTCGTTTCAAACGAGCATTAGCTCTGGCTTCATCTATCTTACCAAAATACCTGACCAAGGGATATCTAAAATACTAGTTTGATAATAAAGAAATAAAATAATATAGAATAAACAATTTATTTGTTTTCAGACATATCATAACAATAAATAATAAAATTATATTGTCTGTCAGAAGTAAACTTACGATTAAAAATAATTAACATGAAATAGTCGTAAAAGTTAAAGTAATATATTAGATGTGATTTAACATCAAAATTAACATATTCTGGTTGTTTGCGAGAAATATTAATGACGAATAATTAAAAAACTTAAGTCATCGAGAGCCGTATTGTAAAGAAAAAATATTACGCATAAAGCATTTTTGAGAAGCTACCTGTATTATATAGTTTTGTGATATGCCGTCAATATTAATAATCATTCATTTTATATTTACGCATAATATGTATAATTGTTGCATGTCCCCATCCCACGATTGCTTGAAGTACTGTTGGAGGATGTAAAGTAAAATAAAATACAACAAATATCAGAAAAAGAAGAGAAATCCAGTCCTTCCGAAGCGTGATTACAGTAATGAAAATATTTTCGGAAATCAGTACCCCATTTATTATGCCTTTGACATATGCGACGGTTAGTAATCATCATAAAGATATAATGATATAATCACCATAGATCTGTCCGTCTGACAGAGAAGCCATAATAACAGGGGGCTTTCTATTGTTGAACGACTATTACATGTGCATGTCTCATTGAGCCAGGGAGTAGAGCACAGGACCCTCTTGTCGAAGAGACACATAATAAAACTCGCCGTTTACATAATGACTGTTACAATGCGTGTCATCAAGTCCGCTTGTTCACTGAGGAAGTCATTTTCCTCGGATATTGAGGATACACTTGACCCAATCGGGATTTATTGTTCTACGCTAGACGTCATTACAGAAACCAGAAACGATTGTTCGCAAAAATATATCTTCCGACTCGCTATAAACATGATTTAATGTAAGCTTTATGCTAAATCGGTTTTTGAATTTGCTAAAATATATTGGTTGTCTTGATAGTTTTGTTTAGTATGTTCTGTTACTCTCGCAATAATAAATGAAAGAATTGTACAACCATAAGGATGAAACATATTCTTTATAGGATTTTGCAAACAGCGGAAAGAAAAACTATATATGAGAAGTAAAGGAAAAACTATATATAAAAATATTAATGAAATCTTTGCATTCTTTCGATAACCTGACTTCTGGTTATACTAACAAGTAAAAATGTTTATTTGCCATTCTCATTTTAACACTAGCATCCAACATAGTCCCCTACGGCTAGGCAGGCTAAACTAGTATCTAGTATTGTCTTAGTTTTGCATGGAACATCGTTATGAGTGGCTTTAGGCTTTTCTGTTGAGTCCACAATAAGGACGAAACACGTTTCAAAGGCTAAGCATTTCCAAGAAACTGAATGAGATTTTATGAAAATGTAATTTATTAGAATGAAAAATTTTTTAAAGGCAAGGTACGTAAATAAATTAATTTCAGGCCTTTGTTCTCATTTTTAACTGAATTTACATATCGTAGGAGATCATGTAGATACTAGTTTAGTCTGCCTAGCCGTAGGGGACTATGTTGGATGCTAGTGTTAAAATGAGAATGGCAAATAAGAATTTTTACTTGTTAGCATAACCAGAAGTCAGGTTATCGAAAGAATGCAAAGATTTCATTAATATTTTTATGTATAGTTTTTCCTTTAGTTCTCATAGATAGTTTGTCTTTCCGCTGTTTACAAAATCCTATAAAGAATGTTTCATTACTATAAGCAAACAAATAATAAATAATTCACTTTTAAACATGCATAGAGTACATAGGCTCCAATACTAGTTAGCTAATAGATAGGTGAAGATCTGTTGTTTTTTATCAGTCAATGTCAAATATAAATGTTTCATACTTATTCATGGATATTGTCTTAGTTTTGCATGGAACATCGTTATGAGTGGCTTTAGGCTTTTCTGACGAGTCCACAATAAGGGCGAAAAACGTTTCAAAGGCTAAGCATTTCCAAGAAACTGAATGAGATTTTATGAAAATGTAATTCATTAGAATGAAAAAATGTTTAAAGACCAGGTACGTAAATAAATTAATTTCAGGCCTTTGTTCTCATTTTTAACTGAATTTACATATCGTAGGGGATCATGTAGATACTAGTTTAGCCTACTTAGCCGTAGGAGACTATGTTGGATGCTAGTGTTAAAATGAGAATGGCAAATAAGAATTTTTACTTGTTAGCATAGCCAGAAGTCAGGTTATCCAAGGAATGCAAAGATTTCATTAATATTTTTATATATAGTTTTTCCTTTAGTTCTCATAGATAGTTTTTCTTTCCGTTGTTTGCAAAATCCTATAAAGAATATGTTTCATTACTATAAGCAAACAAATAATAAATAATTCACTTTTAAAACCATAAGGATGTGTGCTCTATCCACGATCAGGGTAATTCCTAGAGGTATCGGCCTTTTGAAAAGGCAAGATTCTAGAAATGCATTTTTAGATTGTGTTGAACTTTTGACAAGTTTCAAAATAGAATTTCATAATGATCCGTCGAATAATTATATAGTAATAAAATAATAGTTATAAACAAGTTAACCATCATACTCTTCGCCGATTTACTGCACTTTTAATATAATTGTTCCACATTCTATAGGATACTCTTCGCAGTTCTTTATTGTAAATAATATTAGTATTAGACATTTTTAATTTAATTACAAAATATTAAAAAGATATATTTTTTTTATTTAAAAAATTAGTAACTTTTTTATGTATTGATAGATTTTGTTCAAAAACAATAAAGTTCTTCCTCTAGCCAACAGTAACTTTATGTCCAAATTTCAGTACAATCGGACTTCTCGTTCTTAAGTTATCGTGCTTACAAGAAACGTGACGGACGGACAGACGGACGCGCAGACGGACGGGCAGACGAATGGACAGACGGACGGACGGACGAACATTTTGAAGGTTGTTAAGAATTCGATCACCAACACAGTGATATGAATTTTTTTTCTCTACGAGCAATATTACCGGTTTTAGAAATGTGCCGATCGAATGCAATATATTCTTCGGTTTGTATTTGCGAAGAGTATAATAATTATTTAACACCGTTTTCGTTGACCATTTCTCTCACGCTCGACGTATATTGGATAAATAATTATAATAATGATTAAAACTATATTGGATAATGTTCCCAAATGGGAACGTAATACATATACATATGTACATACAGCTTAACTTTTAAAATTTCCATAACTGCGCATTGTACCCATTTGGGAATGTCCTATTTACATGTTGTGCCATTAAAAACGCAATGGCGCCACCAATTCCATTCTTAAATAAAGAGACAGCAGATCATATGGTAACCTACAAATATTGTCAAACTTCACCAGTGTGATTTTAGTGTAATTTGAAGAAAAAAATGAAAGTTCCGCTTCATATTTTTCTTTTACAATGTTACAATTGCTGCAAAAGGCGCTCAGTATATAATTCTAAGCCATTCGAAGTAATGTTTTTAAGTAACGTGCTCTAAAAATACTGTTCCCAATTGGGAACGCCATGTACATGGTGGTTATGTTTTTGAAATTTTCAGAGTACAGAAATATGGATGAAAATGCGGGAATGAGAACTCGGATGTCTTATGAAACTAAACAACCCAATGCTATATATCCTAATATTCCTTCAGATAGTCAAGATTCAATTTTGTAATCATATGATGAGAATGCAACTCCAATCACACAGATTATCGAGAAAGACATCTAGGAGTGGGATAATGACGATGAGAGACCACGTCCAAGAATAATGGGCGAAAACAGTGATCAAAATGAAGAAGATATACCCCTTTCTGCAAACACTTTAACATCAAATAAGGTAAAAAAAGTGAAAGTAACGCTAAAGGTAAAGATAAACCTTAACCTAGAACTCCAGTCCTAACCCTGAAGTGGACCAATGCAAATAGTTCCACAGATTATGAATCCACAAAGTAACTCAAAGTTGCCTGAAAATGTAACAGATCTATCAACAGTCATTAACAATTTTCAAATATTTTTTTGATGAAGACTTTATACAGAATATAGTACATATGACAACGTTCTATATTGTCCAACCATGCCCCTAGAACCCCATAGCAACGACTAAAACAGAAATTCGCCATTTCTTAAGAATGTTGATAGCTGATGTTATGGCAACAAATCGATTTCAAAATCGTTTTCTTCATTTCAATGACAACCTAAACATGACTAGTATATTAGAAAATTTTTACCAGTAGTAAATCATCTCACTTCAAAATTTCAGTCAATACCCATGGAAGAGAATCTGTCTGCAGTTGAATAAATAATCCCATTTAAAGTGAAAATATCAATAAAAACCTAAAATCCGCAAAAAAACATAAATGGGGCTATAAAATATGGGTTCTGGAGGGCATTAGTGGCTTCACATATAATATAGAATTGTTTTCTGGCCTAGCACAATGCAGCACTCCAGATTTTGGAGTTGTCAGTAAAGTGGTGATCAGATTGAGCCAAAAATACCTGATGAAGTGTGACAATAAAGTTGTATCCCTTGCTTCTATGTTTGCTGGCACCAGCCTTGTACATTATGTCAACAGGTTTTTCAAATTAGAGAATATGAAAAGATATATACCTTCTTCAGATACTACAAAAGTGTATAACAGGCTCATGGGCGGGGTGGACCTTCAAGATTCCCTAATAGGTCTGTATTCAATACACATCAGAAGTAAAAAGTGGCAACACAGAATATTTTTTCATCTTATCCATGAAATTATTTGTAATTCGTGGTTGTTATACAGAAGAATTACAAATCAATTAAAGAAAGCGACAAAACAAACAGCTCCAAAATGAGTTTGCTTGATTTCAAGATACAGGTGGCAACGGGTTAGTGCAAAGAAGCAAGTGAAACAAGAAAACGACGAGATCGACCAAGTTTTCAGCTTGAACCTCCCAAAAAAACGGAACCGGAAGAAACCAGTACCTCGTCTTGAAGCACAAAAGGAACATTAGCCTATTCATACAACCAGTCGTGAACAGTGCAAACACAACAGGTGCAAAGGAAAAAGTCAAGTAATGTGCGAAAAATGTAAAGTGCATCTTTGTCTTTACGAAAAAAAAAAAAAAAAAATTGTTTTCCATGTTGTATAAATTATAAAGTATAAGTATTACTCAAAAATAAACATATCCAAACATTCTGAAATTATTTACTTATTTTTCATTCACAAAGTCTATTTATTATGTTCTCATTTTTTTTTCTATGGGTGCACAACATTCCCAAATGGGTACGTTAGACTTTTTTGTAAAAGTAATTTCTTATAACCGAAAAATAATTTTTTTGGGTATTTTTGGCGACTTATTGTAACTAAATAAAAGTTTAAAAAAGTTTCAATTATATTGGAAAATTTGTGCAATAGAGGGATAGGAAGACAATTATTTTTTGTTTAACTCAACTCAAAAACGAAACAATCGGTCTTAAATTTTTACCGAATTATATATAAATATATAAAAAATATAGTACACAGCAAGTTTTTGTAATTTCGTTGTGGCTAATTGGTTTTTCTCATTGTCACACGATCTACACAGCCAGAGATATTTAAGGAAGACACAATGTTAGTAAGGGGGACTAATATCAAAAATTTTTCTTCGGAACTATCGTTCTTGTTTGTTATTGTTTTACATACTTTTTGTTTCATTACAAAACATAACAAATAAGTCATTAAAAAAATTTATAACTGTTCTATTTATTAATCGATTTTGTTGAAAAACAATATGATTCGTCCTCTACTTAACACTGACTTACTTTCCAAATTTCAATACAATTGAACTTTTCGTTCTTAAGTTATTGTGCTTAGAAGAAACGTCACGGATGGACGGACATACAAGACAGACCAACACAGTGATATGAAATACTTTTCACTATGAACAATATTACCGGTTTTAGAAACATTCCGATCGAATGCAATGCGAATTCTTCGTTTTGTATTTGCGAAGAGTATAATAAAAGTTACAGGCAGAGACAGACATTCTCCCTCATTTAAAATCTCGACGCTTTTGACAGTCTAAAACTAGTCCAATAAAAACAAAATATATATTTTTTTACGACTACTATCCACTCCACACTAAGTGGATGTGGAAGTAATAACGTACGAGTAGTAGTCCTATGACGTTCAACAAATATTACCCTTATATTATTTTATTCTCAATTTGGCACTAACCCCTTTCAACATAAATCCTACTCAGAATAATAATGCAACAATATTTATATTGCGTGGTATGGAGCATGAAACTTCTCAGTTGACCGTGGACAATTAATGCAACAATGTCATGAATGGATAATAGCAACCAAGACAAATTAAGCGTGCAAAACATAATGGTTTGTTAACGCAGAAGCAAGGTCTGTTAATTTTCACGCTAAACCGTGAGTCGTCTATTTCAGATTTTCTTGACAATTTAAACATACCAGGAAGTGCCAACGATGTTGGTCAACCTGTCGTGTAATAAATGATCTTTGGTTAAAAGTGCCATGAGACTGAAAATCTACAGTGTTTCTAGGAAACTGTTGAGGTGGAGTTGCTGGGTCAAATAAATGATTTTTTTAATTAATTTAGCAGCCTAAATTAAAATAACTTATGGCTCAATACTCCAGATTACAAGGAAATTCGTATTAAATGATGTGTGGTAAGGTTCTACATATTTCCTTACTATTAAGCAGGCGCCACAGATTTAAATAATATATGACTACTACTGCATTTTATAAAAATCACATTCGTGTTATTAGAATTTTCTTGTAGTGAATCACGCGAATTTAATTAAACTATTTATATTATTTTTTATTGTTTTGGTTAACCACTTTGCTGTCTACATTGACCTCTAAAATTTGAATGTTTCTGGTATGATTCAAATGTAATGTGTTAAATTCAAGTCAACCTGATACTCTAAGCAGTACCGAAAATATGTACATGGACAAATAAGTCTGAGGACAATTTCATCTACAACATTATTTATTTAGAATATCTCTATCAGTACCTTATTTGAGTTTTGAATCTCTGGACAGTAAATAAATTTCTTGCTGCAACATGGGTATAGTAAAAGCAATACCCAACAGTTACATTTTTTAAATTTTTCATAAACATTTTCTACTTCCTGCATTGATTCTACAGCCCATTATCGAGTCTTCGCCATCTGTACTTACTATTTTCAACTATTTGTTTCTTGCCCCTACTCTCCAGTGCTTAACTCCTACCACGCTACTTGTAACATCTTCTAAGTTATTCTGCTAAGCGTCTTTTCTTTCTTTCTTTTTAATTTAGATTAGATTAAGGAAAGAGCTAATTGATTGGCCTTGATCACTGCGGCTCCCTGTGAATCTCTCCAAGCAGGTGGAATCTTAGTTTAGCTAGAGCCTGCAATAGCACATTGACTACTAAAGTTTCCTTTCCCCTTGGCATAATTTGCACGTTGCATTTTTTGCCAAATCCATTGAACTCATATGAGAGTCACTGAGCCGAGGACCCACTATTATCTTAACGGCCTTTCAATTTTAGCTTAGGTCCATAGTTATTTAATGAATTCTTTGGCCTGTCCCTATCACGGAAAATGTTTCCAGTATTCCAGAAATTTATATTGCAGCCGTTCCTTTGTAGATGATCGAGTGTATAGCTATTAGCCGCACCGCAATGTCACTTTATTCTGACTACGTCTAGTCCATCAGGGCATTTACACAGACCCACACTAGTCGGCTTTCAAACCGATTACCTTTAGCGCCGCTTGGTTGTCGGAAAGTATGGCAATCGACTGATTAATAGTTGCTAGCCTTATTACTTCTTTTGAATACCATTGCATTGCAGCCACTATGATCTAAAATATAATGGCCTATTATGTAGACTTATCGGGATCTTTGTTTTTGACTTCGTACCGTAAATCCCAGCTCCGACTCCTTGCTCTGTCTTCGAGCCGTCTGTATACCAGAGTGTTTATGTTGATATTGGGGGGGGGGGGGCATTTTTCCAATCTACCCTACCTGATATTTTAATTTGAAAGTTCTTTTTTTAAGCTATTTTTGGAAATATAAAATCTGTGAATCCAAGAATGAATTCTGTCTTTAACTGTACTTAAAACTATATTTCGTGCTGGTACCTTGTTGGCGTTGAGCCCTGCAGCAGTCTGTACACCACAGAATGAGCTTCTCCTTGAATAAATATGTCTAGTGGTGGCAGGTCTAGAAGAACCTCCAGTCCATCTGTGCGAGCAGTTTCTATAGCTCTTCTAGCGCACATGCAAGCAAGCCTTTGGAAGCCACTTAATATCCTCGTTGCGACAATTTTTGAAGTAAGGCTTCAAAAAGTCCCCGTGAATCTTTGCATCATTACTCATTAGTCGATATGACAGGAGTGCTGTTTTAAACATAAATCTTTAATGGAAACAAAACATTATAAAAGGCTCAACATTGCTACCTTGGAACACCCCGTTCATTTCACGGACATTTTCTAAATATTATTATTATTTTTTCGTTTTGATTAAAAAATGGGAAAATGAATTATTCTCAAATTTTTATTGGATTATCACTACATATTTGTTAATAGTGTGGTAACATGAAGGTGAAATGAATTATCAATTAAAAGATTAATTAGAAAATATGATTGTTTTCTAAGGCTATGTAGACAAAATGTGAGAATTTGCAGCGGTATGTATAGTAAGCGGGAAGCTTTCTTATCTTTCGAAACAGATACCATAAGTTCGAGAAGTTATAAAGATAAATAATGGCGGCAACTGTTTTATTTTGATAGCATTAGTAACTTTTAAGGAAATTTCTAGTTAAAGAATGTGAACTAACTTTCCTTCTTCTTGGCAGAATTTGCATGTTGTATTCTTTGCGAAACCCATTAAACGCAAGCCACGCCGCAAGGAGACAATGACCAAAACACCCAAATCACCCGATCCCGGAGGTATCCAGCAAACAACCAGCTAGGTACCCTTACCCTAGCCTGTGCCGGCCTCCGATGCTAAAACAAGTGTCCTTGGCCGAACACAATCCTTGAGCTACACAGCTCAAAACTTCCTTCCAACGAAACTGGAGCGCATGATGCCAATAGGCGGGTTCGATAATTTTCAATTTTTGCTTAAATCGATAGAAACCATGTAAAAAAACCACCACATAAAATTTAAAAATTAAGTGTCCAAAGATAAAGGTTTTATTGATACTTGAAAATCTTCCCGTCGCCGCGAGGCTAGAAACGTACCTGTGCGTGAGGCTACGGCGGTGACGTCAGTGGCCCGACAGCGCTGAGCGCTCTCCATAATCTTCTCTTCCTGATCTGTAAAAAGTGGGTACGTAGTGTAAATTTCAACGCCACTTAGTAGCCTTGTTGATCCAATTTTTGAAGCCTTATTCTCAGTCAACCTGGGTGATAATAGTGCTAGTTTAAACATAATTTATTAATGGAGATGAAACATTATAAGGGGTCTAATATTAATACCTTGGAGCACCCCGAACTTTTTATAAACAAAGTTTCATAGCTAAATATATATTGGTATCTCCAAGAAGCCAAGATACAATTATTTCTTCGTTTCACTTCTAAAATGGGAAAATGAATTAGTCTCAAATGTTTATCAGATTATCACTACATATTTGTTAATAAAGTGTTAATATAAAGGTGAAATGAATTAAAGATTAATTAGAAAATATGATTTTTTTCTAAGGCTATGTATACAGAATGTGGGAATTTGCAGGGGTAAGTGTAGTAAGCGGGAAGCTTTCTTATCTTTCGAAACAGATACCACAGATTCGATATAAAGATAAACAATGGCGGCAACTGTTCAATTTTGATTTTTTTTCTAGTACTAGAAGCTTTTAATAAAATTGCAAGTTAAATAATGTGAACTGACAGTATTTATTGGATAAAACATGAGGGGTGTGCACTTGTAGGTTTACTAATGATTAAAATTTTGTTTTTGTATTATATTATGCAGTCAGTCTGGTACATGCCGTACATAGGAAAGGATAATTTTAAAAAACAAGTGTATTTCTAATATTTAATATGTTGTGTTTTAAAAATCCCTTGCGATGTTCTCGGAAATTAAATTGTTCACGAATTGAACTGGACCGAATCGCTGAAATGACAGTAAATGTTTGAAAGAGAGATATAGATTACTATGCAAAGCAAAGGATTACGGCTATTGAGGGATCATGTCCCGCATAATAGAGATTTACAAAAGCCATCAAAATGTCCTTGTTGTATTTGTGCAGTGTTTTATATCACTAGAATTTCAATTTCAATTATCCTACACAATCTGAAAATGTTTATTCATCATTTTGATGTTTGGAATAATTTTATTACGCTAATACCTTTTCAATTATTGAAAAGCACCTACCTATAAATTTAAATGTGTTTACAGCTTTTATGCATCAAATGAAAGTGCTAGGTAATATACCAAATATATTATACAATAGTATATAAAAAAATATTAGTAAGGAAGTATAATAGTTATAAAGTTATTTATTGTTAATTGTGGCGAAAACCATCCTTTTATAATCCCTATCCTACCTCGAAGACACACCAAGACCGTCAGAACGTGGTAAGTTTTCGACACATTAATTTATTTCAATATTTTAGTAATTGGTTAGCATACCGGAATACAGTCTGCTCCTCTAGTTACAGCTCTGAGATGGCCTAATCTTTATATAATTAATTTTTTATTTTAATTTTCTCCAGATGATTCTTTGGTTCGCGAAGTGGCTCGTCAGTATATTTGTCAGTAGTTATTGTTAATATTTAGCGGAATTCATATTCACGGTGTCTCACTTAAAACTCCCTGAAGTATTTTCGAGATAAATAAGAGACATTTCAATTTTGCAAAAGATATTCACTGTAATATATAAATGACTTCAGTTTTGGGTAAAAACGATATCTTTATAAATTGGATACAAGGAAATTGTTCAATCTTAGGAGCCTCTAAAAGAGGTGCAGTCGGCATTACATTTCAAGTAACTTGTATAATACGAACAATTTTTGAAAAATCAGTAATTTTTAGTATATTTGATCTTTAGTATATTTTTTTTCAAGTAGCAAAAGTCGTCATATAACTTCCTTTAGGACATTTCTCGCCGTAAATCAGACTTATTTCAACAGTGTACAGTTTCATGATAATAAATTAAAAAAATATTTTGATCATTTTCAATAGTTAATTTATTTTTTAACTCATTGTTCGCCAGTTAAGTTCTTCTCTTGTTAATCATTTCCCACTTCCTCCTAGCATTTCTTTTTTGTATTCTTCTTTTTACAGTAGGAAGATGTTCCAAGTGTTATTCGGTGTTTTGTTGTATTGTTTACTTACTTCCAAGTTCATTTATGGACTGTGTTGATTTTTGTTGTTCTTTTCGTTTTAATATTTTTACCCACTTCCCTGTTTCTCTATCCATTAGGATACAGTTTGTTTAGGAGTTCGTGTTTGCGTTGCTCCATATGCTGAGACAGGTTTGGCTCTTGCTCCCTCTGTTTCTTCATTGTTGATCAGTTATCTCCTCCTGCTATTTCTCTTTTATATTCTTCTTAGGTTTGGCTCTCGCTCCGTGAGTTTCTTATTGTTCCATAGAAGAGCTGTGTGCCAAGTTTTTAGCAGGTTTCCATTTTTATTTGACTGTGGTAAGGTTTTCCTATGATGTTCTAATCTGTAAATTTTCATCAGATTATCACCACATATTTGTTAATAAAGTGTGTTAATATGAAGGTAAAATGAATCAGAAATTAAAAGATTAATTAGAAAATATGATTTTTGTTCTAAGGCTATATATATAAAATGTGGGAATTTGCAGGGGTATGTATAGTAAGCGGGAAGCTTCTTTATCTTTCGAAGCAGATACCACAGATTCGATATAAAGATAACGAATGGCGGCAACTGTTCAAGTGCTATTCGGTGTTTTGTTGTATTGTTTACTTACTTCCAAGTTCATTTATGGACTGTGTTGCCTTTTGTTGTTCCTTTTGTTTTAATATTTTTACCCACTTCCCTGTTTCTCTATCCATTAGGATACAGTTTGTTTAGGAGTTCGTGTTTGCGTTGCTCCATATGCTTAGACAGGTTTGGCTATTGCTCCATCTGTTTCTTCATTGTTGATCAGTTATCTCCTCCTGCTATTTCTCTTTTATATTCATCTTAAGTTTGGCTCTCGCTCCATGAGTTTCTTATTGTTCCATCGAAGAGCTGTGTGCCAAGTTTTTAGCAGGTTTCTCTTTTTATTTGACTGTGGTAAGGTTTTCCTATGATGTTCTTATCTGTATGTGCTTGATTGTATCTCCTACGCGTTGAAGTCATTTTCTTGGGTGATCTGCCTGAATAGTCGTCCTGTCCAAGACATAAGAGAACTTTGTTATTAATAACTTCTCCATGGTAAAGTTATTTAAATTGGATATGCAAGAGAGAGCCCTGAGAGAATATTTGGGACACTTTGTGTACTGATCTGTTAAAATCTTCAAGTAGAAAAAAGAAATCTAGGACAATATTTTGGACTCTCTGTATATTAAGCAGACCTTAATTATATTGACCTTAGAAATGCCTTTTGTATTCGTAAATTTGTTTAATTATGGACCACGTGGCAGTTGCCAGTTGAAACGTTTCTATTGTGAGATGTTTATGTTAATGTATAAGTAAAAATTTCAAAATTTACAAAAAAACTTATCTTTTTAATAGTGATTCTCAATATTATAACTAAACAACAACTATAACATGCTGTGTATTGAAATCTTAAAAAATAGCAGACATTTCAATTTGTACACAATGTATATGTATTATGCATGTTGTATTTATACATATGTATAAGTATTTATGTGTATCTATTTTTTGTGAAACGATATTTTAATCCATTATTTCTAGTCAAATGAGTCACATCGAAAAGAATAACGAATAACAATAATAATTCAAAGCTAAAGAAACCACGTTTATATATGCCGATGTTAGTTTATTTTCCTATATAAGGCCATCAAAGCCTATTTATTTTCCGCAGAGGATCCGGTGAAGCGTTTTACTAACGGATCATCTCACATGGGGTTGAGGACAAAAGTACGACTTGTTTAGGATTGTTCTGAAAAGACAAGGCGATATTTCACTGAAAGGCGGATGTTCGCTTCCTTAAAATAACACACATGATAGTTGTTTACAACCAACACACATTCATCATCTTCGTCAGATCGTGCGAATCTCCAAAAGATATTCCATAAAACACAAAGCAATCTTATTGAGAGAAATACTCCAAATAAAGGAAACAAAAAAAATTACAGATATGTTGTAGTAAAGAACAATAACAGTATTTATCTAAATTTACATAATAGTTCATGTTTCTAATTCGAACCACTATATAAATTTAAATAAATAACTGTTATTGTTCTTAGCTACCTTGAAAAATTCCACTGAAATAAAATATAGAAATGATTACAGTTTCTTCAATACGTATGAGTTTGTTCTTTCAATTAACGATTTCGTAATATATGGAAAACTTATCAAAATTGTTTTTATTTTCGTATCTACTGTTAAACATGAAAAGTTATCAAAAACATTTTTTTAATTCATTTTACTTAGTATGTTACTTGAAAACTGTATAAAAACGCATCTAATCAAAGTTGCTAGTCCAGGAACATAGTATGGGAAATGTAGGTGTTTGAGATTTTTCCATCTATTATCATCTCCTTATTTATTGTCCTTCTGAGTCTTCTGTTTCTGAATCTAGAAATGTGCATATCTTTGATATTTCTTGTTTTGACTTCTTCGTTCTGTAGTAGGGAGCAGTTTTTAAAGACTTGTGTTTTCGTTTCAACGTCTTGTATTAGTGTGTCCCTCTTGTTTGTTTGCCAAGACATATATTAGCTTGCTGTAAGAAGCTTTTATTATACTCTTCGCAAATACAAAACGAAGAGTATATTCCATTCGAACGGCACATTTCTAAAACCGGTAATATTGCTGGTAGAGAAAAAAAATTCAGATCACTGTGTTGGTGATCGAATTCTGAACAACTTTCAAAATGTCCGTCCGTCCGTCTGTCCGTCTGTCTGTTCGTCTGTCCGCCCGTCACTTTTCTTGTAAGCACGATAACTTAAGAACGAAAAGTCCGATTGCATTGAAATTTGGACAGTAAGATAGTGTTAGCTAGAGGAAGAACCATATTGTTTTTGAGCAAGATCGATCAATAAATAGAAAAGTTATAAGTTTTTTTAAATAAAAAAACATGTTTACATAATTTTTTACAAGTTTTGTAATTAAACTAAAAGTGTCTAAAACTAATATTATTTACAAAAAAACTGCGAAGAGTATCCTATAGAATGTGCAACAATTATATAAAAAGTGCAGTAAATCGGCGAGGAGTATAACGGTTAACTTGTTTATTATCCGTTCCACAGGCAAACAGCTACTTGCAGTAGAAGTGCAAGGAATAGTTCTGATAGAACATCTGAGACACTGTATACTAATTTGTTAATGTAAAGTAGAAAATAAAAAATGTAAAGTCTGCAAAAATTAAAATGAGATCTAGGAAAATATTTGGGACGCTCCGTATATTAAGCAGACATTAATTATTTTGACCTGAGGAATGTTTTTGCATTCGTAAATTAGTTTAATATATGGACCACGTATCACTTGCCAGTTGAAACTTTTCTGTTGTGACAAATCTATGTATAAGTAATAATTTCAAAAATAATATCTTTTTCTTCTGCCATCACCATTTTGTTGATCGCTAGTTTATTTTCTTGAGTTGATTTATACTTTCCAAATCCATTTCACTTTGGCCCTACATTATATTTAACTAGCCACTCCACTTCATATTTCTGTCACTGGTCCGCCCCTATTTTTGCATGTGTTAACTTTCTTCAGGCCAGTATTAGGTACATACTATCAAAAGAGCACTTTACCAGTAATTTTCAGATATTAATTCGATATGAACTTTGTTCTTTTATTATGGCACCTCAGTTTACGCAGAGTTTTTTGACCTATTGATGATTTAAAGTTTTATTGAAATTACCGGAGTTTCAAACCTGTTTCTTTCGCGTTTTCCTCGAGAGCGTCCTACGGTACGTGTGCCCTCGACGTTAACCAACTAGGGAATCTTAAGCAAAGTTGTTAGTGCCATAACTCTTTAAAAAATTTAAGAACAAAAGAAGAAAATTGAACCAAACTCCTTTAAAAAACGACCACTAAAAATTATGAAATAAAATTTTTCTGTCGCAAATAGGACCAAAACCAAGTAAACTTGATAAAAATTTTGAAATTTGACAATGAGCTGACGGACGTGGGTTTATGGAAAAGTTATTTAAAGAATGGTATCTTAAGAAGGGGTAAGTTTCAAGGCTTAGAAAAACATTATACTAATAAAATTGACTAAACTGCACTTTTCTTAATTTAATGAAAAATATATATTTCTAAATCTAATTTACACACCAGGTTGTTTTATAAGGGTAGAAAAATGATCGAGACATGTATTTTAAGAAAATTATATGAAAAAATCTAAAATTATAGAACAAATGTTATATGGGAAAATATAGCAAACAGCTTTTTTATGCATTATCATTAAAAGGACAATATTAGTTTACAGCAAGGATCCTAAATAACGCCAAAACCATTAAGTAAAAGATACTTTATGGTTAAAGTTGACTTTCAATTAAAGTCTGCCGTGTACCATAAAACAAATTTCATCGCTCTTTTGGTAAAGGAGGTTTTTTTTTGCTATTGTTATGTTGGCTGAACTTAAACAACATCCGATAATCTCCCATTTTATTATATTTTAAGCTTGAATACAAACGGAAATGTTGCTGTCATCAAATTTGTAGGTTATGTTTCACAATAAAGTTGACTTTATGCGTGAAGTGCCAAAATCGAGACTATCAAAAAATTTGGTTTATGGTACAAATCTGAAGGATAAAAGGAAGCTCTTACGTTTAAATTACGCTTTAATTTCTTTATGGTACTGGCCGTTAGTTCTCCCAAATAAAAATATTAACCTATATTTCAAATTGGCGCATAAATGCACAAAGATTCAAGATTAATGATTCAATCAGTTTTGTTACTAATATAAGTTAAAATATTAGTTTCATCATTTACCGCGATTTCTAGTTTTTTTTTAAATTTTACCTACTTTACTATGCGCTGGCGTCGATTGGTTAATTTAACCTTATTACCTAATATCTATGTTAAGGTCGGTTAAAAGTACGTTGAAATATGTTATTTGTTCCTTTTTATACTGTTCATTTTACACAACTGACAATCACAGTTGGCAAAAAAGTGTAAAATTTAACCGCCTATAAATATTCTTTTAATTTTCGGAATATAAAGTAGGTTTGCGGGCCAATTTACCGGTTATTTATTAAAAGGCTTTAATAAAATTCAATGTTCAATAATTACTTAAAAAAATGGAAGGGTATTTTGAATAATTTTCAATTAAAGACATCTACGTAGAAACCAAATACATGCGCACATAGCTACGCTGCTATTACTATATCGAGATAGCTTGAGCACGCGCCTGATCTGCTCGTCCCTTAGCCCATCTAAAAATGCCCCCACTGCCAATTGATCTTTGAATTCTCTTGGAGCATTGGGGTACGCCAAGTGCGCCAGTCTTTCCACCGCAGCTTCAAATTCTTGCAGACTCTCTCCAGCTTTTTGAATGCGCAATTTCAGTTGGGCCTGGTATACTTGGGCACGGTGTTGATCGCCATATCGTAGATCTTTCTAAAACTCTTAAGTTCTGTTGTTGGTCTACCGGAATTGTCTGGAGCAACTCCAATGATTGGCCTCTTAAAGCCAGGACTAATGCCATATCCTTCTCTTCGTTATCCCAGTTGTTTGCACTCGCTGCTGCCTCAAACTGTCTCTTGAACGTCATCCAGGAACATTGACCACCAAAGGAGGGAGGTTTAAATCGCTAGCCTAATGATACCACTTGCTGGTTTCCTCTATTCCCCAACTGTCTTTAAAGCAGGTCTATTTCTCCTTTGACTTCTTCTTCGAACTTGTTTACTTTTACTTTCACCCGACTTATATCTTCCTGAACCTTGTTTACTTATCCTTTCACTTCACGTAGTTCTTGCTCGAGTTTATTTTTAAGTTCTTCGGCGACTGACAATAAGGTACTTTGTTGTGTCTCGATAACTTGCCTTAGTTCGTCTTTTTCTTCTTGTTGTTTTATGTCCAAGTCTTGTACGATTTTTCTCAATTCTTCCTGACGCCGTTTTTCTTCTTCTTGATGTCGTTTCTCTTGATTCTCAAGAATTTTTCTTAATTCTTCTTTCTCCTGTTGACGTTTTTGTTCTTTTTCTAGTTGTTTTCTTTCCCGTTCTTCTTTCTCTTCCTGGCGCTTCTTTTCTTGGTCCAAAATCATTTTTGTATTTGTACGTATTTGTTTTTCGGATGCTATGCATCTGGTGGTTACAGGCATACAATTACGTTAAAATCAACTAAATTTAACAATCACGTCAATATCGGTAATGGAACTGTCCAGAAAACAGCACAGTCTTATCTAGAGTCTTTCTCACTTAACCACTAATATCCATATAGGAAATTTCTAGAAAATTTGCGAACATGCACTCAATAACACGAAAAATAGTCTTGTTCAGAGTCTTTAATCTCTTCTTTGTTCAAAGTTTTTAATTACTACGAATGTCCTAAGAAAATGTTCTACAATGTCTTAAAAATGCACTTAACACTATTTTCCTGTTCGAAAATAACCCTCGAACAATATCCAGTAAATCAGTCCTCTGTGTTAGGCACTATTTTCGAGAATACTGTCCCAGTCTTCTCAAACACTTCCGAAAAAATCCTGTTGAGAAAATTCCACTTTTGACACCAATTCTTGCGTATTTTCACCACTCAAGCCACCCTTCAGGATCCGTGAGTTTTAAATAATTTTAGCAAGGGGTATCCACTAACACTTTATTTAACAATTTACTGATTACATAATACTTCTAAACTAACTCTTACAATGTTTATATTTACAGTTCGAATTTATAACCTCACTTTTCGCTACCAAACTTCACTTTAATAAAACTTCCCCTACCCGCCATGGAATCTCGCCTTATATACTCTGAAATTGCCTCTAGAGTTATCTAGAACATAATCGAGATTCTTTTTCCACCACACTCCAGAAAACTCTATCTGTTTCTACAACTTTGCAGGACGTCACTATTAGTCACGGGCGTATCATAGAGGGTGTATTGCATAACAATACCTTCTAAGATATTAAAGAACAGCGATCAGAAAAAAAAATCAATACCCTGTGGCAAAAAATTTAAGCCCTTGTGGACATATGGTCATACGAAATTTTCTTCATAAAATGACCTAAGGAATCACACCCTGAAATATTAGCATGTCATTAAGGAACACCCTGTATATGTTTGAGAGAATACTGTTAAAAACCAATATTCATTATTGCCAGACAATTTCCGAGGGTTCTAACTTCCGTCAGACATAGCACATCCATTCTGGTCAGTAGCGCAGTGACGTAGAATCTTAGAAAGAATGGGTGGGACTTAATCTGCGCTTGGCGGCTTCTTCCTATTGGGCGACTAGAGTATTAGATCTTTAATGGTACAAAATTTAACGAAGAATCAGCATTGCTTTTTTAAATAAATCGTCATAGTAGTAAAAAAATATTTTGTGCTTACGTTTTTTTTAAAATTTCTTGGGGAAGAAATGAGAAAGACGATGTTATAAATTGTAAAACATGCTCGAGAAATTTAAACGTATGCATCGCATTTTGCCAATATTTTGTAAAAAAAAAATAGTTAAAGATATTCATCAAATGCATCTCATGGCGGTTAGTATGACGCGACTTCGCAATTGTTTAGATTTACTTCGAGAGTAAGATCATTTTGAAATACAAAATTATTAAAGAATGGAGTTGGTTATAGTTAAAATATTCTAGGAAATCTCTAAAAAAATAAACTTAAGAGTAATTTTCGCAAAGTATTTAATTTATATCAAGTAATAATCAAAAAAACTTACAACTTTCCATCACTCAGAGACTGCCTTACCTAAAAATAAAAGAAGAAATGAGACAATAAGTTAGAAGTATTTAAATTTATTTAGGTACTTATTTCAATGACTTCAGAAATCTGAAGTCATTGACTTATTTAGTTTCACAGTCCCATTGTGAAAATAAATTACAGAGTGCGAAAAATATAGGGAATTAATATATACATATTAAGTATGACAAGAGGTACAGAAAAATAATAATAAAATATTTTATCGTTTTTTAAATTGTTTCTCTACAACATATGCCACAGTATACGTCATTTATAGTAAATATTTTGAGAACAACTAAGGGGCCATTCAAAGAATATCGTCCGCAAAAAATGGGCCATTTTCAGCCTCCTTGTCCCTCGTAACACCTTGTAACATTTATAAACCCCTCCTTAAACAAACGTTCATTTGAATACACCTGCCCTCATTATAAATAAACACAAATGTTGATTAGACGTGCACAAGGGAGTGAACTTAAAACATTAAATATAACCATCTTTCAATTTTTTTCTTGTGTGACCATTAATTTTTATTTCATCGTCAATTTTTTCACACCTTCGGTAATTTTCTCCTTCCTGAAAGCGAAAGTATTTTTGAAGCGGCCCCCTACATAATTCCACTAGCTTGCTACAAGTGCGCGCTGTTGGGAGCCCTACTTGGTATAAATTCCCCTTTTAGTGTCATTTGTATGTGTAGAATGTACAAATGATCTTTATTTAAGCTTAACCTGCATCATTTTCGATTTTAAATATATCGCCCTGCAATGCCTAAGGATAAAGTATATGATGAGTTTGCCATATAACCCAATTAAGTACAGAAATAAACTAGTATTGATGATATTTATACAGTATGATTTTATATTATTATCAAAATATAGCTAAACACCATTTATGAGAAAAAATCTTGATGTTAATCAGCCTCAACGTTACACGAAAACCGTTATCCTGGTCCACTAAATCTGAGGTTAATGAATATTACGAAACCAGTTAGCAAAAATACGATAAATGTGTCTCCTGTTTCTAACGAATTAAAATCTTATTTTAAACACTATAACCGAACATGCTTATTTTTTTGTTTAGAAACTACTTCTGATCGAGTACATTTTGGGACTAATGAAGTATCGATAATAGAGAAATAGAATGGATTTGCTACAGTACAGGCTAAAATAGTCGCTAGTCTATAAATTCTTAATATTTTAAACTTGGTCCAAAACCTAAAATTCAGATAACACCAGATATTTATATTTTAAGGTTCGAGTAACACGAAGAAGTGGCTTTAAGAAAATATCTACATGCATATATGTATTCATGTGTATATTTTGTATGTATCTTTGGGAAAAATGTAGATCTGAAACTAGAGAACCGATTTTGATCTTTGCGACAAGGGTGCCAATAAAATACAATACAATATTGATACCATACATGAGCTGAAAGAGTTTTCTTGCAGATCGCATGGTCTTTAGCATACATAGATTTCTCATTCTTAAACATAATATGTATTTTTACTTCCCTCGCATACCGAAAGGAAGTACCTATTGTATTCGAGAATAAATCACCAAGGCTTCTTAGATTTTCACTTTGCGACGATGTAGATTAAGAAAATAAAGGTTTTTCAATTCCGTGAGTCTGTCTAACTTTTGACACATTAATTAAAAAACAACTTGACGGAGAAATGTCAACTTTGGTAGACAGTTGACGCTACTACCAGCGAAGAAATGGGTAGATTTTCACTGGCAAATATACAGGGTGGACCGTCCAAAGGGAATTGAAATAAATTAAAATTTCTTTTACGACTACTAAAATACACCCACCCCACTAAAAACTGTGACAGATGGCAATAATTTCTGACATATAGTTAGCACAATTGGTAAGGAAGACACCTATTACAGTTTTATTGGAAAGTATACAGGGCGTTCATCTTACGAAATTATTTAAGTATGGTGGAAATTTTTAGCGGTATTTACGCAAGCCTCCCATTTTCGGCATCTTTAATTTAATATTTATTTTTTGTTGTCGGATGACCATTCTGTATATTTCATGACCAAAAGTTATCAGTTTCTTTGTAATAATAATGAGAACTATATTCCAATTATTATTCGCATATGTCGTTTCTTAACTAATAATTTTTTTGAGTGAGTGTATAAGTAAAGGGGGAGGTTCTGTGTAAATGTCTTTACCGATTTTTTTTATTATACCATTCGAAAATAGATTGCTCTCTGATCTCAACAAAATATTCACGTTTTTCCCTTTATTTTTCGTCAAAATAGAAATGTCCCCCGATGGTGAGTCTCTTAGTTCTGACACCTACCGAATGCATCGCATAGCTATCTCTGTAGTAACGACACCGGTTATTAAGGAAATCAACGAATTTCAGTGGCAGGGATTGCAGGGTAGGCAGTGTCCATCCAATATCTAAGAGTACCAAGCAGTAGTTGATTAATTGATTGATTTGCCGGCATAAAGTGGGCATTGCTGCAGCTTCTGGGCATCCATGAAGGTTCGTTCCAACGCGCAGCTTGGTCGTCCGTTGAACATACCCAACGTTTTCGTGCTTCTATTTAGTTTCCATCCATCGTTAGCTCTTTATTTTTCTTCTTCTAAGTTTTCTGTTTCTTCTGTTTCTGAATCTGGCAGCTTTTATTTTGTGTTTAATTTTTCTTTTGTTTGTATTTATTAACCGCTCCATAGGTAAATATCCATTTACAGTGGAGTTGCTGGGAAGGGCCTTATCTCGCGGTAATATTTTTGCGCGTTATGAGAAAAAAGATCCGGAGGGATAGTTTGCTCAAGCTGTAGGTATGTCGTTTCTTTTAAACAGTCGGTTTCAATTTACAGTAATTATTCTCAGCTGCCGCCCCCCAGCCTCGGGCACCCTCCATTTCAAAACCTACATGTTTTCTTTTGTGTGTACCAAATTGTCCTGTGACAAGGATCAACAAACCAATAAACAAATATCTCTTCAATTCCAATTTCCGATTTTTCAATTTAAACAGGGAAACAGACTTCATTAATGAGTTATGCTAAATTAGAATAAAGTAAACAAAACCTATCTGTCTCCTAAACATCTGGATTGTTGGCTGTTGCCCACCCCATATTACCCACTTGAAGAAGGGATAAAAAACAATATTCTGAATTAAGAATCCGCTGCCTCAACCGGTAAAAAAATAAACAAATTCCCCATATCAAACTAATAACTCTGCAGCAAGAAACAAAAAGTTTATAGTAAATAAATTATTTCTTAAACAAAAGTACCCGTTCCACATGAAGAATTCATTCATTCGCGTATATATGAAACAATAGATTTCCGAATCACTATATTGTTCCCATCTGTGAAGGATTAGTAAAACAATATTTTAATAATAAATAAAATAAAAATATCACTTATCTCTCATCGTTTTCTTATGTTACTACTTCCACTCGTTAGAAGCCAATCCTTTGCCTTTCGCTTTATGATTAACTAATCTTATGAGAATGATGAGAATATCAAATAGTATATTAATTGTGTGCCTAATTTCTAATTTGATATTTATTAAATAATAGAAAAAAGGAAGTTAGTGTGATATTAATTATTATGAAAATAATATTATCTGTAAATGATGAAATGCAAATTCAAATAGATACCGGCTTTGTAGCTTGTGTGTGGAATGTGGACATTGCCTGCCTCATCCCTTCTTCTTTTACAATCGTAATTTCTCGCCAAACCTCGTTTCATTTTCGGAAGTATGTAACGCGTTTATTACGATTTGTTATTTGTTTGTGTTTATGCAAGTGCCCACCCACAGCTAAAAACCACAGGCCGACACTGACGAATTTTCGCAAATATTTGATGGGGTGGTTCCGTCCGGGACTAAGAGAAATTCGCATATCACTTTTCTTGTCTGCCAAGCCCAAAGACAAAGGATAGATCATGCCTCTAGCTTACCAAATGTGTCAGGTAATTGCACGCTAGCTTCTGTACTATATTAAATACATCGTATAAAGTTAATTACCGTTTGTTGTTAAATGCCAGCCTTATCTCAAATGAGAATAGGTAAGCAACTTCGCCGTACATCAAGTTATTTAATCATTTAAAACGCCTTTTGAAAGGAAGTTGTCCAACTTGTATTAATAACCCGGCTTCATCTCAACTCAAAATAAAGACATCAAATTTGTTCTTCTCAGGTGTCTTGTCAAAAAATGTTAAAGCTTTTTGTCGCTATCTCTTAAGCCGATGCGATCAAAGGAACTTATTTCACTAAAATTAATCACAGTGGGATTAGAAATATCGAAGTGATTATTTAAATGAAGATTGAAGTTCTTCGCGATAATGAAACTTGTAAGGTTTCTGTCAGAGATTATGTTTAACCGCAGTATTAAATCTCATACCGGGATAGTCATATACCGAAGAGAAATTTTTCAATATTAACATAATGTCTAACAGTTAAATATAAATTAGTGGGATGCAATTATTATAATTGCGTAAAAAATGACTTGTATTAAAACTAGTCGACTTAACTAATGTATGAAACCGAATGGAATTCTAATATGCAAGTGCTACAGGAATATTTATTACTCATTAACATATCTATTTTAAAATAAAAGGAATAATAATACGGGTATCTTAATATTTGCATGAATATTATATCAATGTCATTTCTCACAAAAACACATTATTCTCTCTGAATCAGATGCAAATTAGCTCTGTGAAAATTAATAATTCGCATATCACAGCAAAACAACGAAAATGATTATAACACTAATTAATTAAAATGAAGCCAAGTCAAAAAATATATCGTGTCTAATATTATTCATATGTATAAAATAATACATTTTATTGCAAAATTCATTTAATTTTCGTCTTAAAATTGTACATCCCGCTGGGTGCTTGCTCCAATCTCGCTCAATTTCGATGATGTCATTTTGAATTAGTTCATTCGCAAGAAATCGATTTCAGTTACAGACTATTAAAAGGAGAAGATTTTGCTTTAGAAAATGTACAATTTTTAGATGTAATTGAACTTTTAATATATTAAATAAGCAACTAAAATTGGTATTGAAGATTCTCATATGTCTCACTTGGTCTATACGTACCACGGAAACATTACACAGGTCGGATTCCTTAACGGATACCCTTATTACATCCACATTCAGGTAGAAGGGTGGAAATACAGTAATCGTAAAAAAAGTTGAAGGCTTAGGGTTATATAGGGGTAGATAAGGAAAAATAAGCAAAGCAAACTGATAACAGTAGAGAAAATTGGGATTTGGTGTATGTAACAGAAGCGAAGGCCTCAAATTTTTATAATGTTTTTAGACCTCCCACCACCCCCCCACTCCATTATTAAAAAAGTTGATAAAATGAAATTCAGATTTTCACTTGAAATTTGGTACACGGATATATTATAACGATATCTGAAACTGAATTATATTTTGAGGATTTCGTTAAAAGGGTGGGGGCGTAAGTAGAGGTAGATAGGGAAAAATAAGTAAAGCAAGCTGGTAAGAGTACAGAAATTTGGAATATGGTGTATATACTTGAAGCCTAGGCCTCAGATTTCTTTCCAATATTTTTCAGCGTATCATTGCGTTAGTCGTGGGATTTGGAATAATTTGGTTGTCCATCTGTATGTACGCCAGTCACAAGCACGATAACTTAAGAAGAAATGGTCCAATCGCATTGTGATTTGGAGTGTAAGTTAGTGTTAACCTTATCAGACAAAACCTTATTGTTTCTGAAAATCGATCATCAAATAAGAAAGTGTTAAGTAAATAGGTGCTGCATAATGCATTGATAAGCGTTTTGCTAACTAAGCTCGTCAAGAAATGACTAAAGTTTGAAACAATTATGCACCAGATATTAAACTGATTTTCAAAGAACTGTGAAGAGAATTCTGTAAAATGCCCAACAATTATATAAAGACCTCAAACTCATGAAGGGTATATCGTTTACATCATCTTAATATATCTGGTCTATACCAAAGAAATGTATATTTTTTAAGACTTTTTTCTGTCACTGAGTTTCACTGTAATTAATCCAACAAACCACAAAAAGTGTCACGAGACCGTAGATGGAATGGAACGTTAGCGAGGATTTGTAACAGGAATTTGCGATATTTTATACGGAATAACGAAACATTCCTCGATTTTTACTTAACCGTGAACCATAATTGGAAAGATTATTTCTCGATACAGTCTCAAATACTTTTATTCGCTGACTTTAATTTTACTTCCCCGACAGAGCCAGAACATAACAGAAGAAAATAACTGTTTAGCCATTATAATTTTTATGATACATATAACCTCTTGGCTTTTAATGCCCATCATCCTTATTTTGTATAGCCGCAAAGCAGTAAGCATTAAAATATTTAACAAATGATTCAAAATATAAGAGAAGCGCTGAAAGACATTAAGTCTCAACTAACAGAGCTGGCGCAAAATGGAACAAGTTCTGAGTTCTGAGTGGCACCGTTTATCAAATAGTATAGTTGATTCTTTATAAGCGTGAATAAAATAATTATGTATTGTAAATGGTAGTATTAAAAGTAACTAATTGATTGTTAATATTATACTGCCCAATAGAGAAGCGCCTTGTCAGATTAGAATATTAGCTTTTCAATGTAATTATAGCTAATAAAACGTCCAGGCACAAAAAGAGTGATTATTATACACAGTAAAGCTGGGCTATAATACCTAGATTCCATTTCAGATTTGACGGTGACTTGAAAATTCTCCTCTTGCTGGATTTATTTAAAATTATTGATATGGCAAGATGTCCGCTTCCAGAAATTTTTACTTTTACCCGACGTCAGAGGAAGTAAAATTTTGTGTTTGCTTCATCTCGGAAACCACTGCATTTAATGAAAAAGTGTGTACTACAAAAAGTACCTAGATTTAAACATTGGGATGTTTCATTTTTCCAAAGATGCGATTTCATATGACTTTACTTGAATCCTTGGTTCTACTTATATAAATGACTCGTATGCAAAATTATAGCACAATTGAATAATATTCAGTGGTTACACACCTTGATCACTTTAATCTCGATCTACTGAAATTCCTCAAATTGGAATGCATCGTACTAATATGTGTGCTACCGATGTGTTTCTTTTTATCTGTTCCAGTAATTAAATTTGAATGAATATCAGAACGGGGATTTGGCTACTTGAAAACGTGCCCACTGGTAAGCTCGGCTGCCTTCCAAATAATCAGTGCTCTTAATTTTTTCGAAAGTTTGAAAATCAGTAGAATTCATTTGATGTTGAATGAGGAAAATTCCGCTCAAGGTTTTCTAGAAGAACAGCGGTTTGTGAAAATGGACGGCTAAGGCCATTATATACACCCAATTTAATTTCTACCCTGCAAAATGAAACATACTTTAATAATATTATACTTTCAAAGTTCATGTCATCAAAAAATGTGTTTCCGGTGTTGCGACGTCGCAAACGTTAGAGCTCTATTACACTAGGCCACTGGTGGCGCCACCAAGCTGAGACACTGGTGATTTAGTACATCGCGGGGCATTTAAATAAATATGTCCTATTACACTAGGGTAACTGGTGGCTCCTCCGAAAATTGGTGACGTGCTGGTGGACAGTCCTGGCAACCACTCGGGCAACTTGTGGTGGCGTGATTGCATAGCGAGACGTTGTTTTATATGTAACCTATTACACTTAGACACCAGTGTTGCTCCACCAACATCATTTGCAACTGATATATTGACAGTTTAAATTTAATAATGTCGGATGAAGGTAATAGTGAAAAGTGAATAGTGAAAATTCGTAAAATGAGGGTTTTGAGATACGAAAGTAATTAAAAAATTTGTTATCATCTGCAGAAAGTTCTTTAAACAAAGTACAATAAAGGCCTTTTTCTTCTATTAGTGCTAGCATTGGATGTACATGCATTTTTCTGTATCTGCGTCTTTTCTTTCTTTTTCTTAATAAGATGAGAAGAAGCACACTCTCGTACCACGACATGGTTAAAAATGAACTGAATATTCTAGGTTGCATCACCGGTGGCGATGCTCTTTTTCACAGCTCCACCAGTTGCGCCACCAGTTGCGCCACCAGTGTCTCAGCTTGGTGGCGCCACAGGTGGCCTAGTGTAATAGAGCTCTTACTGTCACTGGCAACATTCGAAGACAAAATAAAGGCACCAAGAATATCTAACGACTGGCCTTTACAAAATTTGAATATCTCTTTTTGATACCACGGAAACTGCCTGTATACAGCATTCATTTCATGACTACCTACAATGTGATTTTTTTTTAAATTTACACAGTGGCGTCCGTCGCTATGAAGAAAAATGTACCTAATTTTTCAAAAAACATATTAGGCAAAGTTTTAGCTGTGAAACAATCTCATAATCTTTTTCGTTGTCATCAAAAACTCACTAAAACCGAGTTTTAATAATATAGTGTATTTGGTGTTCACGTAATATCAAAATAAAACTTCCCTTTTTAAAGTATTAGTTATAACAGTAATAACTTTATTTTTGGAGGTAACTATGAGTTAATTAAGCTAGAGGAGGACAGACTTTTCATTTAGAATGACGTGACGTCTGTCAGTTTACTTAACAGTCAAAATCAAACAATAATCCACTTGGAAATAAAAAAAGTTCAATTTTAGACAAACTTGTTTCACGAAAAATTCAATAAATAATAAAATTTACATATATAAGTAAATCACAGTTTAATCAACATATCACGTGATTAATTCTAAACGGAACTGTCTTCCTTGAGCTTAATTAACTCCGAAAATAACGTTATGACTAAAATTGTATTTTCTGATCTTATTGAAATTCGTTATTAGTATATTTTTTATAAAAACGAATAAGATTATGAGATTGTTTTACAGTTAAAACTTTGCCTAATATCCTTTTTTGGGAAATTAGGTCCATTTTTCTTCATAATGACGGACGCCACTGGTGAATTTTTCAATATTTTACCGTGATACAATCTCCTGATGGGCTATGGGAGTCATGAAAAGTGAGACATACTGTATATAATTTAAAAAGTCACAGTTTTAAAAAATATATTAATCTTCATCACTATGGTTCTCAATCGTCGTTTTGAATATTTAAGTTTTAACATGAGGCTAGTTATCAGAGAATCCTCATATTCCAATACTTCAAATACCTAACTCTCCGAAATACCTAAGTATCAGTTTTATTTCCACCGAAATCGCTTTCCGTTATCACTACCTCATTCACCAAATTTTTTAAGGAAAAAAATCCAATTTTTACATATCTCATACTAGACATAGCTTGATGAAACCATTATGAAACTACCGTCGAGCCATAGTCTACCAGAGTAATGCATATACATAAAAATACATACGTGCAGGTCTGAGAACCTCCTACTTTTTAAGGATTTTTAAAGTTAGTTAACAAATGCTATCCTGATTTTAAATTAAACATACTGGGAGAATTTTCCTCAAAGCAGCAAACGTCATGTCTACGCAGCTGCTTGAATTTTAAAATTCATTTACAAATCATCGATCCTATATAATATCCACACTCGGTCTAACGGATGTAGTAGATATCGCCGACCACTTTCAAAAACTTAAAACCCGGTGTTTATAAATGGCAACCAGATGTGTCGCTTTTGTCTCAAACTACAATTCTGTATGCTTTTTCTAACCAACTACTCACATATCTATTGTAGAATCCATATGGTACCGTATCAGTTTACCAATTTTTTGCCCAGAAAGAAATTTGCCTTCAACATGATTTATGACATTTTGGTCAACTTGAATAGGCAGTTGTTTTTTATGAGGTATTAGCTTAAAATAAAACAGTGCTATTATTTTTAATTACGTACATAATTAAAATAGAGAATACAGACTCGAGGAAGCCATTAATTTTGAAGTATTATTACGTACCCATCATTTTAAATAGTTTTATTTAACCAGCAACCAGCTTTATTGTTGGTTACGGCGCCCGAAATATTTTAATTTTATTACTTATTATCAGCAATGTAGTGGCCTCGTTCTATTCTGATAATACCCAATCGAATAATATATGTTACATATTCGTTTATTTAGTAATACGGATTTAATTATTATGTGCATGTCCTCTTGTCTTTCTGATCCTTGATAGGTCAAATCTAATATTATAATATTTATATTTACTCCATATTAATTAAGTTTTAACAATATGTATATATAATAACTGGGACGCCTTCATATGTATGGTTAATAAATGAAATTAATTTGGATCAAATTATATTCTAAACGAATAAGAATTTGTATGCCTGATGAATGGATATTTTACAAGAAATTCTTATGTAAATTTGTTTACTAATTACTTAATTAACTTAGTTAATTAACTTAATTAATTTGCCAATAAATTATTAAATAAAAGTTTTCAAAACATTACTAATAATTTTTTGAATGACGAAACTTTTAGTCGACATGTGTCTCTTTGTCCACAAAAAAGTTCGAACCCAAAGAATGGAGCTCCAACACATTTTTTGCAAAGCTATCTACCTTCTATTCCTTCGTATTCTGGCACCGACGTCACCTAGTTGTTTCTTGGTAATTTTAGAGTTTTAGGGATTGTGTATATTCCCAGACAATTTTACATTCAAGGGGGTAAGACCTAAGAGCCATTAATGCCTGGCTATCTGATATCTCAGGGTGGCCACTTAAAATTGCTCCTCAAATTCCCTGACTTTTCCTTGATTTCCCTGACTAACACACTTCAGTTTTTCCTGACTAATTTTTATAACCAGGACAGTGGAACATTTTTGAATGAGGGGGAGAAAGAGCCTGAGGAGCAGAGGGTGCGAAATTGCTACACCGGACTCTCGCTACACGATTCCGGGCCTCCTCAAATGAGCCCTGGGGAGGGATCACCCTCTTATCTCCCCCCTCTCGTCGGGCCTATCTTTTTATAACCCAAACGTCAATTTCAACTGCTTTTTACATTTTATTAATACAGATTGTGATTGAACAAAAATATTAACAAAGTAAATTGGATAACAATAACATATAAAAATATTTAAAAAACATAACACAATACATATAAATGATCCTCTAAACGTGAAGTGAAAATACATGTATAAGCTTTAAAAAAGATTTATAAATAAATGAAGTAAAAATGTAAATTCTGTAAATAAATGTCACTCGATAAATAACTTTGAAAAAAACAAATGAAATAAATATAAATTCTATCAACATTAGGGTGATCCTTATATATAAAGACTTTTTTTTAAATTCGGTCCTCCCCACCCGCTCATTCCCTAGTAACACAAATATTGGACTAATACTGAACCGATATTTTATATATTTGTCCTATATGGATTGTATATTGATGCAATATTGGTGCTACTAGGGTTGTATTATAATATAAGAAAATAAAATAACTAAAATTTTGAGTGGTTAGCTCAGTCCCTCCCAGTGCCTCTAAAGGGGTACATTTTGACGAAATTCAGAATTCTAAAAAAAGTAAAAAATGTGTAGAATAATATATACTCCCCAATTAATGAATTTTTATTGTAAAATTTATCGATTAGTAATAAAATGCATAATGGTATATTTTATCCAATTTCTTCATTTAAGGAATGTTCACTTCGTTTATAAAAATATCTTTAATAATCACTGTATTTGCATTTTAGGGATTAAAATAAATAAAGAAAACTGAATATTAGGGATTTTATGAAAACTTACCCCTTTACAAGCACGGAAAGGGATTTAGCTAGTCACCCTAAACTTGATGTAAATATTTTATCTTAAAATAAATTGAGCGGATGGGATACGCAGATTTTAAGTTAAAATAATAAAAACCACTCTAATAAACATATATGTTGTCTAGTTGTGTAATTTTTCAGAGAAAACAACTTCTATTGACTTGCATAAAATTTTCAATGAATAAAAAATTTGTTAGCTGCAAGCAAGAATAAAAATATACTAAAATAAATGCGTTTTTCCCTGACTATTTCTCAAAATTACTGACTTTTCCCTGATTTCCCTGACGAACATGAAATTCTCTGACTTTTCTCGGTTTTACCTGTTTTCCAGAAAAGTGGCCACCCTGTATCTTTGTTTATGTATTTCTGGGCATATAGATTGTATAGCATAAACTCCTTCCACGAATATGTTTGGAGAGCTAGCCACTTTGACAGTAAAAATAACCCTTATAAACCCATGAGAAATCTTTTAATTTAGTTATTCTAAAGCTGGAGATTTAATTTTATTGCAATAGTGAGATTTACATGAAAGAATAGCTCCGAAGGTTAAAGGACATCACTTTTTTTTTAATGCGCGTGGCTTTTGTTTACTGTAAACATAGATTCCAGGACACGACCAAGAACGTCACAAGGTTCTACTTTAGGCCCGTTGCTATATGACGTTTCAAATTTGCATTTTATAGTGTCACTACTAATCTTAAGCTGGACTGACAATTGTATGAGTTAAGTGGCTAAGGCAGCACAAATTAATAGTGTCAACTTGATAGAAGCAAGTTTGGAAGAAATCAGTTTAGAAGAACTGGTATTAATACAACTAAAGAATTCGAGGTGCTCTAAATGATTTTAATTTTAATATTAATTGAAGGTCATAACATACACCTTTAACTCACCGATTCTTTTCGTATGATTTTCCATATCACTATAACTCAGTTTAATTTTGCAGTATCCTTAAATTAGATTAATCTTACGATATACTGATTGATTTCCAAAGCCATACGGTTGAAAAAGATTGGAGAAGTAGAGATAATGAAACTTGATAAAATCTGGTATTTAAAAATAAAAGACAAACTTTAACGAATTGTATTTATTTTTTTTTATTAACTTTATGATTTCTTCACGAATTTTTTTATGTATATGTACATGTGTAACGTTTCAATTCTCAGTGCAAATGTCGATTTTGCACCTGTAAAGGGACATTTGATTTCCTGTAATTCTTGTGCCAATGAATAAATAACAAAATCTAACGTACTTTTAACCAACCTCAACGTCGATAGTAGGTAAGGTTCGATTAACCGAACGGCGCACAATGGGGCCAAACTGAACTTTTCACAGAAATTAACTTTCTGAAGGCACCTTTAGCCAAGCGAATTGATTTTTTTTTTCAAATATTCAAAACCAAATTCCTAATCGATCCTTCCAGGCGGAATTTTAATTTCGACAGTAACTTGGCAACTGCCTATCTGCTATCAAAAGACAAAATCTGTATATCTGGTATCTGAGTTAAAAACATAAACCCTATTTAGGGACTCTTGAGAATTGTGATGAAGGATTCAATGTATAGCATAAAATATTAAAACTTAAGCTGCCAAATCTGCTGTCAACCTGCTGTCAAAATACAAAACCACGGAATTTCTCCACAAAAAATCTGGTTTATAGGAATTTGCAATCTTGACACTTGGCAGCTGTCAAGTGTACTGTCAAAGTAAAAAAAATCTTTTAATTTCTCCCCAGAAGTGGCTGTTTTAGAAAAACAACCTTTATTTAATTCATCTCGCAATTAACGTTTAATTACTAAAATTTTAAAGCATCATGTCTCAAGAAGTATATATATAAACATTACATGAGAAAATCTATTTTTGGCACAAAAGTAAACACTTTTTATTCTGAAAATTATAATGAAAATTAAAATTCCGCCTGGAGGCATCGATTACGAATTTGGTTATGAGTATTTTTAAAAAAAAGATCAGCTCGTTTGGCCATAAAATGCCTTTATAGAAAGTTAATTTGTTTGAAAAAGTTCGGTTTGGCCCCACTGTGCGACACACGACGTCATAATTTTTAGTGACCGTGTTTTATTTGTTTCAACCACAAATAATTATTAGTTATTTGTGATAAATTATGGAAAAAGCAACTATGTTGCCTATTCAAGAATTATTTTTCGACAAAAATTATTTCTTTTAAAAACACTCCATATCCCACTATATACCACTAAATCATTTGATAAAGCCACCAAAGAGGTTTCACTGATTTTTTTGGGTCCATTATAAACCAGTTACTTAAGGTGGCCATTCAATAGAAAAAGATATCCGATAGGGAAATATTTATTATTTTTGCCCATAACTTTGTTTGTTAGTACATATATTTAAAAAAACCATAAGAGTACCTAAGTAGAACCATAACAAGACAATTACTATGAATTTTCACTCAATAATTTCAGTGGTTTGCAAAATAAAACTACTAAACTACGAAATAGGAAGATTAACATAATTTTTAAATTTAAATCTAGCTATTTTGCAAACCACTGAAACCATTGAGTGAAAATTCAAAGTAATAGTCTTGTTATGATTCTACTTAAGTACTCTTATAGTTTATTTAATACACATACTAAAAAAAGAAGTTATGGCCAAAAATAATAAATATTTCCCTAGCGGATGTCTCTTTCTAGGGAATGGCCACCTTAACAATACTGAATTTTCATAAACTTGAACTTGTTGGGAGCTGTCGGCGAATTAAAGAATTTGTCGCTTTACTCAATAATTTATGGGACGCTCTTCGATATAACTATGATGATTAGATTTAATTTCGAAGAGTGGGGAGTGATATTCCTTGCAATAAAATCTCTCTATCTCAACTGAAATTTCGAAGTGCAGGGGATGAATATTCCTTATTACAATAACATTTTTTATCTTGGTTGAATACTTATCCCGATAGAAAATAAGTTGTAATTATTGTAGATAATATTACTCTGATTTTGCCTGCCGCCCCTAAAAATCTGCCGTTTTACGCCCATGCGTAAATGGCGTATAGGGTAATCCAGCACTGGCTATATGTTGGCTAATTTATATAGTAAAAGGACATAACGAGTGTCATATTAAACATTATTATAAGATTTTCACTTTATAAAGAGCATTTCTGAGATAGGATGCTATTCTTTTTGAGTAAATTGCGAAAATAGAGCACAAGAACTTGATTCCCTCAAAGGAATTTAAAAAGGTTATAACTTCCAGACGCTGTATCTTGTTCAATTTAATCGGAAATTGAGGTAGCAAATCCCAAATTAATGGAGGTAAAGCGTTTATGACATTTATGGATAAAGCGTTTATTTTTCTAAACATTGGTGAAAATGCTATATGGCCATTAGTTGTTGGAAACCTATAATAACACACAACAGGTAACAACATTTCTAAGACAAGGGATACACACACTCGGATCGGAGTAATATATACAAGAATTAATATTTTTACGAAAGTATTTCAGTGCCTCGACGGTGAACTGAATCCAGGACTCCAGGATGGGTGTGCTTGCCCCTTAACCACGCAGTCAATCATATAGACCCATAGAGTTAAACCATTTCTTAATAATCAGAAAAATTTCACTACAGAAATCTTGAGAGTGGAGTGATTTCTTTAGTCTCAGAACAAACTGGCAGAAAGTGAGAAGTGTGAAATAAAAACTAAAGACGAATGTGTACTAATTGTAATATTAAATTACATACAAAAATTGCTTCTTTTTTTTTCAATAACACATTATTAAAAAATAATTTCCCTTGTTTCATTATTATGCATATAAACAAAACAAAACAGTTATGAAGTAATAGTAGAAATGTTCTGTTTAAAACCATTAAAAGAGTAAAATCAAAGAAAAAAAATTACATACACTAATGGATTAAAATAAAAATTCCTTTAATTCAGTCACGATATTACAAATATTTAAATTCAGCAATAACAAACCATTATAATTTCCGTTCTGGAGCTATAAAAGATATTCCAATTAGATTCGTACTATAATAAAGCACTTCAGTTCAAATTGCATCATATTTAAATTGGCAAATTTTTGTAAACAAACGCGAACGAGAGCTTCTTTAGTTATTCAAGTGGTTTCTGGCCGGAATAATAAGAAAGGAATCTTTGTTCTGCAAAGTGCCACATCTGTTTTTACTCAAGATTAGGCACTCGACTGCTGGACTTAATAGCAAACGAAACTAACAGGCCACATGTGTGGGTGAACAGGCAAATGATCGACCTGATTTTCAAAATGCAGCTAATGTTCTCTGGGGGAAAGTGATGCATTTTACCAAGAATACTGTATCTGCGATTTCAAATTAATTAATTTAAAATCTCACGTACAGTAGGATATTATGCATGTCGGTAACAACAAGAAAAAATCAGGACAAAAATAGTGACCATTTTTCTAAAATTAAACTCATGATACTCTAGAGGTGAATAACTTGAGCGAAGAAGGTTGCTTTATGAGCTATCAACATTTTATACCAGTCGCATCACTTTGAAATGTTTACAAGCTTTAAACAAATTGAAAATGTCCATTAGTCTTTTAAGCAACTGTAAAGCAAACTTTTCCTTGAAAAATAGAAATGGAACAAAAATGTGGATGAACTTAATATAATTATTTTCACCTAGCTGACTATTCCTGAAAATATTCTGATTAAAATTAGGTGTGTGTTTGAAATATTACAGTTAGAAATGTAGTTGCTTACGGATAGAGTTACGAAGCTCATCACCGTGCTGATACTGTCGTAAAGCAATTTGTTCTAATTCGGCTGTCATTTATATCGTCTTTAACTAACCTGAATATAATGGCACAGACCAAACTGCAAATCGACAGAGAAGTTCAGAACAAGGCATTATTATAATCACATTTCACATATACTGAAGGTGATGTGACGGTGCCTTTAGCACAGAGATGGGTCTTTAGGACATTCTTATTACTCACAACATTTTAGATTAGATTTAGATTCAGGAAGGAGGAGCTCTCTAGTTGACCATGATCACCACGACCCCCATGAATGTATTGTGGTGCTCCTACCTGTTTTCCTTAGAGTTCCTTATCCAGCTTTGTCCTATGTATCAGACTCCACAGCCTTGATAGTTGATAAGGACCCCTTAGTATAGTTATAGCTCTTGGTTTTTCCTCGCCAAGAACTTGGAATCCCAGCCTAGCAAGGCCATCATAATGGCACAATACATGGACTGAGGTTTCATCTACCTCTTGGCAAAATCTGCATGGTGTAGCATCTGTCAGACCCATTAGACCCAAATGATTATTAAGGCGGCAGTGACCGGTTAGAAGACTATTACTCACAACATCTTCGCAGACGTTCTGTAATACATGCATTATTATACTTGTTTTTTCCTTGCTGTATGGATCATTTCATAGCATAACGTCATCTGTAATAACTGCCTCTCCAGAGATATTTTCCGTCATCTTCTCAGTGACATCAACATTTTGCAGCAAGACCTCTGTATTGTCCTGTCTGCAATCTGCAGTTATGGCCTTCACCGAACAGTGCCTCAGGAACATAGAGAGAATGGAGCTTAGCCCTAACCCAAATTTGCTGGTGTTGCCACCATACAGAAGGCATGATCAGCCAATCCCATATTCATAGTTGTTGATGTTATCCATAAGATTTCAGAGGTGTACCATCTTGTTTACTATCTTAAAATCACCTTGTTTTATCATTGATCTCTATTTTCCCTATTTACAATCATACTATTCATTTTGTTGCAATGTACACTTAAACCGTAATCGGAGCCTATTTTTTGAGAATTGTCTAGCAGGTGTATGAAAATGGTATCATCTGTAAGTTTCCAAGACCTATGAAATTCCTATAATGGAGCCTAGTTGCTTGCATTTTGCAGTTAAGAGAGATGAGAAATAAAATGAAAATTTTCGTCACAAACACCGACGTTCTTTATGTACTCATTTAATAAAGTATTATGTGTCTTACTAAATGTCATAGCAAGCAAACGGTAGCTTGCATTTATCACATCAGACATCACAAATTGAGATTGATATTGTGCTCTATCCCTACTGATAAGAGTAAAAATGTTCGAATCATCGGAGTACAATAAAGGGTTATAGTTAAGCTGGGAAACTATATCATTTAGTAATATATTAAGACGAAATGGCATCAGCACCGACCCTTGCGGTACATCAAATTTCGCATACATTTCATAAATGTACGTCTTTCACAGGTAATTGACTTAAACAATTCAATCAGCCTAGAAATAAAACCAAACCAAGGCAGTTTTACAAATAATATATGACAGTTTCATTAGAAAATATTATGTAAACTATATAACTTGGTATCCAGTAGCTCAGCAAATTTTGATTTAAATGCAAGTTAATATTTTATTCATAGTAACCTGCTTGGAATAAAGTATGAATAATTCCCTACAAATAAACTATAAATAAACTCTATACCTTTTCAAAAAAGTTATTTCAATCGATTATTTAATAAACCATTTTCCAATGCCTCACATTTTTAACATTTAATATGCACTGGTTGCCCCTTATAACGTTACGTAATTCATTGTTTGCAGCTTCCCACATATCGTATTAAATTTCACTACTGACCCACCTCTATAAATCAAGTTGAGAATGGTTGTAAATACATCCCTACGGCTTGAGGGGTTTTACATGTGACTTGTATAAGCACTACGACTTCTTTAGGTCGAGGGTGAATTTCTGATTTTCGGACAAGAAATGGGGCAGACGCTAAACATGCGTGTTTAAGTGGAATACAGTTTATAAATTTAAACATACTGAAGAAAAAAGTGTAGACTGAAAAGTTATATTAGAATTATAATGCATCATTGCTTAACATTTTAAACAGAAAATAAATACTTACTTAATATCGTTTAAGTCCACATTATTGTTTCTATTCAGTCTAATAAAAGTTTAGAGGCTTATTTACCAGCTTCAAGCGTTGGGACGAATTTATACAATTATAAATTCATCCCATACTGAAACGATTATTTATAATGTGAAAAACTGAACGTTGTATATTTTGTTAACTCAAAGCAAGTTAGAATTAGTGAAAAATCGAAAAAATGGATAAGTGTTTGGATTTTCACTGTTACATAATTAATTGTGAGGAGAATGATTTATGGATGATTATGTTTGAAAATCCGTCAATACCTGTTCTCAAGTTAATATTAACTCGTGATATGTTTCGGAGTATATTAATATTGCTTTTGGTTTGTATCATGAATTTTCGAAAGAAAAGAACAACGAAAAGTCATGAAGAAATTAAACAAATAGTTAATCATAATTATTTATACGCGAAATACAGAAAGTATAAATATATAGTATAATTAATTAAATTATTTAATTTATCAGACTAATGGCAATTTTCTAATTTTTTCTTATTTATTTAATGTTTTTTGACTTATTTTGTTTTAATACGTGGTGGACGACAAAAATGCTATTTACAAATGTCTTCACATAAACAGATATAAGTACACAGTGAGTAAATAATATGGCCCCGCTAAGTAGCCTCACGTGACTGAAAAATTGTAACAAAATGTTTGGAGCCCTTATGAGAAAATCGAGATTCTCAATTATTTTGAAGTACAATGAAAGAAAAATATTTTTTTTGTTCGTTTGTTTTCTTGGCATCTGAAATAATTCTTTGCCACAGAATTCATTAAATTAACTAGATGTATCCTTTAAATTAAAATTCTTATATTTTATTACGTTTCGGTTTTATTAACCATCGCCAGAGGAAAAAAAATTAAGAATATAAGAATATAAGTACACAGTGAGTAAATAATATGACCCCGCCAAGTAATCTCACGTGACTGAAAAATGGTAACAAAATGTTTGGAGCCCTTATGAGAAAATCGAGATTCTCAATTATTTTGAAGTACTTACAATAATGAAAGAAAAATATTTTTTTTGTTCGTTTGTTTTCTTCGCATCTGAAATAATTCTTTGTCAAAGAATTCATTAAATTAACTTGATGTATCCTTTAAATTAAAATTCTTATATTTTATCACGTTTCGGTTTTATTAACCATCGTCAGATGAAAAAAAATTAAGAAATTTTTTGTTTACACTATATTAACATTTTACGTTTATTTCTGTTGAACGTTTTAATGCAACTAAATCTGATTTATGTTAATCTTTCTATTTCGTAGTTTTAAATCTAGCTATTTTGCACACCACTGAAACCACTGAAATTATTGAGTGAAAATTCATAGTAATAATTTTATTATGGTACTACTTAGGTACTCTTATTGTTTTTTTAATATGCGTACTAAGAAAAAAAAGTTATGGGCAAAATTAATAAATATTTCCCTATCGGATGTCTCTTTCTAGGGAATGGCCACCTTAAATCACCTACCTATGGAACTGTGCGACTTCTAATTTATAGAGATGTGACGGAAATATCTCGTGGTTTAGTTTTAACCTGGTTATAGTGGTAGAGACATATCTTGGTATATAATAATCGAATATATGATGTAATGAATTAGATAAGGAACAAAATTAATTTGTATTCTTGACAATCCAATATATCCTGTGCATTTATATCATAAACTGATGAAAAACAAACGGACAAAACGTTATAGTATTCCTATTCTCAATTTAGAAATTCAGTCTGAAGCGTTGCTACCAGCCAGGATAAATCATTACAAAGCCTTCTTGTGATAGAATACCACCGAGACCGTGCATGAATATTACAAAGGATGCCCGTGTACAAATATAGTTAAGTCAATGAAAGTAGTCGATTGTTTACCTGGCTCACCATTACAAGTCCGTTACCTGCTCTTGGTTCATTCTTAATATTGACGGTAGCCTAGCCGTAGGTTAAATTATTTTTATTTACTTTTATTGAATCATTTATAGAGTTGTTCATTAAGCCAACATTATTTATGACAAATAAATAATGTATTATAAATAAATAATTTACATCACGTCTGTCAATTAATATAAAGTACTATAGCAATATGCAATTTAAAAATGAATTATTATTTGTTTGCTTATAATTGTATTGAAACATTCTTTATAGGATTTTGCAAACAGCAGAAAAAATAACTATCTATAACTAACGGAAAAACTTTGTGTAGAAATATTAATGAAATCTTTGCATTCTTTCGCTAACCTGAATTCTGGTTATGCTAGCAAATTAAAATCCTAAAATGAATTTGTCTAATTTCTTATTTGACAATTCTCATTCTAACACTAGCATCCACACAGTCCCCTACGGCCATGCAAACTAGTATCCACATAACCCCCTACGATTATGAAGATTCAGTTAAAAATGAGAACAAAGACCTAAAATGAATTTATTTATCTACCTTGTCTTAAAAAATTGTTCATTCCAATGGATTACATTTTCATGAAATCTATCATTCTGTTTCCTGGAAATGCTTAGCCTTTGAAACGTTTTTCGCCCTTATTTTGGAGCTCATCAGAAAGACATAAAGCCATTCGAATGGCTTTATGTCTTTCTGATGAGCTCCAGAATAAGGGCGAAAAACGTTTCAAAGGCTAAGCATTTCCAGGAAACAGAATGATAGATTTCATGAAAATGTAATCCATTGGAATGAACAATTTTTTAAGACAAGGTAGATAAATAAATTCATTTTAGGTCTTTGTTCTCATTTTTAACTGAATCTTCATAATCGTAGGGGGTTATGTGGATACTAGTTTAATCTGCATGGCCGTAGGGGACTGTGTGGATGCTAGTGTTAGAATGAGAATTGTCAAATAAGAAATTAGACAAATTCATTTTAGGATTTTAATTTGCTAGCATAACCAGAATTCAGGTTAGCGAAAGAATGCAAAGATTTCATTAATATTTCTACACAAAGTTTTTCTTTTAGTTATAGATAGTTATTTTTTCTGCTGTTTGCAAAATCCTATAAAGAATGTTTCAATATGCAATTTATTATAATAATTAAAAATGATTCTAAAAATTGTCGGTCGACGCCCATGATATTGCGGGTATTATGAAGTAATCTTTTGTCTTTTTTATGATTTGCAAATTGACACTAGGTAAACTGTATTTCTGACCGATTATTTTTAACCTTAAATCGTTGTTGGAAAAATTATTCCTGAAATCGGTACAAAAAATCGTCAATAAGTCATTGTGCGCTCTCTGTGTGAACTAAAATAAATATTTCGGTTCGCCTATTAAAAACGATTTATAACTACAATTTTGAAAATTATGAACAACTTCTCAATTTTAACCCACTTCCAGATTATTTATCTTATACCACACTAGAAATATCAGATGCAGCCAACCTTGTTACGCTGAATCTTCTACCGGAGAAATCCAAACGGCAATATGAACAATTTAAAACATGGTGTTTGCAAAAAAAAAACGTGAAAAAATCATCCGAAAATGTTTACTGGCGTATCTTGGGTAAACATCGAAAGTAGTTACGTTGTCCACATTATGGTCAATATATTCGAAGTCAATTCTTAATGTCAAGGAAAACGTGGATATAAGGACGTTTCCAAAATTGGTACGGTATTGGGCATCAATCTAAGAAGTCTATGGTTTGAACTCGAGAGCAAATTAACCATTTTTTAACTGAGGCACATGAAAATATTTATCTATTAGTAAAGGTAGTTCATTTTATTTCACACACTAATGCACAAATTATTTTGCGCACGGTGTCATGGTAACGAAAACAAAATAATGTCAATGAAAAAGTGTCTCATTTTAGACACTGAGGTTAATGCGCAAACATAGCTTTTTTTGACAGTTGTAGAAAAAGCCATTTTTCGTAACATATAATCCATGGTCCGTACTTATTCGTTTACTACGAGTAAACAGTGAAATTGTGAAAAGTTGTCAAGATTTACATTCAACTAATAGACGATATAGAACCATTTTAGTTGCATAATGAAATTTTGACATTTTTAAAGTTAATTAATTAAACAATAATGAGCACACACATCCACCAGATGTGCCTAAATTATTTATAAATCGAGTTGAGGGAAAACTTCCCTAACATAGTAGTATCTTTAAGGATTTTGTTACCCATTCCTGTGTCTGTGGCCAGTGGAGAACGTTCGTTTTCAAAATTAAAAATTATAAAAAATTACTTACTTATCAACTATGGCGCAGGTACAATTAACAGACTTAGCCATTCTCGCCATCAAGAAAGATGTAACAAAAAATTTGGTTTACGATGATATTATTGAAGACTTTGTTAAGGAGAAATGTAAAGAAGTTGATATGTGTAAAAATCCCGTTTTGATATTATTTAGTATCTTTTTTGGTTATATTGGAATATATGTTTTATTTTGTTTATAGAATGTTTCTTATAATTTCTGTTTGTTTTTCTGCTAAAACGTTTTTTAATTATTCTTGTTTATTGAAATGTTTCTTTTATGTTTCATAAGTTCTTATTTATAAAATTGTTCTAACAGTAGTTACTTTTAATATTTTCTCTTAGCGTGGCAAGCTAATTTTTGCTTCAGGTTCTAAACAGCCTGGCGCCGGCCCTGACATTGTTCACATGTAAAGTATGTTCTGGCATGATGAAAATACGAAATGAACACCTATTTCAATTATAATTTCAAATTATTTTGACATAGTTACCCGACTCTCTCCTACCGAAATTATTTTAGGATGTAACGGTTTAAAGCAGGTATGTAAACTTTACCCTCGACAGTCAAACTTAATACTGTCAGAGTATTATGGAATCAAATATGTCAATGCTCCACAAATATATAAGATATGATTCTGTAAAACAGAGTAATTTTTTTTAATACATCACTTTACCGAATAACTATTTATTTATCAAAGACAATACTTCTAAATTTCTACTCTTATTGTGCACAAAAAATTAAGTGCGGATCTGTGGGATATCTCTTATCCTAACAAGGCAGTTTTTATGGCTTTTTTAAATACCTTAAATATATGTAGCGAACTGTACCATTATCTTTATTTTGTACCAAACTGTACGCTCCCAAAATATTATAATTTACTCCGTATACGTATAAAGTCAGAAAACAGAAAACATATTCGTACTCAATAATTGTTTCATGAATTCCTTGATTAAATAATAGCACATGTATAATAATTTATGAACTTATGAGATCATTGTGCAATAAAAAAATCTGCAGTGTGCTTTAAATCTATTATTAGACTATTATTTTCGTTAACATTGTCGTCATCTTTAACATTGGCCAGTGGGCTGAGTACTGTGTGCTATTTTAATTAGGTCATTTTTTGCATAGCTTGTACTTAGACACTGGCTAATGAAACAAGGACTCACATTTGAGCGTATATCAGTGAATAAAGCAGTCTTGAAAAATTAAGATCTTACTCTTTAATGAAAAATTAATTAAAAGCTGAGTTACGGTCGTTACGTAAAAAGGTCCAAGTAAAAAATAAAATTTAAGTACTGTCGGCGTTTCTTTAAAGCAAAGGAAATGCTATGCTAAAAATAATAGAGAAAGACATTAATAATTAGAAGCATTAAATTGTGACTATTGATTTTATAGTCAAATTAATTTCTGTGATATCGCTGCAATAAATTTTATTTCACATAAACGTTCGGCATATGCGTTTTGTTTAACTTTTAATTAGAGCAGATGAAGAATTGAAAGACTTTAATCCTCGATCAACATTCCATTTTTTAAATATAGCTCGTGTTTGTTTTCTTTTTGCCTGAAAAAATTATATGAGATTAACAGGTTGTTTTTTACAGCACGGAGATACAATCACCGAATTTTCATTAAATAATTAATTAAAATAAGTACCAACATCTATTAACGTTATTCAAAAATTTTACACAGGGACGGTTCGTCAAGCGGAGAGTTAAGTAATATATAATAGTTATATAAAAATTTACCAATAAACTTAGTTATGTGTGAAGCCTAGTTTTTTAAAAATTTTAAAAAGAGATACTCAATTTAATTTGGGCAATTCTATTTTTGCATGTTACTTCAGAACTAAAAAACCGTTAGATGTATCAACTTTTTATAGACGGCATAGAATATGAGAGACGAACAACAACGCAGACACAGAAGATGACAAAAGAACCACTGTACAGCCTGTCTAAGTTTTGGCACGAACATTTTGTCTATCCAAGAAAACATATAAAAATAACGTCGTAAATTGTGACATGCCAGTTTGCAGCACATGTGTATAAATAAATATTCATCCCCCAGAGAATTGTGATATTGTAATATTGAAGATGGCCTGAATCATATTTCCTTCCAGTCGTCTAGATGAAGAGCAGTAATTACACTCTTCGCAAATACAAAACGAAGAGTATATAGCATTCGGTCGGCACATTTCTAAAACCGGTAATAGATAGAGAAAAAAAATCATATCACTGTGTTTGTGATCAAATTCTGAACAACTTTCAAAACGTCCGTCCGTCTCTCTGTTCGTCTGTCTGTCGGTCCGTCCGTCTGCCTATCTGTCCGTCACGTTTCTGGTAAGCACGATGACTTGGAAAGTCCGATTGTATTGAAACTTGAACAGTAAGTTAGCGTTAGCTAGAGAAAGAACCCTATTGTGTTTGAACAAAATCGATCAATGAATTAAAAAGTTATTAATTATTTGAATTTATTAAAATCATATATTTATATTATATAATATTGCTATATTGCAAAACCTGCTAATTAGGTAATAGTCCCTAATGTTTATCAATTTAACACCAGTAATCTGCCACAAATGCGATAAGATTATGTACCAAGCTTTGGCGGCTTTCATTCATCTCATAGTTAGGCTAATATAAACATTATTTTTTATTTACGATAAAATGCGGAGAGTGTACTATAGAATGTGTTACAATTATATAAAAAGGCACTAAATCGGCGAAGAGTATAACGGTTAGCTTGTTTTTAAACTTCTTTTAATGTACTCTGTCTTCTAGCCAATATAATAAATATATGTTTGATTCTATCAGCGGTTTGATTCTATAGTCAATTTTGTCAGTGAATATTTGAAAAGGTTGGCTTGGTATCCTATTGCTTTTCCTCTGTTGCATCTTTTAATTTATATTGGTCCTCAGTTTTATTTGTTACCAAAAAATAAATGTCCTGGCAGTACCCAGAACGAGAATCGTGTGTCCATATTTTTTCATTGCTCATCTTCAACATTTGTTTTTATATGTCGTCGAAGGTTAGCTAGAATAATTTTAGATCAGTGGTTGGCTCTGTCTGCCTGTTAGCCAAATGCCAAAAAAACCATTAGTGCATATTAAGGATTCTTTTGTACATCTTACAAAAATTTGGTGCACTGGGAGTTCTAGAGTTTAGTTCCTAAAAGGGAACATGTCATATTATGAATTGTAATCTTTGACATTGTCTTATAGGCATAGTGTCTACAAAGTTCCCTATTTGTTGTCGTTGAATGTTGATATTAACTAATAGGTCCTCGTTTTAGACAACAAATAATAATTTTGTATCTTTCTGATGAAACCACACCATACACTAGATCCGAATTATTGTCCTTTTGTCATTTATTGCATCAATTGCATGCGGATATTCTTGATTCCAATGGTGGTTACTATGCCGATTCAAAATTTCAACATCGCTTATATGGGTTTCGTCTATCCATATTACAGTTTCTTCAAAACTTGACACTTCATTGCCCTAACGCAAAAGAATCTGAAACAAAAATTGAGACGCTCTTTTACATCTTTTGGATATAAGCGCTGATTTGTCCTAATTTTATCGGGTTTGAATTAATTTTCCTTTGGGCAACGCAGCACAGATGTTTTTGGGATACCCTAATTTTCCTCTACTTCGTAGGATGATATATTAGGATCTTCCACTACAGTTTCTGGAATAATATTTTATACAGCTTCTTACCTGCTTCATTATATACTTGTCATCGAGGTTTTACAAATGATCCAAGGTCTCTTAAATTTTTTTGTAGTGTTCTCTACCCTTTTTGCGTATAGCTGTATCTTTTTAGGGTAATTAAAAAAAAATAGTTTAAGAGGAACTTTTGGCACAAAATTTTATTATCTACATATTGTATTTTAAAATAAAGCTCGGTAACTATATTTTAATCTTCTCAGCATTCTATAACACACTTAAACATACCATGCTTATTATCATGACTCAATTAAACCATGTTTAAGTGTACTCATTCACAATTAACACATATTAGTTTTTGAAATTTAAAAAGTTATTTGCATTCTCTAGGCCATAGAAGAAGAAGCGCCTAGTCGGTCGGGCGCTCTAAACGATCTTATAGTGCAGTATTTTGTTTGCATAACATTGATGTAGGTCAGAGTCGTCTGCTGAAAGTCAGTAGATGGTATGCGAGAAGGGAAAGAACATTTCCGCCGTTTTGTAATTGAAAATAAATTGCAAAAACGGCGCATACTCGTAGCCGTTCTCGGATACCACCTACATGGGTGATGATGACGCGCGCGCATACAAGATCGTTTGTAGCACCCGACCTAAATACTTCTATGGATCGTATAGTTTTCTAAAGGTACGTCCACTAAAGTTAGTTTAAAAAATGTTTTCAGACAGTGAAGACGACTTTCTGTAGGACAATACGTTGAAACTTAAATCCAAAAATTAGTAAAAAAAATTAAACACATATATTTTTTTTAATTAGTCTCGCTTGGCGATGTAGTGACAACCTCTTTGATATGATCAGTGTAATATGAGTATACCTTGTCACTTTGTCGCTAGCCTCCTCACAATACTATGTTGATAGATAGACAAGTGAGATATGACACAGTTATAGCTATAAGAAACTTTGAAATACTATGATACTGTAAATAATCATTGACCAACACGGTAGCGCAGGTAAAATATGTTGCATGGCAAAGCACGCTTGATCGTATTGTCTACTCGATCCCCAGTTCCGAGACTGGCAATATTGGTGGGTAATGGATGTTGTCTGCATTTTTTAGAACGTGTTATCCCTTTCAGGACAACCTTGGCTTTGGATGGGGTTGTGTATTATGTGTGGTATGTTTAAAAAATGAAGGAAAGGTTTGGACGACAGCAAAGATTTTCTCACAATATTTCCTTGACTATACAGTGACCACTTAAATTGTTATACAGTTCTCCCACTATAAGGTTCCTTGGGATTGTCTACTAAACTTGCATTTTAGAACAGAAACTTACTCCTTTTAGCATTTTTTGATTGCCTCTAAACCTCGAAAATCGGGGTGGGTTACTCATGTCTCGAATATATACCACATTTAAATTTTTTTTTTTTTAATTTACTTTCGAAATTACTTTAAAAGTCATTTATTAAATATTATTTCAAATTAAGCCCTAGATCTAGATTCAACTCTTGAAATATGAGATAAACCAAATTTGGATTTTATCAAATATTTAACATTTTACATAAAAAAAGAACTAGCAATATTTTCACGTCCCCTGAATTATTGTAAATAGGTAAACTTTTACTTGCTTCTAATTAATCATTTTCCCCTTATTTTATAAACTTTCGTATATAGAACAACTCACTAGTGTTACGACATACTTCGGACAGGCGTTGTCTATATTAGTAAAAAATTACAGCAACTTAAACTTCCTAAATTTGTTTGCATTATACTGATTTAATTAAATTCATAAAAACTGTCTCTGTTTTTTTTTACAGCCACCATGTACATACAATTAACAGGTTGTTTTTGTAGCGACTCGCATCTTCCAGAGGACAATTGTTATGTTAATCGGTAAACCGGTTTGAAATTTTGAAAAGGTTATTCACTTTATAAAATAGCGATACGATGGGAAATAATCGAAGGCTTCTTTTATAATCATATGCAAATGTTATTTTTAGTTGTTATTATGTAATCTAAATTACCATATTTATTCCACTTCGATCTAAATACATCTACGCTATCAATTAAATTTTACGATAAATTCCTGAACGTTGCCTAATAACAAAATAACAGGGATTGTGATTTAATTGTCATCTTACGAGAAGGAAGTCTAGAAGAAATAAGGCAATAGCTACTTTGTATGCGCGCTGCAATAAAAATGTAACTATCTGTTGAAAATCTTATGTTAAATGCTGCGGACTTATTTTTCAGTTTTAGATTAATACGTTTGCAAGAATCAATAGTTTCTAATTAGTAATACTGAATGACTCTTGACTAACATTTACTTAAGAAAGATTTTGCCTCTCTTTGTGACAATATTAACTTATGTACTGCATCCGTAGTAAGAAATCTGGGTTTGAATTTAGATCACCATCTGAGGCTCGCCGGGCACGTAAATATTCTATTGTCCAAGGCATGTGGCTCTTTAAAATTACTGTAGGTATAGTAGTGGGTTTTCCATAGGTCGTAATTTGAAGAAAATTTCATGAGAATCGCTTGTTTCATCACTTGCATTATCCTGTGCTATTGTATATAGTAATTTTATAGATACCGAAAAAAGAACATTAAAAAGAATACAAAGCTCCTATCGTCGTTTCATGTTCGGCTTCAAAAGTATAATCTAATATCATACGCTTTCTCTTGTTTAAATTGGCTGAATATCGGAGGAGATCGCACGTCATTCATCGCCTGATATCTACATCAGTACCTACTATCTTATCCCTCCTATAAATTTAGTGGTAGATCTACAGTGCATAACAGCACTATTCTATATGGCCACTTCCATTACATTCAAAGGCATTCTACTACTGATTTTCAAAATTATTTTATCTACTCTGCCCTCCTAAGTAAAATCGACTATCTCAATATCTGCTGATGTCTCTGCTAATGTATCTGTCTGATAGATGCAAAAATAGTGTGGAAAAAATCAATAATTTAAATAAAAAACTTAGATACCTAGGTCCAATATGCTTAGGAGATTTTGACTTACTTCATTTTGTCTTAGAAGGGCAGTACTGTTCTGTTAAACTCTAGAATAATGTCCCCTCCTCTCTGTCGGTAACATATTTTAAAACAAGCCTAACACTATTACTTTGTGAAGCAAAATTATACTAATTTTACCTTATTCTGAATTTATGTATATCGTTCTTCTTTTAAATGGTTACTAGACATCTTATTTTATTTATTTCTAAAGACTGTTGCATTCTATTTTGCATAAGTATTTGTGGATAATTGTTTACAAATCATATTTTTTTAATTTTTAGTAATTTAAAGAGTTTCAACTAGAGTTAAATTAATTTTAAATGTTATTTATGTTTAGCTGTTTGAGTTAGTTTGCATGTACATATATTACATATATATTATGTACAATGTACATAGGCATTTTTCCTTTTCGTTTTAATAGGGTCAGGTGGCAAGTATAACGTATGCTAGGCTTCGTCAATGACTCTGTAAGTATATTGTTTCAATAAAAATATTTATAAGAATCATTTCTATTAGAAATACAAATAAATCACTCGTTACATGTACGATATATTTATTGTATGTAGAATTATAACAGTACTAAGATCTGATATTTGAAACTATTTCTCAATTTGTCGAGTACTGTGTGGGACCTAAATGGTTCCACTTCTGAATATGTATTATATACATAAGCGTATAAATCAGCAACAGAATACAAAAATAAGATTATGCAGAGGCTCGGCAGAACCATTATTCACATTTAAAGGCCATGTTATATCTGTGTTAGAGCAGTGAAGTAGCTTTTGGAAGAGAGGCAGGTGCTTCTTACAGCAATATTTTGATGTATTTGTAGAAATTAGTTAATTTGCGAAATATTTGATCTTCAGAGATTCATTATACTCATTTCTTACTATACAAAATCATACAACACCTAAGCTAACATAGTGCAGAATTTATAATTAGAACTCTATTTTTTAGTCTCAAGAAAAAATATTTCCATCATATTTGTAAGTGGTGCCTAATGGATGCAACATAGCTTTCCTTACTGCACCTAGCTATGCACGTAGATCGGTCGATTGGTGAGCAGTAGTTTATTATATACAGCTTATCGGATGTCCCTCAGGAACATGTTTAAAATTTTGTATCTTTGATAGCCTATTTGTCAACTAATCCACAATAATCACCTATGAGCGAAATGTTCAAGTTCGCCCTTCAACTCGTGTTCGTGTGATTGTGCAACAAACAAACTCACGAGTAACGTTTCACTCTTATAGGTATACGAGTGTGGATTAGAACTCAATTTTTTTTATACTTTCCGAGACGCCGTAACTAGCTCATTGTGGATATAGCCTAGTCATAGGCTATTATTCCAGCACTCAAATTAATCTGGGCACATGCACATATCGACAGCACAGCTGAGACTCGAACTTAGGAAAGATGACAGCGGTTGGCCGAGGTTGGTGTTAACCAAATAGACTATGCCATCTTCACAAAAACATACGCCAAAGGAATAGAAACATTACATGAATTACAAAACATCTGCATAGCGCTGTGAACAAAAAGAAGAGAAAACTGAAACTAAGTGGTATCACTGTTATGAACTCAGTAACAGTGGCCCTAGACTGGATGCCTGTAGAACACCAGTAACAACATCTAGCCGCTGACTCAGATTATCCTTCAGTGCTCGTAAAATAATCACGCGCATTCAAACTCGCGTTTTTGAAATATTGTTTGTTGCAAACTGTACAATAGGGTTTCGTACAATTTTGAAAATTGTAAAATATATATTTAATAACTTAATCCACTGCGTATACTTATTGAGAAAAAAATCATTAGTAAATAATTGTTATACTCTTCGCAAATACAAGACGAAGAGTATATTGCATTTGGTCGGTACATTTCTACAACCGGTAATATCGCCTGTAGAGAAAAAAAATCCATATCACTGTGTTAGTGATCGAATTCTGAACAAATTTCAAAATGTCCGTCCATCTGTTTGTCCGTTTGTCTGTCTGTCCGTGCGTCCGTCACGTTTCTTATAAGCGTGATAACTTAAGAAACAAGCTAACCATTATACTCTTCGCCGATTTATTACACTTGTTATATAATTGTTGCACATTCTATAGGATACTTTTCGCAGTTTTTTTTATTAGTTTCAAATATTTTTAGTTTAATTACAAAACAATTTTTTTTCCATTTAAAAAATGAATAACTTTTTTATTTATTGATCGATTTTGTTAAAAAACAATAGGGTTCTTCCACTGGCTAACACTAACTTACTGTTCAAATTTCAATACAATCGTACCTTTCGTTCTTAAGTTATCGTGCTTACAAGAAACGTGACCGATGGACAGACAGGCGGGCGGACAGACAGACAAAAGGACGGACAGACGGGCGAACATTTTGAAAGTTGTTCAGAATTCGATCCCCCACACAGTGACATGAAATTCTTTTCTCTACGAGCAATATTACCGGTTTTAGAAATGTGCCGATCGAATGCAATATACTCTTCGTTTTGTATTTGTGAAGAGTATGGTAAAAGTCCGGTTGTATAGAAATTTGGATAGTAAGTTAGTTAGCTAAAGGAGGAAAACTTATTAATTATTTAATTTTTTTAAAAATCTCATTTTTTACTTTCTGTAATTAAACAAATACTGTCTAAAACTAATAATATTTACAAAAAACGGCGAAGAGTATCCAATAGAATGTGCAACAATTATATAAAAAGTGCAGTAAATCGGTGAAGAGTATAATGGTGAGCTAGTTTTTTTAACTTTAAATTCTTAGTGAAATTCAAGTAATAATTAGTGGCGTAATTTGAGGGTGACAAGGGGTGGCAGTTTCCACCCCAGAATTGTCCTACCCAGTATTTTGACACTCCAGAATTTTGAGGTAAGAATATCAATAATTTACAAACAATTGTAAAATAAAATTTTACAAGCACGGCACTTTCTTGATTCATTATTAATCAGGCCTAATTTAGCGCAGAAAAATTAAACGTTTATTGGAACTTGTATATCATAATGTTAAATAGAAATAGTGAGTAGCAGGCGTGACGTAATTAAATGGATGCGTAAAGAACGAGAATGTGCGACGTCGCATCCGGAAGTGGCAACACTGTTGTCGCATCCGGAAGTGGCAACACTGTTGCCGCAACAGGGGTGGGGTGGCCACACTATAGACTTTTGTCTTTGCGGAGGAGTGTTGATATAGACATTTCCAAAGTAATTGACGACTTTAATTCAAGCTAAAAGAAAAGATTTTATTTTGTAGAAAAATAACTTCTGATGATGACATTGAGTAAAAAGTTGAATGAAGCTTTGTTTTTTGTATGTTTGCTTCATTTTTACTTACATGATACATGATCAGGCAGAACACTCAATCAATTAAAACTAGGCCTACCTACTTTTGAGTTGTGTGTAAATGATACCTTACAAATTACAAGTAGTTTGGCTATTAATTAAAGTAATTAACAATGAATATCTTTGGATCAATAGAGAATGTTAGCAATTATTTTGCGGTGAAAATAATCTGAAAAAGCTTAAAAAACTAACAAGTTAATTCTAGTTTTTTTTAAATTTCCGGACCCCCCCTTACACGTGGGGCATTCGACACCCCCCAGACCTCGGACCCGGTACGCCTTGCCACCTCAGTTAAAAAGCTGAAATTACACCCATGGTAATAATCATTATACAAGTGCTACATAAATTAATGATTTATAAATAATAATTAGTGAAAATTAATTAGACCTACGTGAATATCACGGAAGCATAGTTTAACATGCTCCTAATAATTCTGCTGACGCCGCCACACTTCCTTTATTACTGTAAAAATATCAATAAAGTAGTAATTGCTTGATTAATTTTATATAATTATTACGGTTACATTTTGTGATAAGGCGTCAGTATATTCTGAGTATAAAAATATTTATGCCAATTTGACTAATAGCTGATTCATTAGGAAAGCGACATAGGCATCTTTACAGTTCCGCGTAACCTAAAAGTGATAATTGGAATCGAAGTGTAAAAACCAATTAAAATCTAAACGACGACTTGTTCATGTATGTTGCAAGACATTGTTTGGCAATGATTTATAGAGACGAAGTATTTCCAAACGTGCAAAAATGCAGCGCGTATTTTGAGGATGATTAAGCAAATTTTAAAATCAGTGATGTTTTATTTTGTGTAGGTACTTGTGCAGCAAAAAAATACATTCCGATAAGTGTAATTCTAAATTTAGTCACCAACTCGCATTTCAAGTAATTTCTTAACACTTTTATATTAATATCCTGGCAAGGTTTAGCCATAGCTATTCCACCACTCAACCAAGATACGCACACATGGACTTCAATACAACAACCATTCCCTGCGCCATTGCCATCTGCTGCAGCTGAGACTCCAACCCAGGACAGATACCAGCAATATTGTCTCACTCATTGCTACTTGGATAATGCAATTGAACATCCATAACTTAACCAGCAATCGAATCTGGGAGTTCCTGGTCTCTTGGTTAACATGCAAACACAAGTACTGAGTACTAAAAGTATTATTTTTGATAAAGAGATTATATACTTTTTGGTAAGTATAAATTTCTGGCAACATGCGATTATTATCTTTTTCACATATTTCTAGTTTGAAGATGTTTTCTAAACTTACAGCCTGTAAGTGTTACTGTTCGAGTAAACGCTGCTGACATGGCTTGACTTTCCGTTGTAACATGAGGACGAGAAATATCAAAATTACCTATACGAATAGGGTTTCTTCCTACACTAAATTAGTGTGAAACTAGGAGTAGTGAAGAGTACAGTACACCAAAACCGTTGCTTCGTTCAATATTTACAATCCTGCCTTGTTATTACCATAAGAGTTCAAGCATGGAAAATATCAACATTTTTTATGCTGGGTGTATAGTTATTAACGGAAATATAATCAATTAATCACTCAGTACATTATTGCATACGAAGTGTTAGTTTGAGATGCAGAAAAGATAACACAGTTCCAACACTTCACATAACGACAATAGGCCAGGTCCTGAATAATCAAATGTGATGCTTTCAGATGAAGTCTACTTTGACTTGATTATAGTTTCGTAGTCCACTAATCTTCAGCATATAAGTTTAGAACTCGAAAATTTGTTTCTTCTTTGGTAGTAGTGTCATGTTTTGGCAAGGAATTACGATGGACGCGGAAACTTACTAAATAGGGGTTTCACAAATCATGACCCGTAAAATTTACATTCGTAATATTATATGCTTTGCTTTTCAATCTAGAAGCGAAGTCGGCACCGATTTCATCTTTGGGGAAGACAATACCTCTTTTCATCGGACCGAGGTAGTTTTAAATACCATACCTAGAGGGAGAGAGTATTGTACGAATGGACTATCCAGCGATCTCCTCTAGCATGAATCCAATTGAGCATGTTGAATATGAGTTATATTTGAAGTAGAGTTGCAACCGATGAACAAGCGCCCCGTCAGCTTAAAAAGCGAGTTGAACAAGATCGAGGAGATGTGCTTTAGGAAGTAACTAATAATTTAATTTCATCTGCTACATGTACGGTACGAGATGTAGTCAGTTGTTATTTATACATGTACCTACGTTCAGAGATTTTTGGTATTGTCATTACTGTAATAACCTTTTGGTTCTCAGGTTGATGTATCGACGTACTGGCTTCCGTTTTCGAGCCCTTTTAAAGAGAAAACGGAGATAGAAATACCTTCGGGATATACCTATAGGTTGTTAAGATTGGTCCAATTTCGGCGCTTTAATCTGCCTTCTCCCCAGGTTCGTCACTTAAAAAATAAGTACACCACGATTGCCGCTTACCAAATAGATATTGGACGTTTTTCCTATAATATGTACTAAGATTCAGTTGAAATAAGATCAGTACTATTATACAATCCAGATGTATACCTACTACCTACTGAATCCTCATTTTAAGCGCGATATCTCAAGAAAACTGTGAAGCGAAAAAAAAATACTGTAGATTTAATATGACTATTCTGAACCACCCACCAAAAGTTTAATGATTGAAAGTTGAAGAGTTGAAAGATCTGCTGAGTTATAATGAACAATGACCAATTTTTCCCTGATCTCCACAGATAATTGAAGAAATACAGTGACACGTTTTTGTAAATTGCGAAAAGTTTGTTCAAAATAATTATAATAATTACCATAACACTACAGAAATGCGGTTTTCGAAAAATAACCAGTTAAAATTCAATACGGCCAGTCTTGTCTTTAGGGATAAAATAAATAATCTTAACATTTTAACCTTTATTCCGATTTAAGTGAATGGTATACACTAGATTCAAAATTAACCCATGATTTTTAAAATATTTTCTGCTCCTCCGTTTTTGAGATATTTTTTATTATTTTTTATTTTATTATTATTCGTGGTTATATTGGGGGCTCAATACATTTGAATCGTATATTAATATATTTATATCATGTAAGAAAATAAAAAGTCAAGTTACTTCTTAACATTCCGACTTCATTTAGGGCGCGATTCTGTTAGAAATTGTGGATAAGTAATGTTTAATAAATACCTACTACCATTTGACTTGAAAAGTACGACTATATTAACGAGGCCCACCAACTGACGTGTCACTGTCTTGTAGTACGACAACGTTGGCGTAAATGATGTAATTAGATGCAAGCGTGTAAATAACTAATATGCCAGATTTTTCAGATGAATCTTAACCAACCATTGTCGACCCCATGAAAAAATTAACTCCTACATTGCATAATTAGGGTATACTTATTTAAAAATAAAATTCTAGTTTCTTTAAGATAACCATAACGCTGCAATTATATCGGACGTTTCTAGGATAGTGAGCACAAAATTTACCAATGCCCGTCGTAGTCTTTGAAAATGAGGTAGGTATTTATTTCGTTTCTAGTAACTGCAAACAGGTAAATATCAGTTGATATCTCCAAAACTCCAAAATAAAGTAGCCGTCGATTTGTACAAGTAGGTAATTTTTTTTCCAAATGTGCCTTATATTGCCTGACATTTGAACACCTTCGCTGCTTAAAATAAGTTTTAGGACTAGAGTACTGCTATATTAATCATCTTACGCATATTTAATTCTTCTGTTGATTTACTGAAAAGGCACTGAAATTTAGGATTGTATATGAACAAAAATACCGCTACCTGTCATACATTAACCGCATTCCCTGCCTTTAACTACCTACATTATGTAATTTGTATATAACTTTACCACCAAACAATCTTAACGTTTTGAATTCAACAAGAATTAATGATATTTACGATAAATTCATACTACCATATTTTTACGCCTCGTTCTAAATATGCACATATCCTTTTAGAACCGAGCTTATTAAAAACCAAGCAGTTAACTTTAATGTTTATTTTAATGTACAGTGAACTATGTGATACAATGAAAACTTTGTGTATATGTTTATTAGTATATCATCGTTTATCTGATGATTTGAATTAGCTCTGGGCGATACTGTTTCATGATTCATTATTGATTGATCTAAAGTTTATTTATGTGTCCTGTAGCCATAATAAGAAAATATAGCAGGTATACAGCGCAGACCGCTAAAGTAACTTTGTTGCAATTTTACGAAACAGCAAATCTAGGAATAATAACCGTCATCGGGTATCTCCAAAGACAATTTTGATGTCGACCTCTCGAGCATCATTTATTTGTTTATACAACATTAAGATTCTCTTAAATGGTATTTATTTTGATAGTTTAGGTCTTTCCTTACTGTGATAAGATTAGTTAGAATAAATGTACCTAATGAAATGGACAAGTGACCAATTAATTGGACCATTCTAGTTCTAATTTCCATCGAATCACAAATAGCTGGTGCTGACCACCCTTAGTTACTATAAAACCTATTGTACACATGCAGAATTGACAGAAAATTCGTATTGAGTAAAAACTGAGAACATTGTTGCCTTTATTAAATTGTTTATAATCCTTTTATTGTCGCTGATTCACTACATAAAAATGTGTACAATACCCTATCTGTTTAATGTAAGATTCACTGTAGTTTTAACAATTGTTTCCACTCATTGTTATATCCTTAAAAAATGACTAAGGTATTCGTCATAGGTTAAATAATATTTGCCGGTGTGTGTTTATAGATGAAAATTTAACGTGTTTAGCTCATTAATTTCAAAATAATATTTATATAAGGAACATAATAATTTTTCTGCGCCGAGGGAAATGTTAGAATAGAAAAGAAGAGAAGAGGTTCGATATGATCTCTTTGCATAAGAAAACTCACACTTTTTTTATACTAAATCTAAAGCACTTTTGCAACTTGGCTTTGTTAATTCAAAATATAAACAATTACAGAAATCTTCAAAAACTGATACTGCAGAAGTATTTAAGTAGCTAATAGTATAAATTTTCAGGTTTTATTTAGCCTATTTATATTGTTACCAACATGCGACATGACAGGTATTTTATGTAACATCATTAACTTCAATATAATATTTACATAAAGAACTGAATTCTGCGCCGAAATAATCGGCAGTATAGACATTTAGAAGAGAAGAATTTTAATAGGATTTCTTTGCATAAGACACATATACATCTTTTATTAAAGATCAATTAATTCTTTAGGACTTACGAGCTTGAGACAGTTTGTATATAATAAAACGCACTTTCGCAAATTGTCTTTGCTAATTCAAACATAAGTAATAAGCATTAATCACAGAAATAGTAGAAACACTTAAATTGCTAATAGTACATTTCTTAGGTTTCATTGATCCTGTTCGTTCAGTTACCAGCATGCAACGTGACAGGTATTTTATGTAACATCCACATAATTCGTTAAATGTTTGGAGTGTGATATAAAGTATGACTTGACTCACCTCAAGTGTGTGAGTAATGAGAGATCAACACATGTTTGCAGATTCGCCTGGGAGCGAACCTCTGGAAGATGTGCAGTAGCCACCGTGTTGCTGTCCGTCAACTACTGTCCTCACTGCAAAAACAGAAACAGCATCGAATAGATGCGCGCCCCTGATTGCCCCTATGCGCAACCCCTCGCACCTATTGTTTACTCGGGTTCGATTGGACCGCTCGTTGTCCGATACGTTGCACCTGTCACCTCGACGACCTCGCCACGGGGTATTGTCAACACTTACTGTCACACTGCACTGCACCAGTCAACGGAACGATCACCGACGTGTATGTGCGTGTGCACTGCGTGCCAAGATGCGTCTGTCAGGTCCAGTGCCTTGCAGCATCTCTCCCCTCCACGCTGGAGACCGCCTTTGTCCCACCTCTCGACCCACGTGTGCAGAACGCCTCCTTTGCGAATTGTTCGTCTGCTTGCTGTGTAGATGAGAGCCAAGAAGGTTTGCGAATTCGCATTGTTATAATAAGGCGGGGCATCCGCGGGGACACCCACAAGACAGTGACGATAATAGGCCTACTTACATAAGTCAGAGTGCCTATTAATTTAATTGTCTCTGTACATCGCCCAACCAGCTGCCGAAACATACTTTATAATATCTTCTCATACAATGGTAGCATTGTATGCGAGCGGTCTTTGATGGTGAAATTAACTTCCATGTTTACAGGTATTTAGATACTTATTTATTATTGGCTTCATTGGTCGTAAACTTACGTCTTCCAATGAAACAGAAATTTCACTGCTAATTCTATACTTACCAGATGATATAAAGTTCCGGTACCGACGAAAGGAAGAGTTGCAATAATAGGTTTATCTTAATATGAAAGTGTAATCTTTACGTTTACCTATTCATAATTAAAATCCACTTGTCTTATACAGTTAATATGGTTATTACTTTCAAACGAAAAACCTGTTTGTTTAATTTGTTTTTTTCATATCTTCATAAAATCTTCTACTTAGTAATTTAATAGAACTCTTATTAACAGTATCGTCAGTTTGAGTTCAAAATAGATAATATCGGAATTCCTACCTTTGACACAAGAATGTCAAAAGCAATGAAAAGTAATTGTGTGTTAAGTATTTGTAAGAAAGTCAATGACATACTGCTTTTAATATCTATAAAATGAACACTATTCACTATTTTTGTACACAGACTTTGATTCTATATCGATCGTGTTAATTTTTTGTAATTTAGCAGTTCTGAATATTCTACTACTAATGTGTTAGTCTCTATAGTTTATATTTGGATACCAAGACGAAATGCCGTATAAACTATATTGCATGAAGACACAACTCATATCACTTCCTAGAATGAAGGGAGGGGCAAAATCAATCGAGAAATGGCTTTTTTCACTTTATTAAAATGCTGGCGCATGAGATGTTCTTGCATGTTTTTAATAAATTAAAATGAGAATTGTTCGTCTAACGACTCATCGTATTTAAAAAATTATACTACTTTTGTCAATACCTTAACATGAACATTTTTCGTTCAGAATATTTTTTAAAAACATGTCGTTCTCGACATAAAGCTAGGAAATAATTGTCCGATTACGTTTACCCCTCCACCTTCCTCCGGGGGGTGATAAGACTTGAAACTCAAAAGTTTATTAAAGATAATTCAAATCAATTGCAGATCTAGGCAACTTTTCAAGAGGGACGCTTATATTTTAAATTACCTAATAAACATTAGTCTAAGAGAGAAAAGACACAAACTATTATTTTGGTAGTGATTTGTCAAACATCTGTTTAAATAGTCTAATTAACAAAAATACTATAATCATTACATCACACCAAAGCTGTGGTAGTCTCGCATAAATTAATGTCCTCAAAGAGGAACCCCCTCAAACAACGACGATTGAAACGATATTGAGATTGTGCTAGCCCTTATACCAATATTTCTAGTGAACTGTTCTGCCCCTCGCATAACTCTTTTACATAGGCTAAACCAATACATAACCTAACTTCATTCTATTACCCAGACTACATACATTACGTACATCGTGGGTCTCACCAATAGCACTTATATCCAAGAGTTTCACATTTCCATTCGTTCTATTTAGTATCGTCTTCTTTCGTTTGGAGCTTGTGGAATCTATTTCAGAGGAAGCGTCACACCGATGTTTCCAGACCCCCTTGATGTGTTTTCTTCGCTCCGAAATTCATCGCATACGCATTTCGTTTTGTTAAGTAATGCATACCTATAGTTTTAAATGAAAGTAGCATTTATAGAATCCTGCCAGAGCTGCCCCAAAGGACTGTGCTTAGTATTCGTACATGTGCTGGAAATATTCGAAATTCGAATTCAAATATCAAGGAAAACGTAAAAAACAAATCCAAAATTACAAAGATATAGAAATATCAAACTGGAAGTAGTCTCCATTTTAATACTGTACCAGAATTGCTATTACACCTTGGCGTTATCATGGATCGAAGCCTGATGTGGAGACAGAACACAGAAGCGATAATACAGAAAGCGAGGACGAGGACGACTCTACTCTACCCTATGATAGGTAGACAGAGCCAACTCAACCTGAGGAACAAGCTCACGCTTATCAGGACCCTCATTGCACCTATACTGACCTACGCCCCTGTTGCCTGGGGATACGAAGCAGTCACCTACCTGAAGAGGATACAAGCCGTGAAAAACGTCGCACTTAGGTGTGCCGTGGATGCACCAAGGTTTGTCAGAAACGCCGACATCTTCCGAGACCTGGAATGCATCCCGGTAATTGAAGTCATCCAGGACATAGCGAAGAATCTATACGCTCGTGCAGCAGAGCATGGGAATTCCCTGGTTAGGCAGGCGATTGACTACGACCCCAACGACGCTCTGAGGCACAAGAGGCTGAAATTCAGGCCAAATCCTGGATAACGGGTTTTTCTGTTTCAGGCAGACCTTCAAGCCACGCTGCAAGGAGACAATGACCAACAATACCCAAATCACCCAATCCCGGGGGTACCAAGCAAACGACCAGCTCGATACCCTTACCCTAGCCCGTGCTGGCTTCTGACGCTAAAATAAGCGTCATCTACCGAACATAATCCTTGAGCTACACAGTTAATTCCGACGAAATCGGAGCACATGATGCCAATTGAAGAGCGCCAAGACAGAAGAGCGCCAGAAGAAACGACCCAGCTGGCAGGGTCAAACAGCCAAGACCAAGGGAGGTCTGCTAACATCGCCAACACCGTCCGCATTTGCGGGTGGGGTAGGCGAAAAAGCAGACCCAAAGTTGGACTTTTGCTAGTGTTGTAGGGCCACATACGGTTTAGTTTATTTATACATTTGATTAACTAAAATTAAAAATTATTACCAACTATCAAATTATTGTTAAAATGTTATATTTTTTAACTTTTGATTATTTGGTGCTCTGTATCATAATTTTTCTGTGAAGCATAAATCAATGATATAAGTTAGTGCTCTGTATCATAATTTTTCTGTGAATCATAAATCAATGATATAAGTAGTTACGTTAGAGGTTTCCTCGATATTACAGAAACTTTCAGTTTAGAAATGGTGCTACTAATAACACCCATTTCGACCAGCAAATACTGAATATCTGCTGAAATTATATCCGGATCTCTAAGATCTATCAGCTTGATAATAGCTTGAGTTTCCTGATGTAATAACTCCTTTACTATCAGTATTAATTTTCAGGAGATCGAGATTGTTATAACAGTATTTTAAATCCACATTGCAGTCATTGCCTTTCGCATCTATTTTGTACCTGAGGAACGTGTAACTTTACAATTCGTTATCGAACTCAGTATATTGGTATGGACAATAACAATGGTGAATTTTTTGTTACATACAATTATATTAATTATCAGTTGTGACCACCACACGTGTCAATTATTTACGTATATCGTTAATATTTTATGTCAAAGATATAATTAATTCTTTTTATAATACTGTTTGTTATTTAATTAATTATTTATAAAATAATGACCATTATAACAAAAAGTATAGTCAGAGAAAAAAATGTTAATTATAATAATTAACTACGAATAAACAAGGGCATGATAATATTTAGTTCTGCGTGTGTACGACAAACATGTTTTAAAAATGAATTATTCTTTGTTTGCTTATAACTGCAATGAAACATATTCTTTGTAGGATTTGGCAAACAGAAAAAACTATATATGGGAGCAGAACTGAAAAGAAAAACTATCTATAAAAACATTAATTTCCAGTCTTTGCATTCTTTCGATATCCATAATTCTATCTAGCAATTAAAATTCTAAAATGGATTTGTCTGTTTCTTATTTGACAATTACCATTGTAACACTAGTATCTACTTAGTCCCCTACTGCTATGCAGAGTAAACTCCTTGTGGCCATGAAAATTCAGTTCAAAATGTGAACAAAACCTTGCTGGACAATATGTTGTAATGCCTATACTTTAAGGAAACCTCTTATGCATTATGGATTTTTATCAATGCAAGATGAAGAGTAGTGTAGGTTTAGTAGGCACAAAATTTCTGTGAACCATTTCTGTGGCTCAGTGTTTACTTGATACGCATGCAGCCACAAGGGCCCAGATTCGATTCCTGGCTAGGGTATGACTTAGTGGAGTTCTTAACATGCTACCGAGGTTAGATCGCTGTCGAATGGGATGCCGCAGCTAGTCCCTGTAATCTTTCCTGAGAATACAATTAAATGTTTAAAAAGATACTGGTAAACTGAGTACTCAATTCAGTCAAGTCAAATGCTTCTGGTACTGCCTCAATATGAAATATGAAATGCTTTTATTATGCTTTCCAGATTCACTAGTGTATTTGACTTAAAAATCAATATATTGTGAAAGGTGTATTTCCAGATGTTTGGAAAGAAGCGCCTCTGTAAAACCCCCCAAGGAAGTTCAATCTTCCACCGATTAGTATGTTGCCAATAATATCCACAATAATAGAAATGCTCATGTACGACCAAATTATTAAACACGCGACAAAACATCATAATAATACCAAAAAATCAATGTGACCTTAGAGTTGGTCATAGCAGCACAAGTGCTCTTCTCAAAGTCTTTGATGATATAATTAAAGGCTATGATATAGGAAAAGATCTTGTGTTGCTTGACTATTCTAAAGCGTTTGATACGATTAATCACAACTTATTGCTTTCTAAACTGAAATATTATAACTTTTCTAACAGTGCTTTAGAAATACTTAAATCTTACTTAACTAATCGCAAACAAAAGTTGCAGACAAGGACACGGCTTTTTCTGATTCAAAGATTCTTGAATCTGGTGTACCGCAAGGATCAATTTTGGAATCGCTGTTATTTATTTTATATACTGCTGATTTTTTGATGTCTTAAAAACCTGTGGATCACACTTCTATGTTGACAATACCCAGATTTATAGCACCTTTGATTCATCACAGATGAGACACTCCAATGAACGCAAAACCAAAATATTAAAAATCTTGCAATTATTCTTAAAACATTGCCTAAAAATTAATACAGCTACATCTGCTCTTATCGAATTTGGAAAGGAGAACAATAGAAAATTTATTGGGGATAACACCGATATTCTCGTGAAAGATCAAAGGCTAGCATTCATGGATAGTATAAGAAATTTAACTATAACTTAAAATTTCAACAATATGCTAATAACCTTATAAGAAAATATTAAGAAAAAGGTTTACTGGGCATTAAAAAAATTATATTTTTGTCGTCATAATTTGAATGTTTAATTAAGAGCTCTTTTAAGTGAATCTCTAGTCTTATCTTTTCTAACTGTGGCGATAATATATGTCTCGATCAAACAAACACTTATAGGATTCAAAAGGTGCAAATATTTGTAATAGATTTACAGTAGACTTAAAAAAAGATCATGTATTGAAAAAGTTGAAAACATTTGAATGATTAGATATGGCCACAAGATGCTAATTACATCTTGCAAATTTTACACATAAATTGGTATAATCAGCTAATTAATCCCTCATACCTAAAAGAACTTTTGATTCCCAGGTCCTTTATTCACCAGAGAAATCTAAGATACACTGAGAATTTAACAATTTCTCGTCACACAGCAGCCTTTTTCAAAAATACTTTACGTATTCCACATTAACGTTATATAACTCCATTCCTGTTAATGTTAAGTTCCAGCAAACTCCTTTAAATTTCATTATAAAACATTTCTTCAAATCAGTGAACAAAGAATCAGAAATAAAACATATTTAAGGCTACCTAATGTAGACACATTATTTTCTGTCTATTTCAAATTGTGTTTAGTTTAATTTTATTCCCATTTAATGTTATGCATTGTTGTAAATATTTATTTTGTTAATTTTTATGGTTGAGTATTGGAGCAGCAATCTATCATTTTACTTCAAAATTTGATGTTAATTTCCAGAGTTGTTATCGAGTGGTTTTTAATAAGACCCTGTAGTAAGGACCTAAGAAAATAAAATATGGGTTTATAATTCCAACAACTGTATTATATTTATTGGCGGTACTTATCAACCATAAACGAAGAACTCGAACAAGCTGTAACACTAATTTCACAATTAACGTTTCGTTAAACGGGCCTCTCGGAGGATTAAATAAGCCTTATAAAAAACATGTTAAAAAATGCTATCGGTTACAGTACACTAGCAACTTGGTCGATAATAAATTATATGGATATATTCTAATTAAGTAATAGCATTTTTTGTGTAAGACAAATGATTATAAAATATAAAATGTAAAAGTTGGATTATAAAGAGGCAGCTGTCTTACATATATTTGCGACATTAATTAGTTTAGAACATGTCGTGCTATTAAAAATGAACCTCAAAATAAATAAAACTTTCTATTTACAACAATTCACGTAATTCCAATGAAATAAATGACTTCCATTAATAGATTACACATTATTGAAATATCAAACCTTCACTGAAGTCGATCGGTAAAAAGTATCGTGATAAAGAGAACACGAAAAATGCATTTATAATTTTTATTCTCGCATGGATTATCACGACTTCCAAGCGAAACGCAGGCGAATCTTTGTGAACGAACTAGCAGAGGAACAGGAGCTACCAAGCGAAAAAGCTCGTTCAGAGTTTCAGTTTTTGTGTTTGGTAACCATGTAAAAAGGACATCGCTGAACTCGGAGGCTTGAAAGCTTTGTAAACTGTATTTAATAACGCTCTCAAATGGACTTTTATCTCGTTAAAAATTGTGTAATCTGTTTTACAATGGTTGCGGAAGTCTACACTTTTTCATTTAATCAGTAATTAAAAAGTACACGTTTTGCAATTTATACGGAGGAAACTTTGACCATCATATTTAGTTATGTTAAGGTTTATACATTAATTATGTCACGTGATGGTGAATATATATATCCTTCAATAGATGTTTACTGATCGTATTGCACTGAATGAACAACTGCTGTATGACATACTTTGATGAGTGGGAAACAGAGGGGATATTAAGAAAAAAAGTTTTAAAAAGTGAAATATAGTATTTATTTATTTATTTAATCTTACATGATCCAACAGTAGAAATCTACTTATTGGATAAAGATTGAATAACTTTCTCCAATCGAAATAACAACATATATAGGGTGTTAATTACGCATACACCAAAGTTTAGGATGTCATTTATTGCATAATTCTAAGACGAAAAGTTCATATAATACAATAATACACATACTAAACAACTTCACTATTGACGTAGAGTATTTTATTTAACAAAAAAAACTTTTGTTTTTTGTTGAAATGTATAGAGGTGTTTCAGAATCTCATGAGCCGCGAAATGCGCAAAAGGCAAAGTTTAATCTGAGTTATAAGTATGTTTTTGAAGACACTGGAGGCTGCCTTGCTGTATACATAAACAAGAGCTCGGGATAAATTGTAAACAATAAATATAATATTTTTAAGAAGTGTAACTGAGTCAACAAGGACGGATTATGTCTCTGCGCATATGAAGGTCACGGTTCATGAGGTTTTAAAACACCTCTAATAGGTTGCTATTGCGAAGGTAAATGGTTTTAATTTAGTAAGTATATTATGCATAATATATGTATAGGTATTATTTATACAGGGTGTTTCGCGAGGAAACGCACATGATTTAATGATAGATAAAGGACAACTTAAGTAATCATAATCACCCACAGAAAAAGCTAGTTGGGACCTCGTTGCTTAACTACAGGGTGTTTTAGATATTTATGCTATAATTTCTTTTGGTTGTTATTTTGTAAGGAAATGGAACAATAAGTTTATATTTCGCACATATAGTACACTAGTGATCTTGAATAAGTACTTGTATCACACACACAAAAAATCCAAGTCCGAAGTAGAAAAAAAACGTTTTTGTTTTTCTTCAAGAAAACAATACCCGGTATATTTTATTTTTAATTTCAATATTAAATTCGAAAAGTACAAAAAAATCGGAGCAAAATGGATTCATTAATTTTTTTAACACACTTTTGTGGCATTGGAAATAAATTTCCATAAATAATGCAACATGAGACTTTAGAAAATATCGATGACGCACAAAAAATGCTTCCACTATTAAATCAGATATTTACTTTATTTTTCACCGATAATAATTATGTTCTAATCACCATTTTTTTAAATGGGGTAAAATAAATAAAAAAATAATGTTACAGGCCACAAACCCATTTTATTCCTTTCACTTATTAAAAACTAGTAAAACAACAACAAACTTATTAACAACAACAACAATGGTAACTAGCAACTTGCGTAAAAATAACGTAAATAGCAAAATACCACCAAGCTACCAGCAGATTAGTTATTATAAGAAAAACAAAAAATGCAGATATGCAGATATTGTTATAAAAGTTATTTACACATTAGAATCATAATTAAATATTATGTTCAAAATGACCCCCCCCTTCCCCTCAGCTTCGGAACATTTTCTGGTGCGATCCACGAAATATCCAATTGATCTTTTTATCAGATCTGGATTGTTTCTAATTTCGTCGCAGCAATCAACAATCCTTTGAATTAACAGATCCATGTCATTAATGTTCACATTGTAGACCTCACTTTTTATCCCATAAAAATAATCTACAGGGTTGAAATCCGGAGATCTTGCCGGACATATATGGAGGACCTCCCCGATCAATCCATCTGTTTGGATATGTATCATTTAAATGATTTCTAATTTGGTTGGAGAAATGTGGTGGGGCTCCATCATGTTGACAGAACATACCTCGGATATGTACATTTTCTAAAAGATTAGGTAACGTATGTTGTAAAAAATTAAGGTAAACGTTACCAGTTAGTGTACCTTCAAAACAATGTGGTCCTAACAAGTGACCACCTACAAGTCTAATCCAAACATTGGTAACTAAACAATGCCTTTAACTGTTGAAAATCAATTAGTTACCCATATTGATCATAGTAGCCTTACTTCAAAATGAAAACTATCTGCATTTTTTTTTCGTACATGTTTATTATGTTGATAGTTTGCTATGTGCATTATTGATATGCAACTTTGTTGCTACCGTTCCTGTTATTGTTAGTAGGTATGATATGTTCCTGTTTTAGTTCTTAATAAATAAGAAGAATGAAATAGATTCTTGATTTATTATTTTATCCCCTCCGTAAAAATTGCTACTAAAAACATAATAATTATAGCTGAAAAAAGTAAATGTTGAAGCATTTTTTGCGAATTTCATTCATCTATATTTTCTAAAATCTCATATTGCATTATTTAATTGAATTTATTTCGAACGCAGAAAAAGTGTGGCAAAAAAATTAATGAAACCACTGTGTTCAATTTTTTATGTACTTTTCGAATTTAATATTGAAATTTAAAAAACTGTATCAGGGTATTGTTTTCTTGAAAAACACAAAACATTTTTTTTTTGAGTCCCGACCTGGATTTTTTTGGTGTGTGATACAAGTACTTATTCAGCATCACCAGTGTATTGTATGTGCGAAATATGAACTTATTATTCGATTCCTTTACAAAGTAATAACCAAAAGAAATGTTGGTAAAGATACATAAAACACCCTGTATTTCAGCAACGCGGGCTCAACTAGCTTTTTCAATGGGTGATTATGATTACCCTTGGTGTGCTGTATCTGCCATTAAGGCATGTCCGTTTCCTCGTGAAAACACCCTGTATATTGCATGTTTCCATGCGCAAGGAGTTTTAAGTTTATTAATTAGCACGTTGTTGTCGGTATCTCAATCGATGTAACTGTATTAATTTTAGTTTGTAAGGAAATAAATCTTTAATTTACCCTATAAGCCGAGCTCCCTGGGAAAAAATAACGGCAGAAACTATGAAAAAATTATTCTTGTGAGCACTTTTGATATTTTTGGTAGGTTTTTAGTAGTAGGAAAATATTTTTGAAAATTATCAAGGCCGCTGTGGGCGGAACATGAAACAAAAGGCCAAAAATGCAGCTGTCATCAATATATATTGTAATCGTACCACTTGTTTTTTACATTGAAAAACAAAGGCAATTATTTCTCCAATTTCGAGTAAGGGAGAGCTTGGTACAGTGGTCACCTTTTCACAAAATCCTTTATAAAAAAATTTTGGACCCTTGTATTAAAATTAGTTTTGTCACAGAGAAAACTAATGGTATCGGTGCATGGTAATCACACTTGGTTAGATACAAAAATTAAAAGAATGAGGTACTAATGTCAAGTCTTTTCTTAGTCTGCAAAATGGTCACTGTACCTAACTATGAGGTACAGTGGCCAGTAGAGGTAGGTACTGTGGCCACTGCTTCTAAAAAATATTTTTTCAACAGGAGAATGGTTATACTTGAACACTTTATTGCTAAATATGGTTAATACAAAATCTCTATACAAAAAATAAGGAAAATATTAATTTTAACAAACATTGTAAGAAGACAAATCTATCGGAAAACTAAATAAGTTTGCAGTTCTATTAGTACCACCTGCATTGTTAGGTTGAGGTAAGTGGAGAACTACATCTTTTTTTTCTACTGTGGCACAATCTGGAAAATTTGGATATGAAAAATTCTTTCCTTGTCGTCGTAAAAAGCTTATAGAATAGTCGTCATCTCCTGTAAGAATTTCAGTGACCTTTCCAACGTAAAATTTAGAAGTCTTTTTTGTATCAAATCTTATAAGGACAAAGGAGTTCACATCAATTATTTGAGCGTCTATGTCTTCGTCACTCATTTTGTCAGAATTAGAAAATATGTCAATGTCATCAGAATCAGTAACGTCAGACATTTCAATACTACTACAACTTTCGTCGCTAGACTCTTTGTTTTTCTTCTTTTTTGTAGTTTTTGCTTTTTCATCACTAACGTTTGAAATTTTTCTTTTCACACTTTTCTGTTTCTTAACCACAGCTTGCCTCACCATTCTTTTTGCAGTTTCTTCCTCAATATTTTTGTAGACGGGTGTGTTAGTTAAAATTTCTGTGGTTTTCTTTTTGCGCTTCCCTTGTTTTCCCGAGGAGGTTGGCCTAGCCTTAGGGTAGGGCTTTAATGCTTCTGGCGAAATAAATTGTCTTTCGGGTGTCTTGTCGCGATGGAATGATGTTGATGCCACGTTATCATTGCGATCCCGTATTTCATCATGAAATGATGAGGCTGCTTGGATGTTATTATTACATTCAGAATTTTGTTTACTTTCTACTTCCTGTACGGGCCAAACGTCAGTTACCGTTGCAGCCATAAAATCAGCTTCACCAAAAATTTGATCATTATATGGGGAAATCCCAGTAGCTTTAAACCCCGATATTGAGTTGTTTGGACAGAAGGCAAGTGGATATGCAACGTGCAAGATATCGGCTATATCATATATTGTTATCCTTTTCCCAGGATTTCTCAATAACCACGTATTGCATTCGTGGTTATAGTATTTCTTTAGAGGGCCATATACACCTTTATCGAGTGGCTGAAGCCGATGACTTGTGTGGGGCGGTAGTGTTAGCAATATTATGTTGTTTTTCTTGGCCATTTTGATAGTTTCCAATGAAACGTGAGTTTCATGGTTGTCCATGATAAGCAAAACAGGAAACAGCTGTGTTGGATTTGCATGTTGTATAAAATGTTTCATCCACTGTATAAATAACTCGGCCGTCATCCATCCACTAGGTGATGCAACGCCTTTAGTTCCTGGAGGTGCATTTTTGATCATATGGTCCTTAAAATACTTCCTGGGAAATATTAAAAATGGCGGTACAAAGTTTCCTATGGCATTTATTGCAGCGCACATAGTTATTAGAGTTCCCCTTTCATTGGAAACTATGCTACCTACTTGCCGCTGTCCTTTTTTAGCTATTACCTTTCCAACTCCTTGGACAGTAGTTAGTGCTGTTTCGTCAACGTTATAAATTTGACTTGGTGTTAGTTTGTACCGCTCATAAATTTCTTTGAGGTTCTTAAAAAAACTTTCAACAACAGGTTTATTGAAACCCATTGCTCTACCAAGTGATGTTGCTTCTGCAGTTCGTAATGATAATTCTTTATTGCGTTTAAGAAATCCTGTAAACCAGGCTTTCCCTGCAGTCTGGTTTTCTCTCCATGATAAGGGTATTATCTTATTATTCGCGACCGCCAAGTCAAATGCTAGCTTTCGTGCACTTTTTGGATTTAGACCATGGTGCAATCTTGTCATTGTTTGTAGGTAAATGCTAAGTTGCTGTTCTTCTTCTTTAGAGAAAATTAGCTTGACAGAATAATTAGGAGTCAGTCGTGGTGCTCCTTCTAGAAGATCAGAGCGCCAGTCTATATCGTCTTTTTTATCCTGACATTTTTTTAGATATCTTCTGAGAGTAGTACGGGGAATATCGTACCTTAAAGCAGCAGTTTTTTGTGATAATCCACATTCTATAACATCATATATGGCTTTTCTCATAGCTTCGGAAGACGTTTTTCCAATTCCCGGATTTTTGGGTTTTGGGCGCGGCATATTTTCGGCTGTAAAAAATATTTGATTGAGTAAATTCTAATTTATAAACATAAGGAACAGTGGCCACAACTTTTTGCATATGAAAAGCAGTGACCACTGTTCCTGCAAAAAACATGGCCACTGTACCAAAAATCACATGTTTGAAAAACATAACCTTCAATAAATTATAGGAAATGCTGATATGATTTATTAGCTAAATTACTATTCTTAAACTTCTTATAAACAGCATTATATTGAAATATTTAACAAATTATCTTTCGTTGAAGTGGAAAACATATTTAAACTTACCTTAATTAATTACACAGAGCACTATTGTACAGGACTTTCTTGGCAAAATGCTAGAAGGCAACAGGTCGATTTATACTTTACCAACAATGCATACTGATTATAGTTACAAGCTTCTCCAATAGATGGCGGCACTATGCCTATTTAGAATCAAACGATATCTAGCCGTGGCCACTGTACCTAACTGGCCACTGTACCAAGCTCTCCCCTACTCCATAAATTATTTACCTATATGTTGAAATATACTCGTTAATGTAACGAGTTCCGTTGGTTTTAGGAGGTTCATATGTCACAATTTGATATCATGCTAGTCAGAAATGTTCAAGTGTTTTGGACAGAAAATGAGTTGACTTAAAATTTTTGGTGCTTTTGGAAAAAATGCAAATTAAAGCTAAGGACATCTATTTTTAATAAGCTATATCCATTTTTTCATTATAATTTAGATTCAACGCAGTATAGTGTATATATATTAAAATCGGAGATTTCTTATAAGTATATAAATATATTTTCATAACTAAATACTCACATTCTTTCCAATTGTGATTCACGGTGAACCAAAGATAAATAAATATAAGGTTTTTTAAAGTCATTAAAAATTATTTTATAATCCGATCTTTTTTCCAACGGTTATTAAAATTTCTGAGCCGAAATGCACGGAAGGCGTTAATCTTGACGTTCGCGTGTTGGCCGACAACCCTATATATAACTTTGTTTCTTATTTCGTAAATTTCGTATTTTAAAAGTTATTTCAAAATAATTTCTCTTAACTTTGACATCATTTTGTTTTATCTTTCTACCACGATGACACTGATAACGTTTTAAAATACTTTTCTACTACAAAAAAAATTCTAAAAAATCAAAAATTCTCATAGATTATTTCATTCTAGCCCAGATCCCCATAAGGACTGCACTATATTTACTTTCATAATAACAAATTATTATATTTTCGTATTAGGGATATGCATATAAATGTTTTGACAATCAGAGTATACTACGGTGTAAGTCACTCATCGGCCAGAGCGCACGAGACGTGCACTTATAAACTCAAGACGGCAGCGGAAAACAACAGAACGCTACACGAAAATAACCATATTTTTTATGACAATTTTTATAAAGATGATAAAGCAATGAAGATAATTCTATCGCCTCAAATTGCTGCATTCTTTTCTGCAGATTAGATATCATCGAAGTATAGTTCTTCTTATCTATATAATGGGTTGAAAAACCGTGGCAAAAAAACATGTGTCAAGGAGGGAGAGGGTGGTCTTTAGTTTTAATTCTTCTTAAACATTGATAATTAACTTTGAACGATACTTGATACTTCAATAATTAATTATTTATGTCAAATAGAGAAGTATTAAAAGAAATAATTATCGATTTAATACTGTAGCCGTTTTTTCCTTTGCTCCTCGTTCTTCTTCACTCGCTACTATATATTTATAAACAATTAGTACCATTTCCTGAACTCTTTCGCATAAGAATTTTCTTCTTGGTTGCTTAGGACTTGCAATGTTAGTGCTTTCTACATTTTCAACATCTTTTCCTGTGTTTGTGGATGGTTGGGGGCTTTCCAACCGTCTAAACATGGTGATTAAATGTTATAAACATGGAAAATAAATCACAAATTTGAATCACCTCGTATAATATGAAACGAAGCCGATTCTGTACTATGCTGGCATGTGCCTGTTTGTACACAAGGCCATATATCACACTATGTGACACGGGAGATGGGGGCGATGTGCTTAATTCTATTGAAAATGACTTGCAATAGAAATATAACATAGAATTCGTCACGAATTTTAAGTTATAAAGGTAACGTACAATGTAATTAAAATTTTTTAAACAATAATATGGCCATATGGTGTGTAATATTTCACAGCGGAATAAAACGCACCTTTCATACTTGAAATCACATAAACGAATGAGTCCACTTGCCCCTCATTCACAGCGAGTGGCGGAGGTTCTGCTTTCCTTGCAATTTTTTTAACCCACTATATAGATGAGAAGAACTTAAATGCATCTGTCCGAACAAATTTTGAAGATGCTTCGGTGTTGAAATTTACAGTGCACTTTTCGAGTACACTTTGTTTTAACAATGTCTGTATTATTTATTAACCGTAACTTCGAGAATAATTTGTCAGCACAGGAATCTACTGGGTTTTAAAACCATTTAGAAATGTAAACAAAAGTTTGTAGTTGCGGCGTACATATAAAATTAATACATTTTCTTTAATGAATATGTTTTCCGAAAATTTTCTCTTATGCTTTTTTGCAACAGAGCTCTTTATATCTAGGTGTGTAAGGCCATTCGACATAACGCATATATTTTTCGTGGATTTGACAATTTAGATACGTGGTTTGAAAAGAGAGATTTCCGACTACATTCTGCTATATATGTTGACTATGGCGTCCAAGCAATTATTTTAACAAGTTATTTGAAGTGAAAAAACAAAATGAGAACATACTTGAAGTATTTTTAGTCAACATATTGTTAGAATATTCTCGGCATATCTTTCCCCTAAATAAATTTTTATTTTGAATAAAGAGTATGCGTGTGGGCGCAAAGGTTTATTTTTTTAGGTTTGTGATCACTTAACGTCCAATCTTCTATAGCATACTTTGTTACGTAAAATATAAAGGCTGACACCGAATGATATTGAGCCAATCAGGATTATTTGGAAACACACCAAAAACTGAATAGTTATAAATTATTTTACAAATATTTGTCAGAATAAATGCCAGTTATTATTTATTATGTTTTTCATACATGAATTAATTTGCTTTAATATAATATAAATTAGGTGTTTTAGTGAAATTATTAAAATGTAATTAAACAAAAATCCTTGACGACAACAGTATCGCTATTCAAACTTTGCGAACTCCACATTAAAATCTGTACATATTAAGTTCAAGAAAATTTGCATATGAATGTGAACAGTTTATAACCACAAATCGTTCATTTTAATGCTACAATTAACAAACCAAATGGTGACTTTTAGTATTCGTTGTATATTATCCACCTTTTCTGAGCTTATTTGATTTTATTATTACGTATAATGATATTACTGCTACATACTATTACTATTATTACTATTCTAATACACGGACGGAAAAAGTAAGTTATTAGAAAATCGATTGAACCTAAAGAAATTAGTGTAAAAACTTGTGTCTTTCTATAATCATAAATGAAGATTACCACCACTTTTTTCGACGCTCGTTTTTTTATAGCTCCAAAAAATCCATCTTGCAAAAAGATGTCGGTTATTTTAGTCTGAAAATATTCACCTAGTAGTTTTCAACATCACTGGTTTTATATTTAGTGTTTTAGGAAATAAATAAATAAAATGGCGACTCCAGAATGATCGAATATGGGGCCAAATCATGCAAAATTTTATAAATATTAATAAGTATTTTACATATTCATAAGAAAAATAATATGTGATATTTGACTTCATATTTTTTTATCCTGATCTATTCTTTCCAGATCTTCTCCTTTAAGCTATGCTACGTCGACGGAGAACAATCATTCCGAAACATGTGTCCTCAGCTAGTTTGTTGTTTCTTCTTTAGGCTGCATGGAGTGATTTTCTTTTTTTATCTGTATAATAAATAAGGCATTCAAAATTATAAATGTATGACCTGCTTTCTGTGTTTGAATAAGAACTGTTTTATTTATAGACACCCATAAAGACGAGATATATGCATAACTCTTTAACTTTTCTTACAAACAATTACCGTACGTAAAAAAACACTCCGCAATTTGCGAAATGATACTTTATTGCAACAAAATTGCTATGCCTTTTAAAAATTTTGAATCAAAATGTAATGTAACTAATTTACGAGTCAGATAAACAAAAGCAACTTCATTATATGCTCGTAAATATTTAAGAGAAATATTGTTAATGGGCATGGCAATATTCTCTTTGTGTATCAGCTTACCGCTTAATTGCAATAAAAACAATAATGAGACGTTAATGCGAGGGTTTGCCTCGAGATAGCGTGTTACATTGGCGTAGAAGTAGGGATGGGTTTTTAACAAAACATTGCAGAGATAACGGTTTTCTAAAATTTCTGAAATTACTTAAGAACCCATTAAAAGGAAGGAACTAATGTCAATAATAAAAGTAATTGTGTTAATAAATGCGTATTCGTATTATAAAAGTATTTTGGTCTTTATTAACATAATTGTTATCATTATTAACATTATTTTCTTCTCTTTAGTGTATTTCATTAACAAATAAGTTGATTTTTAAACTTTTTTTATTTATTTCTTTCTAATTATATTGTCTTTTTTAGGTTTGTCACATTGGATCAGTGTGTTTCTTCTGCAAAATTTCCTACCCATAAATGGCAAACCCATTCGTTATCTTGAAGCAGTCATTTTGAATTGTTGAATTTCGACAAAATATTTGTAATCTGCGACCTCGTAAATTTCCAGATACCGATTTTCAGACGAATCAGACCATAAATTATTTTATTTTTTAATATTCCATACATCATCCAACAGAAAAAAAACATTTATAGGATGGAAATCTAAACTAACTTAACCTAATCTAACCTAAATAAGCAGTAAAAGTAGAAATTATGAAGGCGGTTAGACTGTACGACAATAGATAAAATTTCTGGCTGCTAGGCAAATATGTCCAATTCACTGCAGTGAGTTTCATAATTAGTACAAATATTAAATAGAGGAGAAAACTTTGATACGTTAGATCTAGGAGTGGATAAATAAAAGCTATAAGTATGACGAGAATTAATCCATGGGACATAAAAGTTCAGTTGGCTTAATATGTCACTACAATCTATTTTATTATGCATAATTTTATCTAGAAAATGCAAAGCAAATGACTCACGCCTTTCGGAAAGACTAGTAATATGAAATGTTTCAAGTAAATGATTTTGAGAAGCTCCAATTAGTGGATATGTACTTTTAGTTTTCCAGTTTAAAAATTTCAGAAGCGACGCTGAATGTTTTCCAATTTATCGTTATGAGTGTTATACCCAGATTGGCAGACAAGTGAAGCGTACTCCAGCTTAGATCGAGAGAAAGCAAAATAAAACATCTTTAAGGATGCATTATTAAAGTCTTGGCTGTTACGCAAGATGAAGCCTAACATTCTGTATGCATATGAAATTACAGCATCAATATAGTTAGTGAAGGGTAATTTATTATCAAAGGTTACACCTAGGTCCTGAACATAGATTCTCTGTTTAGCATGTTGCCATTAAAATTTTAATTGTATATAATTGGAGACTCTCCTTGGTTGTACAACTCATAACATTGCATTTACCAACATTAAGGTGAAGAACATTTTCATCGCACCAAGTCAACATAGCTAAATTATTTTAAAGTTTCTCGCAGCCATTAAAATCATTAATCCTATGCAACATCTTAACGTCATCGGCATATATTAAAAAATACGCGTCGAAGTCATCACTGATGTCGATAATAACAATATTAAAGAAACTCTTGGGTACTCCTGACGTCGCTTGGTATTCAACAGATTTATATCCATTATAAGATATGAACTGAACTTTATCAGTTAAGTGACTCCCAAGAAATTGATGTAAACCGTCTGATATTCCAAATTTGTCAAGTTTACAAAGAAGTTTACTATAGTTAAGTCTGACAAACGCCTTAGGAAAGTCAATATAAACTGAATCTACTTGTATGTGAGAATAGTTAATTGATTCAGCAATGTACTGAGTAGCATAGATTAAGCACGAAACGTCGCTACTATGAATTGTTAAGTTCCGACCAAACATTTATGCAACCGCGACAACCTCGACAACCAATTAAGTTGCAAGATTCTTTTACATGTCTACTTACAAAGTTACAGGCCAATCTAATGAAAGCGTTTTAAAAAAGAATCGATTTTCGAAATTGATCTGAATTGATTCTTGAAAAAATCGGTTCTCAAAACATTGATCTCCAAAAAAACGTGGAACAGGAAATAAAAAATTGCTATGGTCGTCGTCACTCTTAAAGAATTAAGAGAAAAGCTAAGCTACCATTACCACAATATTCGTTATCGTTTTTCTCATATCATTTGTCAGTCAAATTGAAGTTAACAATACCTTTATCGATTCTGTACGAAAAGAACTGATGTTATTAATAATTTTATTAGGAAAAGTCAATCAGAATGATCAATTTCTTAGTGGAAAAGATCGATTTTCCAAAATACTTCATTCAAATTCGATAATAGCGAAGAGAGTGTCCTCCAAAACTTTGAGCGGATATAACTAATGAACTGACGATAAAAATTTTTAATGAGGCCATCCGCCTTACATGTAACCGCTACGACAATATGCGTATCATAGGAAAGCGTAGATCAATTAGAATCATGTGTGGGCAACAAAACGTCCGCTGAGATATCTAAATAAGAGAAGAGGAACATTATATTAATTCGTCAGTCTGAAACTCCTGAGGAAAAAAACTGAGGAAATACATATAATTAAAGTACATAGTTTGTTAAGAAGAGTTACATTATCTGAAGGTAGCATTCCCCCAAGCGCCTTCTGCCACAAGCTCACGTAGAAATGAAGTGAAATTTTGTCGTTTTCAGTGCTATAACAATTGAAGTGGAAGGTTAGGTGCCCGGATCCAGGGAGACGTATCGTGACTTCATCTCCCTAAAACCCGATGTCAAGTATTCTAACCTTCATAATGTTGGCGTTTCAAAAAGTCATGTCATGTCATCGGACGATAGTGGTCTAATTAGCCTCAGTTTCTAACACATTGAAAAACATATATATCGATTATGCTGTGGACAACCTCATACAGCAAACTATGGCCTTGACTGTTGAGCTTTTCCTTGGGATTGGTTGGAACCCGAATCACGACCATTTTGTTTCTTCACGTAGTCATCCAAAAGAAAATAGTTGTCGCTGAAGAACGGCTGACACCGCTCAGGTGTTTCAAAAAATTTCAAAGTTGCGTGTAGTCGGTTTCATTAAGTACTTACAGTACCTTAGTTTTATTGGTTGTAAGTATATATATTTAATAGCAATTCGCTACACATTAAAATTACGAAGGTATTAGATAGCCGTTTGCTCCTGAATGAAACGCTAAAGGAGTAATTAATAACTTCTCTCAAGTGTTTAACAATTCCTGGCATTGCGGAGGTGCTCTCTTATTCTCTTACTCTTGAAGTTTTACATTTACATCATAACAATCAATGTTGCACACTCTTGACCACTACACCTGAGAAATCTTTACCCCAAGTCATTGATATCTGCCACCACGATTTCCCTTCCCCCAATCAGTAAAAATTTCACTAACAAGAAAATTCGATTACTTTTATTGTCTGCAATGGTCTAAGGCAACATCTCTAACTGTCACAAATGTGACAGGTGATTGCACGCTGGTTTCTGTACTATAATATATACAACTAGGGAAGAACAGTCAGCTTTAGGGCCGCAGGAAGATACCCACAAGGCGGGATCTTTTTTCCCCTCTAGAGTCACTACTTGTGGACTTCATGCTGGCCATTATCCCTTTAAGTCGAAATTGAGGCATATGCGGGCGATATAGTCATTCTGGTTAGAGGAAAAGGTACCTTACAATACCCTTTTCAAGAGTTACTGGATACAGTCCATATCCGCAGATGTCTGTAAATCCTCACAAAACAGTAATAGCACCTCTTACTACGAGAAGAAGGATGGAATCTATTCCATTTGCGTGTGCATTTAAGGATATCCGCATGATTTCATGGACATTCACTAACATTCACTGATATCCATTGTGTAAATCATACGTTCATCATTAATGATTTTTACAACTAGCCACTCACCCTAGCTTTGCAATCTCATTTCGGGCCTTCCGAGACAGGACTAAGAGACTTCATCGTAGAGAACATTTGATGTTTCTCTGTCGGGAGCAAACACAAACAGTATTTTCTAATCTAACGCAGGATAAGATCAACAACGTTTATCTTCACTGCTCAATCGCTTAAAGACACATCGTAAATTTTTATATACATGAACCGTTCTCAAAAATATCATGTAAAATGGTGGAATGGTTTAGTAGTTCTAGAGTATTACTCTCACATACTTACGGATGGATGTACACTGCGGTACTTTTTCGTATACTATGTAGCGATTTATTTTGAAAATATAAATTATGTAAAGTTTGAAAACAACTTCGAGAAAGAAATGTAGCCTGTGGACTTCCCTATGGTAAACGATTATTACCCGATAGCTTTATACGCCACTGTCGGGCATCAGGCGACCCCGCAACAGCTCGGCGCTCTAAAGGGCTTAACGGGTTAACCGCATTATCCTTGAATCCCAGTAACAACATGGAATTATTCCTATCTGTGTCCCCACTTTGCTCCTGTATATTTTATGAACATCAGGCAACTTATAATGAGGTTCTGTTTGAAGCCGTTTGCCTCCAAACAAATAACACCGAGTGAAGACAGGACAGGAAATGGCTTACTAACAGGCTTCTCCTAGGAGACGTAGAATGAGCCTTGCTTAGGAAGCTAACCCAATTACATGGCGGTGCATTAAATATCATGAAATTCTCATGAAGGTTTCGTTACGGGGTACAAATACAAGCGCTCTCCTCCGAGTTCAGCGCCTAACGTACCTGATGCTGTAGAACTGTAGCTAAACTAAATTTAATATACTGTTCAGCTAATAGATTTTAACGTTTAAAATGGATTTGTGCTTTCTAGAACATAATCCTAATAATATATAGGACAGTTTGGCCCACAGTTTCCACATTTACTGCAAGGAAATGAGTTTTTAATCATTAATTTGAGTACTTCTGTCTTAATATTTATTAATTAATTTTATAATTTGTCATGAGTTGACATATTTTCACAAATAAAATTACATTGAAGCTGTACCATATGTTTATCTTTTTGCTTATAGATGAAACACATAAAACCTTAGTAAAATAATTTACTAAAATAACATCTTAATGGTCAGTCCGTTAATAATTATTAAGACAGTAAAGTTTAACAGAATGGTAGGGAACAGGATTTTTGTCTTCAGGACTGTGTTTAGAGTACTTAAGAGGTAAACATATTAAAAGTTCTCGGACCTAGGTGGTAAACGGGATACAGGGGTGCACGTACATGGTCACTTTTTCTAGTTTTTCACTTATATCTCGAAAATAGTGAATCGCAGCAAAAAGATTCAAAATGAAAGCTGATGAAATTTTCTCAAGATAATTTTCGAGTTATCCGCTAGCGAAAATTACTCTTTTCGCCTCTGCCCTTAGTTTTACAGTAATGTCTTGGCAGTAACAGTTGTAAAACATTAAAGTTCCTTAAAAATAAATTATTATTTGTTATTTTATCTTCAAATGATTCAAAGTTATAAAAATTTGAAATTTCGAGATCCCGAAAGAGATAGAAAGGCATGGAAAATTGCTCCACATTGTGTCGCGATTTTTCCATGCCCTTAATTCTCGAATAATGTTCATGAGAAAATAGGTCTTTGTCCAAAAAAAATTTACCCAGTAAAAAATAGACCTCTTGTGTATTAATACCCAAATACTTCATTGAAATTATATACTTGGCAAGCCTTCGCTTGTTGAAACGTACACGTTTGAAATGTGCGAGTGGAACCACTGTAGTTGTATTTGAAATGATAGTTGTTGTTAATGTTACTATTAGTAAATTTCAAAATTGCCACAAGCAAAGGATGAAAAGATTCAGATAACTGGACATCAGAAGAATTTTTAAAAAGAACTGTTGATCTTGATGGTGGTGAATAACCACATGACTTATAAAGATGCCCTACGCAAATGTACATAAATTATTATTTTGAGCAGTAAGCTCGGGAATACAAGAGACTGAAGAAATTGGAAGTAGTAGGTAAACTGATAATCATAGGTAGTTTTGCATTGATTAATTCTATATATGATATTGATTGAGGAAGTCTTTACTCTGTGGTAATCCATAATTATAACGAAATTATGTAAAACACTACTATGTTTTTTACCTCTATATGTTCACAAAGCACTGTAGTTTCAACACTTTATGTAATTTTCAAACGATGATTCAACTAAGAACGAAATACAAAGATTTGGTCCCTATTTAAATATGTTTACATAATCTTGATATTATGTGTAACACATAACATCAAGATAGCATTTAAACCCCAACAAAAATTATCAAAGACTACAAGAAACAGATTGCGCTTTATCTAATCACATATTAGAGAGTGGGCATAACTTTCCAGATATTAATAATATGGAAATCCTACACTATGCTAGCACAGGTGTAAAATTTGTTAGAAACATTAGAAATATACAAATAGAATAATTTAATTTTGTTAAATTATCAACTGGATACCATGTATTCGCCTTTTTTTATCGCTACCAAAATGTAATTAATATTTCTGAGAAACCCCATCGTTGGACGGATACATACTTCCCCGGTACTTTCATAATTCTCTAATCTCTTTAATTCTAGAAACATATTTAAATAGGGAACAAATCTTTGTATTTCATTCTTAGTTGGATCACCGTTTGAAAATGACAAAGTGTTGAAATTACAGTCACGTTTTGTGCAAATATGGTGGTAAAAAACACAGTAGTGTTTTACTTAATTTCATTATTATATCGATATTGTATTGTTGTGGGTATAGACGGTCATAAAGAGATTACAGGATTAATAGTAGATTCTGACATTGGGGAAAATGAAGTTCCAATTAACTCTCATTCAGAGGAAAAGTAATAATAGTAGAACTAGAGACAGTAAAGGCAGATCAAGTTGAAAATCAACATATGCACTCGCTGAATAAAAAAAAGTTCCATAGATGGAAAAGGCTGAATATGTGAAAGAGGTTAACGGAGGATGGGATGAAAAGACAGTGCTAAGTAAAACAAGTGAAACTAAAACGATAGTACTCTAAATGATAGCGAGTACAAAAGAGAAAAAAGCAAAAACCAAAGAGTGACAAGTGGTTGCTGATGAGATGAGGGTCATTGCTAAGGAAAGAATTGCCCATAGTTTAAAATTAATCATTGCAGATAGCATATGATTATTTGATATAGGTACTTAGTTTTATTGTTAAAAGCATGTCATTTCTTTGTACTGTTATTGAATAGAAATATAATTTAGAACCAACGTTTATATCCTCTAAAAATGCAAGTCAAAAATGTCAACAATTCGTACCTAGTATATTAAGATCTTGTGTGCCTTATTATTCCCTAGTAGCACAAATATTACACCGATATATAATCCATATATGACCAATATATGAATATTGGTCCTATATTGGACCAATATGTGAATAGTGGTTTAATATTGGTCCAATATTTAGTGATACTAGGGTTGTTGTACGTAGTTTTGTACTTAATGACAATTCTGGGTTAAATGATAAGCACTTTGGGACGGTGTTATGATATCTATTAGAAAGTACATTAATTCTTTGGAAACGAAACGTTTTAATAAATTATTTGTCTAATAGGTCATCGAACGGACCTCTACGCTGTTTATATCTCCATTGATCTCTTTGCTCGGCGATTTCCAAAGCATTAATCCAATCGATTATTTCATCGGCATTAATTGCAATAATTAACTGTAATTAATATTAAAATATCTGGTGTCAAAGTCAGCCTATTTAAATTTATTATACGTAAAAATTTGCGAAACGAATGATACAAAACGCTCGCTGTAAACGTTCGCCTCGAATACCAATACATGGGGATTTGCATTAGTCAAGAACATGAAAACATACGAAAGTATCGATTTGCGCATACGATTTGAAATGTTCACTTACCGAGAATAGCAACCCTCTGTATGTTAACCATAATTTAAAATATTTTGCACCTTTGATTATACTTACCACAATTTACAAATGCAATAGTCGCATAGTCACAAAACCAGCGCTCATATAGAATAAGTAATCTAGTATTAATATATACTGTTAGATATTCAGTATAAGGAAAAAGGCTCGTATATTCAAGATCTTTATTAATAATATTAAGCATAATTACATGTCAGGAAATCACGAACTGGCATACGGCGCGTCGGCTGCCGACCTATATTTTTCCAAACTATACTAGACGACGGCAGGCGCGTCAAGGTAAAAAATAATAAAGTAGGAAACCTGGACAGTTAGTTAAAGTCTGTTTATTAATTACGACCGAAACAGTATATTTACCTACTAAACAGATAACTATCTAATTATATACTGATACAGTTTAAATTTGCAAAGAGGAAATTATAATACGTATACGACTAACTTAAATACACATGTTAAATTATTACGTAGATCAATTGTTATTTAAATATAAAATATAGTACTTTAAATATTTCAGAAAATTAGTAAGTAACCTTAGTAAAATTTATATCTTAAACCACATTTTAATATTTCTGACACAGTTCAGAACTCTGAACGTAAGCTAGTAAAGTAGGTCTTATATAGATTGTAGCTATAAAAGAATATTTTTCTAACTGACAGATTTTTATACGAGGATATAACCAAATATGCTTTAGTAAAATGTTGCTGTGGAAAAAGATACAGGGTGTCAAATTTCAAATTATTTTTTCCTTTCTTGGCAATAACTCAGCAGCCTTTTGACTGATCTTCACCGAATTTGCTAGAGGAACTTTTTTTATTCCAAGAAACAACAATTTATGTATTTATGTATCACGTTAGATCATAGATGGCGCCGCAGGACCTGTATCTGATGATGATTTTTTTTTTCATTTTTTTTTACGAAACGTGGTACTTCTGACCAGAAAATCTGATGAGGGCGTCATTTACACGTACAAGAGATACACTTGGTAGAACTTGATAACTCCAACCGTTTTCGAGTAAATTGCCGTTAAACGTTTGAATAATCTTTTGAAAGACACATTCAAATTTAATGAAACAAAGTGTATTTACTGAAAAAAGTACAAAGCGTAAGGGAAAACAAAATCGTAATAACAGCGTGAACTCTTTCTCACTTATGAACTAATGGAATATTTTCATGGTATAACATAAAAGTTGACTTAATGACATTAGTATTTATTGTATAAGCTTTTCCCCTATACAAAAACTTCATTGCTGCAACTCAGAGTAAATTTTTGATATGGTCTCCACCTACTTCTATGTCTTTTCTAATTGGCTGTGTTTTGTATTTTGTTCCACAGTTCTTCTCTGGAATTTATAGTATTTGCATAGACTAATCCAAAGGATTATAATCAGGACTCCTTGGTGGGCAAGCAAACTCACTTCCTCGACCGATCCATCTGCGTGAGTCTCATCAAGATAATTTCTGACTTCAATGGAGAAATGAGGGGGAGCTCCCTCTTGCATAAACCACATTATGTTCCGTATGTCTAGCATGAAAGCATGTAATATATCATCAAGAGTATTTTGAAGAATAAACAGATAACACTGTCCATTTAAATTTGGAGGAAGGACAAATGGTCCGAATAACTGATCGCCGATCATACTACACCAAACGTTAATCTTAAATTCGTGCTGAAAATACCTTTCCTTAACGGCATGAGGATTTTATACTTCCCAGTAATGGGCATTTCTTCAGTTAAAAACGCCTCGGCGAGTAAAAGTTGCTTCGTCGGTAAAAAAAATGTTCTTAACAGAATTTCGATCCCTGTTGTGTTTATTTAGAATAAATCGACAAAATTATAGCCTTTGTGGAAGATCCCTTCTAAGTAAGTTTTGTACAGGAATCGGTAGAAGAGTTCTTTGCGTAAGACCCTTAGAACAGATTGTTTACTTACCCCTGTTGCCGCTGATAAACAACTTAAGCTGACTTGAGGAGCTTCATCCACACGAACTAAAATTTCTAGTTCTTGATCTGGAGTAATTCGTTTCGGTCGTCCTACATCATTCTTATGGCGAAATGAACCAGTTTCTCCCAAAGGACGAGACAGATCTTTGAAAATCTTATGGTCTGGGTGTATTCTATTTGGATATTGAAATGAGTATATCCTCGCTGCAGTACGTCCGCTAAATTTTTTTTGTACGTAAACACATACATATCCCTCATTTCCCTATTTGAATTATTATCTTAAAGCATTTTAAATATAGAAATTAGCTGGAGGAACACAAGAACGAAATATAATGATTAAATGACGTACATGACAGAACTAAAACGTAACCAAAGCACACTTTTCAATAAATGCACTTTGTTTCATTAAATTTGAATTTGTCTTTCAAAAAATTATTCAAATATTTAACGGTAATTTCCTTGAAAACGGTTGGAGTTATCAAGTTCTACCAAGTGTACCTTTTATACGTGGATATGATGCTCTCATCAGATTTTCTGGTCAGAAGTACCACAACGTTTCGTCCAAAAAAATATATGAAAAAACTCATCATCAGATACAGGTCTTGTAGAGCCCTCTATGATATAACGTGATGTAATCCATACATTATTATTTCTTAGAATAAAAAGAGTTCCTCTAGCAAATTTGGCGAAGACCAGTCAAGATGCTGTTGAGTTATTGCAAAAAAAAAAAAATTTGAATTTTGACACCCTACATCTTTTTCCACAGCAACATTTTACTAAAGCATATGTGGTTGTATCCTCATATTTGGCCCAAAGAATCTACCCCTGCACTATGACCTATTATTAATGATCCTCCCTGTATAAGAAGATCAGAAAAGGAGGTATTTTATATCACTAATATGGTGGCCGATGAATCTTCACTTTCTTTTACCATTACTCCCTTCAAATGTTACTATTTGTGAGTAAAACAATTATCTTGGTTTTTGATAGCACGCAGTACTGTCCCTTCAAAATGCATTATTCCCATGTACCCTTCTCTATCTGCATCTATTTCCATAACGTTACTTTTATATTTCCAGGTCATAAATAGGCTCTTATTTTAATTTAATTAGAAGAAGATCCTTGACGCAAAATGTACGTAAGTACATATAACTCATGCAAAGAAAGTTAACTGCAACCTTTGAAGGTATACAAAAGTAACTAACAACACAATTTGTTACACAAATTACAAAAATCTACCCGTAATTCATATGGAGGCACGTTAAACACATTCACTCTGGGAAGATATAAGAAAAAATATACTTATGGTAATCCGTAGCTCGAAACACGTTGGAAAATCTAACTACTTATGCGCTGTACATTATAATTCGCAGCACTGATTCAACTGCTCGGATAATATTCTCTGTTCAAGTAAACGCTTTTAACGTCATTTTCAAACTTGTAAACTAATACCAATTTTTACTTTAATCTAATAATTCTTGTATTATTCACAGGCTACCTACTCTCAGGGAATAAGAAGAATATTTAACTCGTTGCAGCAAAGACATCTCCGCGGCTTCTGTACAGTCTACATTATTTATGGTTCTAATATGCCATTTCGGCATGTTATTTTTCAAGTACTATCTGCCATTATTTCTTCTTCTGTCTCACAAATAGCCTGTTTTCTTTATTTAGAGGATATCAATATAATTAATCCCACACTTGGATAATATTTGTAACTGGCGCAATGCTAAGTGCCTTGCTTGCGTCCACAGAATCCCCGATTGAATCTTGACCAGGATATGGATGTATAGTGGCGATTTTAATGTGCTAACGAGTAGCAGTGGGGTTAACTGCTGTTGGGTGGTACAACATGCCTAGTCGCTGTTATCTTTCCCGAGTTCGAGTCCAAATTGCGACAGATGTCAAGATTGGAGGGAATGGTTGTTGTATTGATGTCTATGTGTAGGTATTCTGCTTGAGTGGTGGATTAGCAATAGCTAAACTCCGCCAGGATGTTAACATAAATAAGACAATTAAAAAAATCCTTAAAAGTGATAAAAGGAACGAATATTGATAATTCCACCTTTAAGAAATAAATTTTACGCTGTTTCCTAATCGCATTAGTTGCCACACCTACTCAGATCACAACCAGTCTAATTTCAACCCATCCTAAGTTAGCACCTCATTATAAATTTTGATAGTGGCAGAAATTCTTCAAATATATCTCATTATTTCAAAGGCACTCTTTTGTGACAAATTTAATATATTTATAGGACATTACCAAATTCCAGTCAGGGAGAATACTTTATTCCATGATATGTTTTCACCAGGACAACGCTACAGCACAAACGAGACATCATAACCAATTTATTAACGAGCGTTTCAGGACAATAGAATATAGGATCAAAATTGATCCCATTTTTCAGATATCGCTTCCACTCTGTACTTTCAAAACTGGATTAGCCAAGGAATCCTCAAAATCTCAAGTATTATCAGATGCAACTTTTTTTTAACACACTGAGAAAAGTACTCCAGAGGTATGACGCAATGTTTGCGAAGATAAAGAACCGAGTAGATTTTCGTCTCCGGAATAATGTGCAACATGTTGAGAAATAATTATGCTGCAGTGCTTAAATTATTGAATAGGTATAATATTTGTTTTTAATATTATTATATTCTTCGCAAATATAAAAGGAGGAGTATATTGCATTTGATCGACATATCTCTAAACCGATAATATCGCTCGTAGAGAAAGAAAATTCATCTCACTGTGTTGGAGACCGAATTCTGAACTGCTTTCAAAATGTCTGTCAGTCTGTCCCGCTGGCCCTTCGTCCTTCACGTTTCTTGTAAGCACGATAACTTAATAAAGAGAAGTTGTGATGTAATGAAATTTGAATATTAAATTGGGGTTGCTTAGAGGACGAATTCTATTAATTTTGAACATAATTGGTTCACAATTATAAAATGTTAAGTTTTTTTATATTTCATAATTAAACAAGACATTTCTAAAACTAACAAGAGTATCCCATAGAATGTACAACAATTTATATAAAATGTCTAATAAATCACTGAAAGGTATAATGTTTACTCTAGTTTTAACTTTTAACCTGTAACAATTAAATCATAATAGTAATAACCCAATCAAACATATGCGTTCATTTTGTTGACCTTTCTCTGTCTAATGCGTCATACAGGTGAATTCGTCCATAAATAAAACAAAAGGAGATCATAAAGTTTTCAAATGAATATTTCTCACGTCATTAACACATCTTCGTTTTTCAGCAATAACATTATTCAAAAGTAATGTAATTTAAAAATTAGTAATTGGACTAGCTCCAGTGCCTAATTTACTACAAAAATAATGAAGGAATTTAAAAGATTCGCCAAATTTACATATTTTAGAATACAATTGATATACTCAAACAAATTAATTTAAATGCTACTACCTAATCGGCTGCTAATCCGCGACGCCGCCGATTTTTTAATATTTCACAAACAATAATATAAAATATATATAATTATATGGCAACAATTATTTTTTATTGGTTCTATGATAATGGTGTCTTGCATATTATTAATTTGTTTAATAACCGTTATTATAAATTTAAATACCACAATAACTATTTTTATAATTGACTCCTGATGGTAAGGAAGCCGATAGATGGCAGCAGTGATCAAACTGCGTTTAGTTCTAGGTTTCCTTTAAAATTCAATGTTGGCAGTAGAATTTGTATATATTAAGTGATTTTCGTGATTAGAATATCGAGAGCTTCAGGAAAACATTAGACATGAGCTGTATTACTTTACTTTACCTTTCCTCTGCTTCTCAAGTTTTATTACTTATAGACATAAAGTAGTCAAACGGACACTTAGATTGAATGAGCGTTGAACACGATGAACAGTTATTATATGGCAATGCAAGTCAGATAGGAGCATTTTCAGGCATAAATTTACTATTATAGTTCATGGATTACAGTTAAAACATATAATAAAAACATGTCATTTATTCAAAATATGTCTTAAATTTTATAAAAGGTAGATATTTTTAAAACATTATACTCTCGATGGTGTAGTTCCTCTATACCAGTCAACAACTTTACAGTTAAACTGGACATATTTTCACTTCAAATTGGCCTCAAGTGCTATATGAAGTGGAGATTTTGCATCTTCCTCAATAGTTAGATGGCCTTTGTTATTCAAGTCAGTATCGACTAACCCCGGATGTGCAGAATTGGCTGAAATATTTCTATTCGGTGCTTTTTGGTCAAATAGTCCTTGCTGAATGATTGTGGGGGCGCTTACGCCTACTTTCTATACAATATAGGCACAGTGTGGAGGAGTTCCCCATCCTTCTTGTTCAGATTTGTTTTCTTTAGAATCTCTAAAAATGTATTTCTTAATCCTTCATTTCATTGGACTCTGGTATGTTTCTGCTCAAATTTTTTGCCTTTTTAAACAAGGTTGGCAGAATCAAGACGTACGACCACACCCACAGACCTCTTTTCCATCAGCTCTTTGATAATATAAACAACTGTCTTGAACAATGTCAGTTTTGAAGTTTTCTACATGATTTTTTCTATTAAATTTTGATATTTCTAGCTTATAATAGAGGGCCCGTGTAGCTGTAGATATTGGTGAAAATTTTCCAAGCATCGAACAGTCTGATCAACCGATACAACTGAGTGAATTTGAATTGATATCGTACTAATCATTATGCACTTCTGAACATTAGTGTTTACTAAGTGCACTCTGATATCAAAGTCCTATTAGAGACTTACATAAAATTAATTAGATATAATAGTAGTAAAGTCTGAGCCATCAATCGGTCTATTAATGTTATGCATTAATAGACCGATTGATGGCTCCTCTTCTTCCTCCTTTGAATAATCAGACTTCACATAGCTAAACGTCAAAAACTGCAGCAAATGATACGACAAAAATATTAATGATACTACTAGAATTAATTGTCAGGTCGAGACAGAAACCATACTTAAATACATTTGGTGTGATATTTAATTCTGAAAAACGTTTATAAATTGTTTTAGTTTCACAACAAAATATACATCAATTCAGTATATTACGACATGCGACTATTGGCCTATCTATAATCGAAATATTTCTACATTTTGATTTCAATCGTAATGCGCGATTAACTATTGTACATCTGCCAATCAATATTAAACAAAAACTCTTTTTAAGCATTAAAATTAGATCGGCTTTAATAATGATAATTCTGTGTCAAAATAAAACGAGAGTTAAACTGGAACATGTGGGTTAATTGACTACAGCTGTTTTTAAAGGGTTATATTTTGGATATTAGAAGCAGCTTCTTATATAAATACATAGTTACAGGTATGAAAATATATCACGCATGTAACTACAAGGTGGCACTGGCACCATCCCAAAAACATTTTTGATATTTTTCAGTTGTTATATTATGCCTTAGTTAATTGGTGTATGTTTATGTAAACTAAAAAAAAAAAACTAAATAATAATTTCATTGTTTTTACAAATATTTTGACAGGATCTGCTTATTCATAAACACCATTGTAAATTTTGTGTCTTCTTAATTATTATGTTCAAGTAGGTTTTACTTACAAAATGTGTATTACATCATTCAGTATGTTATTATTGTGGATTGCCTTACTGCATTTTTTTCCAGGTTCGAACCACCTTTACTATGTTCATAGAAAATTCACACCAGCATACATTTCATTCAAAGGTAAAGCATTTGTTGTGGTCGGGGATCTAGGAGGCTCTTTTAGAATCTCAACGTTATAAGCATTTCCCAAGTGTTGTTAAATTCTATGGAGCGTAATAATGACAACTTAGACTTTTGAACTATGTCATCATATAGAAAAATTTGCAGCGGAAAATGAGTCTACTTGAGCAGTGACTGATTCAAATTGATCTGCTGTGCTGCATGAGGCCGTATACACGGGTTTTAGAAATACTTCATTCTTAAACTGGATAGACTATAAATGTTATACCAATTTGGAGCATACGGAAAGTTCCGAATTGTGTCGCTGTCAAAATGGTGTCTTCCATGTATGAACAATTAGAATATAACACTAACTCACTTAGATCGCGTAAGAACTAATTAATTGTAAAAGTACTTCCAAATACAAAAACATAAACAAAACATAAAGTTTAAAACTCAGAATTTTATACTGTACTAGGTATGGAGTCAGAAGAATTCCATTAAACCTTCTCTCTTCATACTTCAGTTGTCAAATTAAAACATGATTTCACAGGTAATATATATGAGGCAACAAGTCACCTAAGGTCCATTAGTGTTTTACCTGTCTTATCAAAGATTTTTGAAAAAATCTTAGAATTGTAATTTAGAGAATTTGTGAATCTCAACAATGTTCTACCATTAAAGCAGTCGGGATTTAAATCTGGATTCTCTTGTGCTACGGCTCTTGCAGACGTAACTGATGACATCATTGGAGCTACTGACAATAACAAAATAAGTGTATTAATATTATTAGATTATACAAAAGCTTTTGATATGATAAATTACCAATTGCTTTTTTCAATTCTACACTTTTGTGGCTTTGAACGAAATTCCTCCAGTCTAATTTTGTCATTCTTGTCGGATAGAATTCAACAAACAGTACTTAATAATAATACAAATTTTTATTTTTTTTAAATTTTTTTTTATGATTGTTTCGATATGAGTACCTATATTTATTTAATTTATCTACCTCTGATGTTATTTATAGGCAATAGTGGAAGAACAGTTTACTGGCTTGTCAGTAAACTGAACTACTCGCCTTTTATTTACCTGTTGTGTAAACATGTATAATTTACTATTGTTAAATTTGTCAAATTGGGTAAATAATAAATGCTTTATTATTATTATTATTATTATTATTATTATTATTATTATTATTATATGGTGTGCCCAAAGGATCTAGTTTGGGTCCTCTGCTATCTAACATACATGTCAATGATTTCATAACTTGATTATGTAGAACACCAAATGTACGTACTGTATATTATGATGGTGACACGAATATCTTTATCTTAGATAGTAATTTCAATAAAAATTCTGCTGAACTAGTGTATTGACACATAAATGGTCTCAAGGAAGTAAAATAAACTGGAGTAAAAATAAAACAGATGTATTGTTCTTTACTTTGCAAAGAAGCATTAATATTTGTATCTGTAACAGTGATATAGATATGATATAGATATAGAGATCTCTGTATCCGTTAAAATACTGCAGTAACTTTGGATATGTTTTTGCCGGGAAGTTATATAGGCCCTACTAGTACTAGCGCAATAGTTACTAGGGGTTACATTTAATGTCTACGCAATTTAGCAATCAGTTTCTTTTGAATCTACTATGCAAATTTTCGCTACCATTTGTGGTGTGGTTTTATAAATTGGGGATACAGTTCACATATAAACCTCATATTCTGCAGAAAAGTACCTCATTGATGAACTAGATTTTTGCGTTAACACAGTAAATTAAAAATAATTTAACTCTAATTTATATATATTTTAAATATGCATATACAGATAGAGTCATGTGGATGTGACTGGTTAATATCTTTTCAACTTTTGAAATGTGAAAAAATGTCTATGGTTTCGTCTCAGATAACAGTTGTAAGGGTCAACAGAGGTATACTTTAAAATTATTTTTCAATTTACAAGTGTTTGACGTAATGGTGTCGATGGTGGATTTGGAACACCCAACAGTTTTTGATATTTTTATATTTAACTCCTAATTCTCTATCCAGACATACATAATTTTTGTACACTGCGGCGTTGCCACGCTATTCCAGTTTTTCCGATAAAAAATGCATTTGCGGAGGTCAAGAGCAAAATACGAGGCAAAATCTGAAAAAAAAAATTCACATTGACCATTGTTTTCCTTTGAATATTAGCCAAGACCACGTACTAATTTTCAACCTCCTTAAATCGGCCCAGATATCTCATAGTGACCACTTTCTTTCGGCGGTTTTTAACCAATTCAGGTCGGCAAAGTATGGATATCAGACTGTAAGTAATTGATTGTTGGTACATTTTAACTAAGGACATACAAGATGTTCCATTTGAAAGAATTAAGTTATGGTAGTTTAAACATGTAAAAATTTGAATCGTCGTGGAAACACCCAGTTGAATTAAGTTCGACTTGAGAGGTCTGAAAACTAGTACATGGCCTTGACTAACATTCAAAGTGAGACCATTCGATGGTCAAATTTATGAAATACATTTTTTTGCATACCTCACTCTTGGCTGCTGAAAATTAATTTTTTATCGGAAAAAGCGGAATAACCTGTTAATGCTACAGTGTCAGTGCAAGAATGATATATACTTATACGATAGAAACATATATGCACAACGTTATTCTAAAATGAACCAAGTGCAACTTAGTCATCATCATTTAAAGTTAATGCTAATACAAAATTTATAACTAATTATTTGCATGTCAATTTACTATTGATAAAAAAATATTTGCAAGCATAATTCTTGCAAGAATCTACATGTATTTATTTTGAAATACAACAGGTTAGGGCAATTTTGGCACTTGGTTATTTTTTTAATAAAGTACGAAATGGAATATACGAATACGAATGACAAAATGGAAATTGTTCAATAGATGTTGTTAAATTGCTCTAACTACTTAGATCTTCTTAAAAGATCTAAGGTACAGTGTTGGCAATACCTTAGTGCCTTTTACTTAAAAACTGAAAAGTGATCATGATAGAATTACGAGTCAAACTTAAATATAATTAAAAAATATATTAAATATAAAAACATGTTGGATGTTCCATTTATAAAATGGTATTCGACTGCCACCACCATGTGAAACACCCTGTAGATTTAAAAATTATTTTAAAATATGTCGCTCTTTATCACCTATTATATGTACTAAAGATATTTTCTCAAATTTCAAACGGTTGAGGTGAATAAGAATGAGTTTCTTGTTAGTCAAGCCAACCATGATTACGACACGTAAATGGCTACCACGGCCACACTCGTCTCGAAGAGCTTTTCATAAAGAAAAAACTGTTTTATAATATGTGCAAATATTTTAACTTTATATTATTATTAATATTACTTTCCTCGCATACCGAAGGCAAATATTGTATTCAAGAAAAAATCACCCTCCGAGATATTTTCGGATTCTCACGTTTCAAATCAAGTAGATTACGAAAATGTAGATTTTTCAATTCCGTCAATCTGTCTGTCTGTTGGTACATTAACTCAAACACTACTTGACGAAGAACAGTCAAATTTGGTAGGTAGCTGACGCTACTGTCAGCGAAGAAATGGTTAAACTTTCACTGGAAAATATACAGGGTGGACCGTCTAAAGGAATACATAATGAGAACAATTTTTTTTTTGCTCAAATTTAAAATTTCCACGTTTCATAACATTCTAAATCTATTTCAGAAAAAAATGCCATTTTTTTAAAAAAAATTACCACTAGCATAGATGGAAAAAAATGCTTTTTTTGCTCAAATTTAAAACTTCTACGATTCAGGGTATTCAGAACCTATTTAAAAAAAAAATGAAAATAATTTTGAAAAAATTTGTATTTTTTTACCATTATAGAATGGACGAAAAAAAATTTTTTGCTCAAATTTAAAATTTCCACATTACATGACATTCTAAACCAATTTCATAAAAATTGGAAAACAATTTTACCAGTAGAATAGATGGAGAAATAAATTGTTTTGCTCAAATTTAAAATTTATACGTTTCATGACATTCTAAACCTATGAAAAAAATTTGTATTCTGTTTTTACCACTATAGAATGAAATTTTCTTATTTACTCAAATTTAAAATTTTTGAAAAATTTGTAACCACTAGAACAGATGGAAAAAAATTTCTTTCGCTAAAATATAAATTTCCGCGTTTCATGGCATTTTAAACCAATTAAAAAAAAATGAAAACTTTATTTAAAAACATTTTCTCTGCCACTACTATGGGATTTTTTTTTCGCTCAAATTTAAAATTTCTACGTTTCATGACATTCTAAGCCTATCCAAGAACTTTTGAAAATAAAAGAAATAAAAAATTTCCAAATTTTTGCCCACTACATAACACAAAATAGATGACGGAAAAAATTTGTTTTTGCTGAAATTTAAAATTTTCACGTTTCATGACAAAAAATGTTGAAAATATTTTTACGGCTACTATAGAATAGATACTACTATACTTCCACTCGACTACGTGAGTGTGGAACTGATAATGTGACAGATGGCAATAATATCTGACATATGTACCTACTCCAGTTTTATTGAAAAATGTACAGGGTGGTCATCCCAAGAAATAGTTCAACCATGGTGGACATTTGTAAAGGATTTGCGCAACCTTCCATATTTATCATTTGTTATTTAGTATTGAATTTTTGCTGTTGGATGACCACTCTGTATATTTTTTTGCCCAAAAGTTTTCAGGTTCTCTTTGTAATAATAATGATAACTATATTCCGATTATTATTCTCAGGCATTTCATAATTAATAATTTTTTAGAGTGACCGCCATGTACAAATAAAGAAGGAAGTTCTGTGTAAATACCTTTACCGATTTTTAAAATTTTGATGTGCATGCAATCTTAATAAATGTGTTTTGTCACAACTATTGTTAGCGAGTAGTAGCAAGAACAAATTGCCACTGTTTTCTTTCAGACCACCGCACCATTCTGCAGTTTAAAGTAATTAATATATTGCTACAGATTTTTACCCCATATATCGTACAAATTGCTGGTCGTGATTCTTGACCATATAATTACCAACACATGGCCTAAAACAAATTCCTGCCCTAACACATTATTACAAGCAGAAACCTCGTTGATCAGATCCATTTATGATTTGCGAATTTACGCTCTCAAATCCACAAGCTAAATTTTATATAAAAACAACCACTAGATCTACGTATAATATCAATCACGTATCAACAATTTAGTATGTTCAGACAGCGGTAATATTTCATTTATGATGGCAACACGCGTCGTGCTTAGTTTTTATTCTGTATCAATTCCAGATGGGTCGTTAGCGAACGTTCGACGAGTTTCTTTGCGGCTTGAAATGCAGTTTTTCGGCGGTCTGTCAGCGTTCAGTGATGGAAGAAGCGCGCCAGCGGCAGGGAGATAACATGAAAGTGATTATCGGCAGATGCTCTCGGGTCTCTCTGCTATCTCGGGTCGGTCGACGAGATGTCAACGCGGCACACCGTGATTAATGACATGTTGCATTAGCCATTGACAGGTTGCATTGTCACCCCGCGATGCGAAACGCTTTCTTCGGTGCCAAAGTCGACATTGTAACCTCGACGTAATAAATATTTCAATTCCCCGTTTAAACCATGTACATCGTAATACCTGCTGTACGCAATGAGAGAGTAATGAGTAAGGTCACTCCATGATATATCACTTTTAGGCTAGCTTTTTCGTTTTGAAACAAGAGAAAACCATGTACAGTAGGGTGAGCCTTGTTTCAACTCTCCCAAACCTGTTCTGTGTATAAAATTATAATTTAACTACATACTCAGAAGATGCTTCGAACTCAGATAATTACGTTGTTATCAGTTTTTGACGTAATACTTCTATAGCGAGGGTAGACTTATTTAACAGCGTCACAAAATCTGTAATGCCTGGAGTGGGGATTGCAGAAGATGTATGGAACCTTGCTTTGCGTAGTTAGCATTATACTAGTGTCATGCGTAGACGTAGAGTGATATTTGTGTGTGTGCGTGGCTGTCACCTTGTAAATGATAAGCTCGCCTACATTGGTTGTCATTATTCGTCATTATAGGATTTAGTAAGTAATAAAATGAAAAATATTTCAATATATTTTTTGGCCTTATGCAGGGTATTTTATGAGGAACTGTACATACTTCCAGGGGCGGTAGAGGACCACTGTGGTGTTCAGGAACGGCCATTCAAATTTTCTTGCCACTCTTAATTTCTGAGGTACAGGGCGATAACACTAATTTTGGTGCAAACTTATTTTGGCCAGAACTTCCTTACTGTCCATCGGATTTTGTTTAAATTTTAGACACTTTATACACTTATCACATTTGAGAGATTGCTATTATACATATTTTTTTAAATTCCAGTGCCGGACTTTTTAAATTTGATTTTTCCGATTCCTGTAAAAAAAGATCACCCTGTAAGATTTTTTTTAACATTCAGGTGCCAATTATAAAAGGCCATACATGACTAAACACAATCAAGTAATTAGGTCTTTTGTCGCACCTTTATTGATTTTTGTTACAAGAGATTGAATTTGACCAAAATTATTTAAAAATATTACAAACACTTAGAAGAAATGTTCAAAATGAGAACCTCCAGCTTCCATAAATGTTTGTTTGCGTTAATTTAAAATGCCAGTAATGGTGATAAACAAAAATATACAAAAAAAGATTTAATATTAAATAACATTAGGGATACATCTAAATTTGATGAAAATCAATTATGATCTAGAAAAAATTTATCAATTTGACTTGTAGAAATAGAAAAAAGTATACTCTGAAAGTGTAGCCAATAACCTACATTTTAAGCCAAGGTAGATCAAAATTGATTAAGATTTAACTTGTAGGCAGATTTTTGACCAAAATTAAATTTTGCAGTGGAACGAATCGAGATATCCAGGATTTAAGTTATTTTTATGCATATGAGCTCGTGCATTGAGCAATTTTCGGAAATTCATAAAAAATTCAATTCCACAAAACCATTTACAAATTTGGCATCAAAAAATTGTTCACGTTCTCTTCTATACAGTACGCTAGAAGATTACCCGAATTTTGATTATAGTGCCTTCCTGCACAGACCGACTTTTGACGGCTTTTGGATTTTGAAACATCAAAATACAAACTTTCGTTTGGTCAAGTTTTCAAGTTGTAACCCCGAAACGCCCACAGAAGACATTTTGCGGGGCGTTGATCACTCTACAATGAACGTTGGTAGTGCATCAAAATACAAACTTTCGCTTGGTCAAGGTTTCAAGTTGAAACCCCTAAACCCCCACACACACCATTTTTAAGCGTCTTTCGGAGCGTCGATCACTCTACTGTCAAGGCAATAGATCATATGAAAGTGGTTCAAAATCGATTTGAAAGATTTGACCTAAACTGACTAACTGACAAACAAGTTGAAGAATAAGTAAATAATAATAATACCTTGTAATAATAACTTGATTTTAAAGGCAAAACCAAATATTTAGTGTAATGAAATTTCATTTCACTGGCTAACCCATATCGGTACATGTCACTGCATTTTACATTTTAAATCTTTGAGGCCATGAGACTAAAATTAAAACGAAATAAAAAAGTATTTGGCACTACGTGTATTTTTTATCTATTTTGAAATACATGGAATATCTGTTACAAATAATGTCCTGTATTTCTTCGCACTGATCGAATGCGTTGTGTTAAAAACATTTGTGGCGCGACTAAAATAAATTATTCCATACATTTTATATACGCGGACAAATACACTAAAGTTCTGTTTCCTTTATTGTCGATATATAACTTGGCGGAGGGACTAGAGTTTCGTCTTCTCGTCCGCAAGATACGATAAAACAGAAATAAAATAAGAATATGACGGTCATAAAATGAACTCAGGTGTCTTCCAAAGAATGCTCCGCCGTGAAAATTTTCTGCAAATAATAAAACAAAGATATCTAACCTTTTATGTCTATTATATGTAATATCCGTGTAGTTATTTATTACAATTCTTGACATTTTCCAGTTTTATTATTTACCGCATTTATGGTCACTGCAAATAATAGATATAAATATTATAATACATAAAATATCATATATCCTAGAAAGCTTGAGAACAAGGAGAAATGTGAAAAATTTTAATGAGCGCCTAGCATGTTGTGTTTCTACAGTAATGATGATATATTTGCTATTAAATACGTATTATTTTTCAAAAATTGGACATTAAAGAATAAGTAGCCTACATAGGGTAACATAATTAGACCGTTGTACGGAAATAATGATTAAAAAAGTAAATTCTTTATCGGGATAGGGTAGGTAGGGTATTTCCACTTGATATCATATTTAAATACTCCGCGGAAAAGAAACGAACGCATACTTTTTGACACCTAACGTCAGTAGATACTCGTAAAGAGGCAATTTAAATTGTTAATAAAATATCGAGTCCCGCATGTCGATTTATGGTGATGGGTGTTCTAAAGTTGTTAACTACCGTCAATCACGAGTCGTGAAGCAGTTTAAGGTGTAAATTTTGTTAAATATTCAGTTTAAACTGTAGAATTTCACTAAAATCCCAGTATAAACTGGAAATTTTGCTAATGCTTCCACATCCACGTAGTAATCGTAAAAGAGTATTGATTTTTTTTTTGAAATATGTTTAGAATGCCAAGAAAAGTCGAGATTTTAAATTTGAGCGAAAGGAAATTTTCAATTTGTCTACCTGTTTGTAACTTTTTTGGCCGCACGTTTCTTTCCCAATGAACAATTTTTGTTTTGTAAAGGTACTCTGAATGTCATCGTCACCGAATAATAAAAACTTTAGTAACGTATATTGTGAATGAAAACTTTTCAGTTACCACTTTATACTACTTAAAGAGCTTAAATGGCGCGCTTTATAAGGGTTACCATTACCTATTTCTAAGTTTTATAGTAAGAAGTAATAGAAGTGTAACTGTTACTCTTATAAACTTCCTTATAAACTTTAAATACAAAACCTCACCTTCTCGCTCTTTCTTTCACCACAAACCTCTTTCTCTTTCTTTGGTTGCTGATGCTGAAATTACTACATCTTCCTTGCTAACAATATGGAAACTTTTACTCTCTATAGGAAATATATACGTATAAAATTATAAATGTATTACACTTGAATTTTATGGCAAACATGCATATGAAATTTTCATGCAAATACATCTTTGCTGTAAAATTGACATTTGTACCTCAAAAAAAATGAAGGCGCCACAGAAATTATATATATTTAAAAATTTTAACTAATTCTTTTTTATTTTTGACAACATTCGATTCCTTATAAACTTTAAATACAAAACCTCATCTTCTCGCTCTTTCTTTCAACACAAACCTCTTTCTCTTTCTTTGGTGGCTGATGCTGAAATTACTACATCGTCTTTGCTAACAATATGGAGACTTTTACTCTCTATAGGAAATATATACGTATAAAATTATAAATGTATTACACTTGAATTTTATGGCAAATATACCTATGAAATTTTCATGCAAATACATCTTTGACGTAAAATTGACATTTGTACCTGAAAAAAAAATAAAGGCTCCACAGAAATTACATATATTTAAAAATTTTAACTAATTCTTTTTTATTTTTGACAACATTCGATTTTTCATAAAAAACTGCACTTTTAACTTATGGTATATATCTACATAAAATGTAGTATTAGCTGAGTATATTAAATATTCAACCTGTTTTTCAACAGTGACAGGATCGAAAATACGACGTCCATATTGAAAATACCAAAAGGACAGTACAAATCTAAATAGAAACTGCTGGGATTCTTATAGAACCTCTATATAACCAAGAATGTGAGATTGAATTTTTTCCCAAACATTTCAGGGAAGGACTTGAATAAATTTATTAATACCTAATAAAATTTATCATTCAATTAGTTCACTAAAGCGTTTCCACAAAAATATTTAACATCAGCGGACCTGCTACAAATGTTACTTTATAGATTGATGTATATATGACAACGAGATGAAATATTAGTAATACAGAAAGGCAGACATGCTGCAATATCAAATGCTATTAAAATGTTTATTCATTTATAACTGACGTCCAGATTTACCTACTTCTGGGTATTTAGGTACAGTAAAGACAGTATGGTTAGGTGTAATTTTAAAGTGCAGTTTTTAGATTGTCTTAATACCTGTCTATTTTAGATACCTATTGTTATTAAGTTTTGTGAATTAGGTATTTCATCGTTATACTTATCTCGATTATTACTCTAGGATAAAAGTAACTCAAATACAATAAAATCGCTAATTATAAGTTGAATTTCCAACCTATAATAAACCACTCATAAAAATAGCAAAATTGTTCATTGGGTCTGTAACGAGCTATAATTAATTCATTACAATAACCATATTCTTTACCCATCTAGAAGGTATGCCCCCAATATTTTTAAGGATAATAAATATTAATGAGTAGATATTTATTTATCGGACATTCTAGCATTTACCTCGCACGCTTCTTCTTTCTAGTATAATGTATCTCTCATAATTATTTTCTTCTCTAATTCAAAGGACCCTATTTCCTTCATATTCGTGAAATAGGCTAATAGTAAGATGACAGGCCTCGGTATTCATTAAAAGCCTGTACTGAAGTTCAACTATCACTTTAGAGATGGCGCTAGGAGTGTTTTTAAAGAGTTCATTGATATTTTCCAGAAAAGTGTAAATTATTCGGTATTGCTAGTTCAGAACGAACTTGAATTTTCGAAAAGTCTTCTATGGGATATGTAAGACCACCAAGTCAACGGCGGTAGGCCAGTTAAATTCAGATAAGTTCAGAGTGAATTGGAAATGAAGTGTCAAGTAATAAATAGTGTTAGTGATATCTTGTGTTATAATTTTCGAACCCTCAGCGTTGGGGGTGTTTACCACGGGGTGTAAACGAATAACCATATAATGATATAAACCCAAGAAACACACAATAGTATATTTATGGTGTAATACGTACATAAGGTATAGTCTTGGTATAAGTATATATTTGGTGTGTATAAGCAATATTACTTCCAAGTCCACGTAGTGGAGATATTTTAAAATCCCTGAGAGTGTAATGGAGACGATCAAGTAAAAAGCTGTCAAGCAACAGGCGAGTTGATACATGATCCGACCAATTAACATAAGGTGCTGGTACGATCGATATAGGTACGTGCGTGTTCAGTAATTTTGATTTTATCTATTATTAGGTAGCGCATAATTTAACCCAATCTACCACAGACCACTATCAATACTCACTATTTTATAGAATATAAACAGTTCACCACAAATTTAGTATATGATTTTTGAACCATTAAATACAATAGTTTTCGAGAATTGAAACATGTACGTTACTGTTTTGTGATTATTACTTATTTCACCAATCACATTTTGAGAGGTCGTGGTACATCGGCGCTTCAAAACCTCACCATAATTAGCGTTTGCTGTAGTAATGTTTAAAACTGCATGTATCTGACTCCTGTTGATGAATTCGAGGATAATACAAAATATCGTGGTAAACTAACACATATCCATCTTATTTATATCATCACTCATAATCACACCCAGAAATTTTTTACGTGCTGATTTTCAAGATGATGAGCGTATTTTTTGGGACACCCAGTATATAATGGCACAAAAAACATACACAAACAAATACATCTCTGTTATCCTCGATCCTTCAGATATAGGTCGTCTGCGCGTGTTAAGCCCTAAAGTGTTTTGTTGCGTACACAATTCTACGAGGAATCCGAACTGAAGTTTATCATATTTGTCGAATATAAAATGTATGGAATAATTTATTTTATTCAGGCAGCAAAGTGTCCTCGTACACAACACATCCGTTTCCAAGCAAAAGAAAACAACTCGATCTCTGCAGTTCTGTCTGGAAAGTTGGTTTAGGTGGGATGACAGCAGAACATCGGGGGGCGAAGAGGAGCATCGGCCTGCTAGGATGCATGAATAGCCGTGTTTCAGAGACTAAATCTGTCTCGTGATGTTCATTCATAATCGTCTTCGCTACTGTTGCTCCCGGAAGGGACGCCTTGCCAAAGTTCATTCACAGATATATGAATATGCAACATTCGGCCGAATTCTTCAAATTATTTTCAACTCCTCACTAACCCAACATTGTGCGACCTAACAGTTAACGATAACCACGAAATCTTATTAAGTGACTAAATGTACTACATCTCTAGCACATCCGGTTGTAAATTTACAGCTGTCGTACGGACCTTATTATAGTTCAGCAAAATTATATCTAACTAGTTCAAAAACAGCACCAGAAATAATTCTCGATTTTGACACGTGATTTTCTTTAATTCTAATACGAGTTGGCGGGTACAGGAAAAGACTACTTACTCTTCTTCTCGAAACATACACCTATCATTTATTTTAATAAATGTGTTACAAAAATCAGGCGGATTTCAAAGCTACAAAGTAGCTTGTATATACAAATCATATAAGTCGTCGGTAGTAGTGCCTACTGACCACGTCTTTTATTTTTCGTTACAAATACAAATTAGCTACAATAACATTTTTAAAGGCGGTCCAAGTAGATTAAACGTTTTGTTTGGATAACCTCTTATGTTGTTAGAATGACCACTTAGAACAGTTGACCTAAATTTAACGTACTTTAAAAGTAATGAATTAAGAAGAAAAATATGTTCAAAATTAAATGAATCTTGTAACATTAGAGTTAACGATTCAATGTGCCTTAAAGGGGTCATTTTTCAAGTTCTAGGGAGACAAAACTCTACAAATTTGCAAATGATCAGAAAATATTTATTAATAAAGAGAACAAATATTGAAATAATTTTAGTCACTAAAGGAATGGATTTTGAGGGTTTTGAAAACATTTTTTGGTTTTAAAATTCTGAAATTTTGTAGAATCGATAATATTATACCCGTGAGTACACCAAAAATAGTACAAAAATTCTGACGACCAAGGGGATGGTTTTTATGGAGGTTGAAAATTAAATATTATTTTAAAATTACATAACTTTTTGAACAAGATTTGTGAATCCACGAAAAAATGTAAAGTAAATATGATGAAATTAATAAATAAATATGAGCTCTAAAGAGTTTAGGGTCCCAACTAGCACAATTAGTCGTGGGAACATAGCAATGACTATTGTAGGCACTTTAAAGTGTTTTGGTACTAGTCACAGGCAGGTAATAGGAACGTTCCTAATACGTGTTTATGACCAAAATGGGGAATATTCTTTGGTGACGATAACGTTCCAGCCACGTTCCTGGAACTTGTCTGGCTAGGTTCCGATGACGTTGTTGCTCCGGAGCGGAGACGTGGCGGCGTAGACGCCGCAACTTTCAGAAAACTTTCACTCCCTACTCTTTCAAATCGATGTTGCCCCTTCTTTGTCTTGCAACCGATTTTATTATATTTATGTTTCATTCTTACATATGATTCTTGTTCTTGTTCATTTCCATAACTCAGAAATTTAATAGAATATCAGAAGGTAATATTAGACAGCAAAACTAGTGCTATTTTTCTAAGGGTCACAATTAAAACGAATGCAATTTCACTGACAAACATAATGACAAAACGTCCGAATCTAACCACGCGCCTTTAAAATATGCATTTTTTAATGAAAATATTGTTTTTAAAATATGTAATGTCATGCGAGAATATGACACACTAGATGCCGAAACCTATTTTTTATTGTTCTTCGGAACTTAATACTACTTTTTATGTATTCATTTGTTGTATTTGGTGAAGAAATTGCGTTAAATTAAATTTATTAGTCAATTGTGAAATTATTGTGTTATAATAATGGCGTCGTAATTTTGGCCATCAACATGGCGTATTTCAGAAAATATGACTTTAAGGTCGTTTTGACCAAGAAATGCTACTTGAAAGTAATTGCTACTTGGCGATAGTGACGAAAACTGCAAATACGTAACTTTAAAGTCATATTTACCACAAATCTGCGAATGGAACTGTAGCATCACTTTAAAGTCATAGCAAAGTTGTGACTACCACAAATTACCTCTTCAAAGTTGCCGCTGCTACTTCATGGTTACGTTTCTCCCGCTATTGATTCGGAACGTACGTGTTAGCCGTACGTTGAAGTCTAGACTGAACGCGTTCCTAGCTTTTACTGTTTATCATTTACCTAACTTCACATTGAAAAACCTATCAGCTGTCGCCATTTACTTGTATGCAGCCATATACCAACGGCTTAATAAACATAAACCTTGTTGGTATAATATACTGATAGATAACATAGAAGAAAAGGTGGGTATAATAAAACTGTGTAGAAATATTAAATTTTGTTACCTTATTCTGAACATAAAATGTTGCATAGCATGAATATGGCAGCATATAATTCTAGTCTAAGTTAGGCAAACATATTAGATAGGTTAGGTTTGTTGCATTAACTTTATCTATTGTCAACAATGGGAACTAGATGGTAAAATTTACTTCATGGTAAATTTCAGAGGTGATGTGCACTTTGTAGTAGCCGTACACAGTTCTGTAGGTAGCAGTAACGTCATTAACACCTATGAATATTACTTACAAGTTTCACTACTTTAAAGAAATAGTGAAGGTTCCCAGAACGTCGCGGCAACTATTAAAGCTACTTGAAGGTGATTGCAACTTTGAAGTCACATTTCAGTGATGCGAGTTAGTCGCTGCTACTATAGTTTACCACCTTCAAGTTCTGAAAACCCGAAAGTCGTACCACTGGTAACTACCACGTTCCCATGTACCACGAAAGCTACGTAGAAGTTGCATAACTATAAAGTAATCATTAGTGGTAGAAACTACGAGGCAGGGACTGTAGACTTGTCAAATGAAGTTATTTTTACACCAAAGTCGTAAATTTAGTCGCAATTACGTAATGGTTACTCATACGAAGTTCCTATCTCAGTTACTGTCACTTTGGTGCTAGTTGGGGTATTTATTACTAAGATATGTAAATATCTTTTGCATTGCAATAGGTTCGAAATTTGGATTATATTCACGTAGATTAATAAAAATGACCACTGTGCGCCTGCTTATTTCGAAATTTCAAAAATTTGAAGGCAGTCGGCAGTTTTTGATAATATGTGAATATTTTAGGTATAATTACTAGTTTGTAATTTTAACCATTATTACTGGAAAAGATTGACAAAAATGAGCGTAACTCGAAAAAAAAAAAATGTGCAGACCTTAAAGTTGGTTATAGGTTCAAAGTAGACCAGAGTTCAAGAAGCAAAAAAGTTTGGGAGTTTTACGAATCCGTGGGAACCCATTGGGGGTGAAAATGGGTATTCTTAAAATTGATGTGAAATTATCTATATCCTTTAGACGGCCCACCCTGTATATTTTCCAATGAAAGTTTAACAATTTCTTCGGTGGCAGTAGCGTCAACTACCTACCAAATTTCACTGTTCATGTTTCAACAATCGCTTAAAGAAAAACTAAAATCTGTATTCGTCTTGTGTTATATTATTTTTATATCCATATGGACTCAAAAAAATCTCTCTCCTGTATCTTTTACTTCATTTAAAGAAGAATTTTCATTATAAAAATCAGTTATAGCATTTTGCTCTCGAAGTAAACCTTTTGTAAACAGTTTTATTGTTCCATTTTAATTCCCTCGCATACCTATCGAAAGCATTGTTTCGAGAAAAAATCACCCTCCGAGATTTATTCATATTTTCACATTTCAGATCACGTAGATTACGAAAATATAGGTTTTTCAATTCTTTCCATCTCTTTGTCTGTTTGTCTGTATGGTCGGTCTTTTGGTGCATTAACTAAAAAAGTACTTGACGGAGGACAGTCAAATTTGGTAGGTAGTTGACACTACTGCCACCGAAGAAATGGTTAGACTTTTACTGAAAAATATAGAGGGTATGTAAAGGCAATGGACATTAAAAAATATATAATATTTCGCTCAAATTTAAAATTTCCACGTTTTATGGCATTCTGAACGTAAAAGAAAAAACTATAAACCTGCAAGTAATAGGCAACTAACACGAAAGTTAACTTGCGATAGGGTGTGTGCACTATATAACAATTCACTTCAAAAGATGCATTAATAATCAAGTAATACATAAATATGAAAGCCTAAACGCATTCATATTAATCATATCATGAGATTAAAATAAATATTTAATCAACAAATCGACCTAAAATTCAAATATTTGAATGATTTCGAAAACATCATGTGACGCCATACATCTTATGTGTGAAGTTAGCAACGCTTTGCTGGCAACGCGTTGCTATCTTCACACACACATTGATATAGAAGATGACGTCATGTGGCGTCAACAGAAGACAACGGAAATAAGTTTTAAGCCAATGTTAAAAGCAATATGTCAGATATTATTAATATGTCATTAATATAAGTCAGAAATATGAGTGGAGTAGCAAATAAGTGGTGTTTTGTGCCAACATGCAGAAATACTTCTGTACATGCCCCAAATATTAACTTTATCACGAAGAATGAAATGATTTGAAGCAGAGAATCGCCATGGAAACAAAAAGAGATGCGTCTGCACCAGAAAAATTTAAAGCGGCAAAGAGAACAGTTAGTTGAGTAGGCTTTAATGCAGGACACGAATTCCATTATATTAGAAAATGTATCACCCGTTACAGATTGTCATCAATCCAAAAGCACTGAGCAGGTCAGATTAAACGAACATGTGATGAAACATGTTTATCAACAAGATGATATTCAAATTGTGCTGGCTAAAAATAAGGAAACGATATATAATGAACAAGAATATTTATCACCAGTTGTAAATTTTGATCAACCCAGTATGAGCACTGATCAGGTCAGATTATCTGCAGAAAAACATGTGTTAGAACAATATTATCAACAAGACATAGGTCAAATTATACAGACTAAAAGTGTGGGGGTGCAGGCCAAACCATTCTTTCGTAGTAAATATGTGACATGTAAAATTAAAAGTGATGTGAGACACAGAGCTTCCTCAACAGGAAAATGTTTCGTATCCAATGATGTTGTTAACTTCACCAATAAATAATAAATAATATTAGTCCAAATAAAAAGTTTTTATTCAATCAAGTTCAGTTCAGTGACATCATCGAACTCAAAACTTATTTCCATTGCCAAGTTAAATTGAAAGGGTGAAGTTGGTAATGCGTTGCTGGCAACGCGTTGCTAACTTCGCTTAAGTCGTAGAACGTGTTTTTGACAGATTGTAGATTGACATATATGATGAGTGATGTCACAAATGTATAGGATATAGGTTTGCCCTTTTTGGTGGCGAATATTTAATTCAAAATTAAATTTCTTTTAAAATTACTTAAAAACTTTTTTTTTGTCGAAAAATTGTTTCAGCTATACTAAATACCATGAGTACTTTATAATTTTCGATTAAAAAAAAATAGTGCACACACCCTATTGTTATAGCGGCTGTTTATGACTTTGACATGACCTCATCAGGCTAAAGTAAATGTCACCATTAGATAGTCCTATAATACCCCTGCAGCTCTTGTCTAACGTACATTTCGCCATCAGCCATAACCAATGATTCGTGTAGAAAGAACGCAATGGCACAATTAGGGCATACTGTCAACTTTAACGTCTCATATCTAGGCAATGAAAGGTATCCTCAATTTGAAACTTTGGAACAATTAATGTCATGATAAACTATCATTTATTACCGTATTCGAGTCCATATTTGAGCACCTCTTTTTGTCCGGTTTTTGGTGTCACTCTTTGGTACCCGTATTATATTATTATAACGAGATGTGAAACTAGCTTATGTTGCGAATTTCTTCGGATGAAAGGCTGAGGCATAAAAAAGGGTAAATAATAAAAGCAAGCTAGTAAGAGTTCAGAGAATTGGTATTTGGTGTATATACTACAAGACAGGTTAAACCTTTTATGACATGTCCCTTAACTACTTTCTATATGAAAAAGTAACAATTTGCATATGTCAGTTATTTCGATTTGCCTTCAAATATCTCTCTTTATCTCTAGCAAATTTTCCGAGAAAACAAAATCATCCAGAATAATCGTTCATTTTCTAACTTCAACAGTAAAGTAGTGGCAAATGTGCTTATAAATCATACAATGAAAGATGCTTCAAAACAAGAAAATATGTTTACTTTATTTATTTTATTTATTTCGTTTATTTCATTTATTTATTTTATTTTGTTTATTTTATTTCATTTATTTCTTTTATTTATTTTTTCTTTAGTTTATTTATTTATTTTATTTACTTTATTTAGTTTACTTATTTTGTTGATTTTATTCATTTTATTTACGTTACATATTTTATTTAGCATATGTGCTATATTTATTTAATTTATTTTATTTATTTAATTTATTTTATTTATTTTCTTCATTTAATTTATATATTTTTCGTGAGGTAGGTAATGCAAGTTATTTGTTTTTTAATATACATATACACTTTTTAACACGAGTAACTAATACATTTAATTTAAAACGAACAACAATAGCACCTTACTTGCCGGTTATCCAATTTGCTAGTTTCTTTAAAACGTGAGTAGTTAGCGACAAAATAAAGTATTACGACTCTATCATTATGAGCGCTGGAAATGTCCATACTAGGCGCCGTAATAAATTAAACCAGCCTGAAACTGCCGGAAATTATATGTTATCAACAATTGCTTCACTGTCTATTGCCAGCTTGATCTTAATAATATTTGTACTCTATTATATCTTGAGATCTAATACCTTCGGCATATTATATTTATGCTATTGTCATGTAATGCGCTAGTGGTAAAAGTTGCGTTGGAGACTTGCCTTCTACACCAACTATTAAACTAAAGTAAACATTATACTCTTCGTCGAATGAATGAATTTGCACGTTTTGTAGAATACCATTCGGAGTTTTTGGCAAACAATGTCAGTTTCAGATACTTTTGATTTTATGATGCCAACTTAGTCCGTGAAACATTCGTTACTATAAAAGGAAGTGGAAAAAAAAGGAATGACATGCAACCTATTGGTATCTCGAACCTGTGATCTCCTAATTTTGTCCGGAGCCAGCTTGACATCCACGATGCAGTAGCGCCGTGGGAATTGATGTGCTGGACGGGCACTGTTAGGGAAACTTAATCTAATATGTATAAATATAATTATATGCAAATGCAACTTCCTGGAACTGTAAAAGCTCTATAACAATAGAAACAAATGGAAATATATTACCAGAAAATACTAGTAATTATTCAAACTTTTACAAAATACTTATCACAAATAAGTTTAAAACATATATCTTTCTTATATCAATTATAACAAAGAATATGCCCATTATGAACAGTACAACTGTTATCATAATGTTATTTTTAATTTAAATTATCCTGCTCAATGAAACCCAAAGATAATCAAAACAAAAGCACTTACCGATATAGCAGTAACACAAAACTTTAGAACATCCACAGACACGTGTTTCGGCATCTATGCCTCTTCGGTGCGGCTTTTTCTAAAGTTCACAATCAACTGAAATATGTAAGCAAATACTCGTGTTATAACCATCAAAGGATTACCAGAACAGGATATTAAAAATTAAAATAAGATTATAGGAAATTCCCCGTAAAGGGATAATTATCAATATAATTATATGCAAATGCAACTTCCTGGAACTGTAAAAGCTCTATAACAATAGAAACAAATGAAAATATATTACCAGAAAATACTAGTAATTATTCAAACTTTTACAAAATACTTATCACAAATAAGTTTAAAACATATATCTTTCTTATATCAATTATAACAAAGAATATGCCCATTATGAACAGTACAACTGTTATCATAATGTTATTTTTAATTTAAATTATCCTGCTCAATGAAACCCAAAGATAATCAAAACAAAAGCACTTACCGATATAGCAGTAACACAAAACTTTAGAACATCCACAGACACGTGTTTCGGCATCTATGCCTCTTCGGTGCGGCTTTTTCTAAAGTTCACAATCAACTGAAATATGTAAGCAAATACTCGTGTTATAACCATCAAAGAATTACCAGAACAGGATATTAAAAATTAAAATAAGATTATAGGTTTTTTTGCTATTTATTATTTCCATGATTACTAAAAGTATATTTTTTTGTAAAGTACTGTATTTTTTTAAAGCTTGTTGTTTGAACATTAAATAGGGTATTTCAAATGAGAGCCTCAAAAATAAAAACAAATATAACTATTTCAACGAGTGATACCTATTTCACTGTAACTAGTTTATTTAATATAACATGTTTAATAAATATAACACAATAATACCTCAGGAGTTTTTTGAAATTTCTACGTTAACGTATAAATTACACGAAAGGGTAGTTTTCTTTCACCCATTTGCCTCTAATAAATCATTGTGATTTAATGAAGAACTACTACTACAATAATTGCCTTGGCATCGAAAATGCAAAGAAACGTTAAAGCTGTCTCTGCACTTGAGTTAGTTTTTATTTAAAAATAGATCCTTTAAGAAATCCCCAATAAAACATCATCCGCCGTGTGGTAGGTCATTAAAAGTGTTGAATAGCACACAATAAGTAAAGAAATATTTTTTGCTTCGAAATAGTTCGAATCGTAAAGTTGATGATATGGAACCAACCCACGGTGGTCGAGTATTTTGGCAAGGAGCCCAAGCAGCTTCACCTTTTGAATCGGAGTCAGGAATCAGGATGACCATTCATACTATTACCGGCAGGCCTCCTTATTATTTCAGCATCTGCGACGTGTCGACAATGCCGTGATCCGATAAAGAATCAGAGTTAATTAGGTCCGACTTCAAAGATCGTTGACAATCAGCGCATCCTGAAATAGAACATCTTTACTTGCACTTCGTCCCGCGCGACTTCCGGCAGGCGCGTTGCCAACATTGACAATGGAAATCCCACGTGCGTGCCTAGAAATAACCGCTCGAGGATTAAACGCAAACAATGGCTCACTTGATCGAACTGTTTCACAACACTTTGGTGTGTTAATTGCTGATCAAACAACGTGCGAACTACCGATTTGGTTTTAGTTGTGAGGCATAGCGCTGAAAACCGTGAAAACGTTGAATTTGTTAGTTTTATGAAACGATATTCATAGTCATGTTCGCAATAGCCAAAAAAGTGGGAAAACATCTTTGTATAAACAGTTGTAATTTGTTAATATTAACAAATTACAATTAACAACAACTTAGTTTGAGGAGCACTCTGAAAAATTATTATCGCATGAAACATCACTAGTGATTTTGTCAGTAAATGTTATTCGAAAGCGTAGTTGCCTAGTGATATATAGAGTGCAAATTGGCGTATTACCTGTTTTTTAATCCCTGATGGTAAACTGTAAATTTACACAAATTATGTTACTCTTAAATTGAGAATCAAGTTATAATTAAACGCAGAGTGGGGAGGATTTTTCACAAATAATTATTACATATAACATATATCTAACATTAAGTTTTTACTTTCAGATGCGTTCTTGATATTATTTTGTTTAATAAAAAAATACAATTAATTTTTCTTAATTGAATATAAACTGCACCTTAGAAGTTATACTACGCGTAAAGTATTTAGTTTTTGTAGTTAAAATCTAATAGTAATTTAATTTAATTTAAGGTGGAGCAGTTTTACTTACTTTATCGCTTCAATATACAAACACAATAAGCCGCACTTTTTGACATACAGTTGATATTTTTTCATTCCCGGTTTCGTCGGAAGGGACACTAACTTTCGATTTTTCAATGGAACACCCTATATATTATTGCGTTCTTGAATTCTGCATAATTTTCTGAATCCAACGATTCGAAATAATTGACATTTCAAACATCAATTTGTTTTATAATGTAATTTCTAGTTTTCCATTTAAGTGTGCCATGACGGTTCCGATTTATTCTAAATGACGTGTGTAATGCTACAAAAATCGAAATCCCGTTAAAACACTAAATTATGTGATTTATGAGGAAATGAAATTCACCAAAATTCTTTTTGGGGCAAAACTCAATTTTTTCAAATGGAACCATATCGTACCGTGGTACCATTTATTAGTACTATTAATAAGTAATTTATTCATATGTCGTATTAAAATGTGCGATAAATACAAACAAAATTACAGCTAAAAGAACATAAGAAAATACAATTTTATTCTAATTACCTTGTTACACGTAAGGCGGTTTTGGAATACAAAAAATTAACACAAAACATTACAACAGTTCTTCAAAATTCTGTCCATTAACGTCAATGTACTTCTGAACTCGCATAGCTGTTTCTCGAAGAACGTTCGCCAGTTGCTGGCCCGTTATGCTATTAATTGCTCGTATTACTCGCAGCACCAGGTCTTCACGGGTTGTAACGGTGGTTGCATAGACAATATTTTTTAAATGACCCCAAACAAAGAAATCAAGGGGCGTTAAATCAGGTGAATTTGGAGGCCACCTCACAGGACTATTCGTCGAAATTACGTTTTCTCCGAATCTCCGTTGAAGGTAATCAATTACTATCCTTGAATTATGGGAGCTTCATCTTTTTGGAAATACATTTCATGTCCTAAATCTAAAGGTAACTCATCTAAAATGTCCCAAATGTCATTTTCCAGGAATCTCAAGTATCTGGCACCAGTCAGAGGTCCTTCAAACATCATTGGACCAATTATTCCAAGCCAAACATTGAAACCGAACCACACTTGAGAGTTACCCACCCGTAATAAATTTTTATTTTCTTGTGACCAATATTTTGTATTTTGTGGGTTAAATAATCCCAAATTTGTAAACCTTGACTCGTCCGAAAATAAAATCAGGCCCAAAAAATTATTGTTTGGCTGCACGTTATTATACAAAATCTAATTGCAATATTCCATCCTACGTTCGTAATCACTTTCGCACAAAAGCTGGTGCAATTGGTATTTAAAAGCTTTATAGTGATATTTGTGCAAAATTCGGCTTACTGTTTGGTGACTGGTGTTTAATTCAAACCCAACTTGCCTTAATTTCCGTTCCTTCGTCAATAATGAAGTTTTTTTCAGGATCATTGTTGGGCTCTCTTCGGAATTGGTTTTCAACACGTTTAAAATAATTTTTCGCTGGACATTGTCTATCAGGATATCGTCGGCCATAAATGTCCATTGCAATTGCATTTTTTTTACTTTCCCCATAAATAATTAACATGTCCACTTTTCATCTCTTGTATAAATTAGCAGCATTTTGAATACAATTAACAAGAATTTTAAACAATTTTTAAAGACACAATAAAAACACTGTTAAACCAACAGATGTTTGACAAACTAAATTTTTCATTATTTTCAAAGCCACCTTAGTTACTTCTTAACATTAAATTAGAAAAAAACTGTATTTTCTTATATTCCTTCGGCTGTAATTTTGTTCGTCTTTATCACACATTTTAATACAACATATGAATAAATTCCTTATTAATAGTACTAAGAAATGGTACCAAGGTACCAATAAGTGGATTGCTTTTTAAATGACCTGATATGTTTTAGAGTACCTCAATGTTCTATTTTGGTACCTTTACTATTTAGTATTTACCCAAACATATTCTAACCAGATTTATGTTGTCCTTGACCTTCTGGATCCTGAGAACCCCCAAAGTAAGATAATTTATTTTCTCCAAGTAAAACTAGAAGAAGATATTTTAAGGTCAAGCCTAACATATCAGGGTGTGTAAAACTAAACAGTACGTATCGTTTATTCCGGTACCTGGGGGTCTGTATTCGCTCATGGCTAAGAATAGCGGACTCAATAGACAAAAAAAACAAAATTCGCCACTGTAGTGAGGCCCGGCTTCAACATACGCGGCACCGGCGGGGTGAAGTGCGTCGACCACGGCATTAAGGAAACTCACAGTTCTTGAGAATTAATTTCTTCGCCGCATTTTTAATTCTTCAAGGTACACCTACTATACTGTACTCTACTGTAGAACTAAACAGTACGTATCGTTTGTTCTGGTATCTGGGGGTCTGTATTCGCTCATGGCTAAGAATAACGGACTCAATAGACACACAAAAAAAAATTACGCCACTGTAGTGAGGCCCGACTTCAACATACGCGGCACCGGCGGGGCGAAGTGCATCGACCACGGCATTAAGGAAACTCACAGTTCTTGAGAATAAATCCCTTCGCAGCATTTTTAATTCTTCGAGGTACACCTACTATACTGTACTCACGCTGTTACAACATTATGCCACTAGTGGACTAGATCCCAGAATGTTACCAATCCAAACTGACTGATAGTCCGTTAACAAGCAACATAACATAAGTAGGAGAGCACAACGAGTCGTTAACTACATATTCATTCTCCTGTACGAGTGTACTATATATTTCTTCTTTTCTTTTTTTTTTCGTTTTGTTTCTTGTGTTTATTTTTCCGTTGGGAAAAGAGAATCTCATACTACTACTTACAAAATTAGAATTGCTTTGTTGGCTCCCTATGCCGATTTAGGAACACCATCCAATTCATTTTATATATCATTCTTACATCAAATCTAAGTTGGCATTTCGCTCTAATATGCATAATGTACAATTTAGTTCCAGGAACACACTAACTATCCTTAAGCTAAAATCTGCAATTTCTCAACGTTCATTCTTGTATATAAAAACTAAATAAAAATATTGACGACATCAAACGCCTTACCTGTGCAACATTCAGGTATAAAATATACTAAAGTTTTATCAACAGAATATACGTTTCTTTGATCTAAAATATTGCATGGTGTGAAAAGTGGGTAAAAAGAATAGTAGCATTAGTTTTATGAAGATAAGAGCATCACTTATAATTCAGTTTTTTACGTATTTGGAGTTGTGCAAAAATAGCTCATTAGCTAAACTTCACCCTGTATGTATTTTCTTGTTCAATAAAAACGATTTATTTCAAGAAAATTATATATTGTCGTTCTGTCTCTAAATAGAGTCAATATTTTGATCTGATTAGTATACTTTTGGATATATTTTTTTCTCTTGCATTAAAAACTGCAAAAAAATAAACATTGTTGTAATTCATGATGCACCTAAACAACAACGATTCAATTTTAGAATTTGTTATTGTTTTTTGGAGTTTGTTATAAAAACGCCAACTTGAAATTTACATGACAATTTACTTCCATTAGAAGCATATTCAACTAAAATTTCGTAAAAATATATGCATTATTGTTTGGCAGCAATTGTTTAAAAATTTCCAAAAAAATTTTCTTCATTTTCATTATGAACAATCTGTTTTTTTCTTCATTGTTATACAAACTACACAGAGTTACTTAAAAAAACACGGCGAAGACACAGTTTTGAACATTCTTTTGTTTAAACAAATGCTTTCCGGGACTCGAATTTAAACCAAATCTTCTTGCTATATTTCTTGCTGTATTTATGACAAGTTCCAGCAAAAAATCACTGCAGTAAGACAATTTCTTTATAGTTGACTTAGACTGTTAGTTTTCCTCCACTATTATTTAACAACTTAATTGTTTGTGGTCTCCTATTGATAAAGTTGCACCTGCTTCCTCTTTTTCTATTCCTTATTTTAAATAGAAGTGCCCTCTTTCTTTGTCTTCTACTAAAGTGTAAGTACTCCTTTCTGTATCCTGAAAGACAGCTGTTCTAGTTATATTTGAATTTCAAGTAGATCACAAGTTAATCCTGAATTTACTCTCATTTACTGTATTTAAGATTTACTAAATGATCATCAAGGGTAGAGTTGGCAAGAAAGCCTTTAGCAAGCACAGTCATTTTTATGAATGCAAAGAAAATTCAAATTCTCGTGCCCATTCAAATTTAACATAAAACAGGAGAACTAGCCACATGAAGACCTATTATAAGCTGTATAGAATAACACTGTATACAACATTTAATCGGTTTTTATATTTACGAAAATTTGCATACATGTGCCCCTCTACTCTGCACACTTTGATTGACTGCCAAAGCCGCAGAGGCTGTCAGCTTGAATAGTGTTGAACTACGTGTCCATCAATCAGCTTGGAATGCAACCCAAAAACAAAACACGACAAATCTTTGCGACTGTTGTCCGCGAGCCAAACTTGATCTCTGTGTTTTCTCGTCAATAACACCTCGGTGACAGCTATAACTTAAACTAGATAGGTGCTAGATTAATTTTTTATTTAATTTATTTGAGAGCTCTAATTGTTTGTACAAGAATACAGAATAGTAAATGCGCTGTATCTGTCTTAGTTAATTAGATTTGAGGTTTTATTAAATTATGTTTAAGCATTTTATGAATGAAGCGAGGATCCTCAGAGTTACTGATATTAATCGGTTATTAATTTTAGAAGAATGACTTGCTGTTTTATATCACTGTAACACATTAATTATAAATATGATTTTTTATTATTTTGCTTAACTTTACATAATAAAATTACTAGACACCTGAAAATAAATAAAGAATAATGAGCTCACCTCACCGTTGATTAATATAATTTTAATAATTTTTAATGCATATCAAATAATTAGTCTAGTCAACGAAGCCCAACAAAGGCCGAATAGGGAAAATAATTCGTGTAGAGGCCAATTTTTGTACAGTGTCGGGGGGAGTGCCCTGAACAACATACTAAAAGTCCTAACCGGTGGAGGGGTTAGTTTAAAAGTCTCCTTTTCACGTTTTTCTTGAATAACTCGAAAACCACGTCCTCTAGCGAAATAGTACCCATACACAATATTAAACTAATTGAAATTTCCTACAAATAACTTCCTATTCATTTTTTTCTAGGATCAATAATTTACGATTTCTTCCACCCTCTGTATCTACAGGTGGAAAAATCGTGAATAAAAAAAAATCATGTTTTAATGGTATAAAATGGAAATCTGATGTTAAATGAAGTAGGTTCAGACCGAATATTAATTGTCTATACAACATTTAAGTGCAACAGTGCTGGATAAAGTACCATTAGTCTGAACTCCATCTTTAGTCGATATTCTACAGGGTGTGGGTGGCGGTGTGGCTGCTGAGATTTCGGCCTTCCATGCTCTATGGTGTGCGGCATATGCCATGGTGCGTGCATGAATGGTGCACCATTAGACGACAATGTGGACGACGATGACGATGACTTTTCAAATGTTTAAATTTATGATAATGTTAGTATATTATTAGTAATATAGTTCTTCTATTTTTAAGTTCAATCAGTATTAAAGTTTCAATTTATACCACCCCCTTTTTTTAGTTTAATATTGTATATAGACAATTTTTCGCTAGAGGGTGTGGTTTCCGAGTTATTCAAGAAAAAAAGTAAAAAGGGGACCTTTAAACTACGCCCGCTCACCATCTACAGGAGGACATTTAGATTGTTGTTCAGGGCAATCCCTTTGACAACTGTACAAAAATTGAAGTCTACACGAATTATTTCCCCTATTTTTCCTGCGTTGATTGGACTAAATGATTTAGTATTTTATTAACATTCATTTTATGTACATATACAGGGTGTTACTAAATGACGTGCTAATATTTCAGGGTGTGATTCCTTAGGCCATCTTATGAAGAAAAGTTCATATGAACATAATAATATGTCATTCAAACTTTTGCTATAGGGTGTTGAACATTTTTTTTCTAATCGTCATTTTTTAATATCTCAGGAAGTATTTTGGATATTATTTTCAATTTTGGTATGTGTAAATAGGATATAGAACCACATATTTTAATTACGAAAATTATTTTATCGCTCCACCAGCGGGGTCTCTGCGAGCATGTCCTCTGACATTTTCTACCAAAAAAGTGATAGGCCACTGACATTTTTCCATGCCGATTATTTTCCTGATTAGCCTTATCAATTCTATATGAAAACGGTCTCTTGCGCTTTTCTCGCCAGACGTACTTGATTAAAACAATTAAATTCATAGTGAAACTAGTTACACAGGCACACGCAAAAAAAATTGTCGATTACACTGACCAGACCAATCATCACCAATCATTACTTTAGTAGCGTTTACTCAACATCAACCAGCCCTAATAACTTTGCTGAATTAAATTGTTTTAATAATATAGATGTCTTTAATATACGTGAATTTACCGAAAAGGACTTACTGAATTCCACCAATAAATTGAAAAATAAAATGACGTCAGGTCACGATCAAATCCCTAGTTTTTTAGTGAAAGACTGTAGATATGCCTTTATAACTCCTTTACTCTTTATTTTCAATCTCATTTTAAAAACCTCCGTTTTTCCTGATATTTGGAAAACTGCGAGAGTATGTCCGATACTTAAATCTGGCGATCCCTCCAAATTAACTAATTATAGACCTCTTTCTATTCTTTGTAATTTTGCAAAACTCTTTGAGATATCACTCTATAGTTATATTTATCCTCCGGTAAAAAATTTAATCTCGCCACAACAACATGGTTTTATGGAGGGACGCTCCACCATAACAAATTTAGCAATTTTCTCCCAATATGTGGCTAATACACTCGATAACCATGGCCAGGTAGATGTAATATACACCGACTTTGCTAAAGCATTTGATCGCATCGATCACGGAATAATTTTAACCAAGCTAAATAACTTTGGATTTCATGAATCACTTATAACACTAATTAGGTCTTACTTGACTAACAGAGTTCAGTATGTATCTTACAACGGGTTCGACTCTAAAAAAATTATTGCTACTTCCGGTGTACCCCAAGGATCCAACCTTGGCCCATTATTATTCTTGCTTTTCATTAATGATCTTGTACAGATCATTGATTGTGAAAAGGTGCTATTTGCTGACGATCTAAAAATCTACCATAGCATAGAGAATGATGATGACTGCTTATTTATTCAGAACCAGTTGAGAAAGATTGAAGTTTGGTGCGACGAAAATAATCTTCACTTAAACACCCAAAAATGTAAAAGCTTGACTTTTACACTAAAAAAACATTACACTGAATTTACTTATCAGCTAAAGTCCACAAACTTAAGCCGATGTGAATCCATAAAAGATCTTGGTATAGTGTTTGACCCAAAACTGTCATTTACTGACCATATTAACCAGACTACAACCTCCTCATTAAGAATGTTAGGTTTTATAATACGAAACTGTCGCAATTTTCATGATCCCACTGCGTTAAAAGTACTTTATTTTGCTTATGTCAGATCAAAGTTAGAATACGGTTCCTTAATCTGGCATCCGTTTTATAATGTACATGAACTGGCCGTTGAAAATATTCAGAGGAAGTTTCTCAAATTTTTTCAATATAAAATCACAGGAGTATACCCCGAAAGGGGCTACTCTCAGCATCTGTTGTTAAATTCATTGAGTTTTCAATCGCTTCATCTAAGAAGAGTGTTATTTGCAGTAGGATTTATTTACAAACTTTTACATAATAAAATTGATTGCATAGGCCTTGTTAATGAAATAATATTTCGAGTTCCGCGATTACCCTCAAGAGTCTCGACTACTCTTCACTTATCTATCGCTAGGACTAATATATTGTCACGATCACCTGTATATACAATGTGCAATAGTGTTAATGGCGTTGCTATGTACTGTGATATATATCATAATAACTTAAGCGAGCTAACGAAAATTGTCACGGACCATATCAATCTCATTTGACATTCATTTACATTTATATTCTTACCTAGATTAAGTTAGCGTACTTTGATCCACTTTTTGTTATTTTATTATTTTTGTCATGCTTTTTATTCGCTTACATATATACATATATATTTTTATTATCTCTTTCGTCTCTTCTTTTCTTTCTCTTCATCTTTCTCGATTCTAAATAATTCGTCTTAATATATTAATTAACTTAATTTAAATAACTTTAACTTAGTTTAGTTTAGTTTACACAAACTTAGTTTATACAACTTAAATTTTGTCCTGTAATTGGATTACTTTGTATTCTGTTGGGCAATAAAGTATTTATTATTATTATTATTATCACTAGTGTATTTTGGCTTGCTAAATCCGAATCCTGTATCAGTTTTGGTCGACCACGTCACAATTTTTGTCTATCCTCAGAAAATCGTTAGAAAATTGCAATTTTCCCCTTTTGCATTTTTCTGTCTTTTGAGTATAGAAAAAAATGGTGACGTGGTGAGGCAAAAATGACACCGGATTCAGAGTAAGCAAGCCAAAATCCACTGAAGATGACTGGTCTGTTCCGCGTAATCGACATTTTTTTGTGTGTGTACCTGTGTAATTAGTTTCAATATGAATTTAATTGTTTTAATCAAGAACTGTGCATCTGACGAGAAAAACGCAAGAGACCGTTTTCATGTAGAATTGATCAGGTTAATCCAGGAAAAATATCGACATTGAAAAATGTCAGTGACGCACCACTTTTTTGGTAAAGAATATCAGAGAATATGCTCGCAGGGATGCCACTGGTGGAGCGATAAAATGGTTTTTCTAATTAAAATATGTGGCTCTACATCCTATTAACACATACCAAAATTTAAAATAATATCTAACATACTTTCTGAGATATTAAAAAATCGGTAAAGGTATATTTACATAGAACTTTCCTGTTTATTTATACAGGACGGTCACTCTAAAAAAATATTATAAATTCGAAACCATACATGAGAATAGTAATCGGAAGGTATTATTACAAAGAAAACCTGATAACTTTTGGCCAAAAAAATATACAAAGTGGGCAAAAATTCAATATTAAATAAAAGGTGCCAAATATGGAAGGCTTGCTTAAATACCTTTACAAAGAATGACCGTAAAAAAGAAGAAGAAATTTTTAAAAGATAAAACAACTGTTATTACTCAAATTTTATATTGTATGAATTTTTTACGGATTATGTATTATACTGTTGCGTATTTGGAAGAATTTAGGAAATTGTCCTACAACCCTTCAACACATTGTAATAATTAAAATACCAACACCAGCAAACGAAAATATTCATAGGTCCTACACATATTTTTTTATGAAATAAGTTTAAAATGTCATAAAACGTGGAAAATTTAAATTTGAGCAAAAACAATTTCCATCTTTCTACTGGTAAAAAAAGTGTTCAAAAAGTTTTGATTTTTTTTTTTTTTAATAGGTTTGGAATGTCATGAAACGTAGAAATTTTAAATTTGAGCAAAAAAAAAATTCCACCATTTATTCTTGGTATAGTAGTAAAAAAAAATCCAAAAAATTTTTGCTTTTGAAATCTTTTTTTCTAAAATAAGTTTAGAATGTCATGAAATGTGGAAAATTTAAATATGGACAAAAAAAATCCCATCTTTCTACTGGTAAAAAAATTTTCAAAAAGTTTTGATTTTTTTTTTCTGAAATAAATTTAGAATGTCATGAAACGTGGAAATTTTAAATTTGAGTAAAAAAAATTTTTTTCCACCATTCATTCTTGGTTGAGTAGTAAAAAAAATTTCAAAAAATGTTTGCTTTTGAATTTTTTTTTTCTGAAATAAGTTTGAAATGTCATGAAACGTGGAAATATTAAATATGAGCAAAAAAAGATTTCGTTTTTCTACTGGCAAAAAAATGTTGTTTTGAATTTTTTTTTAATGTAGATTTAGAATATGATGAAACGTGAAAATTTTAAATTTGAACAAAAAAAATTGTTTTTCATTATTTATTCCACCCTGTATATTTTCCAGTGAAAGTTCAACCATTTCTTCGCTGGTAGTAGTGTCAGCTACTTACCAAATTTGACTATTATCCGTCAAGTAGTTTATTAGATAATGCACCAACAGACGGACAGACAGACAGACTGACGGAATAGAAAAATCTATATTTTCGTAATCTACGTGATCTGAAATGTGTAAATCCGAAGAAACCTCGGAGGGTGATTTTTTCTTGAATACAAACAACACTTCCCTTCGGTACACGAGGGAAGTAAAAATAACGATTAGAAAACAAAATGGAACACCCTGTAGCAAAAAATTGAAGCCGTTGGGAACATATGTTCAAAAGAATCTTTCTTCATAAAATGGCCTAAGGAATTACACCCTGAAATATTAGCACATCATTAAGGAACACCCTGTATATAAATATCAGAACTCATACCTCAAGTTGTAATTTCACAATTATGAGGGACGAACTCAGACGAGCCTGTAAGGACGTTATTACTTATTTAATGTGCAAAAATGATACAATAATACATTGTCAATGTGATAATGCTAAAAGTGGACACCAAGGTGGCAGAAGAAATATACATATACACTGCATTTTGAATTTAATTAACTGGGTGATGTCCACCATGTCCTATATATGTAAATCAGAATTAACAAGGTGCAATTAAAGTTAATTTCAAAATTTAGAATATATTAATCTAAGCATCTATCAAAATAACTAATGGCTGTTCACTGTGTATTTCCTCAAACTAAAAAAATAACAGAAGAAACTAAAGACATGGAATTATGACATCATTAAGAAGAGAGTTGAAACCAGGTTTTATATGAAGTAATTGTTATCGACAAGTCTTTATATACACAAGTATTAATAGCAATTTAAAGAAAACCGGTTACATGCGAGGTGTTTGAACCTTCGTCAGATCTTGCTTATTCCTTATTTGATATTTTGTATTTTAGGGAATTCTTTGTTTCTACTACAAACCTCGGTAATTGCACTCTTACCATTATGCTTTACATTTTACTCGTAAACATGTCATGAGGTAAAGTTGCTTTTGCCATTTTACAATGTAGCTAAACTTCTTCAGCAGAAATAATAATTAAATTTCAATTAGTTTCTTGCGTCAATTAAACCCTTACTATGAGACTGCCATTTTAATGGAAATATATTTTTCTTCACCGTTAATAGTCCAGGAAAACAGGAAAGCCATGAGGTCACGAAGAAAAATAAAGTTGAAATTTTAACTTAATATATCAAAATTTCAATTTCACAAATCTAGATTTCAACTAGTCAAATCAAAATTTTAACTTGTTAAATTCATACATTGGGTTGATTCTACGGTTGGTTCCTTGTGAAACATTCTTCAATAATTTAAATATACAGGAAAATTATGCTTTTTAATGTTTCAAAAAGTTTTATTAAAACTCTACACGTATTTCGGCTTATTAGGCCTTTATCAAGAGTACAAGATATTACTAAATTTAAAATAAGTAAGGAAAACATTTTAAATTTAGTAATATCTTGTACTCTTGATAAAGGCCTAATAAGCCGAAACACGTATAAAGTTTTAATAAAACATTTTGAAACATTAAAAAGCATAATTTTCCTGTATATTTAAATTATTGTTAAATTCAAATTTCAATATAATATAAAATGGAAATGTTTCCACGTTTAGGTTGAATGGATTCTTTCATATTTTATGTTGAAACTGCATAATGTTCTAATCGTTTATTATTTAGTGAATATATACGTACGATAGCATGTCAAAAATGTCAATATCGTATTAATTATTTCCACATCCACATAGTGGAGTGGAAGAATAGCACCTACTCGTAAGAAAATTGACATTTCTTTTCTTGAAATAGACTTAGAATGTCATAAAACGTTGAGATTTTAAATCTGAACGAAAAAGAAAAAACATTTTCAAGTTCGATTTTTTTATGTTTTCATTAGCAAGCCATATAAACAAATGAGCAATATCTATTAATGTTGCGTTAGTATTAGAACAGAATGTCATTTGTGCGTTTCAGTTAAAAAAAAAAATGAAAAAAATTTGAAAATTTTTGAAATTTCAAAATTCGAATTTTAACTCGAAACTCAGTGTCTAAGTTTAAAATTATATTCTGAACAACTTTTTCTACTAACTTGTTTTGATACCTTCAACGTGAAATAAAATATTGAGAATCTGTCCCATTCACGAGGTCGCAGTGGGCTGGGTTTATACCTGACATTTCACTTGAGTTCACTAAGAAATGTAGCTCCTCTGTACCAAAATTCAAATCTCTACTTTTAAAAATAAATTAAATACAGGAGTAATTGAAGCGAAAATTCAATTTTCATCTAAAAAACGATAGTTTTTTGATAATTAAAAAAACAAAATCGAAAAAATTAAATCCCTCGTACACTGCATAATTATAGTTGACAAAGTGAGAAAAGCGTTGACTAAATGAGAAGTAAATCGATCTAGACGTTTTTACAGAATTGTGGTCACCGATATGAAAAATGCACTTTTGAGAAAAACGCGCTGAAAGTTTTGTGTTACGACTACATAATTTTTAGTTTCAAACATTGATACCTTGAGATGGTTTTTCGTAAATCACTCAAAAGTCCTTACATTTATTGATAAAGTGATATGGTACAAGAAATAAAATTATTAAATTACAATTATTTCATTTTTTGCTTATTTCTGTGCGATGAATAGTTCCAAAAATATGATAGTTTAAAAATGACCACCCCCAAGTAAAACGCGGCAATTTTTAAATGGTAAACTTTCCTGTACTCAGTATTAGAAACAAAGCAAAAAAAATCATGAAAATCCATTCACTATAACTTTACCTTTAAACACTTTTTTTTATTTTGTTTATCTAGCTACATTTCAAGCCTTAAACTAAGATAATTCATATGGTACTCGATGAACACAATATATTTAATTTATATAAATACAAAAACAAATATATCGCGCGCCGGTGGTATGGCCGAGATCTTCAGCTGATCTGTTTTAAAAAAATACAAGGAAATTAGGCACTCATTGATCTATACCTATTTATGTTAAATATTTTCTAAAAGAAATTAAAAATAAAACGTTGGCGCAGTCGAGACTACACCCACGAGTGATTAAAATTTTTGGAAAGCAAAGAGATTCTGTTTTAAGGGTTCCGAGGTAAGAACCTAATTGCACTCGACTAGTATATGAAAAAAGTATTTTTAAAAACGTTAAAGAATTGGAATGCCATTTATAGAAAATAAATTAGACATTTATACTGTTTGTGGTATACGCTTGCTCCACCAAACAAGTTGTATTAAAGACATACTTAATATAACATAATTTTTTTGTCTCACTATGTACTATGTACAACCATAACAATAACTAATGTATAGGAAGTATAATACTCCATAATTGACTTTTAGATTACTGTTATTCTTAATAAAAAATATTATGAAATATATTAATAAGAGGTTTAAATAAACAGTTAGTTTTCCATTTGTTTGAAAATAAATCAAATACAACAGTCAAATACAGAAGAAATATTAACCTAAAAGTTAATGTGGTTTTAATTATCGTATTCACAAAAAATAACTTGATACACAACCACGAACAAACATTAATTTACAAAGTAAGAGCCTAGCTTAGCAAAACTGCTGAATGAATACAATGCTAAACTTATTATAAAGATATTACAGTCCTCCGAAACCAAAACGGACACCGATTGTATCCGGCAATGTATGCATCATCAGATGTCTTTAAAAAACTTTCATTCTTATCTTTATCCAGGAATACAATGGCAGCGACTGCCAGAGGATATAATGGATTTTATAATTTGAATAGGGAGATTAAAAACAGGACCTTGAGTGTAACAACTGGTATAGTAGCATGTCACAAACAAACGTAGTTGCCCGAACCATCCGCGCAAGAAGCAGTTTCAATTACCGCGTCTTTAGAAATGCGACTTAACGGGGAGCATGTTGCCGAATGGAGTCTCGGCATTATAGAATCTCAATCTCAAATCCGTCGATTGTTCGACAAAAGCATTCAATCCCAATAGCTTTGTCTGTCCTCGCTGTATTAATGACATATTTCGAACGTGTAGAGGGATTTATAACTATCAACCGCGGCACAGTGGAGTATTTGTGGCAAAATCCTGGCCAAAAATATTTTTAATGTGATTTAAAGTTAAAACCATTGTTTTTGACTTCTCACTTACTTTTTATTAATAAATACACTTAAATACAGATAAACGTAATAAATTGCAAAATTTTCAAAAATCGATTTAAGTTAGAGACTTTAGAGAGTTCTATGATAGCTAGAAATTTTTTAATAAATTGCAAAGTAAACTAGATAAAAAAGTCTATAGCTGGAAATTATTTTCGAACATACAGGGCAAGCCAAGACGAAATTACAGGACCAAGTGCCTTTTTTTAAATGGAATGCTATGTATATCAGTACATTTTTTGAAGCCTCTTTCTAGACTCTATTCATTCCTATATTAGCATTGAATATCCCCCAACCACTTGGATGTAATGAATTTTTTGTTGAAATAATGCAATCTGCAGATGGATATTAAAAAATCACCATAGTTACAATTATGGGTTTTATGAAAAACTTGTGAATACCAGTTACGAGACATCTAATTGATGTTTTTGAATCATTTTCATTTCCTAAAATTGTACAGGGTGGCCAAAAATTATTTTTCAATTAAGAACTTTTTAAATTGAATTTTCTCAATTTTTCAAATGGAACACCCTGTATATTTTTCAACGACGTGATGTAGAAATGAAAAACGAACATTTTATTGTAAATACTTCCCTAAGACTAATTGCAGCCATTAATAAAAAGAGGTTCCCTCAAATAATTCGTTAGAAAAATTTATAATAGGTGCTCGACGTATTGCCCATTATGATTGACACATTCTTATGCAACTTTGGAATGAAGCCATTAGTGGGACCATTTCCTCCAATCTATTGAAATGAGTAAATAGTATTTTACAGGTCCTTTACTGTAATGTTTTTTTGTACACTTTTTTGCCGTTTTCATTATTCGACAAGCAATGAAACCTCAGTTTGGTATAAATTATCTTGTACAACGGAGCATTTATTACACTTATCGGTCGTTAGTTACAATTTGTATTAAATTTGAAATATTTGGAATTTTACAATATGAATTTTAATAAAGCGGAACTTGCAGACATTACTTTTGTTTTGGGCGAGTCAGACAGAAATTGTTTACTTGCCAATAGAATTTATCACCAACTTTATCCTGAAAGAAGGATTCATGATATTAGCAGCTTCCAAATCCTTGTAGATAGATTTCTGGAAACTGGAAATGTCGAATATAAAAAAAGTGAAAGAATAAAACGTGTTGTGAACGAAGAAAATGAGTTTTCTGTGGTGCTGGCAACGGTTGAAAATTCCCATGTTCGTCAAAGAGAAATAAGCTCATTAGCAGGAATAAGTAGACGGTCTGTGGGTCGAATCTTAAAAACAAATAAGTTGCATACATATCATATTCAAATGCACCAGGAATTATCTGATGACGATTTTCAAAAGCACCTACAATTTTGTAATTGGGCCAGAGGTAAAATGCAAGATGATGTCAACTTCTTCAATAATGTTTTATTCACTGATGAGGCAACTTTTCATAAAAATGGATTTGTTAATAGGCGCAATTTCCATTATTATGCTTCGGAAAATCCTCACATTTTTATGCAAGTTGATAACCAACAGAGATGGTCTATAAACGTTTGAGGAGAAATTATTGGAGAACATGTAATAGAGCCACATTTCTTTGATAGTACATTGACTGGAGCTATTTATTTATCTTCATTTTTTGGAACACTATCTGCCAGAATTATTGGTAAATCTCCCTGAAAGAATTCGAAATAGGATGTGGTTTCAGCAAAATGGTGCTCCACCACATTATTTAAATGCAGTTAGAGGCCACTTAAATAATACCTACCCTCATCAATGGACTGGAAGGAATGGATCCACCAAATTTTTTAAGATTTTTTGGAAGGTTTTTGGGCCGTTTGACCTTCAAATGACCTTGAAATGAGGCCGACTGACCTCAGATTTAGATTCAGGGTCCTCGAAAACTAACGTATGAAATTTTTCAGATTTTTTCGGATGGTACTTAGCATTTTTGTCTCAAAACCCCCGCAAATGACCTTGAGATAACCTTGAATTACCTCGAGGATGTATGCAAAGTAAAAACAAACACCGGACTCGGAGTCAGTGACCTCAAAAACATGATTTTTTTTCAGATTTTTTGAAAGGTTTTTTGACCGCTTGACCTTCAAATGACCTTGAACTTGACGTGATGGAGCCTAACCGACCCGCTCATCGTTATCAGCGACCCCAAAAACCCTAGGATACTATCTCCGATGCCCGTGCACAAGCCTAGATAAAATGTTGACCTGTGTTATCATTTTTAATGACTAACACACTGCTCTAACAGTACGAGAGTTATTATTTTCTATACTTCAATAGAATCATCTATTTCCCTAGAGATATCGAGGTCCGACGCACTATTGCCCCATCCTGTATATCATAAATATAAATATTCCTACGTTTAAAGATTTGTTACTAGAGCGATTTCAAAATATTTAGTCGCGGCGTCGTGTCGTCGATTGCGTACAGGAAACATATATATCCATATCCATTTCTCCGTCAGGTACTCTTAATAATCATGCAATTATCTTAATGATATCGCTCGGCTGAAGAAAACCGATATTAGGCAACTAATTGATCATTAGTTTAATATAATAAAATAAACTTCAGTGGTCTAGCACTAGCAGTAAAATAGGCGACACAACGCCGATTTTATTTCCGTGTGCGTGATTCTATTGGCGCTAGTCACTTCCTGGCATCAACAATAGCGTAAGTTATTATTTGTAAAGCACTAGAGGCTCTTAAAAACCAGCAGGCCGATGCCAAAGAGGCACTCCAGTCCGAGTTGGCCTCTCCAATGCAAATAATGGAAGGAATCATTGGCGCACCAAATGAACTTTTCTAAAACAAGGTACTTTTGTATTTCAGCTTCGTTTATGCTTATAAAAATACGGTTTTGAGACAAAATAATATAATATCAAAACATGCTTTGGAAAAATGTCTCAGGCAAAAATTATGAGAGATCAAAAGCGGCAATTTTTTTTTACGATTACTGTGTTTTCACAACATTACGCGGATGTAGAACTAAAAATACAACAAATTCAAATGTTTTATTGGATTATTAAAATTTCACTGAAACAATGTAATTTTGTCGTCTGCTAAGAAAATAAAGATCCATATTAAGTCCATATTTCATACTATCGAATATAACTTGGTTATTTCCCTGTTATCAATAATTACACTGGATTAAATGATACAAGGTGCAACAAAAATGTTATTTTAGATTATAGCATATTGTGTAGGGAGCACGCTTGATCACACTAACGTGTACTGCCCATGTGCTGAACATGTTATGTGAACTATATTCTGAAATGTCTGCTTTAGAATTCTTCCAGGTGGTTTCATGCAAGATTCAACAGAAAGATCGAGAAAGACTGAATGCGCCGCTCTCTAAAGATTTTCTGTGTGTCACTTACAGTATTTTGTGATACTCAATATTTGCACGTTGGCGACAGTTAATTAATAATTTATATAGCTGGTGTGCACGCGACATCTCAAAGGACCCCGCAATTTTTATTTGGAGTAAAAATGGGTTGATACCCATCTGATGTTGATTGTTCTGAAACTGGGAAAATGTTCTCCTGGGTTCCCCTGATTAAAATTCTCTTTGACCACCAGTCCGACCGAATTCGATTTTTTGATCTAGAGACGATTGAAACTGTGAACATCTGCGAAGATCTGCTTAAATGCATATTGTTTAGGTAAAAATAATCAACTTATGCCCCCCCCCCATTTTTCTCCAAAATTGAGCCTGAATATTTTCAGAATTTTTATGGAACATTTAAGCAGACCTTCGCAGATGTTCAGGGTTTCAATCGCCTCTAGATCAAAAAATCGAATTCGGTCGGACTGGTGGTCAAAGAGAATTTTAATCAGGGGGCCCAGGAGAACATTTCCCCAAGTTTCAGAACCATCGACTGAAACCCATTTTTACTATAAAAAACTGCAGGGTCCTTTATACATTTTTGTCGAAGTTTAGGGGCAACAAACCCAAATTCCCGAGACATTAAATGGAAACTGATCGAGCCTTTCATTATATTAGTACTTTTGTGGACATATAAAATGCCAAAGTTTTGCCTATGTTATTAATTGATTAATTGTGGAAGTGTGGCAATAAGAAATGTGTTTATTAAATTACCTTGATTTTTCAAGAAGGAAAATTTGAGGTTGGAACACGCCAACTTAGTAAGCATCGACTTTTCAAGTATCTTGGACTTAATCTTTTAATTACATACTCCTTTCAAAAATCATATAATTGCAATATATGTGTATGTGTAACATTCGGAAATACATTGGCATCTCTAAAGTCTTTTTTATTTAATATATAGAGAGTTAAAAAACTGATAGCACAAACTTTTTTCCATACACCTATACTTTACATCATAGGACAATTTCGTACAATATAAACTCGTCTCCATTTTAACAAACAAAATTCATTACATGAATTGATTAAGGATAATTTTGGATGGTAAATAATCCAAAGTTAAGCTTTCAAGCGTCACGAAATCCGCAAAATATACGGTTAAAACAACGCGTCCGATGATCTGATCACAAAGTGGCGACCATTTATACTCTAATATTCTGGACCAGGGACCCTAGTCTAGTAACATAAAAAATTAGTTTTAATAATGTGCTATTCGTACATAGGTCCAAAAATATATAACATCTTACCAGATTATAAAACAAATCTGAAAATTTTTAAAATTAAAATCAAGCATTGGATAATTGGCCAAGCAAGGAGTAATATACACCAACTTATAGATGTAAAAAATAATTAAATCATGTATCTACTCTATTTTTATTATTGTTTTAGTATTTTCTTAGTTTTTCATTTACTTATATTACTTGATTATTTTACTTATTTTATCAATTTAATCAATTTTATTTATCTATCTCAAATTCATCTCCATGAAAGGACATACGGTGAAATAACTATATGTCATATTAGTTATGTATACCCGACATAGAATGCCTCTTACAACTTTGCTTTTATATCTGTATGCACGAGCGTGAAAGGGAAGTATTGCTTAGTTTAAAACTCTGCAACAATAAAAACGCTTACTCTGGTTAAAATAAGGTAATTCCAGTCCACGCAAAAGCTTCAGCCTTCTGTGGACTTAATGTTTGTTAAATCTCAAACTTGTACGTAAACTCATTGTAATCTTATATTTTCAATAAACTTTATTATTATTATTATCATTATTAATGTACGTAGAATCGAAATCAATTTTGATGATTTTAGTGACTTCTCTCTGCCACGTGACCTTCACTCTTTTCCGATCACACTATAGATATGCGACCAACAATTTGTCGTTCTTCTTCTGCCATGGTTATAAAAAATCGGAGGTCTTGTCTTTTTGTACATATACCGAATTTCAAGTTTCTGTAGTGTTACCAGCTTGCTTTACTTATTTTCCCCTATTTAACCCCCAACCCTTTAACGAAATAATACCAAAATATAATATAGCTCCTGATGTCATTGTAATATATACGTATACCAAATTTCAAATGAATATCTCAATTTTATTTTATCAACCCCGTTTAGTAATGGGGTAGTTGAAAAATATTATAAAAAATCGGTAAAGGTCTTTACACAGAACTTCCCTCGTTATTTGTACATGGCGGTCACTCTAAAAAATTAATAATTACGAAATGACATTGAGAATAATAATCGGAATATAGTTATTGCTATTATTACAAAGAAAACTTGATAAGTTTTGGTAAAAAAAATATACAGATTGCTTATCCAACAGCAAAAGCTCAATACTAAATAACAGGTGCTACATATGGCAGGCTTGCGCAAATACCTTTACAAATGCCCACCATGACTGAATTATTTCTTGGGATGACCACCCTGTACATTTTTCAATAAAAGTATAATAGGTGTATATATCAGATATTATTGCCATCCGTCACATCAATCCAACATTCGCGTAATGGAGTGGAAGTATAGTGGTGGTTAAAAAATTTCATTTTTATTTTTATTTTTCAAAAATGTTAAAAAAAAAATTAAAATTTTTTCTTCTGAAATAGGTTTAAAATGTCAAACGTAGAAATTTTAAATTTGAGCAGAAAGGAAAGTTTCCGTCTATTCTATAATAGTGGTAAAAGAAGTTTAAGATTTAAAAATTACATATATTTTTTTAAATAGGTTTAGAATGGTTTTTTTCCAAACTGGTAACGAAATGTTGCAAAATTTTTTTTCCGAAATTGGTTTGAAATGTCATGAAACGTGGAAATTTTAAATTTGAGCAAACCAAATTTTTCGTCTATTCTATAGATTAAAAATGTTTTCAAATTTTTAAAAAAAATTTTCAAAAACATTTTTAAATTTGTTTGAATAGTTTTAGAATGCCATAGAAATGTGGATAGTTTAAATCTGAACAAAGAAAAAAAAATCTATCTTGGTGGTAAAATTTTTTAAAAATAGTAAACAAAATTTCTAATTTTTCTTTTAAATAGATTTAGAACGCTATGAAACGTGGAAATTTTAAATTTGAAGTAATAAAAAAAAATCCATCTATTTTAGTGGTAAAAAAAATTTCAATTTTTTTTTTCTGAATCAGGCTTAGAATGCCATGAAACGTGGAAATTTTTAATTTGAAGAAAAAAAAATTATCATTTTAGTAGAAAAAATTTTTCAAAAATGTTGGTAAAAAAAATTTATTTTTTTTTTTAAATTGTTTTAGAATGCCATGTAAAAATTTTAAATTTGAGCAAAAAAAAATTTTTTTATCTTGGTAAAAAATTTTTCAAAAATGTTGGTGAAATTTTCAAATTTTTTTTTCAGAAATAGGTTTAGCGTGTCATGAAACGTGGAAATTTTAAATTTGAACAAAAAAAAACTTTTTTTATCTTGATAAAATTTTTTTCAAAAATGGTAAAAAAAAAATAATTTTTCTTTTAAATAGTTTTAGAATGCCATGAAACGTAAAAATTTTAAATTTGAGCAAAAAAAATTTTTTCATCTTGGTAAAAATTTTTTCAAAAATGGTGAAAAAAATTTTGATTTTTTTTTTTCCCGAAATAGGATTAGCTCGTCATGAAACGTGGAAATTTTAAATTTGAGAGAAAACAAATTTTTTTCACTATTTATTCCGTTTAGACGGTCCACCCTGTATATTTTCCAGTGAAATTTCTACCATTTCTGCGCTGACAGTAGCGTCAACTACCTGCCAAATTTGACTGCTCTCCGTCAAGTAGTTTTTTAGTAAATGCACCAACAGACAGACAGACAGACAGACAGACAGACAGACTGACGGAATTGAAAAACCTATATTTTCGTAATCTCCGTGATCTGAAACGTCAGAATCCGTAAAAATCTCGGAGGGTGATTTTTTCTCGAATACAATACTTCCCTTCGGTATGCGAGGGAAGTAAAAATCTGAGGTCTTGTCTCCTAGTACATATACCGAATTTTCAAGTTTCTGTACTGTAACCAGTTTGCTTTACTTATTTTCCCCTATTTAACCCCCAACCCTTTAACGGAATAATCCCACAATATAAACAGCTCCTGATGTCATTATAATATATACGTATACCAAATTTCAAGTGAATATTTCAATTTTATTTTATCAACCCCGTTTAGTAATGGAGTCGTAGGGGTGGTGGGGGTTGAAATATATTTAAAAAATCAAAGGCCTTGTCTTCTAGTACATATGCCGAATTTTAAGGTTCTGTACTGTTACCAGCTTGCTTTACTTATTTTCCCCTATTTAACCCCCAACCCTTCAACAGAATAATCCCAAATTATAATATAGTTCCTGATGTCATTATAACATATACGTATACCAAATTTCAAGTGAATATCTCTATTTTATTTTATCAACCCCTTTAATAATGTAGTGAGGGTGGTGAGGGGATGGAAAATATTATAAAAAATTTTGAGGCCTTGACTTCTAGTACATACACCAAATTTCAAGTTTCTGTACTCTTACCCGCTTGCCTTACTTATTTCCCCCTATTTACCCGTATTTACCCCGCAAGCCTTCACCGGATATGTTCAATAAACAATTAATTTCGAGATCTCGTTATAATATATATGTATACAAAATTTCAAGTCAATATCTTAAACCGTTCCGGAGAAAATGTGCGGGCCAAAAAAAGTTACAGGCAGTCCGATAGACAGACAGAAATTGTTTTTCGCTCAAATTTGAAATCTTGACGTTTCATGCCATTCTAAACCTACTTCAAAAAAAAAAATTGAAATTTTTTTTACGATTACTAATTACTTCCAATCCACTGTGTGGATGTGGAAGTAATTGTTTTGCCGTATGAGAAAGATTACTCACACTCCTTTTATGATATGCTGCGAAACTGTGTTTATTAATACTTGTTTTAATTGTCCACGTGTTTGGCCCCCGCTTCTGCAATATAGGTTTGTGATAGTACTGAAACATATTGTGATGTCAAATTGCAATTCGGGTATATCTCGAATCAATAAGTTTACTGTGTAGTCTGGGAGGAACATGTACGAAACATTTTAAATACCAGTGTGTGTGACGGCGAGCTAGGTATAGGGAGTAAGAACTGCAACATCGCATGTGTCAGTCGACAATGAATAACTACAACTGGGATATTTCAGTAGCCGGCCTGGCCGCGTGCAGTTGCATCGGGCGAGTTTGCTGTTGCTAGGTTGTCATATCTCTCGTAATTACATGAATGTACATACCTAGCCCGCCGCTACAAACACGGTATATTTCTGATAATAAAACCTAATATACTGGGCGAGGTCTCAGTATGAGGATTCATACCCACTTTCCCTACAATTTGTTCTTATCAGTTGATCCATGTTCGCAGGTAGATACATTTCTAGAATTACAACAGCGTAGGTATTACAATTGAAAACAATCTATTACGATTTTACCGGCCTTAAACATTGCTATAGCTCTTATAAATCTATAGTGTTTCGACAATTAACGGTATATAGTGGTCTCATGACAAAAATCATCATTTAGAACTATGTCAAAGAGCTACTGGGTTAATGAATGAGAAGGAAAACATATTGTTAATTATGTATATTTTGTAACCCCATTGGGCTTTCCCGTGCACTGCCCTGTTTACCGCCCATCTCGCTGGCGTATATTTGGAGAGTCTTCCTAATCAGACAAATACAATAGCAATGCTCTCTCTGCTCTCTTATTTTGTGAACTTTTAATACAGCAATCAGATTGCGCTTCCTCATTACAAGTGTTTTTGTGTTTTCAATGTTGATTATGAAAGGATAATAAAGTCATAATTAGGGGTTTCTGCTAATATCAATTATTTGTAGTCTGAAATATGTGTAAAGATATTTTTTGTTTTTACTTTGTGCAATGTTTTATTGAAGGGGATATCTATTTAAACGCATGGTGGTATTACTAACGAAACTCTTATTTTCTTTTTGAGCATCAAACTAAATGACAAAATAACATATTAAATCAATCCTCTAATAACCTGAAGAAATCAACAGAAATTGGTCTTAATTTTTTTTCTTGATATCATAAATACTTTGACAATTAAAATTATATAAATTCGAAATGAAATGATTAAAGAAGCTATAGGAATGCAAATATAGTGATCTTCCAAATACGTAAATATATGACCTTTAAATTAAAAATCTTGCTAAAAATGGCTACATTTGCTTTAGCAATCCACCCTAAAAAGACCCTTCGTGGAATTTTTAAAATTCCACAGGATGATTAAATTTTTCATATAAAAAACTTATATTAAAATGCAGCTAATTCCAAATTATTCCTTAAATAGTAATCCCTCATGTGCAATTTTTCGCAAAAAGTTTTCTACATGTTTTCTTTAATTATGAAACGTCTATGAATTGCTGCAGAGACAAACACGATATTTTATTAAACCCAAAGTCAGAATATTTGTAAATTTTTGCAATTTCTCGCCCACTGTAGAACGCCGAGAAGGTATTTAAATAAGTATAAGCGACCAATCTGCAACTGCACTTATGCCAGAAATTTACTGTGGCCACTGGAGAAACCTTCTGATTCAAAACAGTTCAACAGTTCAATAGTTTTATATTGACGCCGATTTCTATCATTTCATATCTACGAATTAACTTACTGTGCTTAAAAATTAAACTCAATAAAAGAAAAATTATGTGGTTATAATTATTAATTATGCTCGCTTAGGCCAAGCGAAGTTTTTCTTGATAAGTTAATGGAAGCAACGCATATGACTCAAAGAGATCTCGGTGCTTAGAGTACTTTAAATAATAAACAAAAACCGCACTATGCAGGCACATCTGTTTTAAGTTGTGCGTTTTATTACCTGACAAGCCTACGCCTCAATAATTTCTTATTATTAACGTCAAGAGATTATTGTTTTCCTTCATTAACATCCTATTGACATGTGTTCAGTTAGCCGCATTTAGAAATTTAGTATAATAAAACGGCTAATAAAAGTAGAATTAGTACACATGAGTGTATTATCCTGATAAAATACCTTCAGATTATTATTTCTTGCTTGATTCTTAACTCTAACAATTTATTACCGTCCAGTGAATGCGGCTTTATTGAAGAATCCACGAAAAACACGATAAAGAAGACCTGTAAAATTTCGAGCGCATTTCTTTGATTAGAACAGTATTAAATTTTTTCAGTGAAGCTAACTATACAAGTTTGGCAAATGCAGTTCATGATATGTAAACGTGTATCTGCGCTTGATCGGGTCAACGACCCCACGCATTCTGCTTTCAATAGGAAGTTTATTTCCTATATCACGAACTATATTTGCCGAATCTGTATAGGAGTAATTTGTGGTCAAAGTTAACCTGGAATTCACATCCAGAAAACACAGTTACAAAAGCCACTGCGGCTATCTTAACGTGTCGCATGCTGCTTGGTAAGACTTGGGGTCTGAAACTGAAAATGGTCTACTGATCTTATGATCGATTGTGAGACCCATCATTGTGGCGGCTATGAACTGAAATTGTTTCTAGAAATAGCAACAATGCATTCCTGTCACACAGCAGCTGTACAATGTTAGATCTACTTCCTCCACATCTGTACGTAAGGCAACAAGCAGCATTTAGTGGCCTAAAGCAGCAGGAGTTACATTACAACCAGGCGATCTGGTTGGTCGTTTGATGATTTTGGAGTCAATCCTATTGGAGTTCATGACCAAATCTACTGACTTAATGCCAACCAAGCCAGACTCTGATTGTTCATTTGATGTTCTGATTGAGAGCCACCAAATAGGCAGAATCAAAGCACTGTGGTTAGAGAAAGAGTTATTTATCTGGTATTCATATAGCTCTAAGATCGAGAAGGAGTAGGTGTGAACGCAGCAGAACCTAACTGCAGGAAATCTTCTGCTCTATGCAGGGCTCCCACCACCTTCCAGGTAGAAATGTAACAAGTTTATTGACGTAGGTTCCACGATTCTAGGGAGTTGAAGGTAATGAATTCGTTGACAGGCTTATAAACAAGGTAATGAAACCCCGTTCCTTGATTTATCTAAGAGATACGTAACGAAAATATCCCAAAATGGGAATGAGAAGGGAAACAGTCTTGCTGGAGAAATATTCCAGGCCAAAGGCAAGTGAAAAAGTTCGTAGCGTATTGCATAATGAATACCACAAGTTTCTTATATTCGAAAAGTCTGACTTAAGGCTAATGATACTTCTATTAATAGGCCACTGCCCCTTGATGTTTAAAACATGACCAAAGCAGAAAATTATAAGTGCAAATATTGGAAGGCTGCAACAGACAAAATATATACATATACTTTACCTTGCGAATGTAAGAAAAGATATTGATGTGCATTAGGCTAAATTATCTAGAAAAAATGGAATTAACAACCGAAGATATAGAGAAATTACAAGCTTAACAAAAAGTTTGGAAATTCACGCCAATAACTAATTGTAAGGTAGTTGACAAAAGATCGATATTTTAAATCGAAGTGAAAAAGATTAAGCAACCAAAGGACTCCTTACACCATTTTCAATCTAGGTCTCTGATTAGATTATTACTACTGTGTTTTAATAATTACGTCACATTGAAAGTTAAAGTTAAGTTTGGAAAGAAATGTGTGTGATGCACATAAAACAAATATCTTTATGTTTATTCAACTATGTAAATATTAAATAAGCCATAACTTCTCGAAATCTTGCTAATTATTCTCCAGGCGAGAGTGCACTCGTTCCATCAAATTTTCAAGAAAAAGTTACACTTCGCAAATATTCGAGATTTTGCAGACTGTTTCAACAAACCCGGTTTCTCAAGTGATGAAATAGGACAATATTTGATCCACTGTATATAGTAAGATTCTCGTAACGTTGATTGTGATATACGGAGCTAAAGCTGACCCTTGGATATAAAATTGTTCACCTCGCGAAATATTGTCTTCTCGCAGAGTTCGCGGAATCCCACACCTATTAGTCTTGTGCACATCTAGTAAAAATGGTTTCTTCTATTATAGTAAAGTTTGATATGTTTCCTATCAACATTATAGCAACGCTAACCTTCAACCTTTCCATGAGGACTAATAATTCAGATATTCGATAGTTTTATCATTATTTATAAAGGAACTGATAGCTTTGTGGATTACCTCAATACAGTTAAAAAGAATTATTATTATTCAGTTTAGCCACACTTGCATAGTTTGTTGTTACATTCACGCGTTCAGGCAATCATGAAGATACATCTTTATTATACATCACAAATATTTACTAACTGTTGTAATTAGGCTTGCCGAAATATCCACATTTTAATTATGCCCCAGCCATTATCCCTTATTTCTAACAAGAAATCTGCTAATTCACCAGCCCCAGTGTTACGTTTTAAGTAAGCTTGCATACACTTCGACAGTGGAAATATATGTATTTTCGGTCAAGCTTGTATGAACTTCAATAGCTCGAATTTCTTTTAAGATGGCAGTAGTCATCTGTGTGCCTGTCACCAAAAAATAAAATTGTAACTTCCCAACCAAAGTTGGATATATTTTATAGGTCTGTCTTCTTTCCTTTGTACTGCACTGATTCTAAACAATACAGTTGCAACATTTTTCATAGAGAATTTTCTGAAAAGTTCAAATTGAAAGGTATGAGACATGAGGGTTTTATCGCCTTACCTATAATTTCATATTTTTAATTTTTGAAGTTGATGCCCTAAAGTTTAAGAATCGACAGAAAAAAAATTCCTAGCCGCTATAGAATTAGTTCGAAGTTTGGATACTTTTTGACACCAAGTGACTATACTAGTATGGGCGTCAGTTTTAGTGATAAATGAAAATTAATAACTTTCATTCTTAAACTCTTAAACTTAAACTCTTTAAAAAACTGTATTCTTTTTAACGTAGAACCGAACCCTTGTGACTAAATCCAAACGTGATTAGATGAAAATAATTATGTTACATATACATATTTATCATCAAAATTACAGAACGTTTATTTTGCTGATAAACAAAAGATGAAGATGATTTCGTGAAGAAAGAGAGACACACGATGTTATAGGTTTATTAATAATGCAATTAAAAACATTTACCAATTTAGTGGCCAGTCACATTGTTTAAAAATAACAATACTCGTTTCCTGATTCATTCCTTCAGTACGTATCGCAGACGGCGCTGCAGATAGAGCTTGATGCAAATAAAAACATGGGACTGTTAATGAGATAAAATCCCCATTAATTTCTACATTTAGTCTTACCAACGACACAATAAATATATAGCATCCTCGAGCGTGATTGTGGCTTCTGTGCCTCAGCTTCCCTAATTGGATGAAGAAAATAATTATTCAGTCTCGTTTGAAACTTACAAATCAGACTTCATGGTCGTTTGTATAAGAATTAAAACTTTTAATAAGTCTAGGTTGTCATAGTTGGATAAATTTATATTAATTTAATATAACACCTTAAATTTGACAAATAGATCCGACGTTATTTGATATTTATTTCTCAGTTCAGAGGATGATATTTACAACGATATCAGGCAGGTCAGGATACACAGAGAGAGATCGTTTTGGAAAATTTTTCACAATGTTTTAGTACAAGGTTTCGTTGCATTTTTCAAATAATTATAATATTGTTTAAAACATGTTATACCTTTTAACTATATACATATAATTCTTGTACATTTTCTATGCTCAAGATAATTATCTCGTTTTAATGATTTTGTTGGAAACGTGCTCTAGCAAATCGAGAAAATCTAGGATAACATTTATTTATTTTTATTCACGAATAATAGCAAGTTCAGATGAATTTATTGGTGATCACGCCTCAAACTTTAGGTTTTGTTATCATTTTATTTACAATTAGTACTTAGCAACTGTTTAAAGGTTTTGCACAAATTGTTTAAAATAATGTCGTCTTAGACGTATCTAACAAAATGAAATTCCGAGTTCAAATTATATATTCTTGCTCTGAAATAATAGTAATGTAGGCCTAATTCTATCAAAGTCTTCGCACAAACTGTATCGCATAATAGCATACTATTTATAATCAATACAGTGCTATTATTTTAAAAGTGTGCACAATTATCTCACGTAAACGTAATCAGAAGTGTTTGTGACTAAAGATAGATGGAGCTGTTGACTTTACTTTAAGTTGCTCTCATAAGACTGACCTAGTACGGTGATTTTCGTCAGTCTTGCCACGTTGACAACAGCCAAGAAGCACGAAACAAGTTCGTGGATGACTTGCCATACTTGCCGATGCAGGGCTTCCTAAATTCATATAAAACGAGGGTATTGTCTCCCTCTCTCTCATATGAAGCTGTCGTAAGAATAGGGATGACAATAGAAATGGTTCGAACACACCGAACTTACTAGTCTCTTTCCCATTAGTAAACTATTCCCGGGGAAAACCAATAAAGGTTAAAAACCTAATAATATTGGTTTGTAATGTAGTACTAATGTACAAAGTTTGAGCAGTTTTCGCCAAGTCGAACTTTTCGATTTCTTGGCATCAATTAATAACCCTTATGTGCATTTCGGCGAAACCATTTACATCATATTGATAGGTTCATAATTTTCTATTAATGTATTGTTTTTGTTTTGTTTTTGAAAAAGTGAAGATTCCGAATTTTTTGGTATCATTGCCAGTAATTTTAAGGCGAAGCAGAATTATCGGACGATTTCGGTAAAAACAGCAAGTGACTATTTAACTTTAATAGGTCGCGAAGTAGAAATTCTCAAAGTAGAGCCCCTTCGATCACCTTCCGAGCACATTTCGTAGCGATTGAATTTTTTTAAAAAGCATAGCTCTTGATTTACTGATTTTTATTGTTAGAGGTGGCCGTTGTTTCATTATTGATAATCTATACATGTTTCAAGCAAATGGGACAAAACCGCAGTACAAAATTTGTCGCCGATCTTTTCGTTTTCATGTATCAAAGCAATTATCTAAAGTAATGCAATCTTGATAATTCCTGTTCAATCTACATCTTATTCCTAATGTTCGTGATTCCTTTCAGACTTTTCTGAGCGATACTTTCGGAGGTAGGTTGGGGGGACAGAAGTATCTAAGTATTTTCGGAAAAGTGTTAAAAAAATACATATTTTTGAAGTCGGGTTTTAACTAGCTTGCATTTGACACCCCACACAATTGCCTTGATGTACATATTTCTTTACTTTCTATTTTACCCCCCAAAATTTACCCTAAAAGCAAGATTCCACTTTTGTTGAAGTGATTCCATAAGTGTTTCGTTTTGCTAACTTTGGTACGGAACTATAAGTTATAGTAAAATGAGCAGAATTTTGTGTAACACTAAACGAAAAACCGTCTACGAAATATTACTTTTGAAAGAAACTAATTTTGTTGTATGAGTCTGTTAAAAATGTATATTTTTACTCAAAAGGAAGTTACAGTTCACGCCATATTAGAGCTAGAGACTTATTCTTTTTTAATTTATTAGAACTTAAGTGTAGTTTATTTGTCTATTAGAAAAACCATGGGGAAAAGCAAAATATAGCATTTTTACGAATGACAATCGTTTTATATTTCTGAAATAATTGGAGCTAGAAACATTCTATTTGTCAAAATTTCATCTTTTATTTTAATTACCTATTTAAGCACTAAAATTGTTCATTGATTTAACCTAAAAAACAGTACAAGTAGGTACGAAAAACTGATGAATAGTACATATATAATATTATTTAAAGGACCTGAAATTAAATCTGGTGCACGCTAATATCACAGAAAAGTAAAATACATCCTAGAAAAGATAGATTGATGGACACGTTGTCATAACAGTATGTTAATAAAATCCCGAGTAAAATCCACATTTAATGTGCAGTTAGTGAATTGTTTGTTTAATTAACGCTAATAAAATAATCGAAATTTGATATTGAGAAAAGTGGACTTTGTAAAATTCATATATTTGCATACATTAACAGAACCACACACTGTACTTTTCAGAAATATAATGTCCGGATTTTTTATTCCTCCGGTCTTATTTCACTGTTGTATTTAATCCTAGCTGCAAAAGGGATACTATTTTAGGATACGCTGATATTGGGCACGTAGGTCTCTTTGTAGTTAATTTTGATAACCACTTAATCAGCAACAGCTCTTTCAGAAGTTTGTTCAAACTATGGCATCCACCATGTAACAGTTTTCGATTGATTCCGGTACGCATTCTTGCAATTTTGTATGTAAAATTGTTAAGATATAAAAAGTTAAATTATAACGACATCTGAAACTAAATTATATTAGCTTAGTCCGTTGAAGATAATTAATAAGTAAAGTTTAGTATCTTGGTGTTTGGTGTATATACTAGAAACCAAGGTTTCAATTTTTTCATGACATATGTCACACCCACCACCACCTTCAACATTCCCACTCTATTATTGAAGGAGGTAAGAAAATATAATTATTTAGTGTGTGTATGAGAAATTTTTTGGCATCAGCCACCGGAGTAGACGATTTTAAATATTATATCATTAATTCCATGTGCAATTATTTTCACATACTCGACTGTACGTATAATATAAAGATACTATCATACAGCATTACAATGCAACATCTAAATTTGATGTTATAAAAACATTTAAGGTCTTGGCTTCTAGTATATATACCAAATACCAAGTTTCTGAACTCTTGACAGCTTACTTTACTTATTTTTCTCTCTTCCTCCGAGCCCTTCACCGGAATAATCTCGCAGTATAATGTAGCTCCAGATCTCGTTATAATATATACGTTTTCTAAATGTTCAGTCGATGGCTTGAAACTGTTCCAGAGAAACGTGAGCACAAAGAAAGTTACATACCGACCGACAGACAGAGAAACAGAAATCATTGAAATTTAAAATCTCGTCGTTTCATAACATTCCAAATCTATTTCAACAAAACTGTTTGAAAATTACTTTTACGATTACTATATACTTCCATAGTCCAGTCGGTAAAGTAAAAAATCGGTAAAGGTATTTACACAGAATTTCCCTCGTTATTTGTGCATGGCGGTCACTCTAAAAAATTAATAATTACGAAATGACATTAAGAATAATAATCGGAATATAGTTATTGCTATTATTACAAAGAAAACTTGATAAGTTTTCTATCTTAGTGGTAAAATTTTTTAAAAATAGTAAAGAAAATTTCTAATTTTTCTTTTAAATAGATTTAGAACGCTACGAAACGTGGAAATTTTAAATTTGAAGAAATAAAAAAAAATTCCATCTATTTTAGTGGTAAAAAAAATCCAAAAATTTTCAAAAAAAATTTTTTTTAATCAGGCTTAGAATGCCATGAAACGTGGAAATTTTAAATTTGAAGAAAGAAAAAAAAAATGATTTCATTTTAGTAAAAAAAAAATTTCAAAAATATTGGTAAAAAAAATTTTTTATTTTTTTTCCTGAAATAGGTTAATCGTGTCATGAAACGTAGAAATTTTAAATTTGAGCAAAAAATTTTTTTTTTCATCTTGGTACAAATTTTTTCAAAAATGTTGGTAAAAAAAATTTTCAAAATTTTTTTTTTCTGAAATAGGTTTAGCGCGTCATGAAACGTGGAAATTTTAAATTTGAGCAAAAAAAAATTTTTTCACTATTTATTCCTTTTAGACGGTCCACCCTGTATATTTTCCAGTGAAACCATTTCTTCGCTGACAGTAGCGTCTACTACCTACCAAATTTGACTGCTTTCCGTCAAGCAGTTTTTTAGTAAATGCACCAACAGACAGACAGACAGACTGACGGAATTGAAAAACCTATATTTTCCTAATCTACGTGTTCTGAAACGTCAGAATCCGAAAAAATCTCGGAGGGTGATTTTTTCTCGAATACAATACTTCCCCTAAGTAAAAATACACCAGAAGCTCGCAAAAAATTTTATCTGAAATTTTCCGTCAGTAACTGTTAGAGGGACGATTAAACATCACAAAACTACAAAAATCAGTTCTCGGGGTGCCGTGCAACCCTCCCAAAAAACCACCCCTCCGGTGAAAAAAACCTTATTTTATTGATAACTCGTTAACTGTTGAAGATATAAAAACATTGCTCATTATAAAAAAGAAAGCTTGATAAATTGCCTAAAGAGAAGTCCTCGTGTAATTTTCTTATATATGCCATGGTTTTCGAGAAAATAGGTATTGACAAAAATTGCAAAATTTGTATTTTTAATGCGCGCGAATTTTCATTTATTTGAAATTTTTTTCGCGCGGCTTATACATAAAATTGAATTGCTCGAAAACCAAACAAACTAGGAAGAAAAATCAAAAAGGGTTTTAAAGCGGATATCAGATACTCTCTTGTGTTGTCATTTTTGATGGCTATTGATATTTATTAGTATAAAAAAATAAGAATATAATATAGTTATCTCTTGATTTTTTGTGCATCTAGCTATTTACAGGCCCATAAAAAATAACTGACTTTAATATAAGTTATAAATGCATTCATTATCTTTTAGTTCAAGGTAGTACTTCAATGCAGAAAAAGTTAGGAATAAAAATATTCACATTTACAAATTTACCAGCATGTTGAATTTAGCAAAAAAATGTAAATAAGGCTGCACATTCAATTTATTGATGATATTTTTTTATGCAATTTTTTAACTATTAAATGATATATATAGTTATATGGTATATAAACCCAAAAAATTTTCAAGATGTTTGGGTATTTTTTTAATTTTTAGGAAACAATAAAAAATTGGTCAAAATTTGGCCAACTTCAACATGCTGGTAAATTTATAAATGTGAATATTTTTATTCCTAGCTTTTTCTGCAGTGAAGTACTATCTTGAACCAAAAGATAATGCATTTATTAATTATATTAAAGTCTGTTATTTTTTATGGGCCTGTGAATAGTTAAAAGTGCAAAAAGTCAAGAGGTAACTATATTATATTGTTTTTTTATTACTGATAGATATTGATAGACATCAAACATGGAAACACAAGAGTATTTTATATCCCCTTTAAAACCCATTCTGATTTCTCCTCCTAGCTTGTTTGGTTTTCGAACAGTTAAACTTTTAGTCCAGCTTTCTTTTTTATGATGAGCAATTTTTTTATATATTGAACGGTTAACGAGTTATCAGTAAAATAAGGTTTTTCTCACCGAAGAGGTGGTTTTTGGGGGGGTTGCGCGGCACCCCCAGAACTGATTTTTGTGGTTTCATGATGTATAATCCCTCCACTAATAGTTACTGAAGGAAAATCTCAAATAACATTTTTTGTTCTGAAAATCTTTATAATTATTGGACTACACTCCAAAACAAAGAATATATTGCATTTGATCGGCACATTTCTAAAACTGGTAATATCGCTAGTAGAGGAACAAATTTCATATCACTGTTGGTCAAATTCTGAACAACTTTCCAAATATATCCGTCCGTCGGTCTGTGTGCCCATCGATATGTCTGTCTGTCACGTTTCTTGTAAGCACAATAACTTAAGAATGAAAAGTTCGAATTGTGTTTAAATTTGGACAGTTTGTCAGTGTTAGCTAGAGGAAGAACCTTATTTGTATGAAACTGATCAATAATTAAGAAAGTTATTATTATTATTTTTAAACTATATTTTGCTTTGTTTTATAATTAAACAAAAAATGTCTAAAGCTAACATTATTTACAAAAAAACTGCGAAGAGTGTTCTATAGAATGTGCAACAATTATGTAAAAAGTATAGTAAATCGGCGAAGACTATAATGGTCAGCTTGTTTTATTTTGTACTACTCTGCCTTATTTAATTAGTGCATGTATGTATATAAATATTTTATTACTGCCACAGTAAGTAAATTTAGAAAATTACTTTTAATTTAGAAACAATATAGATGCCTAGTTCAGCAAATACGTGGAATTATGTTAGATATATTGTTTTATAGGATCTGTATAAATAAATTTTGAAACCAGAGTATTAAATAATAATATTGAAGTCAAATAAAGAACTACGCGTTATTAACAATCTTGAATACGCATAAATAATAAATATATAGTATAATTTTATGATGTCAAAACGTCTCTTGGTAATTACAATAATATTTTTTCATTTATGGGAATTTATGGTTTGAAATACATCTACTTTTAAACTAGACTAGTCATTTTGACTCTGTTACTTCTTTCAGAACACATTAATTATTTTTAGTGGTTTTCAGCAAGACAACTCCTAAATAACTTTTTCCAAGAAAAATTGTATTATAGAAGGAGAGAAACGTAGGTGATATTTTTTAAATATTAAATATTAAAGAACGTATTTGGAACATCCAGGATCGTACTATAACTATTAATTAATTTAATTGAATTTATTGATTGACTGTTATGGAAATGATCGATTGTACAGGGTGGACCATTAATAATAGGCCATAGTGCAGGGGTAGATTCCTTGGGTCAAAATGAGGATACAACCAAGTACGCTTTAGTAAAATGTTGCTATGGAAAAAGCTACAGGGTGTCAGAATACAAATTATTTTTCGTTTTTTTGCAATAACTCAAGAGCATCTTCACTTATCTTCGCCAAATTTGCTAGAGGAACTTTTTTTATTCTAAGAAACAATAACAATTTATGTATTACATCACGTTATATCATAGAGGGCCCCGCAGGACCTGTATCTGATGATAAATTTTTTTCATATTTTTTTTACAAAACGTTGTGGTGCTTCTGTCCAGAAAATTTGATGAGGGCGTCATTTTCACGTATAAAAGGTAGACTTGGTAGAACTTGATAACTCCAACCTTTTTCGAGGAAATTGCCGATAAACCTTTGAATAATTTTTTGAAAGACAAATTCAAATTTAATGAAACAAAGTGAATTTATTGAAAAAAGTACAAAACGTAAGGGAAAACCAAATCGTAATAACAGCGTAAACTCTCTCACTTTCTTATGAACTAATGAAGCATTTTCATGGTATAAATACATTGTGACCAGTTTTTAATGGCAATATTAAGAACGCCCCAAGGATGCTCGACAGCCTATCAGTGGAGAGAGGGTTGTGGGTACGTTTTTCTCTCTTTTGTTTAAATTTGCGGTGCGCTAGGTAAACTACCCTGGGCGCCAGCAAATTGTTTAAATTGACAATGAGTGTATGGGCAAAATTCAATTAAAGTCCTAAGATTTTTAATAATAAATTTACTAAAAAAATGTTAGTATAGGACACAACAATGAAATTATATTATATACAAAATAAACTTATTACTAATATGTGTATATTATGTGCTTTAGGTTTAATAAATGTAAAAAATAGAAATATATATAGGACAAATACAATAAATAACAAAACTAAACAATTCAGACCAGCTGTCAGCCACTAATCCTTATGGCAATTGTGTATTAATGCCTAGGGAATTATTTGACACTTGCCCTATATGCCAGGTGGCCTTAAGCGCAAGCAAAATACGACTAATGTGATATGAGATGCAAGTGTAAACGTAACCTCACATAATGCACGCCACTACATTACATATTATAATATCATTATCAAAACTTTTCACAAAGCTAATTAAAATTAAGAACCCTAAACAAGCACGATTATTAACATGGTACACGGTAAGTTTTAATTATTCAGGTTGGATAGTAATGTAAATGGTAACGATACGAATTTACATAAAAAAAAAATATTTTAGTAAGTCAAAAAATGTGCACTTATATTTACCCTCATTGGACGGCCGTCTACTGAGTTCACATAGACTTTCTGATTAAAACAAATATGGATTTATTAAAAAGCTAATACCAAGCCATGTACCTACTATGGTGGCGTAAATCAAGAGAGCTATTGCGGAACTAAATATAAATAATGTTGGGAGGCTACTTGCTTGCTCCTTATGGTGGCATAAATCGAGAGCCATTGTGGAACTAAATATTAACAATATTGGAAGACTACCTTATTGCTCCTCGGTTTTACCATGAGATGTGACTGACATGCAGCTCGAGACTTTCCTTGGACGGATTGAAACGAAACAATTTGCAGGTGATTCCTCTATCATCCTCGTCGTGGAATCCAGCCAAAGCAGTTCTACCATTAATTAATCGCAAACAGACATCAAAATCTAGATTTTCTCCCTTTTTAAATTTTGTTGTGCACTCCAAAATGCAACGTTTAACAAGATAATTAAAATAAATCTCAGTGAGATAATAGAAAAAAAATCGGTAAAGGTATTTACACAGAACTTCCCTCGTTCATGGCAGTCTCTCTAATAAAATAATAATTACGAAATTACATTGAGAATAATAATCGGAGTAGAGTTATTGCTATTATTACAAAGAAAACTTGATAAGTTTTGGTCAAAAAAATATACAGATTGCTCATCCAACAGCAAAAGTTCAATACTAAATAACAGGTGCCACATATGGCAGGCTTGCGCAAATACCTTTACAAATGTCCACCATGACTGAATTATTTCTTGGGATGACCACCCTGTACATTTTTCAATAAAAGTATAATAGGTGCATATGCCAGATGTTATTGCCATCTGTCACATTTTCAATCCAACATTCACGTAATGGAGTGGAAGTATAGTGCTGGTTAAAAAATTTAATTTTTTTAAAATTTTTCAAAAGATGGTAAAATAATTTTCAAATTTTTTTCTTCTGAAATAGGTTTAAAATGTCAAAGGTAGAAATTTTAAATTAGAGCAAAAAGGAAAGTTTCCTTCTGTTCTATAGTAGTGCTAAAAAAAGTTTAAAAATTAAAAATGAAGTATTTTTAAAATAGGTTTAGAATGCTATGAAACGTGAAAATTTTAAATTTGAGCAAATAAAAAAAAATTCGATCTATTTTAGTGGTAAAAACTTTTTGAAAAATGTTGGTGAAAACAATTTTCAAAATTTTTTTTCTGAAATACCTAGGTTTAGAATGTCATTTAAATTTGAGCATTCTGGTGTTAAATTTTTTTCCAAACTGGTAACAAAATGTTGCAATTTTTTTTTTCCGAAATTGGTTTGGAATATCATGAAACGTTTCGTCTGTTCTATAGTAGTGATACATAAATGGATTAAAAATGTTTTCAAATTTTTTAAAAAATTCTTCAAAAACATTTTTAAATTTGTTTGAATAGTTTTAGAATGTCATGGAAACGTGGATAGTTAAAATCTGAACAAAGAAAGATATCTTAGTGATAAAATTTCAAAAAACTTTTTTTTTTAATCAGGCTTAGAATGCCATGAAACGTGAAAATTTTAAATTTGAAGAAAGAAAAAAAAAATTCATTTTAGTAGTAAAAATTTTTTCAAAAATATTGGTGAAAAAAATTTTCAAATTTTTTTTTCCTGAAATAGGTTAAGCGTGTCATGAAACGTAGAAATTTTAAATTTGAGCAAAAACAAATTTTTTTCATCTTGGTAAAAATTTTTTCAAAAATGTTTGAAAAAAAATTTCAAATTTTTTTTTTTCTGAAATAGGTTTAGCGCGTCATGAAACGTGGAAATTTTAAATTTGAACAAAAAAAAATTTTTTTCAACTTGGTAAAAATTTTTTCAAAAATGTTTGAAAAAAATTTTCAAAAAATTTGTTTTCCTGAAATAGGTTTAGCGCGTCATGAAACGTGGAAATTTTAAATTTGAGCAAAAAAAACTTTTTTTCATCTTGGTAAAAATTTTTTCAAAAATGTTTGAAAAAAATTTTCAAAAAATTTTTTTTCCTGAAACACGTTTAGCGCGTCATGAAACGTGGAAATTTTAAATTTGAGCAAAAAAAAATTTTTTTCACTATTTATTCCGTTTAGACGGTCCACCCTGTATATTTTTCAGTGAAAATTCTACCAGTTCTTCGCTGACAGTAGGGTTAACTACCTACCAAATTTGACTGCTCTCCGTCAAGTAGTTTTTAAGTAAATGCACCAACAGACAGACAGACAGACAGACAGACAGACAGACAGACAGACAGACAGACAGACAGACCGACAGACAGACAGACAGACAGACAGACTGACGGAATTGAAAAACCTATATTTTCGGAATCTACGTGTTCTGAAACGTCAGAATCCGAAAAAATCTCGGAGGGTGATTTTTTCTCGAATACAATACTTCCCTTCGGTATGCGAGGGAAGTAAAAATATGAGCCTCTTAAAACGAGTATCTCGGGACGAGCCTAAAAATATATATTCGTCTAAGTTTTGAATAACATGAAATTTATATCAAAATTTGTAAGAAACATTAAATAAAACATACCTTAGCTTGTTATTAGGCCTTTTTCTCACAAATGATTAAAATTATGGAAAAATGTTCTTCACAATTTCTAAATTGCCAGCATGGCTGCTTTTCTTGACCAAAAAAAGATTTTTTTTGTTTGTTTTTTACCCCTCAGCAAAAACTAATCATCTTTGCCAACATAAATTAATTACTATTAGAACTCACTAAGTTTTGAAATTTAAATTCATAAGAGAAGTAATAAAATAAATAGCAACTATCTGTGTGTGATTACTAAATACTCTGCCTTAGCTGTAAATAATAGTTTAATAATACAATATATCTTAGCCTACAAATTGTTCCCCTTCAGCATACGAAAAGAAAATGAAATTTGGCAAGAAAATTCTCTTTTGTGCTCCTGATTTAATTTAGAGACTACTATTATTACTGGTTGCATACTCAAGATGCTATATTATCCCATCAAATAATGATTAATTTGGTTTGGATATTTTGCTATATAGCAGGCTCAAAATGTACTCGTTACAACATAAATCAAAAAATTGTGTAAAATAAGGATCTAATCTTATTAAAAGAGCAAAGAATAATATAAAAGATGACTTAATGACATTGGTATTTATTGTATAAACTTCCCCCCTGACACCCTGTATCTTTTTCCACAGCAACATTTTACTAAAGCATATTTAGTTATATTCTCATTTTTTGACCGAAAGAATCTACCTCTGCACTAGGGCCTATTATTAATGGTCCACCCTGTATTAAATACTGACGAAGTGACCTACAGATTAAAAGTATTGGCCTTGTCCAACAAAAAACATGTTTCCAGAAAAAGTTGATGTCAGGTGCTGAAGAATGCATACACCACTTTACCAACAGCACTGTTTAATTACAGCAGATGCCTTTGAAGTAGTTTCCACATACACTAAAACGCTTGAAGATTGCTGCACTCGTTGACATCATCGTGATATGATTTTATGAAGTTTTAATCATTTCCCGCAAAACACACGTTGAATGTGTTCAGAGAGTGACAGACATTTTGGTGTTTGTGGAAACTACTTCAGAGGCAGCATCACATCCAGTTTCCTCCAGGATTATAACAAATTCGTAATATCTATAGCGAACGCAACGTGAGCTGGAGTACTGACAAAGTGGAATAGTTATGGACGCAACTAAGATTTCTGACTTGCAAATGTTACCACCTTAATTGCAGCAAATAAGGATGGGCTAATACACCCGCTAGGCAATGTCCAAATAATTAGGCTCTGAGTATGGTTTGAGTATAAATTATACCAAAAGTAAAATTAAGATTGTACCGGGCAAATGAAAACGACCGAGACAGGTTAAAGATAGGTGATTGTGAGACTGTAAACAAGAAGGTTTGTTCACCTTGGAACCCTCGTGGACGATTCCTAAAACTGCAAATATGAGATTAGAGGAGGAATACGGACAGCAAGATCGACAGCCTACCAGTTGACAAAAATTTGACGTCAGAGGAATATCACAAAGTCAAAAAGATGAGACTTGCCGATGGTCTGGTTTTCTCCACCTTTGTGCTTCTGAGTCATGGACCGTTAAGGAAACAGATTAACGGTGTATTAATACTTTCGAGACGTGGACCTGGAGACGTTTGCTATAAACTTTTCTCTACAGCCCATCGCACCAACAACTCAATTTTTCAAGAAACGCATATCTAAAGTAACTCCCTAATATTCTCGTCTTTTGGTTACATCAACCACAGAGAGAATAATATAGATTGAGAATCGGGATACCGTCACATGGCAGTAAGCGAAGAAGACGACCTCCGTTGTCCCTATGTTATCAAAGAGCCGACGCGCGACGGGGAGGAATTTTGATGTGGACCCTTAATAATAGAATGAGTGACAGGTTAATAAAGAAGAGGCCTTGGCTTTTCATGTGGACACCAAATTTCTGATTCCAGATATCGTTATAATACATATGTGTACCCAAGTCAATATCTTAAACCCTTCTAGAGAACACGTACGTACAAGAAAGTTTTTGACCCCCGGCTACCCCTCAATATCACCACAAAGCCACCCTTAAAGTCTCTTTCCCGTCGCAGACATAAATCCAACCCTGTATTTTGGTGAATTGACCCTCCCCATAACTTAAGTTGGAAATTCTAGAGGGGTATGACCCCAATCACCCCCTACCCCTCTATTCAACCCCTTCAGGGGGTGGATTTTTTTTGTATAAAATATTTACAATTTTTTTAAAAATAGGGTTTACCCGGAGGGAAGATGATGGTGACCAGGGTTATAACGAGAGGTGGTTACACCCCGTCACGCGGTGGATTCTTTTTTATGTAAAAAATATTCAACATTTTTAGAGAGCGGGTTTGCTGGAGGGAAGATGAAGGGCCCCTCCAACAAACCGCCTTTTTAAAAATTGTAAATGTTTTTTATAAAAAAAAACAAAAATCCACCCCTAGGATGGGCTGTAACCACCCCTGGTTACAACCCTGGCCACATTCATCTTCCCTCCAACAAACTCCCCCTTTAAAAACTGTAAATATTTTTTACCAAGAAACATTCGCCCACTGGAGGGGTTTAATCGAGTGGTAGAGGTGACTGGGGTCATCCTCCTCTAGAATTACCACCTTAAGTTATGGGGTGGGCCAATTCGCTAAAATGCAGGGTTGGATTGATGTCTACGCCAGGAAAGAGATTTTAAAGGTGGTTTTGGGGCAATTCTGGGGGTGGGTAGCCGGGGTCCAAAACTTCTGTGAACCCCGGAATTCAGTACCCTCGTAAACGGAGGGAGGAAGCTAGATTGGCCCAGTATCAGATATTTGTACGTCCTTCCGACTCCTGACCTGCACTATACGTGGATGTGGAAGTAAAATAAGGAAATTCTTAAATATTAATTTATTAATAAAATGTGCTTTGGAAACTGATTCCCTCAAATAAATTCAGCTTATTTTGAAGCAATGACTATCCGTAGCAATGATATTGAAGTAGAGCACCCTCCTTATTATTACTTCATTTGAAAATAGCAAATAACTTACAGTAAGGAAGTAATGGTAGAGAAGATGGATACCTCTTAATTCACTACCCTTTGCAATTTTAAAAAAAAATTGTTGCGCAAGAAGTATTATAAGTTTTAAAATAAAGTCATTTTAAACACATTTCCTATTCTCAAAAATTGTGTTATATATACTCAGTCTCGGTCCCAACAGAGCAGTTTTAAATCCTGTATAATCGCAATCTTATTCAATAAAGATACTACAACTAATTACTATGTACCATTCATAATTCGATAGCGAAGCAATGATTTATTAAGAATAACGCCCTGGAAACTCGCAAAATCCCCGACACGGCCCTGATAGCCCGCTTTTTAAGTAAAAACAAATGAGCTGGGGTGAAAAAGAACACGAGAGTAGACCATAAACATCCACCGCTGCACTTGTTCGTCATAAGGTCTCAATCCATCTGCTGAGTTGTTTACAAATGCAGAATAGGTGGCGTGCAGCCCATACTTTGACACTTATTTATAGCCAGGTCGCCTTTTCTTGGAGACCAAACATCCTTTACTTTCAACTTTTAATGAAAAATTGTATGTACACAGTGTCTCTAAAAATTAGGTCATACCAATTTCTAAATAGTTTTGTTTCATATATAATTAAATTTTTGAAAACAAAACATTTGTAATTATAATATACGGAAATATTGTGTTAAACGTAGATATAATTAATAAAGGAATTAAATCAAAAGCTGGGAGATATATAAAAATAAAATAGTAGAACCTTACAAGTTGCCACTGCAAAAATGTGAAAAGTTGATATTTTCATTATTATATAAGCATATTTCATAAGATCACTTTTAATGAGACCTTGCATTGCCTTTGTTTGATCACGATTCGTAAGTATAAGCTATTGACTATGTACACCGGAACAATTGCCTTAAAGGGTTTTTATTGTTTCGTCAGTTAGTTGGTCGCCTAAAAATGATGAAATCACAAAGTGCTATTGAATTTAGGGGGTGAAAAGCATGGTTTTCTGGTTCTTTTAATATAACTAAAAGATAATACTCAAAATTGAGTTACCCACCGAAGTAGCTATTTACAACCCATGTTTATTGTTATCCTATAACTTTGAAATTGCATTGTACTCAACAAACAACAATGTTTGATAGATAATGTTAAAAAATGGTTATAAAATCAAAATCTATAAAATCGACAAGAAACAGCCAACTTTGAACGTCAATATCTCAGTCAAATTTCATCGTAGGACCTATTTTTATAGTTCATTTTAACAGTTGAAATCTGTACTTGATTTTCCATGAAGAAATTCCTATCCCTATCTCTGATCAGAGAAAATTTATAAACAATAATGTAAAAAAATATATTTGCCATTTCTTGCATTTTTTGCAGATTTGCTTATGCTCATATTTCATATAAAATATGGCCTTTTCAAGATCACAAAAATGAAAAATTCGATGGGAAATCCAACTTTTTTCGAATTCTGCTTAGTTTTTGAGTTATATTAATAAACCAAAGGAACATGCATTTCACGTTCTTCTCCAAAATGCACACATTTTGTGATTTTATCATTTTTAGGTGACCAATTAACGCAAGAAACAGTAAAAACGCAATTGTTCCTTTCTGAATCACATAGACAATGGCATATTATTGCATTCATAAAATTTAACGATAGTAAGAAAACTATTGTAACAAGTGTTACACATTCATAAACATTTTTCGTCAAAAAAATTTTCAGTACTCGGTGGTTGCATCACCGTCAACGTGAAAAAAATTATTCATCATCTTATTTGGGGCATGAATATGAAATAACAATATTCTCACAAATCGACGGATATAACAATTTAGAACTTTCAAAGAAAGAACCTTGCCACAAAGTGTTAGGTTTTGATTTAAGGTAAAACTTATTAATCTACATATTGTTAATGATTACAGTGTTTCTGCTCAGAGTTCGTATGTATCAGATGACACTGGTCTCAGTATGGGCAAGTGTTAATAACAATTGAATTTTAGATCTGTTTGTGTTTAACCATATTTTCTGTGGTCCACCGTTTTTGGTTCCTTGCCGCGCAATTTGCAGTTTAGCTCACCGTTGAATTTTTGGTTGCGTGCAGGTTCGTTGGACAAGAAAGTGTCTTATTATAATTATCGACAGCATTTTGTTCTTTGTGAGCAGTTCTTCCGTTTCATTTGGGCGTGGTTATTTAATGAGTCTTTTCTCATGTCGGCTTCCTGGAATGTTCCTCCAGTGATTAATGAATAGTACTAAAATTTTTATTACGCCACAGTGTACTCTACAATTTCCAACAATATTTATATCATAGGGACAGGCAACTGAAATTTCAAGTGCTTTTATTCTGCGGAGGAGGATAATCCGAGTCCTCTTCAATCTGGCACATAATCTTGTAGATTCGTCTTCGTATCCAGAAATATACTTACTGTAACAGGAGTATTCATCTTAGCAGTCATGGTTTTTATCCACAATATACAGGCGGACTTCACAAAGTTTAGCGACATTCACCTCTACTCAACAGGAAATAAACATAACATTTATCTTTCTTTCTTCCAAACCAACCATAGAAAGTCACTTTATCACACAGGGATCTCTTACTATAACATGGTTTCCACAGAGTTAAGGAATACACAATCCATCATCAGATTAAAAAAAAATTAAATTGAAGAACATCTTGTTACAGCACTGATTTTATGATCTGAATGAATTTGTATGTCTTCTAAAGGGAGCATTCAAAATATGTTTTTCTGATTATCTACAATCTAAATTGGCTGTGGTCGACACCACAAGACAATACTCGCCCTGTTTTATCACCATGTACACCTGAACCAGCACCCGTCGTCAGTGCGCCAGGTTAGGCTTTTACATAATGTATCAGGACCTCCTGTTGATCAATCTTTCCTCTCTCTCATGGTAATATTGAAATGCTACTTAAACGTGATTCTTGGTGCCATGCAGTTTGATCTTATCTTATCTTCCTACAATGTTGACTATCCTCATGTGTCTGGTTTAATTCTAAAGAGATTCTGATTGTCTGACTCTTGCAGCCTGCATGCTCCTATTCTAGTTTCAATCTTGACAACTATGCTGAGGGGTAGGTTTAATAGGATCTCCATAGCTGCTTTGAGGATGTCTTTCATATCAATTACCGCATATTCAGTAAACATATTTATTCGGAAAGAGAGTTCAAGAGTCGGTAGCTACACTTTCGTTAGGATGTAAAAATTATGAATACAGAATAATCAAATTTTGGCGTACCATTTAGAACTATTAAAGAAATTTAACCAGTCGGTCGAATAAATACTTCATGTTAACAATATCGCGAGTCTCTTTTGGGAACACATTACTTGGAGAATCGAGATATTATTGCTGTGGGTTTTATTTGCGGTTGGGTATTTGTAGTAAATATTTGTAGACCTACACTGAAAGCACAAATAGACACAATATTGTCTACTTCTCCAACGGTCCACGTCTCAGAGTCATAAACAAATATGGAGAAAACTAGGCTGTTAACAAGTGTAATCCTTGTATATGTCTAGCGACCATTAGAAATCACAAAAAGGAAAAGAAATAATTTTATAATTTTCTTTATAATTAACTGCATTTAGACATATGACCATGAACTTTTATATTAATATGTACTCCCTACAGACAATTTTAAATTGCACAACTAGTCTAGTAATATGAAATGTATTATATCAATTTTACTTGAATTTGTGTTACTTTAATCCCCAACTTTTTTATCTCACACTGTACATCAGTGCTACAAAAAATCGTATAGTTTAGGAAAATATTTCACTGTCTAGTTTTGTTTCAAAATAGACTGCAATCTTTACCAGCAACTTATTATAAAAAACTACTCAAGGGAAAGAGTTAGGGGACTAAAATTATACCTTTTTCAGATTTTAAGAAACAAGGGTTTAAAAATATAGTAGGGCCGCGTGAAAAAATTAAGAAATCATTAGGTAAATGTTGAGAAATAATGATGCATCTTAACTTTGGCTGAGTCTACTTGAAAACGACATAATAGACATATCACTAAAACATATGCAGTTTTAAGGTAACTAACATAAAGATATATTTTTACAACATTTACTCTTCAAGTCTCTTCCTCTCTATATACATATAGGTATGTATGAATATATGTAGGTAATAAATATAATGAAATTAACGCTAATAACGATTTAAAATTTTCTCTATTTATATCTGGGGCTTTTATCAAACTTTTCAGGGATTGATAAAGCATGAACATAACACAAGTTCGTTAATGAATAACGCGAACAAATGCGAAAGTTCCTGAAAACGCTGAAAGGCGAGATAAAGGAATAAAGGCTTCAGCACTGAAAATACAGTACAGGTCACATAATAGCGCTGTTTTCTGACGAAAACTTTTAGGGGGAAGAAGGTTCGATAACTCATTGTCAACAACTGAGGCTTAAATAAATAGACAATACTATAATGAATGAAATGTATGGCTTGAGAGCATGTTATAAGACACCGCATTCAGTCTATCATAAATTCATAAACCTAGTAAATAAAGCAGTGTTGCACAACAATCGTCTGCATTATATTAAGAAAAAAGCAAAAACAAAACGGAATATTGTTATAGACATTCTTTTAAATACATTTTTCTGTCATTAATCATGACCCAAAACTTCTATCGTTGTATAGTGAATATGCTGAAATGTAAAAGTAATATTTTCTATTATTCGTATTGAAAATATTTAGGTTCTGTTGTAAATGGCAAGGATATAATCTGTAGAATAACTTATTCTATTAAACAGAAACAAAGTAAGTGAAACCGACCTGACATCTGCAAATGACAGTGTCTTCGGATGACTGGGCCTCGTGTCAAGGTTTTTAGTATTTGTGAAAGCTATTACGGTGTAAAGGAGAGTAAATCTACGCATGGTCAACATGCGTATAATCATCATCATATATAGGGTGGTCAAAAGCTAAAGTAAAATCAACACGAGGAATGTCGCAGAAATTGCAGCGCCTTGCCTATATATGGATTACAGGGGTAACTTATGCCACAAAAGTTATGGAGGCAATGCTAGCTCTATTTACTCTACGTCTGTATCTTAGGAAAAAGGCAGCAATTAGTAGCTTAAGGCTGGAGCAAGTACTCAAATTCAAAATAAGCAATTCGGTTGGTCATTAAGGGATTTTGAGGTTAATTCAACTAGAGTCTCTAACCTAATCTACCGATTCAATGCCAACTAAGCAAGGCTTTACTGTCCCTTCGATATATTGATTGAGGGCCATCAAATGAGAAAGATTAAGGTACTGCGGTTGGAGAAAGGGTCATTCATCTGGTACCCAGCACCCCAATCATATTCTAGGAAGAAATGTATTCTATAGATGCTATATGTCCAATAGTACACAACCAGAAGCTTTCGATGGCCAAGGATCTTTCACCTTCGAGTCTTACATCTTTAAATCTAAAATTACCTGCAAATGCAGAAAATCTCTGAAACAGTTGGCAAGAACAACAAAGTTACCTTGACATGGGTGTCAGGGAATGAAGGGAATAGAAGGTAATGAATTAGCTCATTGTCCTTCAAAAAAGGTGGAAGTCTCATTCTTTGAACCAAACTGTTTTGTGGCAGATAAGCCACATAATGGAAGATGCCTTAAAATAGTAAAATAAACAGAATATCTACTAGAGGAATACTTCAGGCCAACGACAAGCGAGCAAGTCAACTCATTCGACGAACAATGCCACAAAGTCAAGACTCTGACTTAAGACTAATGGCTGGCCTTCTAGCGCGCCATTTCTCTTTGAGATATCATAAAAATATGGACGAGGAAACTCTTATTTCTTCAACAAAAATAATTGGCTTATTTAAGTCGACAAATTCCACTAAAAGCTCCATGAGGACTACAGTTCACTGTACGAAGGAAGCATTTTCAGTATTGATTTTAATTTTTAATACTGTTCACATCAATGCTGGAGATATGTTTTCAACTTAGCAAGGCTTTACAGTCCCTTCGATGCCGCGATGTATTGATTGAGGGCCATCAATGAGAAAGATTAAGGTACTGCGGTTGGAGAAAGGGTCATTCATCTGGTACCTAGCACCCCAATCATATTCTAGGCAGAAACGTATGCTATAGATGCTATGTGTCCAAGAATATATAAACAGAGGCTTTCGATGGCCAAGGGTTTATATACTTTCATCTTAAAATCTTACATCTTTAAATTTAAAATTGCCTGCAGTTGCAGAAAATCTCTGAAACAGTTGGCAAAAACAACAAGGTTACCTTGACATGGGTGTCAGGGAATGAAGGGGATAGAAGGTAATGAATTAGCTCATTGTCCTTCAAAAAAGGTAGAAGCCTCATTCTTTAGGGCCAAACTGTTTTGTAGCAGATAAGCCACATAATGAAAGATGCCCTAAAATAGCAAAATAAACAGAACACCTACCAGAGGAATACTTCAGGCCAACGACAACCGAGCAAGTCAACTTATTCGACGAACAATGCCACAAAGCCTCTATAACTCTAAAACTCTGTCTTAAGACGGGCCTTTTCTCTTTGAGATATTATAAAAATATGAGCAAGGCAGAAAACGATAAATGCGATACTGTAGTGCAGTATATATGCAAACACAAGATGTTAATCTGCATTAGGCTAAATTATTTAGAAAATGGGGAATTAACGCATGAAGTAAATTAGCTCTTAGCAAAATCATAAACTTTTTGAAAAGTCTGATAATCCTGAGCAATAACTAATTATAGCGGAATTTAAAAACTATTCAGGACCAGTCTAAAAACGACAGAAACGACCATGGTAAATCATGTAATCGTAATATCTTTCCATCTATGGTTCATTCATTATTTCATGGAGGTAAAGAATTGCGGGTGCTATAAGTATGTACCTTTCTATTAATAATAATAATTAATGTGAAATATTTGTCAAACATTTTAATTGTGAACATTTTTGTCAGGTGGGTCTTTAAACATAGTTTAGAGGCTATAAACAGTTATAGTAATATTTATGAAAAAGAGGCAGACCAAACCAGAATGGGAATTTTCCCTCCACATTGGTAGGATAGCTTCCCAATCTACTCCGTGATGATCATAGCTAGAAATCAGTTCAACAAGCTAGAAATCAGTTCACATATACTGGAGGGCTTATCTGCCGAGGTCCTAAAATTAAACACCGTCGTTTGTTGCAAATAACTGTCTTCGTATCCAGTAAGTTGTAATTGTGACTCCCCAGCAGTAGTTTAATTTATAGAGGAACACGAAATTGCTCGTTTAGCTTGGACTTTTCATTTTTAATAAATGTATCTCTAATTTAGGGCACTCTACATTTGAAGCAAGTGTTGGTAAAAATCTACGATCACATGTGCTGATTCTGTTCTGATCGCTATATATGAGGTGAAAAATCCCCCGAGATTTCACCCGTCGATGGCTCTCCGATCTATATGACAGTATTAAGGCCATACGAGTTCTAGCTAGAAATACTACGTATTTTTTTAGGTAGGTTTCTTTTGGTTTTAAAGGATATTCTTAAAGCAGCCTCAGGTCATTAACATTATCCGCAGTCTATAGGTTTCGGTCCGAGCTATATCTTAACAGGTCAATAGAGCGTTACTTACAGCTATTAATAGGTCTGTACTCTGTACTAAATAAAGATATAATAGAGATAAATAAAGGTAACAGATCTATGAAAAGCTGTATGTGGAGATGTACAGACTCGCTGAGACTACTGGAAGAATGTCTTTGAAAACTAGAATGAAAGGAAATACATACGATTTCCAGCTGGAGCTGTTGTAGCCAATGTAATAATGATTAGAGATTGAAATATACTCTTTAGCTGTGAGTATATACGACGCAATCTGGTTGTAATTAAATGATAACGAGTGAATTGGAAGAAAATCAGAGAAGTGGAGTAACAAGTGATAAATAGTATTTAGTGTTATGTAAGCGAAGTAGTATGTATTGTAAGTAGTTAGCAAGTTAGTAAATACGTGTTAGCGGTATCTTTGTTATAATTTCCTAACCGACCGTTTTGGGGGCGTTTACTACGGGGTTTGAGCACGCAAAACCAGTTTCCGTGCATGAGCTAACGCATGCCTAAAGTGTGAAAATGATTATTCAGTTACAAATATCTTTAAAAAAATACGTCGTCATAGTGTTTCTTCTTTCTACTAAATAAAAAGAAAATTACATATTTTTCTTTACCATAAAAATTACATTGTTCTCTTTATCCCAAGTTAATCACATGCTTACGAAATCCCAAATAATTGAACTAAATAAAAGTTATGGAAACATTACAAATTAAGAATTTCAACGTAATCCAGATTTATGAGACACTTTGTATGTCACGATTTCATTCTATGGCATCCAATAATTTCATACCAATATAATGAGTTCAAGACCCCGTATGCTCCGGTCGCCCCTGCAGGTCACATAATAGCGCTGTTTTCTGACGGATAGATTTAGCGCTCGATTCATACAGCCGACGCTTTGAAAATTACCGAAGTAGCAGGATAAAGACAGGTCGCATAATAAAGAAAATAAAGCACATAGAAATTATTGTGCATTCAACGACACACTGATAGGATTTTCTGCTTTTATTTCAGGCCCGTACAATATCACGTATATTAAATCCATTTACGGATTGTTTCTAACTGAACATTTATCTAACAAAAACAATAGTGTTGTATTAAAAATATCTCGAATTCGTTCCTTTCTCAATTTCTATATTATGATTATTCCACAAGATTGTAAAACTTTTAGTAATACTATAATGTATTCATTAGTTTCAGCAGGGTTTTCTCTTAAAAAGAGTAGCACTGATTACATTAGTGGATTTATTTTCCTACTGCACTTAAGCCTAAAGGTCCATTTTGCTATAGGGATCTACAGTTTTGCGTGAACTTCAAACTACGGTCTTCGGCTACCAACTTTAACCCACCCCCGGCTATCTCACCGCCTTTCGGGTGAGTCATACCCACGCCACTCTTAAAAAGGTTGATAGAATAAAATTGACATATTCACTTGAAATTGGGTACACGTATGTATTATAATGTCATCAGGAATTATATTGTATTTTTAGATGATTCCGTTGAAGGATTGGGGTTAAATAGGGGTAAATAAGGGGAAAATAAGCAAACTGCCAAGACTGCAGAAACGTGGGATTTGGTCTATATACTAGAAGCCAAGGCCTCAGATTTTTTTATAACATTTTTCAACCCCTCTACCACCCTCAGTTCATTACTAAAGGGTCTCATAAAATAAAATTGAGATATTCCCTTGAAATTTGGTACACGTATGTATTATAACGACATTTAGAACTTGATCCCATTTTGAGATCATGCCGGTGAAGGGGTGGGGGGTAAATAAGAGAAAATAAGTAAAGCATGCTGGTAAGAGTACAGAAACTTGGGATTTGGTGTATATAACTAGAAGCCATGTTCTCATTTTTTTTGGTAACATTTCTCAACCCCTCCACCATCCCCACTCCATTATTAACATTTAGACAATATAATTGAGATAATAAATAATAGTAAATAGGGGAAAATAAGAAAAATAAGCTAATAAGAGTCCAGAAACTTCATTTTTGGCGTATATGCCAGAGCCAACACCTCAAATTTTTTTCTATGATACCTGCCTCAAATATATTAAAATTCTATGACCAATTATTATTTCCACAGACTAGAATGCAAAATAAATTTAGTAAAGATATTGAAGAGACTTGAACGGTAAATCAGGACGTGGAAGCAGTGATTCCTTGAGCAGCGGTTTTTTAATAACGGGCAAGAATAAATATTATTAGAAATATCGCAGAATTAGTAATTTGTATGCAGTTTACTGTTTATAAAAAATAACCTTAATTTAAATAACTAAACTAAAATTCTGCTTCTTGCATGGAAACAGATATCTCCATTTTTAGTGGGAGTGATATTGATGTGTGAATCAGTTAAATTACTAGACATAACTTTTGATAGATACTTGGGTTGAGGAGATATGTGATTTTTCCATGTATTATTATTATATAGATAATAGACCAATCAACGTGAAAATATGCCAGATTTTTGCATATAGATTGATTGTACCTATGTAATAAATTACGAAGCAACTCATGGAGTAAGGTTTATGTCACTATAACTAACTGTGATGTACATATTATGGATCCTGTTTACGCAAATTCCTATTCACATTGGAGTTACAGTACAACAAACTGGGCAAACAATGCACATTTTATAATTCGAGTATTTATTCTACAAAAATATACTATGAGTCATTGTAATTAATTTACTTCTCATTTTCTATTATATGATTTTAATTATTTATTTCACATATGCAACAAAATTTATAAATTTTCCTTTTATTGACTGTACCTATGTAATTCAGTCTACTTTTATATATATGTTATAAATGTACTATGCACATGTGTGCTGTGACTTGCGTAAAATAATGTTCTGTGACATACACCAATAGGTATTTTTATTATTCAATGAAATATAAGAATGACCCTACGGATATGGGTTTCGGAGTTAGGTTCTGTATATAGAACATGAAATATGACACTACAAAATATAGTAACTGTGCGCTATTTATACTTTCCTACCTTTGTTGGTTTTGCTCCTAATCTATAACAATATTCTCTAAGCTACGCTACGCTGACGAGGGGCAACAACTCCGAAACACATATTCGTAACTGTATTCTTGTTCCTTTCTCGAGTCTATGGCAATCAATCTTGGTTTACATTTTAACATTGGAAATGTTTATGTTTTCGTATATGGGGTAGAGTTACGAGTTTTTGTTCAAGGTCAAAAGACAGCGGTGTCGCGGCACAGTAGAGAGAAAACCAGTAGGCTCACTTACTCTTGAGATTTGTTATAATATAATAATATTTTTATTAATCCACTGCGCATCCGATATTTGTACGCTCATCTACATATACACTGCTCGAGCTAGAAAATGCTAATAAACTGGTTAACACTTACAATGACACTAAATTATTTTTATTCGAAGATATCCTTGGCAGATGATTTATTTTGCGATTGAATTTAATGTTTACTGATTAATCAATAAGTAGCGAATTAAAATTTGACCTGCCTTTACTTGAATTTATTACATAACATCCGCGTCTGACGTCACAGACTAAAAATGTATGACTTTATATTATTCAAGCAAAAATTTGTACACGGCTGCCGAAAAGGCCCCGCTACTATCGATTAGGCTGCTGCGCTTGCCAATTACATTACCTACCTACAAATAGGTGCCTGCTTGAAAATAAATGATGTGTTAGAATTGCAATTAACTGATATAGGTTGTCTGTTATACAAATTGAGTGACAATAATAATATCTCTTTATTTCAAAGTAATGTGTTGCGGTCGATTGAGACTATCATATGCAACGGCTGATATACGCAAATGTAATATGGGTTGCATATATCACAGGGGGTCAAGCTACCAGTTTTCATTTAAGGTGAAAATACAGCGGTGTCGCGGTCGAGTGAGACTGCGTATATGCAACGGCTGATATACGCAAATGTAACATGGGTTGCATATATATCACAGGGGGTTAAGTTACCAGTTTTCATTTAAGGTGGGAATACAGCGGTGTAGTGGATCGTGCTATTTCCGGACGGTTCGAAGCCGAGTCCGGAAAAAGTTGAAAAAGTTGAAAAACTTTATGTTTTATGTATGGTGTTATCATTTCCAATGTCCCGATAATTGCAAGGATTGCGAAATGTGAATTTTTTCATTTTTTATTGTTATTATTATAGTAACTCTTAACCATTGTTTTAGCTTCGTACAAACGAAATCTGATGCTAAGTAATCGTCATGTATATAAACAATATAGGAAATTAAGTAACAAATTTATAATTTTAATCAACTGGATATTACAATATCATGACTGACATATTTCAAGAATGAAGAATAATGTCGGATACACCAAAAGCTACATGAAGAATCCAGTGTCTATTTTTACACGTTTATTTATATTGTCCTCTTAATTTTAGAACCCTTCTGAAAAGTGCTGAAAGAGTCTAATGTAATTTAATAAATGAAGTGAGTATAGAAAGCGATGTTGACAATAATGAATAGAATTACAACGACCTTCAGAACAATTTGTCGTTCCCAATTCGATATTAATCTTGACAAGTGATAACCCCTACGAAGCTGTAGGGCAACAATCAAACGGAATAATTGAGCAGTTCAGACATTGTTCCTGCGGCGATACTTTTGGAATTCGAGGCAATTTTACTTCGAATCCTATAATAATATATATGACACAATAACTCAATCCTTGGATCTTGTTTACATTCATGACGATTTTTTTTAGAAATATGACCTGCCCAATTTTATGACTCCAAATAATTTCACCGACTATTTTTGTTATTTGTATACCGATGAGTTGAAATACTTCCAATTTCAATTTTAGAAACATTTTTTTCAATTAATAATAATAGTAGTAATCATTTCCATTGTTGCACTAAAAATATTACATTATAATATAAGTAGGTAATAACAATAACACAACACGAATTTTAGCTGCTAGACCTGCCATACCATACTTAACCCGAAATATACATATTAAGAAAAAACCAGAAAAGATATCATATTATAAGTGTATTATACATATATACATATGTACACTGTATTTCACTATTTATAAGTAACTGAGTAAGAATCGAATTCATTTCAAATCCGGGTGGTAAGTATATACTAAAAAAAATGTGACTGTTTGACGTAATCAACTTTGGCGTGCGACCCTTGTGGCCAAATATTGGGGACGTTTTTAAAAAATATATATTTATGGGTTTATTAATAGAACTTTTGATTTATTATTCCTATTAGAAACTAATAAAAATACAAAAGATCAGTCACTCTATGTCCAATAAATACAATATTCCCTTGAATTCGCTCCCAACCACTTAGAAATTGTACACGTTCTTTCATTTTCATCTAGAATTTTTAGGATAGTACGAAGACCCTTCATTTCTAAGACTCATAGATAGACCTTCTTAATAAGGAGATTTCTTAGTTTTGTATTTCGGATTAAAAAAATATTGTCATAATTTCAGAATGATGTCATTGATTGGATTTATTGGTATACTAGCGTGGCATGAATGATGTCAACAGTATATATACATAATGAATAAGTAATTTACTGCTTTTTATATTAAATATTAGTGTACGAAAACTGTCACTAAATTACCCAAATATTTTTCAATAAATTCAAATAGTTATTTTTGTCAAAATTCCAGCAGTGGGTTATGAATGACGATTTCATAATAGTATAAAAACAAGTTATTATAACTATCAAATTATTGTATACAAAAGAAAAAGACTTCTTGGAGAACGAACAATACACCTTAAAAGTTTACTACAGTCATTGATATTTGATAAATTCAATCTATAATGCGATTGTCTGTTTATATCTCTGAGAGGGGAGTAAAATAAAGCAAGGATACCTTAATTTAAGCAAATAATTGTTAGACTCGACCTTTACTTGGTGAGAATCCATTATCACTAATGAAATAAAAAACACTGAACATTTTCATATATACAAGTCAACCTGACGATCGTTTCGCTAAAACATTAACTTCATAAGATGAGCGCACTACTACACTATTTAGAAATTAAACTTATTGGACCTTAAATACATGACCTTGAATTACCTGAAGATTGATTTGCATACAACTGTAATTATTTACTGATAATATAACATACTAATGAAATTAAAATAGATTTACAGGTAGAGAAATATTTATATCTAATTGATCGTTAAATAAAATATTAGAGTTTTTATACCTATTAATTTCTAAGCTCTCAAGTAACGTCAACTTTGATCTCTTACTAGCTGTATGAAAGATATCAAAATTGTCGTTAAATAAGTGCTCTTCTTCCAACGGGTGATTTGCAAAGGCAGATTTTTTTTTATTATTCAAAAAGGATTTTTTATGTTCAATAATACGTTTTTAAAATTTCTACCTGTTTGTCCAACATATATCTTAGGGCAAGTCCCACAAGTTAGCTTATACACTCCCGACAATTCCTCTTTTTTGTTCTTATCTTTATTGTTTTTAATAACAGAACCTAAAGTATTATTAGTTTTATAAGCTCTATTCAGACCTTGCTTCTTTAAAAATTTACAAATTTTTACTGATGGGTCGTCAATGAATGTTAATGATCTGAAATTACATTTTTTGAAGTATCATGATCTTTATAAGTTGGATATACTGCATTTACAGCGTTACTATAACGTTTTTTGTGCCTCTTTTATGGACAATTTATTGCACAAAAAACGGTACAATAAAGCTGTAAATACCCAACTTATAAAAATTATGATACTTCAAAATCCAATTTCAGGTCATTAACATTCATTGGCGATCCATTAGAAAAAAATTGTACATTTTCAAAGAAGCAAAGCCTGAATATAGCTTATAAAACTAATAATATTTTAGGTTCTGTTATTTAAAACAATAAAGATAAGAATAAGAAAGAAGAATTGTCGAGAGTGTATAAGCTAACTTGTGGGACTTGCCCTAAGATATATCCCTAGTAGCACCAATATTGCACCAATACATAATTCATATAGGACCAATATTCATATATTGGTCCTATATGGATTATATATTTGTCCAATATGTTGTGCTACTAGGGATGTTGGACAAACAGGTAGAAATTTTAAAAAACGCATTATTGAACATAAAAATCCTTTTTGAATAATAAAAATAATTCTACCTTTGCAAATCACCTGTTGGAAGAAGAGCACTTATTTAACGACAATTTTGATTTGCTTCATATAGTTAGTAATGGATCAGAGTTGACGTTAGTTGAAAACTTAGAAATTAATAGGTAATTCTCCACTTGTAAATATATTTTAATTTTATTTCTTAGTAGTGTTATATTATCAGTAAATACTTACAATTGTATGCAAATTAGTTGTCAGGTAATTCAATGTCATGTATTTAAGGTCCAATAAGTTCAATTTCTAAGTAGTGTAGTAGTGCTCTCATCTGATGAAGTCAATGCTTCAGGGAAACGATCGTCATGTTGACTTAGTGTATGTGAAAACGTTAAAAACAGTTCAGTGTTTCTTATTTCATTATTAATTTAAGCTTTTCTAAAAAACATGGCACAAATGAACAGAGAAGGCATATAAAAAAAATTATATACATGTAGATATTGATACTAAGAGTTAGTTGATTTGTTTGGTGTATTCGGTTAAGTCATAAAATTATTGCTTTTTGTCACCCTATTAAAGTATAGTACATTTAAGCCCTCAAAATTTGGATACTGATATTGAATTTCAATCTTTTCTAATAGTAATCTCTTCAGTCCTTAAAATTTTACTGCTTTCTTATCGCTGGAGCGATTTTAATTTGAAAGTCTCATAATGTATGGATTTTAATTGCACACAAATCACCCATTCTTCATTTTCTCCTACGACCGATAGTTTATCCAGTATTTTAGGAAAACTGATTATCGGCTCTAATTATTGATAAAAAACGAAGAAATAAATGAAATTTTTTTACTCACAAAATATGAAGACTCTCCCATTACCTCTCCCAAAGACATTCTGCAAAAACATTGCAGCTACTACTTTATATAAAAATTCTCTGTTTTCTCTTCGTTTGCCTGGCCTATAAGTATATTAAACAGTTTACAAAATATAGGGCAGCATCCTTAGTTCTAGCCGGTTTTACGACAGGCAGCTTTTATGCTCGATACCCAAAAGTAACGAATATCAGTGGATGAATCGGCGGTTCGAAATGGGTTTCGCATAAATCACTCTGACAGACAGCCCTATCTCACTTTTCTCATTCGGTGTGATAGCAATTCTTAGTCTATCTGTGCCCTTTTTACATAAATAATCACTGAATTATTCATTATACCACAATGGGACGTTAATGCGACAACAAGCTGACATATCCCGTATCAATTTCAATGTGGTCTACGCGTTAAGGCGCTGTTTTAATAAAAAAAAGCAAGAGTTAATTAAAACGACTATTTTTCCCCAATAGTTATTCGAATCTATTTTTTTTTAATCGGCGATTTACTGTTAATTTTGATATACAGGTTGTAATCAGTTTCATGTCATTAAAAAAAAACTGGTAATGGGGACCGACTAGACAAACAAAAAACCTTTATGACTTTGAAAAACACTGATCTAGGTTAACATATTTAATATTATGGTAGACAACTATTGAGAATCACTGCTTTTCTTGGTCGATGGACTTGTACTTCCCAATTATACAACTTTTAAATTGTCATAAAAAAGTGCTGGCCAGCACACGCGGTGTCAAAGGATCATCGACCGCCTTTGATGTACCGGCTCAACTGAACTGAGTATAAAGAGGTAAATAATTCGTTCTCTCTTCGTGCACAATTGCAAGCAAATAATGGCCATAGAGGTTTAAACAGAGCATTTCTTTACATATGTTTTTTAATTTGGAACAAAATATTGGATTGTTTATAATTTAGAAAATTTAAATGTGGTTCATTAACATTTGTAACATAAATGAGTGTCCCGAGTTAAAAGCTTACTACCTACTTAAATGATTCAAAATCTCTGCATCTGTATCAATACACAGTTCGGTACGTCGAATTAAGTACATACGCACTTCGTTCAACACTAAACACTAAACTATCAACTAACGTTGTCAATAAAGAAAAATAAAATAATAACTTGGTACAAAAGCCAAAAAAGAATACAAAAAGAACGAACAAGTAAGTTGTGTCTGTACGTAATCAAGAATTTGACAACTTGAACGGTAAGTCAATAAAATAAATCTTAACTATAAATACACAATGAAGCGAAATTCAAAAATAACAAAAACAACTAACGTTGGACCTGTGTACATAACAAACCACCGACATGACAGTAACTAAAATATTGCACAAGGGAGAGTTTTCTTCAGATCAGATCTAGATCTAAACCTACCTCAATATTCCAGCAGTTCTCAAAAAAAATTATTGAAAATTTGCGAAATTTTTGTTTATTTTTTTTCTCCAAAACTATGAGCTTTAGACCCCATGTTATATAAGATTTTTTTTTTGTCTTGTCGTTCCCTACCACCAGTTTTTTTAATGACGAGAAACTATTTACACCCTGTATAATTTTAAAGTATAAACGCAGCGCGTTTGTTTTTTTAACCTTTGAAAGACATTGAAAATTATAGATGCCACAGCAATAACGTATCTAGGTAAGAATAAAATAAATTAATATTGTCTGTAATTGTTTATTTGTGGCATATTCAGATTTCCTTACTTTTTATTGGGTATTTTGCCACTGAAAAATATTTAAAAATTTTAATGAAAAAACCTCTGCGCGAAACGGATCAGACAGAGGTTGGTTCTTGAGTTCTTGACCGTTTCAAAAAGTCTCACACCTAAAAATGTATAAACTAGAACAATGTTATAAACTAAAAACTGAAAATCAAAGCTATAGGTAGTTAACGTTTCGGAAGAGAACCTACTTCCGTTCTCAAAACTTTTTGGGCCGTCAACAATGACAGTTCTTTGTTTATGTATTTCCATAGTCACGTGAGACATCGGGCTGGAATTGAAAATACATTCTGAATACAAAATAATGTTTTTTTCCATTTGGTATTAAAATGTTAATTTCAACTTTAGGCATTTAATGAATTATTCGTTTCATCTTAGTGTTCATTATTTCACTTATCATTTTTGATAAATCAACACTAGATGTGGTAGTGTTGTCGCTGCAATATGGTCGGCAATCAAAGCAGTTCCTGCGGCAGTATGGGCAGTCCTTTAGGCATTTCAGCTGCAGCCGATGTACAAACTGTACAGATGAATGACTCTTAGTATTTATTCGATGAATACATAATACACCCTTCAGGTTTATGAAATCCAAAAATATCAATTGATAGTAGAAGAGTAATTTATTTTACTAAATCTAATATTTATCGAGCATTAGGTTCTATTATAATATTTTTGATATCAAGTTCATTTTAAGGTACATCCTGTATCAGAACCATCATCATCATCCGTCAGTCACTCGTGTCTATGGTTGGACATAGACATCTTCTAAATTCTTTCACTTTATTCTATCTTCTACTTTTTATGTCTTCTCTTAAACATCACTCCATCAGCCTCTTGGATCACCTATTATCAGATAGTCGAGCTATATGACCAGCCCATCTCCATTTGGATCTTGCTGTTTGTTCGATGATGTCGGTGACTCTTGTTCTTTGTCTGATAATGGCGTTCGGTATTCTATCTTGTCCAGTAATCGGCAACATGGCCCTTTTCATTGCTCTTTGTGCCACTGTTAATTTGCTTGCTGAGCGTTTTGTAAGTGTTAACGTTTCGGCGCCATATGTCAACACTGGTAGCATACATTGTTTGTATAGCTTTCTCTGCATACAGATAGGTACGTTTCCACCAAAAGCTTCTCTTAGTTTTCCGAAAGCTGCCGATCATAAGCCTATTCGACAGTGTATTTCGCAAGTTTGGCCCTTGCTTATCCTTATTTACATATTCATCCCGTATAAGTTGTTGCAAATTATTATTCTCCTCACTACTAAACATTTATTGCGTACACACACGCACCCCTAATCTAATATTAGACCAGATATGAATGGAGCAATACCGTCCACAGCACATTAAAAAAAAACTTTTCAATTACAGCATGCAAATTGAATACGCGGATACTGTCAGTAATTTAGAGCGATTATAGGCAATTCGTTCCGACCAAAATTAAGCATTATATACGTACGTATCGGTATTATTAGTATGATAGATTAGGTGGCCTATGTTGGCATTTATATTCCGTATCGCTGACAATGAGGGGTCGCATTTCAACATAATGGGTGATCCGTCTTCTTAATGACATCAGTTGTTGCTTTAAAACTTTTAACACTGCCACTCAAACACCCCCTTTCTTTAATATTATTGACGCGCCTCTATTTAATTACCCTCAAATTTTGTTTCACTTTACCGTCAGCGTATGCCGGATAAATAGAATAACTAATTAACAAGTTTTAATAATAAATAATAGGTAGCAGTTTTCAATAAAAGATGTTTAATTAAGTCAATATTTGATATATTTTAAAATTGAAAGGACATATTTATTTCACTCCTGAAGAGGGTCGCAACTGGTGGTGAGGTAGTTTTCACAAAAAAAAAATTGTAAAAATCGAATCACTTTTAAAAAAGGTAACTAAAGATATATATATATAAATTTTGTTCCTCAATTTCATTTAGTTGCTCCGTTAAGTGGACTTTGTATCGTACTGTTGATGGTTAAGGTCGCATCGGACCAAAGTCTGAAAAATGGGATTCTGAAGCTCTTGTTTTTCGTCTGTCAGCAACCTAACCACTTTTCTTGGGCATTTAAAATGCAACTACAAATTTACAAAAATCAGATGTCATCCGTGGACTTCAAGAAATATTGTTCATTGGCATGGCACGCCTTTTCATCATCATAGTATTTCAACCACCAAACTAATCTTCCGATATTTCAACAACTCATCCATTTCAACCTCCGTACATCTCAACTCTCCGAAAATTCAACCTCCAAGACATTCACCAGGGACCCACTCAATCCATTTGATAAATAAGAGTGAGAAATGACATGGTAATGAGTCATTGGGGACAATGAGCCAAATGTATGACAATAGTGTCTTCTGATTTACCGATGAAATATCATCACGCACTTGGAAGGAAGTTAAAATGACTTTGACTCTCGTGAAAAGCCAACGCAACAAAAGTTTATTGTTAAACTAATATTTCATTTATTCCATGCAGTCTCTCAGTTTTCTGTTTTTCATTTTTCATATTTTAAGTTGTTCAGTTTCCTGTTTTTCAGTTTTTCAATTTTTCAGTTTACTGTTTTTACTTCTCAGTTTTCTGTTTTTCAATTTTCAATTTTTCAGTCAAATTAAACTATTCAATTTACTTCATTTTTTTGGAGCTGAAATGCCAGAGGTTGAATTTTCAGGGACGTTAAATGGGTGAGGTTTGAGATGTCGCGGGTTGAGTTTGGGGGTTGAAATGTCGCAGGTTGGAATGACATGATGATAAAAAGACGTGCGGCCTACTATTCATGGTACAACAGGTTCTGAGACCAAATCTAGTGGATATTTTAAATCCTCTGAAATTATTATTTTTTTCTAATATATATAAGCAAGGCTTATGGCCTAGGTGCCCGCGTACAAAAAATTAATTTACACATATCCTCTTGTAACTTCTTGTATGGCTTTATTGCGCCTAATCTACAAGTTTTCCCTCTGCGAAAATTTTCGAAGACGCGGCGTTCCCCCACCACTTCTTCCGAAAGACTTCCACGCGTCGTATTGGAAAATCGGAAAATCAATTTTGTCGGACAATTAGAATTTTTATAAAAATTCCGAATTAACAACTTTTACAAATATATTGATAACCAGCTGATTTCTTCAAGATTGCTTAATAATAACACGTAGAATCCATTTTTCAAATTGTCGGACAAAACAGATTTCCCGATTTTCCAGTACGATGCGTGGAAATCTTTTGTAAGTAGTGGAGAGGAAACGCCACGTTTTCTAAAATTTTCGTAGAGGAAAAAAGTTACAAGAGGATATGTATAAATTCATGTTTTGTACGCGGGCACCTACACTATTATAAACATAACCACATATGTAGAAACACTAAAGGTTCACGTAATAGCAGCTTAAAATATTTTTCAAAAATATTTCTAAAACTTGAAATATGCTTAAGAGAACAGAAACCTTTTCTACAAACCTCATATATATGAGAAATAAAAACAGTTTAAAGTTCTTTCTCTATCCAAATATTTTACCTCTTCCACTTGCTTATAATAATATTATCGATGGAAAATTGAAAATTAGCGAAATGTTTTCATTTATTTGTATACTAATGACAATAATTTTGTTTTTATTTAGATTCAATAGTAATATGCATTTCGCTAGATTTTCATTTAATTTTTGTTGTAATTTATTTTACTTTGAGCCGCCTCCGAATGAAGATGACAAAAGCAAGATAAAGTTGAACATTTCTTTCCCTTTTCAATTCTTTGGGACTCCCTGCCACATGTATGTTTTCTTTTTAAGCGGTGCTCGGGAATCTACAAAATATCACAATTAACCAGTATGTTAATGGTAAATAACCTCTACGCCTGTGACTTTACGTAAAAGGATCAGTTAAACGTTGATCTTTTTTTAAATAAACAACACAAATAAGTATAAAAACTTGAAATTAAATATTTCGCCGATGTTTCGGAAATCTATTCTCTTTCCTGTTACAAGGTTTTTTTTGAAAAATCTTTTTTGCTGTGTATGATAAATACACAGCTCTAAGAATGTTTGTTATATTCAATATCGATAGATACTTACTATTTACATAGAACTGTTGATATAGTTAACAGTTTTTTTAGTTTTTATACAATGTTAAGTTTGTGAAGTTCTTCTTTTAACATTGGCAACCAAGTTTCTGAACAATATCGATCAATAAATAAAACAGTTATTAATTATTTAAATTTAAAACATTTTTTTTTTGTATATTTTGTAATTAAATAAAAAGTGTCTAAAACTAAAAAAGCTATGACGAGTATCCTATACAATGTACAACAATCATATAAACAGTGCAGTATATCGGCGAAGAGTAATGGTTAGCTTGTTTTTTTAATGTGTTTTTTAATTACCAATGGGAAGATGTTGTGAATAAGAAGAAGAGATATGATTAACATCACTGCACTTGTAGGCATTAACATTAATAAAGAAGTAAAAGAGCAAAATATGGATAAAAACAAATTGTATGTAAACGATTTTTGGAGAAATAAGAACTGACACAGTATGTCTTTTTTCACAAAAATCCTTGGTTTCTAATTTAAATATAATCATGATTGGAACTTATTTATCGCTGGTTTTTAACACTTAAATTGAGAAAATAATAAATGAATACCAAATAGTAAATATGTTAAAATAATCATATAATTCACAGTTAGAAGAAAAGCATAAAAAATGTTACAGATTTATTAAAATAATTAACATAAGGGGTGAAATATTTAGGGTAGTTAAATTTGTGGCCGGCTTGTGCGATAGAAAAAATGGTGCCGATTTAATAAAACCTTTTGTAGTATAGTTAAAAAAATAAAAGAAGTTGATGGGTGCAGAATAGGTATTAGTCGGTATTGAAAAGGGGTGTTAAAATACAATGCTACTTGTGTCAGTACTGAATGCTGTCATAAGCACAAAGCTGATTATGACTATAGCTAAAGGTAATTTATTATATTCGAACTACATTATTATAATTTGAAGTCGCCAGTGTTACAAACAACAAGTCGTTGAGGAAAATACCGGCCGCTTGTACACTAATGGTGTATTTGTAGGTGTTTCAACTTAAACTCATGCTGATAATTGATAAATATGACACTTGGCTATACATTTGCAGTGAATATTTAGTTGTGGTCATAATAAATTTTTATGTTATTAAACAACTGTTATACCTATAAACTTTACTGTAAAATATTAAAGTTTTTTGGATAGGAATAATAAAATACACTGACACAAAACTTGAATGCCATGCAAACTACAGATGGTTTAATAATAGCTTCAGGCAAATGGTTTCAGATTTACTAGATACCAATTCTATTTAACATACTTAGGTGTAGCTCTTTTAGCATCATTTTTTTTCACATTTGTTATCTACCTGACTGTTATGTTACCAATAATTTATTTATCTATTCATTTATTTATTTGGATACACTTTCATCAACCACAACAAAATATTACATGAAGTATTATAATTAACTAACTAATAATAACTTAAATATACACAAAGACAAGTAGTTCTTTCGAGGGCTAGATTAGATCTAAAGAAAACTTTGTTAAATTTGTCTTTAGTTCTAATAGAGATACTTAATACATATAAATTCACATTATTTGACAAAACATACTTCACAATCATATCTATTTAAGGACGTTAATATATAATTTTTTAAGATTTTATAGGATTCAGTAAACTAAGCACAGAATATACTGAGGAGCATATTATGAGGTGTTCATTATATTTATATTTTTCGATAATAATAAAATCTCAAAAATTTACTTGCTTTTTGTTGGTTAAGTATATTGCCACTTCTATATTTAACAAAATAATAATAATAAAAATAAAATAGACCTTTGTGTCGAACGGATCAGACTGAGGTTGTTTTTTTATACTTCTATTCTACAGGGTGGGCCGTTGAAAACGAAACACGCCTATTTTGGGACACTTAAACTAGTTTCTTGAAAAAAACGCTCGGTCAGGTCGATTCTTGATTTTTGGAGGACAACTGTTGATGTCAAACTGGACAGTGACACATCAACCCTCTAACCCTAGCAACCCCTAACTCAAAATTTAAATAGGGAAAGGGAGTCGATCGACCCCTCATTTGAAGCGTCTTTCAATTCTCTATGCGACAGCATGGTCGAAATTAGTTTTTTCGTCCCGATGAAAGCCACCTTCTAGATTAACTAAGGTATTGGTGGTTAACTAAGGTATTGTTTGGAAAAAATCCTGAAGCACGTCACCTTATATCTTTTGAACGGCACATTTTAATGCCAAATTTGACTTTGTCAGGTCAACCCCCTACCCCCAACAACCCAAAAAAAAACCAAAAATTACGGTAAGAAATTAAGAGAAAAATTTGGGTATATTGGTGTAAGACCCAATCAACCGGAACTTTTCAAAAAATACTAACATAAATGAACGTAAACCGTTAAAATTAGATATGAAATGAATGGTTCTACAATAATAATAAACAAGCGTTCCCTAGGGAACAGTTCCAGGTCCGGTATTTATTCTATTGTATTTAAATCACTTACTGAAACAAATAAAAATGCACAGGAAAGATATGGGATGAAACATATTATCTAGTCGAAGAAAATATAGACTCAATTAAACAGTGCTTAGATGACAATTTACTATCATTAAATTGACATAAAACAGAATATATGACTCTTGCTTTTACAGTTGTTCGTCTATTAGAAAGCCTGCGAGGTACGAAGATAAGACACTGTAACACAATAAATACTCAAGTTGCAAAATATTTAGGGGTAATGATGCATCTCATCTGAAACCGCATTGCCATAAAATACCTTAACACTGTATTTAAAAAGAATTCACAAATTGTGTACTTAACGCAAACATATTAAATAAAAAAAAAACATAAACATAGTGCCACAGTATTAATCTAGGTATGGTATCATAAGCTATCTGTCGTGGCTTTGATCATAACTTGTTCTTCGATCATTCTCATTTTACAAATTTACAGAAATGAGGAAATCTTAATATGGAGCTAATAATAAAATTGACACTAATTAAATACAAGTGAAATAATTTGTAGCAATTGATTAGATATAATATTGCTTTCTATTCACATCCTGCTATAAATCCATCCCTTTAATTGGAATGTAAATTATGTTGAGATTGTAAACCAAAATTTGCGATTATTCACAACGCCTTGTAATCCATGTATTCTTGCTTTTGTTTTCTGTCTGACCCCGACAATATTTTTATTCTTTTGTAAGTAATGAGTATTTATCTATGGATATTGAATATGACAAACATGTCCCTAGAGCTGTGTATTTAACATATACAACACAAAAGTATTTCCAAAAATGCGCCTTGAAAAAGAAAATAGAATATATTTCCAAAACGTCAGCAAAAATTGTATTTGTATATTAATGTCATTTTTGAAGAAAAAAAAACAGCCTCTAACTGATCCTTTGATGAAAAAGTCACAGACGTAGAGGTCATTTGTATCATTTTGTAGATTTCTCCGACGTTATCTAGAAGTGAAAATACACATGGCAGGAAGAATTTGTAGAAGCTGTTTCAAAGATATGACACGAATTATCAAGAATTGATTCTACTTCTATTAGTGATATGTCTCTGATATTATTCTTTACAAAGCTTACATATTTTTGAGATAGGTGAATATTTTCATTTTAGCTCTTGAATGGGCCATTCAAACTAAGCAAAAGGAGATCGTTTTTAAGAAGTAATTCCCATTAGAAAAAAAAAAAAAATACTAGGATCATAATGATTGTGATGATTGATCAAAATTGTCGGTATTTCTCGTTCACCTATCTGCGAATCTAACCTTTTCATCGAACAAAGTTTTAAACAATAGTTGTAAGGATTTAAAATACCTCCAAAGAGGCTCTCGCTTAATGAAAATTGGATTGTTAGATTTCTTGTAAATTAAGAAAATTGAATTACCCAAAATTAGGCGTACGATTTCAATTTTGCAAAAAGCTTTTTACCCTTCAAGAGTTGTACTATCACTGAGCTCAAAGCCGAAGTAAAATATTTCAATTAAGTTGCTTAAAAACGCCGTTGAAAATGATGCATTTCTTTGAAATAAAGAAATGAACTTAATAACTTTGTCAATTATTCGTGTATCGAAATGTAAAGTTGATATTGGCGTAGCTCTGGCATTTTTATACGAATTAAAAAAATTACACACTCCCTCCGACCTTCAGGACTCGAGATAATTTTTTTTTTCAAAAAATTCTGGATTTTTTTTTTCAAAAAATTCTGGAGACCTTATTTTACTTCCACATCCACGTAGTGGATTGGAAGTATAGTAATCGCAAAAAAAATTTCAAAAATTTTTATTCATGAAATAGGTTTAGAATGTCATGAAACGTCGAGATTTTAAATTTGAGCGAAAAAAAATTTTCTGTCTGTCGGTCTGTTTGTCTGTCTGTCTGTAACTTTTTTTGTCCGCACGTTTTCTCCGGAACGGTTTAAGATATTGACTTGAAATTTTGTACACGTATATATTATAACGAGATCTGGAACTGGATTGTTTTTTGAGGATATCTGGTGAAAGGTTGGGGGTTAAATAGGGGTAAATAGGGGAAAATAAGTAAAGCAAGCTTGTAAGAGTACAGAAACTTGAAATTCGGTGTATGTACTAGAAGTTAAGGCCTCAGATTTTGTTGCAATATTTTTCAACCCCCCACCACCCCTACCCCATTAATGGGGTTGATAAAATAAAGTTGAGATATTCATTTGAAATTTCGTACACGTATGTATTATAACGACGTCTGGAATTAGACTATATTTTGAGATGATTCCGTTAAAGGGTTGGGGGTTAATTTGGGGTAAATAGGGGAATATAAGTAAAACAAGTTGGTGAGACTACAGAAACTTGAAATTCGATGTATGTACTAGAAACCAAAGCGTCAGATTTTTTTATAATATTTTTCAACCCCCACCACCCCTACTCCAATATGAAAAGGGTTGTTAAAATAAAATTGAGATATTCATTTGAAATTTGGTACAAGTATGTATTATAACGACATCTGGAACTAGATTATATTTTGAGATGATTCCGTTGAAGGGTTGGGGGTTAAGTAGGGGTAAATAGGGGAAAATAAGTGAAGCAAGCTGGTAAGACTACAGAAACTTCAAATTCGGTGTATGTACTAGAAGCCAAGATATCAGATTATTTATAATATTTTTCAACCCCCACTATCCCTACTTCATTATTAAAAGGGTTGATAAAATAAAATTGAGATATTCATTTGAAAGTTGGTACACGTACGAATTATAACATCTGGAACTAGATTATACTTTGAGATGATTCCGTTGAAGGGTTGGGGGTTGTTTAGGGGTAAATAGGGGGGAATAAGTAAAGCAAGCTGGTATGACTACAGGAACTTGAAATTCGGTGTGTCTACTAGAGGCAAAGGCCTCAGATTTTTTAATAATATATTTCAGCCCCCCACCACCCCTACTCAATTATTAAAAGGGTTGATAAAATAAAATTGAGACATTCATTTGAAATTTGGTACACGTATGAATAATAACGACATCTGGAACTAGATTATACTTTGAGGCGATTCCGTTGAAGGATTGAGGGTTATTTAGGGGTAAATAGGTAAAGCAAGTTGGTATGAGTACAGAAACTTGAAGTTCGGTGTATATACTAGAAGCCAAGGCCTCAGATTTTTTAGTAATATATTTCAGCCCCCCACCACCCCTACACCATTATTCAAGGGGTTGATATAATAAAATTGAGATATGCACGTAAAAGTTAGTACGCATATCTATTATAACGACATCTGAAACTAGATTATATTTTGAGGTGATTCCGTTGATGGGTTGGGGGTTAATTAGAGGTATATGAGGGAAAATAAGTAAAGCAAGCTGGTAAAAGTACAGAAATTTGTGATTTGGTGTATATACTAGAAGCGAAGGTCTCAGGTTTGTTTATTAGTATTTTCCATCCCCCCACCACCCCCACTCCCTTATTAAAAGAGTTGATAAAACTAAATTTAAATTTTCACTTGAAATTTGGTACATTTATGTATTATAAGTATATCTGAAACTAGATTATATTTTGACATGATTGCGTCGAAGGAGTGGGGATAAGTAGAGGTAAATAGAAAAAAATAAGTAAAGCAAGCTGGTAAGAGTACTGCAATTTGAAATTCGGTGTATGTCCTAGAAGCCAAGGCCTCAGATTTTTAATAATATGTTTCAACCCTTCCACTACCCTTACTCCATTATTAAAGGTGTTGATAAAATAAAATTGAGATATTCACTTGTAATTTGGTAGACGTATGTATTGTAACGACATCTGGAACTAGATTATATTTTGGGATGATTCCGTAGAAGGGAATAAATAAATCAAGCTGGTAAGAGTACAGAAATTTGGGATTCGGTGTATATACTAGAAACCAAGGCCTCAGATTTATTTCTAATATTTTTGAAACTCCACCACCTCCGCTTCATTATTAATGGGATTGATAACATCAAATTGAGATATTCATTTGAAAGTTAGTACACGTATGTATTGTAGTGATATCTGATTGAGATGACTTCATTGGAGGAGTCGGAAGTGGTAGGTTGTGAATAGTGGAAAATAAGTAGGGCAAACTAGAAACTTCATTTTTAGCGTATATGGTAGAAACCAACTCCTCAAACTTTTCTATTACATCTGCCCTGAATATTATTAAAATTCTATGACCAATAATTTCCACATACTAGAGTGCAAATATAGTCAAGATGTTTCCTTTAAAGTGACTTGGATGAAGAATCTGGATGTGGAAGTAGTGATTCCTTAGGCATCGGTTTTTTAACTTACAGTGCTGAAATTTAATTTCCGAGAAATCTAACAATCGAATTTTCATTCAGCGGGTGCCACTTTGTAGGTATTTTAAATACTATTGTTTGACACTTTTTTGATAAAAAAGTTACACTCGCAGAAAAACGAGAAAACCCGACCTGTTCTCATTTTTTCGTACGTAAAACGTCCGACAATTTATTTCTGCAACTTTGTTTTGGATTCACTCGTTTGAAAATGATACTTCACATGTACTGAATACTTAGTATTTTTTATTTTCTAATGGGAATTACATTTCCTACTTTGATTGGTCTAAAATACATTATTCATCAGATAATTTCTTTTCACCGAAACATTTGTCTTCATGTTTGCAATGAGGATATTTTATACCAACAATATATTCTACAATTTCATTCTTAATCTTCTTGAATAAAATTCTTGATTTTTCAACTCCTGCATAATTAATCTAAACGAATATAAAGGGTAATTTGTACTTGTCTTGAAGTTTAATGTGATTATGTCATCATCAGTGAATTATAGGTTGTGCCTTTGCACATAGTAATAACTTAATAGATACAACTTTGGTCATCTGGAATCGTTTTCATAATTATGGACAACTAGGTGTCGCTTCTTACTACGAAAAATTAATTAAATATATTTATATACATTAATCTTACTGTCAATAATTTACTAATATTAATTGCTACCTAAGTCAGTGGTAGTCAGCAGGTAGCTTAGTGTTAATAACAACCTGTTGCATATTTTACCATAATATAAAATCTGGACATAAATTAAAATTTAATTATCTTGATAAATAAATTTAATAATAATTATTATTATAAATATTAAACTATTAATTCAGGATTTTAAGAACTTAAGTTAGTGACAAAATGTATAATTGATTTTTCTACTGAAATACATAATTATTATAAAATATTAGAAGATTAGCTTCACAAGCAATTTTTTACAGGGAATATTTCATTCTTAATAAGTAAGATGTCTTTTATTAAAATGTTAAGTAGATTAGGCATCGTCCTGGTAAAACTGTAGAAGAAGTGAACTTCTCCAACGGTTACAAGGTCATAGGAAAAAAATTACAAAGCTTAACAGTTATGAGGTGTAAAGTCATTATTTAGGAGATTAAGGATTTGAAAAAATTACTGACAAACATTAGAAATGAAAAGATAGGAGTTATTAATTTTCAATGAATATAGAGTTGATTCTTTGTAGCGGGATTGAACTTTAAAAGACAAATTGATTGTTGCCATGCTTTTGAGAAAAAAGAGCATCCACATATATAAAAAGCACATAACTAACGGGTGGTCCACGGGAACGGGAAGTTTTGAAAATGTTGTTAATTTGTAACATGTCTAGCTAGCCATGGATTTATTTGTCATATTATCTGTCATTATATACCATTTGGAAAACATGGAACAGTGATCCGGTGAGCAGCGTGCTTTTGCAATAATATCGTATTATAAACAGTGTAGTTGATGTGTATCGGCAATTTCGACTACACATTGCGATTCCTCGTCACGGGAGAATTCCTTCCTCTCATGCCGTAAAGTTACCACAAGAGAATCAATAAATGCCTTGCAGAGATTATTTTCTGGTCACATCTTCAGGCGTTGGGCTACTTGAAGCATACGGTTTTGTTGACAAACCAAGAAATATGCAGGAGTTCAAAATAAAAATCCGTGAAGAAATTGTCAATATTTCGTTAGACATGTTGCATCCTGTAATAGAAAATTTCACCGATCGTATTCAAGAGTGCTTAGAGATAAGAGGGAGACATTTACCATTAATTATTTCTAAGAAATAAAAAATGCGTATAACTAACTAGCCATTGTTATATCTTATTTTAAATAAAGTTACTTTTAAAATTATGATGTTTTCAAAACTTCCCGTTCACAGGGACGACCCAGTAAAACGTGGTGACATACTTTCATAGAAAAAAATTATTTTTAAGTAATATCAAGCTCCGAAAATAACTATTTATGGAGCAAGACGTAGTACTTTCTTCCGTTAGACGTGAAGATTGTCAAGACGCCATGCACATTTTTTTTGAAAAATTGAACCGTTGGGTTAATTAAACGTTATTACCTCATAAGGATATTTAAATCGGTGTAAAAAGCAATAACAGAACTGAATGTATTTTTAGTAAATTTGATGTAAAAGTTGTACAATTATATCAGGCATATTAGATTTGCCATTTTAAATTTTTGACATCAGGTTCAGTATCAGCTACTCCAATATTAACACAATATACACCAGCTCCAGTTCCCTCAGGAGTTTTGGAGCCACCAGTAAACCAACAACTGGCTGCCCTTTGTAGGTCGATTTTGTTCCGATCCCATTCATCTCTTCTAGGAAAAAGGACTTTGAAGGCAGTTCATGGTTGATCAAGTTAGGCATCACATCTAAAGGCATTCCCAGGATGCCGTGACAGCTTAAGTCGTTCAACATCCCCATGATGCTAGCCTGCGGCATATTAGTTATCGCTTGATGGATTCTGTTGCCCACCTGGCCTCCCTCTCCAGGTAAATATGGAGAGCAGGTAGTTCCAGGAGGACTTCCAGAGCATCTGACGGTATGGTGTTCATTGCATCAGTTATTGCCAAGCATGCAATCTTGAGAGTTTGGATTTGGTCGTTTGTTACAGCCCTTTCGATCACCAAACTATTGAGGCATACGCTATTATTGGTCTAATGACCGTGACGTATATTCAATATATTTGTTTGGAACCCATGCCCAAAATCTCCCACAAATTCTTCGACATGTCCACAGGGACAGTCTTGCTTTGAAGATTACCTTCTCCAAGTGGGAATTCCAAATAAGTGATTTACAAGTGTTACACCTAGGTATTTCACTTCTTCCGAAAATTGAATGATTTCAACTGATGTGGAAGGTGGTTCTAGGTTGTACAACTTTCTTTTCCTAGTGAAGGGTATAATTACCGTTTTGTTTGGTTTGACAGATAGTTATCTGCTCCCTCTAATAGCATCTAGTACTTTTTGAAAGGTATTAGAAAGTACCTCTTCAAATTTTCCTTATCACAACCCTTGAATACAATTCTCCACTACCAACATTCGACGAATGTTTCACTAACCATGTTAGCATCATCGAAAGATGATTAAAACTGGTTTTAATCTCCCTAATTCCCAACAGACAGCTGCGACAGATGACGTGATGCTATCAGAAGTATTTTACAGCAATGGCAAGCTAACTAAAATAAAGCATGGATTATAAAATGTGAATAAGAATAATAGTACTTTATAACTTGTGGTATTGTTATAATGACAAGAGTAAATTACTGACAATTTACATAATAATTGGTATACACATAAATATTTATTTAATAGACTGTAATCATGCCTAATTGTTTTTGACATAATATGTTTATATTTATTTGGCTGCAGTACAAAGGAAAAAATACGCTGTGTTTATACTGTCACAATTAATAAATATACCAAGGAATAATAAAAGAGTAACACACCTAAAATTGTAGCAGGTCGTTTTTATTTATTGCTTAAGGTTTCTAGTAAAAATAAATCGAGTCAATTATTTATATAGAAGATAAAAGTAATTTGGATTGTTCTGCTTCCTTATAATAAATAATCCAAACCTCAATGTTAAATACGCATTTTAAATAAAAAACACATTAAGATCTAAAGAAAAGGATATTTGAAAACAGAGTAATGATTAAAGATTTGACGTTACAAACTCTAAAAATAATAATGCTGAAAGTATTTAATCGTGTTCTTCCGAGTGTTATAATTTTTATGTCAGTTGATATTGTATGTGGTTTTTATTGTACGACATAATAAATTATTTGTTTGCTCTGCTAAATCCACTAGCAATTTGTAACTGTCAGATAAACCACTTTCACGTAATTGTCATAATTAATATTTCGAAGAAAAGTTTTGAGATCAATTTGAATAAAAAAATTTAATATCAAATATGACAAAACCAATAAACAATGTGAACGTTTAAATTAACAAATAATTACAATCGAGAAATACAGTTATTTTCCATGTATTTTTATACATTATTTTAAAATATCTTATATAATACGTATATACACTAATCTATGATGTAAACGGAATGACCAATGAAGGTGTGTGATGTCTCATTCCATGCCCTTTAGATACGAAGCCAAGGATCGTTGAAATTATTCTCCAAACGGAGTAAATGTCGAACTCTTGTATTATTCATATACTAGACATGCTCGATCGGAGGAAAATTGGGTGACCATGTTGGCCACCACATTAGGGTTTATGTAAAAATTTTGTTACACTCTAGTTCTATGAGGACGCACACATTCCGTTTGGAAGTTGGGTTATTTAGCATATGTAGGTAAAGCAGATATCACGGGTGCAAATTTGACTTTGCAACCCCCCATTTTGGAAACTGTCCATTTTCCGACGTTGTGCCCATGAGAACTTTTGATCCGGAGGTCGAGGGGAATAAAAAATGTCAATTCCAGCCAATTTCACCCGGGGCCACTTTCTATAAGAAATGAACCGGGAACGGGGGTCAAGAAGGGGTCTCGACAACACCACTGTGTTCAGCATCCTCGAAAACGGGGGTGAGGTTTCGCGGGTTTAGCCGAGAGAAGACGGCCTATCCGCATTTCACCCCTCTGGGGGTTGGCGGGGGTCGAGAAGAGGTCTCGATATCACCATCGTGCTGAGCATCCTAGAAAATGGTGGTAATACAAGTTTGGCTGGTAGGAGACGGTGGATACGCGGTTTACTCATTTCGGGGGTAGTTTTTGTCCGTTTGGAGGATGGGGCGACCTCGGAGAGAGATTTAACCACTGCCAGCATGTTCAGTATCCTCGTTAACGGGGGGAGGACATAGTCTCGTTAGGATAGAAAAAAAATGTTTTTCGAGGTTCAATCCGACTCACAGAATGCACTAATAGAAAAATATCCAGATTGAATATTCGTAAGTTGCAGCAATACCTACCGTACGCTGGTTAATCATTCAATCAATCGATCAAAAACATTTCTAAATATGAACAAAATTATAGATACAGTAGGTATATAAACTTAATTTAGAATAATATGAGAACATGTTGATTGATTGATTGATTTGCCAGCGTAAGGTGGGCATGAATGTTGAAAAAAAAGAGAAAGAAAACAGAAGCAAAAACATGGCAGTCGTTAGGATAAACAGCCTTGAGAATATTTATTCTAGCAGTGGGAAGATGAAAAAGGTTGCTATTTCTTGAGGAAATTCTAGGTACTTTGTATATGATTTGATTGGAAAGTCTGCAATCTAGACGAATATTTACTATTTTATATAAGAATAAAAAAATTTGGCTAAGGAGATATACAAATTGTCAAAACTGTCGATATATTCTGACTTATTTGCCAGAGATGCAAAGTACCATCAAGTTTGATAAAGCCACTTTACATTAATGCAATATTCCAGGTGGCATGGAAATTTTAATTGGGAGCATGCGTACATCGAGCTATTTCGATCAGCTGATGGCAATATTTTTCATTGCATTGAATTAGCGCCTGTTCTAATCTGATTGCATTGCAGATGCAACCTTAATTGGGAATATTTGGGTTGCCAACCAAGCATTAAAGGAACTGAGGCAACAAACATAACCTACTCTGTAATTATTTTGGGAAATTGATATTATGTTATAATTTTCTTATAAAAGTGTTGAAGTTGCGAATAGCACCTATAACTTGACTTTCTCTCTTTGTGTTCATAGAAATCAGTTATTGTAAAGTAAATAAATAAACAATAAACATAATCAAAAGTTTTTCTTCTCGTCTGGTAGGTAGCCCCAAAGATTTCACAAAATATTGCAGTAGTGTAAAGTGCTTTCAAGGTGCAGAAATTATCACCCAGTGACTTGCATGCCATCTATTTAATTGCATTGTATAAATGTAAAGCCGCTTTTACACTTACTATACATTAGTAGTAGTTTAAAATTCTACTGTAAGTCAAATCCAACTACTAATTCTGTACTTTCTCTTTTTTGAACAAACACACTTTGATATAATTTTTGATTATTTCAACCAGTATATCTTTGTAGTAGTATTCTTGTGCTTGGTATAATAAAGAATAATAACGACAATGAAACCAACAGACTTTTTAAAAAGTGTATCAGATTACCGTTTTATAGAATCTGATGTATTAAAATTACCAGTAAATTACCGTTATCCTTTGCATAATTAATTATTGGTAGAAATGCTTCTAGTTAGACCAGAAATACACTGAACTGTATGGCATTTAAACACGCATATTTTCTGGATATAATAAACGTTTATTAAAATTAACAAAAATATGCAGCTTTTTAGAAATTTAGACTTTGTAATAATTTATGCTTTCCTCAATAATCGCCTTCCTCTTGCGTTAAATAGTTTAATATTAAACAAACAGGTCTTCACCAACAGTTTTGGTAACATCGGATTTTATTATTAGACGTCATCTCATTTTTGAAAATTAGTAATAAATTTAAAACATTGCGGTATTTTTTCTATACTTAATTAACATTGTTCAAAGGATGTTTAAATATATCTGTCAACAGAAACACTAAAGAAATTTTAGTATTTGGTTTTATAGTCGTCGTAAATAAAAAATCATTTAAATTATTTCATAATATTGTTTTTTAATTTTACAAAACACTAAATTAATGGTTGTCATTATAAATTTTAAAACAGTTGCTTCATTATATTAATCATTTTAATTGGCTTATTTCCGAAGGAATATTGCTAGAATAAATTTAAGGCAATAATAATAATAATAATAATAATAATACAATAATTTAATGTAATATTTAGTTTATATACAGAGTGTTTTAAAATTATATGATCGAACTCTCACTGATAAGGGGAATAAATGGAGAAGCCCAAAATACACACATTTTAAACATATGTATACATATTACCTTATTAAGGGAGGCATCTGGTTCTGTTATATTTTTTTGCTAATGGAAAATACGACCGCCAAGTCTGGATTCCTTTGTAAAACAGCAACCCATTTCTTATATAATTTCACTAGTTACACCCAGAATTCATTCATTGTTTTTTGAACAGTATCTACTTTGTTAAATGTTTCTTCCAAGGGCAAATTTGGACATTGAAGGTTTTCTATAATTCTTGTCATTATCTTAATACGTGCGAATATAAATTTTAAATCATTTTTATATTTGGAAATTCTTTGCATGCTTAATCGCAGTAACTTTCTCATCTACGCTGTCTACAACCTCCTTTAGTAAGTTGAAGCTAACATGGTAGTAACATGCCGCGTTTATCCACGTTCCCCAACGTGTACTCACTGGTTTTGGAGAAAGAGGCAAATTGGGACATATTTCTTGGAAATGTTTTATCCTACTAGGAGCTTATAGAAAAATATTCTTTATATTAGCAATAGGTTTGTCAATATTTGTGAAACAATCTCTTACATTTTCGAATGCGCGGCGTAACGCATGCGCTAAACAAGTAACATGTAACACTTGAGGGTATTACTGTTTTTTTCCAGCACTTTACATATACGACACTGAATCGGTAGTAAAAACAACAACTTTCTTTAAATTTTGGTCAGCCAAGTTTTACCAAAAAAAAATTAAACACTGACTCGCCATTAACTATTTCCAAAATATTGGAAGCTACTACATGGGACTTGCCAGGACCTTCAATTTTGTAACTAATAAATTGGCAACATTATTTCCTGAAAAGTCTGCCGTTTCGGCTATTGTAACCCAAAACCAGTCATTTTGAAGATCACTCCGAATACCTACCAGTTTTTCTTCATATAGTTCGCAGAGAATTTTTTGACGAAACAGGCTTTCACTTGAAACATGTTGCCCCACGCAATATTTGTTTAGAAAATGTGTAAAATGAGCGTTATTTAGTACACTCCATTGAAGATTTCAACATATTAACAAAAGAGCCAAATTGAAATAAAACTCGTGTTTTGAAACTCTCCTTTTTTGTATTAGACTCGTGTGTGTAGTAGATATTTACATGTTTTAAAACAACATTTTTCTGTGTACACCTTATTGTGACATCACAAATATTATAAATTTGGCAGTACTTTTCCTCAGACTAAAACGCGGCACATTAACAATAAGTCGTTCCTTCCATTTAAGGGCGAGTAAGCAGTAAATAATGTTTTGCGTGTCGGCCACGTGTTGCAGGTGTGCATTGTTTACGAATTTTTTTATATAAATAGATTATATAATTTATATTACACGAAAAATAAATCAAAATTAATTTATTTTTCAGTGACCTAAACGCCTGCGCGTATTTCAATAAATCCTTGTAACGACGCACCTAAAAATTAAACCCAAATTCCGATCACCGATTATGTTCCACAATATTGTTAAGTACGTCGTGTTAGTGTTACAGATAATTATTTGTTGTAATGTGGTTTAAACGTTAATTAATAAAATGCAACATTAGAAAGAAAACCAATCAATAAATTTTTATTTAAGGAAACTTTCGCTACAATAAGTTCTTTAAAAATATTTGCAAAGCAGATACGCTGGCAGTAATAAAATGTGGATCTACGGTCTCGAAACAGACAAATTAGACTTTTATGTGAAATTTTCTACCAGATTTTGAGTTTAGAGTTTTCCCGTTCATTCTGAATTGCGAACTTTCAGAAAAAGCATTTATTTTCAAATACTGCACAAAACAAGAAAATAAAAGAAGATAAAAAATCATTAGATATTAAAATTAAAAATTGACAACCTATTGTTCCAACTTTCCTCTTAGCTGTAGCCAAACAAAAGTTCTTTTGGCACAACACATTTTTACAAAAAAATATAAAATTGTAAAGTGAGTCGTAATGTTAGAAGGATGGTACATCAAAGTAAAGTGGGACAAAAAGAAGAAACTTCATTACTCGCAGCATTTTGGTCTCTTTTTAATAATAAAAACATTTCTCGCCGACTCATTTTACGATGCTTTTTCATATTTTTGAACCACATGTAATAGTTTCACATTCCTCTTAAACAAATATCTGGGCAAAGTGGTTTTGTTTCACACAGCAAACAAGAAAAATATCAGAGAATATAAAGTTTTAAATCAATATCTTTGACAGCACACAACATACTGAGTGAGAGATCAAAAATCTAAATATGAAATAATTATGTATGTTTATATTATAGTCTTACCTTCAATCTGCCCTGATATATTGTATGAAAATGGCTTACCTGTAACAGAAAAAAAATATAATAAAATTTGTTGCTGGCACAGTCGTACACCATACACAGTTAGTGATTAAAAACGTTGTAAAGAGTGACCGAAAAATCCGCCTCTTTTTACAACCTCCATAACTTTGCATAAAATTGACTAGATTGAATGAAAAAGGCCACAAAATATAAACTTTTTTCCTTTAGGGGGTAAACTGCCCCCGTATTTTACAAAACACATATATAAGGAAAAAAATTAAATAATTATATTAACAAGTCATTCAGGTTTTTATTTATACAAATATTAATTTTTTTTATCTTTGCTAGATGATTGAAAGCCAATAAATGTAAACTGGGTAAAATAAGTATAATGCATAAAATCGATCTGGAAATATTTATTAATAGAAAATCGACATTATTAACTGTACATTGTTTAGAAGTTCAGAATTTTGTCATTATTTCACCCCTTTAGTGTGAATAGTATCCTGGAGAGGGGCGAAAGTAAGTTAACACGTAGATCGAGCTGAAAAGAATCGTTTTGAAACAGTATCATAAATAATAATTATTGTCTAGTCAACAACAATTTATTTCATTATTTCATATATATAATTAGTTTGTCATTGTAAATACTTTTGGCGTCTTGGGACTTACTTTTCGCAGGATTTTTATCGCAGCTTTTCGATTGCGTACAATATCAATACGGTCTATTAAAGTTTATATTATTCTCATGCCACTGGAAGAGAAACTTATATTAATTAATGTAGTAGTTTTGATATTAGAGACGTCTGATTAAAGATAAAAATACTTAATGGACAAAAAGCCTATTTCAGTGGTTTCTCTAAGTCTGGCAGATTCATTTATTGCACCGTATATGGTTCAGATGAGGATATTATAAGAAACTTTACAAAAGCTGTCCTTTACACTATAGCATAAAGAAAGAAAATAAGGTGGTGTCTCAATAGTAGTGGCTGAGCTTGTCCTTCCTCGTGTTCAGTATAAAGATTGAAACTCACCACTAATTAAACTTTTTGCAGTAGCGGAACATTCTGCTGTATTCCATTTTAACATTTATTTATTGAACACCAATGATAACAATATTATTCTGATTGGCATCCTTTTCTTTAGAAATGTAAGTAAATTATTGCATTGTCAAACATTTTATGAAGCTAACAAATGGAAATTTTTGTAATGAACCACAGAACAATTTTTTTTTTAATTTCGTTCTATTTCCTGCGTGACACTATTTAGTAAAAAATTATAAGTGAGCAGTATCCAGCAAAATTTTACAAAGTTAGCAAAAGGAAATGATCAGTAAAATAATACATAGCACATTAAAAAAGTACAAATGAGCAGAAGTGTATCCACGGCATTTTATTAAATTTTATAGTGTATTTGGTATCTTTCGATGTACTCGTACTTGTTACTCATTTTAAGAAGAGTACTCTCCAAATTTTGCAAACGTACTCATTTTTATAGTACTTCAAAAACAGGTCCTCATATTCAAGTTTTCACGACTACTTTTTGAAGGTACTCGTGTGAATTACTCGTGAATACTTTGGTACTCAGCTCTGCGAGATACACATAAGAGCGTATAAGAACAATGAGTACACTTTAAGTAAAGGTATATAGTCAATTATTTGCTTAAAGAGTGTCTGTGCCTATTCGCGGTTTTATATGTCTTTCTTGTGTTTTGCTGGATATACTACAGAAAGCGAAATAGTTCTGAGGATGTCTGTAAATAAGGTCTGAATGTCGACTTCATAAGAACTTGATGTCACTTACTTTTACCGCAACTCAACGATCTGACCAATGATCACGAAACAACATCTTCCGTAATAATAATAATTATAACATTAATAATTTTTCTGTCATTCCAATGAAGTGATTAAAAGTAAAATGTTGATTTATAATTAACCAGCATGCAGTTCGAGATTAACTTTATATTCTTTCTGTCATTTATCTATTAGTTTAAAACTTGTATAGAGAATTTGCTTATAAAAAATGTAGCTAAACCTGTAATAATCACATGTAATAAGAAGGTATTAAAAATTGTTAGCAATATTACATGAAATTAATTGATAGCGAGTAATAAGCTTACAAAGTCGCATAATATGTAATTAAACTCATAGGTTTATGCAGGTAGCTTAATTATGATAATATAAGGGTCTCAATAACTATAACTAAAGATTATATTCGGATAGTAAAGTAGTACATATTTTTATAATAGTTTTCATAAATTTTATTATAAAGAGGCATATGTGTTTTAATTACAAAACAAAAAATGTAGGACTTGTTTAATATATTTACTGGCTCCACAAGTACTCATCTATTAGTCCATGAAAGAGTTGCAAAAACATCAAAAGTGCTGTGACCAGGACGAGACCTGGTATTCCCCCCCGTTCTCGAGGACGCTGAATACGATGTTGATATTTTTAGGCCTCCCACCCCCTCTGAAACTACCCCTAAACGCGAAGCACCACCCCCTCTTTGCGTTTTCTTCTATTCTAGGCATGCGGGGGCTTGTCGGATCGGGTTTCTCGGGTAGGTCGTATGGACTTTGATCATCCAACATATTATGAACCCCTAAACTACCCCCTCCCCTACTAAAATCTCTAAAAATTTCAAAATTGATAAAAATTTGTTTCTATTCGTTTGTAAGGGAGCTCAACACGATAGCAACATACCTTTGTCCCCTGGCCTCCACTAACCATCCCCAAATCCCCGAATTCACCCCACTTTTACATTTCTGGCTACTAGAAATGTGGGGGAATCATTGGATCGGTATTATAAACCAAGTTGAGCGCCGCCGAGACATGCAATCAACCCCAGGGTTAAAAACTACTCCCTACCCTAATACCCACTAAAATTTTCCCAAAACTTCAAACTTTGTGAAAACTGTTTATCCTCGTTCTCGAGGATGCTTAACGCGATGGCAACATAATTTCCTCCCCCAACCTGCCCAATAACCAGAAATGTGGAAAGGGGGTGGTTTCTAGGATTTGGGGGTGGACAGTGGAGGGTAGGAGATGTTGTTATCGTGTTCAGCATCCTTGTAAACGAATAGAAACAAATTTTTATCAATTTTAAAATTATTTGGGAGATTATCGAATCAGGGGAGGGGTACTTTCAACCCCGGGTGTTGATAATATGTTGTATGGGCAAAGCCTATATGAGAAATCCGATCCGACAAGTCCTTGCATGCCTGGAATGGAAAAAATGTGAAAAGGGGTGGTCTTTCGCGTATTCTCGAGAGGGAGGGAGAACTAAAAATATCACCATCGAATTCAGCACCCTCGAAAATGGGAGGTACCCAGGTCTCATCCTAGTTACAGCACTCTTCAAATTTACCCATTTTTTTGCAACTTTTTCATGCACTATGTCTGAGAACAGGTGTCAACTAAGACAATTTCTCATCACAGATATACACTGGTTTTCAAAATCGGCGTATATATTATTTTACAGTTTGCCAAAACACAGACAACCCAAAGCCTTTATTTTATTGAACATTTTGCCATTTATCAAATGCACTAAAATGTACAGGATGTTCAATTTAAAATAGTATAAAATTAGATTCAATAGTTATAGTTAGTTCAATAGGGTTTTTTATTAAAATCTACAGATAATAGGATTCATTCGGAAAAATCTTATGAATTCCTCTAAATTTTGGTAGTATCAGATGACAATGCAAAAATACATCACCAAATAACATCAATAATACATTTACATCTAATTCTTTGGCGCGCTTTGATTGCGCTTAAAACAAGGGACCGTGAGAACGGTTTCTACTGCATTTTTAGTAGTACGTTGTAAGTAATTATTCACTGCACATTAACTCATCTTAAGGTGTCAAATCAAAATAATTACAGAATTCAACGTTGCCATATCAAATCTTGATCCCTGACCCAAGGAAATGGAAATTAAAAATCTGCACGTTTTAGATAGGATGTGAACTTCTACTCCTTAGCCTGATTATGTCCAGGAAATACAAAAAGCTTGGATTTCTTTGGTTATGTTAAGAAAATAAGTTATCATTTCAGGCAGCTCACCATCTAGTGAAACTTTAGGATGCGATCCTGAGACAATTGATATTATCTGAAATCTCATTTTTTTATTCCCTAGGTTTAATAATCTGTTATAATATAGTTGTTGCAAAGAACATTCCTCTGAATTGTAACGTTGTACAAAGTGGATCTGCTCGGGCGCCAAATTATGTAACGATCTTGTTTGGGTATTTGGTTTGGAGAAGTTATTCCAGGGTTCAGTTTAGTAAATAAAATAGTCCAAATATAAATAAACAGTTTATTTCTCGTAAACGGGTAAATGAGACAGTATCATTCTAGCTCAGTACGCTGAACAGCCTAGAGATCGACTTATATTCGGTTCGGCTCGGTAACCTCGCAAAGAGTACTATACTGAAATTAGCCTAGCACAGCACGCTGAAGACCCATGCCAGAAGTGGTTTGTGTCAATTTTCCCTACTACCATCGACCTATGGCCAATGAGTCCATCTGATATAGCATCACGTGGTAACAGAAAACGTTAGGCAGAGGCCTCAAAAAATCCCCTTGCATATTATTATTATTATTTGCTTAAATAAATGTATTTAGAACTAGGTATTTAATTTCTTTGTAATTATGACAGCACGACTTTAACAAAATGTTTACATATATTTACGTATATGTAAGTACCTTTTGGCTTTAGATTTTCGGGTTTATCATAAAGCATGGTGTATGTTTATGTTTCATACGCATTTCCTCTTGTAGTTTGAGACTGTTTAAAGTGCCTTTCTTCATAATATTAGTGTATAAAATATTATGGCAACTAAAATATTTGCATGATATCCTTGATTGTACCCACTGTTGATTCAAGCTTTATTTGACAGTTACATTAACATTGGTTTTTACTAATGTTACTGAACTCGCTGAATGTCAGATGGTTAGCGGAAAATAATAGGTAATATTATTAGTTAATCCATGACCAGACACAAAGAAGTCCAATTGCGAGATGTCAACTTGCTACTTGATGCTTTATTATTCTACGGTAAGCAACATTTATATACTTAACTTTATTTACTTAATAAACTATTTAATAAAATCATATCTTAATATAAATCTTAAGGCTGTTTCTATTTTGTTTAATCTTAATTAGTGTCAAAACAAGAGCCACTCAGAGGGTAACTTTTCTGATGCTAATAATGTACGTGACTGTTTATAAAACAATTTGAATGTCTAGGTCTAGTTTTTACATGGAGATATCTTACTCCAAGTTCAACAATTGCATAACACAGTATTAACAGACATTTATCAAAGCCTAAAGCTTCAATATGACAATTGTCAGTAACTAAATTTACTTTGCACTTATATGTTTATAGAATAAACATTTATTGTGGGAATAGCCGTAGCTACATTATATTTGTTGGTTCTTTAGTCGAATTATCTGTGAAGATGGTACAATACCCGGGACTCATTGATAAATATGAAAGGAACGTGTGGTTATATTATTTCTTTTCTTTGTCAAGTTTAAAAATTACCTTACAATAATACCTACATCGTACGTCTAATTCGGTAGTGACAAGATTGTTGTTTTATCAAACCTAGTCTTGAGTATTGATAAAAAAATTAAGAAAATGGTTTTATCGTTTCAATAATCAGAAGTAATCATACAGGGTCTTGTCGAAGAGATATAATTATTACTTCGAGAGGAAGGTATTTGTAAAAGATATCTTCAATAGATTCATTTTATTTTGTTAAATTTGCTTATGTTGGTGCTGACGTTATGACGATAATGTTATCAATATGATGGGCTTCAAAGCGAGCAAAATTTCATTTTAAAGTAGAGGCAATTGTACAATAATAGGAGTATATTTTCAATTTCTTGTCCATCACTTTTTTCAGAAACTGATAAACTAAGTTAATATTTTTGATGTTCTGGTTGCCTATTTAATTTCGCGTTGAAATTTTCAACGACGAAAGTTCCAAAATTTTAAACCATTTAATTTCCACGATCAAGAATCTAATGTCAAGAAAACTATATAAAAAAATGTCTTACTTGGTGGTTTTTAAGGACTGTAATAACTTATCTAGAGTAGAGATTGAATGAACACAAAAGATATGCGGAAAGTAGTTCAATTTGTATGTGGAGAGAGTGCTGTTGCATTATGCAAAGATTGCTGGTGCCTTTCAGATTTTCATAAGATGTTACTTCTTTTTTCAAAATAGTACAGTTAGCCCAGTCGTCAGAGGTTTTAAGGCGTCACTAAATGTCATATGGCTGAATTTTTCAGAATAAGTAGTTTTGTTGGTGTAGAATACGATAAAGAAAAGTTTACAGCTGTAAGGAGCCGGCGACCCTTAAAAAAATCGGAAATATTGGCCAAAATTCGGAGTTCGGCCAATAACTCGAAAAATATAAAATACATATTGCTCTTGAAATAATGTATAAAAAGATTCGATAAGTGAAAAAAAACCACGAAAATTTATTTTTGAAGATGTGTACTTTCAAAATTTCAAAATCTTGAGAAAGTGATTAAATTTGATATGTATAACTACCTTTAACCACCTATTACTCTAGTTTAAATCGCGGTATTAGATTTCTGTAGGTGCGATTTTTAAAGCTTGAAATGTGTACTTTAAGATGCTTCAAGGGGATTTACCTTAATAATTAAATTAATCTTCTTCATTTTACGAAAAAAATGTTTTTCTTTGCTCCAAAATTCGTGAAACTAGGTGTAAAATAAACGTTAATAACTTTTATTTAAAACATTATTTGACATACCTATCCATCGGATCTGTTTATACATCACTTGAAGAGTAATATGTGAAAGTTTCAGATCATTATCTTAAAAATTGTAGAAATGGTAGAGCATTTATCGATTTCATCGGAAATCTCTTTATGTTTCTACTTCATATAATCTACTATTCCTAGATACAATCATTTTATATTTGAAAATATGATAATACAATAGCCACATGTGTCTCGTTTCATTTAAGCTTTGTTGAGCTCAATTTCATTAATTACTTTAAAAGTTACAGAAAATTTAGTATAGCGCATCCGAGACCGCGCACACATCGCGAGCCGTACTTATCGTCTCGTCGCCACATTCCATTCTCCTGCGTTAGACAAAAAAATCAAGAGACTATATTTTTGATCGTACAAAAAAGCTTCATATACGTTGATGTGAAATTTCTCCCTATATCGCCTAGTGCTATTACATTATTTTTATTTTTCGAGTTATTGGCCAAAAACCGAGCTTCGGCCAACATTTTCAATTTTTTTAGGGGTCGCCGGCACCTTACAGCTGTAAACTTTTTTTTATCGTATTCTACACCAACAAAAACACTTATTCTGAAAAATTCAGCCATATAACATTTAGTGACCGGTTTTTATTAATTTCTGTCTCTGACAACTGGGCTGCTAAGTTAGGCTGATATCAGAGGTAGTCTGCGCAAACGATATTTATTTTTGTGAGTCGTCAAATTCTAAAAATTGCGGCTTTTAATTGTTTTTTAGATTTTGATGCAAAAATCGTAATCAGCAACAACTTATAAATCCTGAACTAGGCCTTATAAATATCTAATTTCTTTGAAAACTTTGAAAATCTAACCTAAAATTCATATTCAGCGACCTCAACAATTTTATATATAGGTTGAGTAAAATTATTAATGGCAAATATTTTTCAACATATTTTGAACTTTGTCAATAATACTATATTACATCCACCATTTAGGATTTTCAAAATCATAACTATTACATCAACTTAAGATTCGTTATCAGTGAAGCTGGGAACCAAAGGATATAGATTTTCACGTGATTAAAATAAAATAAATGTCACACATACCTCGAATGTATCAGGACAAAGATTTTGAAAAAAGCAGAAAAATATTATTACGGTTCCACTAGGTTTTTAGTCCAGTAGGTAAAGTAAAAAATACACCAGAAGCTCACAAAAAATGTTATATGAGATTCTTCTTCCGTAACTGCTAGTGCGAGGATTAAACATCACAAAACCAGAAAAATCAGTTCTGGGGTTTCCCAAAAAAAAACCACCCCTTCGTTGAGAAAATCCTTATTTTACTGATAACTCGTTAACTCGTTGGATATAAAAAAATGCTCATTACAAAAAATAAAGCTTGACTAATTGCCTAAAAAAAAGTCCTTTTGTAATTTTCTTGTATATGCCATGGTTTTCGAGAAAATCGATATTGACAAAATTGCCAAATTTGTATTTTTAATGCGCGCGAATTTTCGTTTATTTGAAATTTTTTGAGCGCGGCCTATATAAAAAATTGAATTGCTCGAAAACCAAACAAGCTAGGAAGAAAGATCAAATTGGGTTTTAAAGGGGATATAAAATACTCTCTTGTGTTGCCGTTTTTGAGGGCTATTGATATTTATTAGTATATAAAAATAACAATATAATATAGTTATCTCTTGATTTTTTGGGCATCTAACTATTCACAGGCCCATAAAAAATAACTGACTATAATATACGTTATAAATCTTTTAGTTAAATAAGGCAGTAAAATAAAAGTTAGGAATAAAAATATTCACATTTACAAATTTAGCAGCATGTTAAAGTTAGTCAAAAAGAAATCCAAAAAAGGCTGTATATTCAATTTTTTTATGATATTTTTTAATACAATTTTTTAACTATTAAATGATTAGAGTCAATGGTTATATGATATATAAACTCAAAAAGAAAATTTTTGAGCAAAATTTTTGGATCTTTTTTTATTTTTAGGAAACGATAAAAAATTGGCCAAAATTTGGCTAACTTCAATATGCTGGTTTTGTTAATGTGAATATTTTTATTCCTAACTTTTTCTGCATTAAAGTACTACCTTGAACTAAAAGATAATACATTTATAACTTATATTAAAGTCAGTTATTTTTAATATGCCTGTTCGGACAACACAACTGTGCATTTTTTGTTTTGTTTCTCCGTAACTAAGTTTTTTTTTCTCATAGCAACAACAATTATTATTGAAATAACATACATAATTTAAATACTTTTTTTTTGCAATAAGAACAAAAATAATAATAATTCATTTCTCAAACCGCGTTTAAAACCATATAAAAGTGCTACTACATTCAGAATAATAAGTGTTTCTTCTTGTGAACTACCACTGGACATTGTTGGAGATTTTTGGGCCCAACCAGAAGAAAGCCAACATCAGTGAATTTAAGGTAGTTCATGTCTATAATTTTTTCCGCTTAATTTAATTACTCTTGTTGTCAGTGCATTAGCTGACTGGTCCTTTGCCGCGATTATAAATTCCGCGTGATATACAATGCCTGTGAATAGTTAAAAGTGCAAAAAATCAAGAGGTAACTATATTATATTGTTATTTTTATATGCTAATAGATATCAATACCTATCAAAAATGGAAACACAAAAGAGTATTTTATATCCCCTTTAAAATCCATTTTGATTTTTCTTCCTAGCATGTTTGGTTTTCCAGCAATTCAATTTTTTCTATAGGCCGCGCGAAAAAATTTCAAATAAACGAAAATTCGTGCGCATTAAAAATACAACTTTTGCAATTTTTTTCAATATCGATTTTCTCGAAAACCATGGCATATGCAAGAAAATTACAAGAGGACTATCTTTTAGGCAATTAGTCAAGCTTTCTTTTTTATAATAAGAATTTTTTTTATACCTTCAACGGATAACGAGTTATCAGTAAAATAAGGCTTTTTTCACTGATGGGTTGATTTCTGTGGTTTTGTGATGTATAATGCTAGCTGAAGGAAAATCTCAGATTTTTTTGTTATGGAAATCTTTATAATTATTAAGCTATTTAGACATAAAATTAAGGCAAATAAACTCGTGTTCAGCATACCCAAAAACAAAAGGAAATACGTATTTTGCTCACATTTTAGACAGTTTGAGAAGTCACTAGAGCAGTAGCAAACAGGGCAAATATTTGCACTTTTCTGGCAGTTTGAGCCAAGTCTAAAAAAAATATTTGTTCTTGGCAATGAAGAAATCATTTAGATTTCGATACTTGTAATGAACGTCACACCAATCTTTTCGAAAAAAAAATAAAAATATTTTATAAAAACCAAACCATAACAAATTATTTATCTATCTTAAATACTGATAATTTCTTGTAGTTCTAGCGAAAGCACAGTAGTTGAAACGTTTGGTATAATATACAACGCAGGACACTTAGCCTTAATAATCAATTAAACAAACCGGGGCAACAATGTTATAACCTTAAGAATATTATCTTTACACTCGCTAATAAATCTGTTTGAATAAGCCATTAGTATGAATTATTCAAACAATTACACGATAAGAGACAAATTATACAGAAAGACTTGAATTACACAGTGTTCGTGACGAGAGCGTGCTTTACCAGTTAAAGCACAAGAGCCGCACATTCCGCACTTACAATGAATACAAAACAAAATTTTGTCCAGCCAGCTGAGTTTTACATTTGATTATCTAGAAATTGAATAAAGGATAAACACTTGGGATTCGTTCAGGATTTAATAGAACAGTGTTAATAAATGCAAAATATGTAGTACAGGGTTATATACTATCATAATAATAATAGTTTAAAATTATCTAAAAGAAAATATGAGGATGAACTGTTCCGAATGACTGATAATAATACAATAAATATATTAAAAACCTTTAAAAATTTAATCCATTTGCTTTAAAATGCTACATCTATCTTGCAATGCAATACTTTTAGTATTAGCATAAACTCGTTTCCAATAGAAGTGAATTTTAAATTAATGCTTTAGGATGACTTTATCTAATTTCATGGACAGTTCTAAACATTTTTCAAGTGTAAGCGGACGATATTCTAGAGTCCCCCCCCCCCATCTTAATGATAATAAAACTGTAGGAACCTGCAATGGATAAAAATATCCATAGTTTCCCAAAGAATATTAATGACCAATAGCGAAACTTTAACTATAAATGAATATTGTACAAAGTTTCAATTTTAATAATTAATTGAATATTTTTTATTAAATAGTAAACAAAACTAAGATGAATACCTAATTACCTAGTTAAAATGTATTCTGGTAAGTACAATTGAAACGTAAGTCGAGACATGAGACATGCAATTAAACTCGACGTTTCCAGTCTAATACTAATGCAGGTTTGAGTTTGGATCTTGGTAACTTCTTGTTTCTGTTGTTCCTCAAGAATTCATGTTATATAGAGACTTTTCTCGCTTTCAATTTGGCAGAATCTCTCATTATCATAAGTATCCATTTCATTGAGAATGTCATTTTCAATGGCCATCGAAGCTAGTTCATTCAATCAACACGATATGACACGACGCATAAAACGGTGCAAAAGTTAGCACTAGTTTATTTTTGTGTATGTGTGACCGGTTCTAAGAACTAATGGTAATGATACGATAAGAAACCCTAGTCGCAACAGTATTGTAGAAACGATACCAAGCATGCCGCAGCGTTTTTACTGAGACCTAAGTATAACGATAAGAACATCTCGTGAACGCCTAAAAACATCGAAGTAATTATTTTTTAACAATTTTTAATGTCTTAATCTACTCTATACCGGGTGCGGCACTTGAGTTGAGAAACGCGATAACTTGAAAATAAAGAATTTTCGGGGAAAATGTCATTTGAAAAGTGGGATCTAATGGCTATATTTTATATTGTTCGAGGACTTCAAGGTCATCCGTTTTTTTTTTACCCTGTTACCCCTATTCTTTTGCAGATTCATATTCTGCTCTAAAGAATAAACAACTATTGTTTCTATCATTTTTTTTATTTGGCATCACTGTTTGCGGGTATTTAGAATTATTGTAAATGTCCAATGTGTAATGGCAGTAACAACTGAGAATTCTAATAATGTAAGAAATAAGACTTTAAGAGTTTTCGTAAACTTTTTGTTTCAGATATCCCCAAAAAAAGAACTCTGGTGAAGTTAAGTCAGGTGATCGTACGGGCCAATGTACTGGACCACCTCGTCCAGTCTATCGCTCAGATATATTTCTGATAATAAAACCATATGCTACTGCGATGAGAAATGCGTCCACAATGACAAATTTTCTATTACAGTCCTTATAGTTCTGGCCTCATGTATTATTTTAATAATTTTCGACTTTTGGAGGTTACTTCTATAATATTAACTCATTCCAAAAAATATACAAATTTCCACTTCTTTTGGAAAAGGCCGAAGCTGTTTTCTCTTTATAGCTGCCATATCGGAGCGACCATATTGAATTTTCTGAATATGAATTTCTTTCATCAACCTGGGGTGCTAGGATATATCCGTAGCGAAGTTTCTAGAGGATCAGAAACTACCAGAAAATTTTCTGTTAAGAGACAGGAGCGTACTCAGGGATTTTCTATTACAAATTAAATTGTTGCATTCTCACTGAGACATCCCACCTGTTTAGTTACTGATTGATTGACTGATTAGCCAGCGTAAGGTAGGCATTGCTGCCACCTCCGGATATCCTATCAGGATAATTTCATATACCGTCGGACCGGTTGTATACGCTGGACTGGACATGGGACATGCCTGTTGCCAGCAGCGAGAGCCACATGACGTATAGGTTAGGAATATAGGATTGGAAGTGTAGGTGTGATGCTTATTTTAAGTTTCCATGCTATTTTTTAGATCCCAGAGTGTTCGTTACGTTCATATGTGCCTGGGATATTATATTTTCTCCCTCCAGTTGCTGGCTTAGCCCTCCTTATAGACAGCTCCCGTTGCCGTCGATTTTTTGCGCCAGTAGCTGGTGTGTTCTCGTCTCAACTTCCTGTATTGGTGTGTCCATTTTATTCGTTTTTCAAGACCTGTGGTAACTCGTTATAAGATATTTTTTTAATTATTATCTGTTTCGCGGTAAATCAGCTTCTTACAGCGAGTTGCAAACGAGAAAGAGATCTGAGAGAATGTTTTTTACACCCTGTATATAGACAGTTCCTTGTACGGTCACCGGTTTAGGTGCCTGCACTCGATCGGCGTAGTTAAGCAACGTTGGTCGGGTCCAGCACATGAATGGGTAAGTTTTCGTTCAGGTACGTCAGTCCATGTCATGAGATGTAATGGCCTTGACTGGACTGAGACGGCTTGGCGAGAAAATAGGAACGAAGGGCTGATAACTTTACCAAGTAGCTCCTTGTCAACAGACTCGAAGTCTTGTAAGGACCATGTCTGGAGATGGAGCATTAAGGTACAAAACGGAGTACTGGAATAGACTTATACTGGTCGCAATAGGCAAAATACCCTGTATATTGATTTGTTGATATTTTTGTAGTAATTAGTTTCGGTTGCTGTTTTCCAATTTCATGTATTTTTCTTATCTTATTGTCTGACTTCTGTTTAACCCAAGTTTATTTTTGAGATTAAGAAACTTCTTTTAAAATTAGGTTTTGAATTAATAAATTAAGTTAATAGAAAATTAAGAAATTAACAAAATTAATTAAATTAATAAAGTTAATAAAATAAATTAGTTTTGTTTAGCTTTCTGTAGTGTCTGGCCTTGTGACTGCTGGGTTATTTTCTTTTCTTGGGACAGTTTTTTACTCTTAAATTTGTCTAATTCACACGAAAAGTTTATTTATTTACACTTTCCAAGAACAGTTCTGTTTGGAGTTGTATTATTCTTAGGTCACAATACTCACCTACCTCCTATTTAGTTATTAAAAACAAAATCATATTTTATTCTAATCATTAGCACTAATTTTGAGTATCGGCAGAACATCATTTAACTTTTTTTTTCCTTCTTCAATTCTTTGGGACTTCCTGCCACATGTATGTTTTCTTTCTAAGCGGTGCTATGGGAATCTACAAAATATATCACAATTAACCAGTATGTTACTGGTAAAAAACCTCTACGCCTGTGACGTTTACGTCAAAGGATCAGTTAAAGGTTGTTTTTTTTTTATAAATAAACAACACAAATAAGTATAAAAACTTGAAATTAAATATTTCGCCGACGTTTCGGAAATCTAATCTGTTTCCTTTTTCAAAGCTTTTTTGAAAAATCTTTTTTGCTGTGTATGACAAATACACAGCTCTAAGAATGTTTGTTATATTCAATATCCATAGATACTTACTATTTACATAGAACTGTTGATATAGTTAACAGTTTTTTAGTTTCTATACAATGTTAAGTTTGTGAAGTTCTTCTTTTAACATTGGCAGCCAAGTTGTACAGACATCTACGGAACAATTCGACACGCAATTATCCTCATTCAATAATATTATCGCGGATTCTTTAATTTTTCTTTTTTTGCTATCTGCCTCTTTTGTTAAAATTTTTGCCGAGTCCCAGTTTATTCTATGTCCGTTCTCCCACGCGTGTTCGCAGATTTTGGACCTCTGAATTTCATTTTTACTGATATAATTTTGATGTTCGCCCAATCTTACAGTAAAAGGTCTGAATGACTCACCGACGTATTGTTTGTTGCACTCACACGGAATACTATAAATGCAGTTTTTTGAATTTTGCTCGTGGTTTGTTGGTTTCGTCTTTGTCAGAATAGATCTTAAAGTGTTGCTTGTTTGAAATACCGTCTTAATATCAAATCTATCACCGATGCGGCGCAACTTTTCGGATAATCCGCATACATAAGGAATTAACGCTGTGTAACGTTTTTCAGGTTTTTGTCGTACCTGATTGGTATTTTCAATATTTATGAAGGTTTTATCGACAAAACCCCCAGGGTATTGGTTATTAATAAGAACTTCCTTTATAAACCGCTTCTCATTGTTTAGTATTTCATCATTATAATTATATTTAATTTCAAGTTTTTATACTTATTTGTGTTGTTTTTTTATAAAAAAAACAACCTTTAACTGATCCTTTGACGTAAACGTCACAGGCGTAGAGGTTTTTTACCAGTAACATACTGGTTAATTGTGATATATTTTGTAGATTCCCATAGCACCGCTTAGAAAGAAAACATACATGTGGCAGGAAGTCCCAAAGAATTGAAGAAGGAAAAAAATTAAGATAATGCCACAAATAACATTTAGACAATATCATTTAACTTTCCATCTATCTTTCATTTGTTGCCACCATGTATTATTTGAAGGTTTAAAAGATACTATAACTGTACCAGGACGACGTCTCACTTTATCATATCTAGATTAAAAACATATAAGAGGAACTAAGCAATATTGTCAATATTCTTAGACGTAATGCTACAAAGCACAACAAGTTCCATTCCGAGAGTGGAAAATTAATCCCACCCGCATGTCCCACAATAATCCAGAATGCAATAACCGACAGTAATAATATGTACTTAACACCGCTTTTAGAGGTGTCGCGTAATAGAGAGTTTGTATAGCTGTATGGTTACAAAGGCCTTAGTCTGCCGGGATTACATCGCGTGTATGCTTATCCCTCTTCTGACACTATTGATGGGCCTCAATTATTCCAGAATGTAATATCGGTAATCCTTGCTTGTGTTCACATCGGCACCTCGTGAGTTTATTGGAGATTCTTGCTAACACGAAGAGTAATCCAAATATGAAAAGAATTTAGATATTATGTAATATATTATCTTGAATTGATGATACGTACTGTTTTGTTCTTGTTATGTTTGTATCTAATCACTTCTTTTTAAATCAGCTTCTGTGTGTCGGTTCCTTATTTTGTTCATTTGCCATGGGTTTTACTCCAAAAATATGTCGCACGGTGGGCCAAGATAGCAATTCTAGCAAATAAAAAATGAAAATGCCCAGAGGCGGCGTTCTATATCGTTTATTTGCAATGAACAATTATAAACGTATATTCAATATCGTAAAGATACACTTTCATATATAAAGTATTTAATTGCATATTTTGGGAAGAAAGCCAATTAGTTTACTTCGTACATAATGTTTTATTCAACCAGAATTAAAATACATACATTTAAGCGATAATTTTCATATATTAGAATACTTATTTTGATTCCAATCTGTATCGAAGTCATAAGCAATGTCAAAGTCTTCGTTAGCATCATGGTCGTAGTCAGAATCGTTCATTTCAGGTGTATGTATCTGAAGTGCTAATAACTTAAGGATATCCTTCGGTAGTACATTTTCTTTCCTCTAGATTGTTGACATGCTTTTTGATAACGTAAAGATTACAGGGTCTGAAGAATACAGTAAAGCGTGAAATAAATCTTCAATAGTTTTTTCTCTGGACGTTTTCCGTGTATGTAATTCTGTATTTCCTAATATAATACTAAGATCTTTGCTTCCATATTCTAAAGCTTCCTCTGACAACACTCATATGGGAAGAACAGATATTGCTTCCACATCCACGTAGTGGATTGGAAGTATTTTTTTTTCTTGAAATTGGTTTAGAATGCCATGAAACGTTGAGATTTTAAATTTGAGCGACAACAAATTCTCTATGTGTCTGTTGGTTTGTAGGTCTGTCGGTCTGACTGTAACTTTATTTGTCCGCATGCTTTCTCCGGAACGGTTTAAGATATTGACTGAAATTTTGTATATGTATATACTATAACGAGATCTGGAACTGGATTGTTTTTTGAAGATATCCGGTGAAGGGTTGGGGGGTAAATAGGGGGAAATATGGGGGAATATGTAAGGCAAGCTGGTAAGAGTACAGAAACTTGAAATTTGATGTATGTACTACAAGCCAAGGCCTCAGATTTTTTTATAATATTTTTCAACCCCCCACCACCCCTAGTCCATTATTAAAGGGGTTGATAAAATAAAATTAAGATACTCATTTGAAATTTGGTACACGTATGTATTATAACGGCATCTGGAACTGGATTATATTTTGAGATGATTCTGTTGAAGGGTGGGGGTTAAATAGGGGTAAATAGGGGAAAATAAGTAAAGCAAGCTGGTACGAATACAGAAACTTGAAATTCGGTATACACACTAGAAGCCAAAAGCTCAGATTTTTTAATAATAATTTTCAACCACCCACCCTTATTCAATTATTAAAGAGGTCGATAAAATAAAATTGAGATATTTATTTGAAATTTGGTACACTTATTTACTACAACGACATCTGGAACTAGATTATATTTAGAGATGATTCCGTTGAAGGGTTGGGGGTTAAATAGGGGTAAATAGAGGAATATAAGTAAAACAAGTTGGTAAGAGTACAGAAACTTGAAATTCAATGTCATTGTGTGTAATAGAAGCTAAAGTCTCAAATTATTTTTCAACCCCTCCACCACCCTTACTCCATTATTGATTTGGTTAATAAAATAAAATTGAGATATTCATTTGAAATTTGGTACACGTATGGATTATAACATCTAGAACTAGACTATATTTTGAGATGATTCCGTTGAAGGGTTGGGGGTTAAATAGGGGAAATAAGTAAAGCAAGTTGGTAAGAGTATAGAAATTTGAAATTCGGTGTATGTACTAGAAGCCAAGATCTCAGATTATTTATAATATTTTTCAACCTCTACCACCTCTACTCCATTACTAAAGGGGTTGATAAAAGAAAATTGTAATATTCACTTGAAATTTGATACACGTATGTATTATAACGACATCTGGAACTAGATTATATTTTGAGAAGCTTCCGTTCAAGATTTGGGGGTTAAATAGGGTTAAATATGGGGAAATAAGTAAAGCAAGCTGTTATGAGTACAGAAACTTGTAATTTGGTGCATGTACTAGAAGCCAAATAAATCGTGGCAGATAGAGGAAAATAAGTAAAGCAAGCTGATAAGAGTATAGAAATTTGGTATTTGGTGTATATACTAGAAGCGAAGGCCACCCCCACCCCCTTATTAAAAGAGTTGATAAAATTAAATTTAGATTTTCACTTGAAATTTGTTACACGTATAACGATATCTTAAACTAGAATATGTTTTGACGTGATTGTAAGAGTACAGAAACTTGAAATTCGGTGTATGTCCTAGAAGCCACGGCTTCAGATTTTTTAGTAATATTTTTCAAGTCCCCACCACCCTTAATCCATTATTAACGGGGTTGATAAAATGAAATTGAGATATTCACTTGAAATTTTGGACACGTATGTATTATAACAACATCTGAAACTAGATTATTTTTTCAAATGATTCCGTTGAAGGATTGAGGGTTAAATAGGAGCAAATAGGGGAAAATAAGTAAATCAAGCTGGCAAGAGTACAGAAATGTGTATATACTAGAAGCCAAGACCACAAATTTCTTTCTATCTACGCTCCATTATTAATGAATTTGATAACATAAAATTGAGATATTTACTTGAAAGTTAGTACAAGTATGTATTGTAATGACATCTGATTGAGATGATTCCATTGACGGGGCGGGACGTGGTAGGTTGTGAATAGGGGAAAATAAGTAGGGTAAACTAAAAACTTCGTTTTTAACATATATGGTAGAAACCAACGCCTCAAACTTCTCTAATACATCTGCTCCAAATATGATTAAAATTCTATGACCAATAATTTTCACATACGAGACTGCAAATCTAATCAAGATGTTTCCTTTAAAGTGACTTGGATGAAAAATCTGGATGTGGAAGTAGTGATTCCTTAGGCAGCGGTTTTTTTAATGGTATCCGCTCCATGAATCAATATTTTGCGAATACTAGATAACATACCGGGTGGCTCAGCGATAGGGACACTCTTGTAAGTTCTGAACAGGAGAGTGGATTTTTTTCAAATTTAGTGTGGTGATATGGGATGAAATTTCCTATTATGTGATGTAAAAACTCAAAATGGCCGACTTCCGGTGTCGGTGCAGTTTACATGAAAATCAAATTTTTAAATCAGACAACTATATATTTTTGCATGTTTGGATACTACTGGCTAAAATACATATGATCTGACCTTCAAATATTATTTTGATTTTCAAAACAAGTCTTAAGACATCTTAGCCACGCGTGTAATGTGGATAACACGAAATCGTAGTGTTGGGTATTGTGAACTCGTTTCCTAAGCTGTTCTGTATTTTTCAATAATATAGGAGTCGCTCCAGATATACTACACGTTTGCGTAGGTGTTTGACTGATAACCCCACAAATTTATCATAGTCAGTTAAAAACGGTGGTTAATGGGTACCTCTTGGTCCAATACAAATTTTCGTTGGAAGAATATCTTTAATTTGATTTTCCACATTTTATATTTCCGTTTACTTAGATCAGAAGTCTCCTCGAACAGAATTTTTATTGGTCGGCAGAATCGTGTCGATGAAGGAAGAGGGTTGTTTCTTAAAGTAGCTAAGTAAATTATTTCCACATAAGCAGTATTTTATATACAGAATAGGATTTGAAAAAGTTTGTTGGAGTAGGGCCCCGGCCTTGTCCTGATAGTCGCTAAATAATGAAGTAATTTATACAGCCGATGTAGTTTTTTAAATTATGTCTCAGTATACATTAAAAAACTCTGCGTAAGGAATCACTACTTCCACATCCGAATCTCCCATCCAAGCCTCTTTAAACGAAAACATATTGACATTATATTTGTATGTAGAATATGGTACAAGGGTGATATTGTACACGAACTGAACATGTTCTGGTATAGCTTATCCAGTGTCTGCTTGAAATTCAAGAAAATACCGACAAGGGTATAGTTCATAATCATAAGATAACATCAGCGATGTCATAAGCGCCGACTGACAATTTTTAGAACCACTTTTTAATTGTAAATATTGTTTTACAACTTTATATTAATTTATAGGCATAATGTAAATTATTCACTTATACTGAATCATTTATTTATGACGGATAATGTTATTTTAATGAACAACTTCATAAATGATTGAATAAAAATAAATCAAGAACATTTAACCTACGGCTATGCTACCGGCAATATTAAGAATAAACCAAGAGCTTATAAGTTATAACAAGCTACTTGTAATGGTAAGTCAGGTAAATAATCGATTTCTTTCGTTTAATGTAAGTGCAGAACATATCTAGGGAACTGTATTTGTATACGGGTATCGTTTGCAATATTCAAATACGCGGTTTCGCGTGTTATTCTATCATACACAGACTTTGTAATGACTTATCCTGGTAGCAATGCTTTAGACTGAATTTTCACATTGACAAAGGAAATACTATACAGATCGGGCGACGTCCAGTGCCCCCTTGACACTTAAACTTTCTTATTTTCCACCGCGGTATGCATTTTCATCATATTTTTCGAAAAAAAAAATGTTGTTCTTATTTCAACCATAACACTTTGCAGTTTTCCATTCATTTTCCGTTAAAAGAGGATTGTTCAAGTCCGGTGCCGGCGGCGGCGCGGCGGGTCGTTTTGAATATTACGGTACCTATTATTGCATCTACATAGGTTACGGTACACCCACTCACCTAAAGTGTTCTACTATCACAGTTGATGTCAGTGCATTAAAGTTGACAATTTAAATTTTTAATAAGTAATATAATGCGTTAAAAGTTAGTTAGTTTTTAAAGTATGTGCAATGTGCATGACTACTGATTCGATTTATTTGCTCATGATGATGGTATTTCCAAGAAATTTTAAGAAGATATCGGCAAATATTTTTTTAAATGAAATAAATGCTTTCAACGTGGTACCGTATTCATTCCTGTTCTTGCAATTAGGTTTAAGATAAAAGCTCAAAGTATTAATGATATCAATGCGAAAAACCCATAATATTTCTTAACTTTCTATATTGGGTCTTCAAGAGCCTATTAGTATGTGCGATACCACCCTTTATTTAGAAAAAAAATGACGCAAGAACTGTTAAATTTAAAGGTCAAACCATAATTCGAATCTAATTCTAAGAAATTATAGTTCCATATTGCTGTAGACACAAAATGACAGCATTACCATGTAATGAAATCTCTTGATTTCTTGAAAGTATATAGAAATTTAAATTGCAAATGCCTTAGTGGGTTGTTAAGCATAGATTCTTCTGCACAACAGAGACATGCAGGGTCTATCTGCAGGAGCAAGGCCCAGCATTAACAAGTCCGGATATTAACCAAATCAAGGGATGTGCACAAACATTTGGTGGGGAGGTTCCAACCACTTTCTGCTGTCCATTTTTTTAAATAAATTCAATTTTAGACAAACATTACAATTGGAAATGTAACTTTCCAGTCATATATCTTACATATAATAGGGGAGTTTAATAAATTATAGATGTAATTTAGAAGGACTTATGCCGTGGGATCCAGTTCCTTCTACACAATTGTGAGGCACTCTGTTAGTGAAATATGCCTACTAAATGTGGTTCGATTTGGTGCAGCCAATAAAAAAATATGCCCGACCGAAATTTTGACAAAAAATAGAAAAATATATCATAAACGAAGGGCACTGGAAATTATCGTATCCTTATTATCCAACCATAATAACATACTTTATAAAAATGTTTTAACTTTTAATGACATCGACATTTATATTTTTTTCTATCTTTCTTTATATGGTAACTAACATAATATACCACCTATTTTAATAATGTAATATTCATATATATACAACAGGGATATAATAAAAGCCATTTTGAAATCGTCACTGGTTACTGTACTCCTCACTAGTGTATGGCCAGTCACTTACGAGACACCCTGTATAATGAACCCCTATATTTTCTGTCATAACTTAAATTTAAATATAAAGCATTAACAATATTTGCTTTACCTCACATTCATATTTTATACCTAGCGACATTTAGACGTGTAACTTTACATGTTCGGTGCAAGTAATTTTTTGCGTTTTAAATATTTGCATTCTATGTGTTGTGAAGCAGTTTCAAATTCAATTTGGTTACTGTTATTAGTAACACATCTTGTCAGGTTACACTAACTACAACCACTTGATTTCGTGAAATTGGTATAATTAAAAGATGATGTAAATGTAAATTTAATGACGGATTAATACATTCTATACCATGATTTCTCGGAAATTACTATGTCTACGATGCTCACTTTAGTGCTTTTATTTCTCAGATGATTTAATGTACATTAATAAATGTGAAAGTTTCAGTTACTTAAAATAGTTTGCGAATTATACAATTGCTAGTTAGGTGTGCCAAAAATGTAATTTGAAGATATATAATTTTATATTCTTAGTGATTATTAATTGCTAACATTTCTTCATATATCGTGAATAACTGTACCAATGTTATTTATGTTACGAAAGTACAAGAAACTAGAAGAAAGTTATAAAATAAAAGTATATCAGTTGATAAAAACGTCTCCAATTTTCCAAGCATACTTGAGATGGAGGGTAATAAATCAACTGTATTTTTTTATCAATGTTTCGCTCACTCGAAAACTTCCTCAGGGCTACAATTTGAAACAAAATATACACATATTATAAATTGTGCTTAGATTTCTTATGTCCGTTTGAAATTAACGGTAGAATTATTGTATTTATTTACTTATATGGGTCATTTCCGGGATTAATTTTTTTAATAATTTTTTTCTATATCTACATTGTTAAAATTGAATTTATGTCCAGTATTAAAAGAGTGGCTGTCTTTCTTACCTATGTTAACCGGGTTGCAATCATTTCTTTGCTGGTGAATTATACCTTTAAGTTTATTTTTAGTGGTATCAATGTTTTCTGAAATTTTTAATTATTGGTTGTAGATTATAGGTTGCTTAGGGGGACGCTCCTTCCTCACATCGACCTAAAAGATCTTTTGTGAATTACCCTACAATTAGTTGCACCCCAGGACTCCCAACCTTTTTACAAAGTTTGTAATTTTCCTGGAGGCTACCTGGCCTATGTCTTCGGGCGTTAATTCCACCTTTTCTAGGTGCATTAACCTAGTGGGGACTAACATCTTGTATTCCCAAAGAATATGTTCTGCAGTTTATATTGCAGTATCACAGTATCTGCACATATCGTTGTCTGCCTTGCCCATATTCTTAAGATGATATCTCAAGCGGCCTGTCGGCGGCCTGTCATCAGCCTTAAGTCCGACTTTTCGAGTTCGAGGAGCCTTGTGGCAACCTTTGTCGAATAAGTGATAAACTTTTCCGCTTGTCTTTGGCCTGATTCATTCCTCCAGCATGAGTCTTTCTGTTCCCTTTCCTATTCTAGGATCTCCTCTATTATGTGTCCCTTGGATAAGCCTCATGAGCTGGTATCCACATCAAGGTAACCTGGCTTTTTGCCAGTTACTTCAGGAATTATCTGCATTCCCAGGCAATTTTAGACTCAAAGGTACAGGACCTGAGAGCTTTTAACGCTGCATAGCTATCTGGAAGTATATAGTTGACATTTGCCCTTAGAATGCTTTTATTTATGCATTCTTGGGCACATAGATCTATAGCATAGATTTCTGCTTGGAAAATATTTGCGGCCTTGCCTAGAGCTTTGGATAGACTGCAATTAAGCTCCGCTTCGTCCACGTCCCTTTCAGTTATCTTCGATCCATCTGTATACCAGATAAGTGACCCCTTCTCCTTGACTGGCATTGAGTCAGTGAGTTTGGTCGTGGATTCCGATTGAATTAACCCCAGCATCCTTAAGTGACCAACCAGATCGCCTAGGTTGAAAGAGAGTACTTGCTGCAGCCTTATGGCACTGAGTGCTGCCTTCTTCCTTACGTTCAGATGTAGATGAAGTACATCTATCATTCTAGCATGGCCTCCATAGTTGCTGTGGGACAGGAGCACATTGCTTCTGTAACCCCTAAGCAGGCAAGGCGTTTCAACTTCTGCAACTTTCCTTGTGTTGGTTTTTCTTCAGTTTTTGCATAGGTTGCTATGGGTCTCACAACCGAAAGATAAGATCAGTAGATCATTTTACTAACCAGCCTGCGACACGTCCAAATAGCCGCAGTGGCTTTAGTAAGTTCTTATCTCTCTAAATGTGAATTCTAGGTAAGTTTTTGATCCAGAATTATTCCAAAATATTTAACTTCACTAGAAAAGTTCAGTACTGTTCCATTTAACATAGGAGTTCTTAGACTTAGTTTTCTCCTTTTGGTAAATGGAACAATAACTGTTTTGCTCAGATAGATACTGAGGCCTTTTTGCGAGTACCATTTGGATATTATGTCTAAGGCGATTTGCACGAAATTTGAGATCATAACCTCATGCCTGCCTCTCACATTATTTGTTAACTTATTGCTCAATCCTTAAGGGGTTTTGAAATAGTTGATAGATGTATTATCTCAGTTTCCAAGATAGGTCTATTAATTACACTAAGGTTATTATTTAAAATGCTATTCATGAGGAATTTCGGATAACTGTTGTTAAGCGCCACTTGTCTGATGTGATTGAAATTTTTCTCCAGGAATTTTCCACTGCCTAGTTGACTTCCGTTTGCTATATAGTACGTCTAACAGTCTCTCTAAAGCTATTTCTCATTAGTTTATTGGCGACATCAGCTCAAGGTTTTGGAGGTCGTCCTCCTCCCATCTCTCCATCGGGTTTCTTCCGAATTATCCTGTTGGTGTGGCCGTGAAACGAGAGGATTCGTGAGAATACTATGCTCGAGACTTACTATTGGGGTCGTGTTTGTTACAAACTCGAACTAACGGTGCAATGGGCTGTCCAGGAAATTAGCAGCAACCTTCTCTAGACCCACATTTGGAAAGCACCAATACGCCTATCTGTCTGCTTTCCTAATAGTCCGTGTTTAAAGAAAGATGGACAAAATTGATGTCCCTTACAAACCCCACGAAAAAGAATATTTCAGCATGTTTAAAAATGTTGACAGTTTCTTCAGGGGCATGCGTGCGAGCCATAGCAATACATATGAGAAAATACCCATGCCACTGACTTCTTATTCATTAGATTTTTAATCTTAATTTAATGACGTTTCTCAGCAAGTTTAAAAAACATTTTATTATTTAACAAAAAGTCGCTTATTCTTCGTTACTACTATTTATTATTATGTAGCCGACAAAAATTGAAAAGAAATAATTTAACCAGTTATAAGCGGCATTTTTTGAAAATAACACAAATACGTCCTGTATCTCAGAAAGGAGGCCATTTAAAAATCTAAAGAGTCCTTTTTTATAAATCACTTGAGAAATCACATTTTTCAATATTTTAGGGAACATTCTCTACAGCTAATTATTTTTTATTTTTACTTACTTCCCTCGCATACCGAAGGGAAGTATTGTATTCGAGAAAAAATCACCCTCAGAGAATTTTTCGGATTCTGACGTTTCAGATCACGGAGATTACGAAAATATAGGTTTTTCAATTCCGTCAGTCTGTCTGTCTGTCTTTGAAAAAATTTTTACAAAGATGAAAAAAATTTTTTTTTGCTCAAATTTAAAATTTCCACGTTTCATGACGCGCTAAATCTATTTCAGAAAAAAAAAATTTTGAAAATTTTTTCATTTTTGAAAAAATTTGTACCAAGATGAAAAAATTTTTTTTTGCTTAAATTTAAAATTTCTACGTTTCATGACACGCTTAACCTATTTCAGGAAAAAAAATTTGAAATTTTTTTCACCAATATTTTTGAAAAAATTTTTACTGACATTTTTTTTTTCTTTCTTCAAATTTAAAATTTCCATGTTTCATGGCATTCTAAGCTTGATTCAAAAAAAAAATTTTTGAAATTTTTTTTTTACCATTTTTGAAAATTTGTTTACCACTAAAATAGATGGATTTTTTTTTATTACTTCAAATTTAAAATTTCCACGTTTCATAGCGTTCTAAATCTATTTAAAAGAAAAATTAGAAATTTTTCTTACTATTTTTAAAACATTTTACCACTATGATAGATTTTTTTTTCTTTGTTCAGATTTTAACTATCCACGTTTCCATGATATTCTAAAACTATTCAAACAAATTTAAAAATGTTTTTGAAGAATTTAAAAAAAAAATTGAAAACAATTTTAATCCATTGTATCCACTACTATAGAACAGACGAAAAATTTTTTTTTGCCCAAATTTAAAATTTTCACGTTTCATGATATTCCAAAACAATTTCGGAAAAAAAATTACAACATTTTGTTAGTAGTATGGAAAAAAATTTAACACTAGAATGCTCAAATTTAAATGACATTCTAAACCTAGGTATTTCAGAAAAAAAAATTGAAAATTTTTTTCACCAACATTTTTCAAAAAGTTTTTACCACTAAAATAGATCGAATTTTTTTTATTTGCTCAAATTTAAAATGTTCACGTTTCATAGCATTCTAAACCTATTTTAAAAAATACGTAATTTTTAATTTCTAAACTTTTTATAGCACTACTATAGAATAGAAGGAAACTTTCCTTTTTGCTCAAATTTAAAATTTCTACGTTTGACATTTTAAACCTATTTCAGAAGAAAAAAATTTTGAAAATTATTTTATCAACATCTTTTGAAAAATTTTAAAAAAAATTAAATTTTTTAACCACCACTATACTTCCACTCCATTACGTGAATGTTGGATTGAAAATGTGACAGATGGCAATAATATCTGGCATATGCACCTATTATACTTTTATTGAAAAATGTGCAGGGTGGTCATCCCAAGAAATAATTCAGTCATGGTGGACATTTGTAAAGGTATTTGTGCAAGCCTGCAATATGTGGCACGTGCTATTTAGTATTGAACTTTTGCTGTTGGATGAGCAATCTGTATATTTTTTTGACCAAAACTTATCATGTTTTCTTTGTAATAATAGCAATAACTCTATTCCGATTATTATTCTCAATGTCATTTCGTAATTATTAATTTTTTAGTGACTGCCATGCACAAATAACGAGGGAAGTTCTGTGTAAATAGAGAGTTATTGCAAAACGAAAAGGGGCTGACTTTATTAAAATAAACTTTAAATAAAGTATCCTGTATTCCTATTTATCATCCATTTTTAAAGTGAGTTATTGCAACGGTGTCCTCCTCATACCTTATGTTGATACTTTATTTTGACAATTATACCTAACCTAAAAAATCAAAGTTGGGCATTGCCGGTATTATCATTTGTTCTAGTTTATAATGAATATGGAAGAACAATATAATTAGAAGTAGCTCTCCTAGCTGGTTTTAATGATGAAGAAATTGAAATGTTACTTCTACATAACATAATTGATATTTATATCGGTAATGAACAAATTAACGCTGTAGGCCGCGTGAACTTCGATTTAAATAATATGACTGGCGATGAAATAGAAGTTAATTTTCGTTTTCAAAGATGGGATATAATACGATTGCGAAATTACGTCTCCTCATATTTGAATCTCACACGTTTTTTTATCTTTTTCTTGTGCCATTATCGCCAACAAAAGTAAAAATTTCCTTAGGGAATTTTCGTCTGATGCAAGTTTCGACAAAAAGTTCCTAAATGTGTCAAAATTAAGGTGCCTTAAATAAAGGAAAACTTTGCCCGTATTTAAGTTAAATACGGGATGCCTGTATTTTATTAAAGGAAAATGCTTAACGATATTTTAAATGCGCATGCGTACATGTCAATTTAAGGGAAACCTTTATTAAAGGATCCGTAAATCGAAGTTACAATATCTCTCTAATACCTTTACCGATTTTTTTTATATTTATCGCCTTTTTCTATAATTCATCGGTCTCTTATAAAGTATTCAGTATTTTTGTATTACATTTAGTTATGGTATCACTGGGAGAATTCAGCTAATTATCGTTATTATTGTCAATAAATAAAAGACCAAAACCTAGTTTTAATTACAGCACTATGTGATGGAAAGAAACTTTTAATTGTCAGTTAATTACAAATCATCTCGTGTAAAACAATTTTCATTTGCTTTTTTACTGCTATCATCCCTCATCATCACCGATTCCACAATTCCGACCAAGAAGTTAATGAAGTTAGGAAGCATTTACATAAAAAAGGAAAAAGTCTTTGAACCCTTTGGTTTCTCCCGAAAGTAAAAGTGTTACATTAACGGATGCCTCTCGTGATTATAAAAACATTAAAATCCGTGCTTGGGAGTTAGCCTGACGGTCTCATTGCTATGCAAGGCCGACCTTCTCGGGCATAGTCACAAAAGGAACATACAAAAGGGATACGACGAGGGATATAATGACATACATAGCATAAAAGGACACCTTTGTGAGAGACGTCGATTTGATTTTTGGGTTCTGATAGCTCGGTGGATTCTGCTCAACTGTGTTTTATATGGAAATATAACGTCACGTTGGAAATTAAGGAATGATAATAGAGACAAAGCGTAAGTGTTGCCAATATGTCGTGAATTTTAAGTTGACGTTGTGTAGCTACAAATACTGCATTGTACAGGGAAGCAAAAACGTTCACTTTTCATTTTTTATATTGACTTTAAGTACATTTTGATGTTGAGTGTAATATACCATAATTTCATTTAGATGTACAAGTTTATTATAGACATCAATACTGGTAAAAGACCACAAGACGTATAGCAAACATTATTTTTAGCTCCGTTTGTGCTTAGTTCGACTCAAGAAAGTAATAGTTCCGGTACCTGACACTGTGCTGGTAATTAAGACTTTCAAGTTCATGAGTTACAATTTACGATTTTCAGGCAAGTCGAAACTATTTGAATACATATTTTTTAAATTCCAGTGCCGGACTTTCTTAATTTGATTTCTCAGATTCCTGTAATATTTCTTTTAACATTCAGGTGTCAATTATAAAAAGTCCATACATCACTAAACATAAACATGTAACTAGAATTTTTGTCGCACCTTTGTTGATTTTTTTGCAAGCAATTGATTTTGGCAAAAAGGGAAATTTGAAGAATAACAGCTTTATGTCCATCAACTTTTTCATCAAACTGAACTAAACGATTTAAAGAAGTAAATAAAGAGAATAGTGAGATTTTGGGGTCGAGGTTAAAAGAAAAAAAATTGTTAGCACCTGGTACTACATTTTATTGGTACAGAAGTCGCGAGAAAGAATTTCAGCCCTTCCTTACAAAGAAAGATCAGCTTGTGTATTGAGCATCACTGATGTTATTAGGCAGTTAGGAGAGGAGGTTTACAACCCTAGTGACTGGTGTTTATTTATCGATTCTTCGAAAAGAAGCTTGAAGAGTGTGTTATTGCATAATGGAAATAAATATGCTTCAATTCCAATTGCACATTGAGTATATTTAAAAGAAGGTTACGAAAATTTGCGAACAGTCTTGGAAAAAATTAAATATAATGAACATAAGTGGGTTATATGTGGCGATTTGCAAGTATCTGGGATGTTATTGGACCATCAAGGAGGTTTTACCAAATTTCCATGTTTTTTGTGTCAATGGGATAGTAGAGCTAGTGATAAACATTGAACAACAAAAGAGTGGCCTTCGAGAAAAGACTTGACACCAGGAGCCAAAAATATAGTATATATTAGCTTAGTTGACCCTCAGAAAATTTTACTTCCACCGTTGCATATAAAACTTGGAATTATGAAACAATTTGTAAAAACGCTTTTTAAGAGTGGTGGTCCTTGTTTTTAATACCTCTTCAGTAAATTTTCAGCTTCATCTACCAAAAATAAAAGAAGGCATATTTGATGGTCCACAAATACGGAAAGTAATGAATGATACAGAATTCAGTGATACCATGAATGTCGCGGAGTTGCAGCCATGGAATTCATTTAAAAAAGTTGCAACAAAGTTCCTTGGAAATTTTAGAGATCCTACATATAAAACAATTTTGTAGAAAATATGTTGGAAAAGCTGCGGATGCTTGGATGCAACATGAGCATAAAATTACATTTTCTATTTTCTCATCTGAAAGAAATGGAGCGACGTTATCAAGGACGATGGGATGTAAAGATGTTGGCCGATTACTGTTGGTCTCAAAAAAGAGAAACTCTTCAAGATCAACATAAACGTAAATCAACTACACGCACATTTAAAACAAAGAGAAAACGTGTTAATCCTCAACCTGATACCGCTGTATAATGTTTGTATATTCTTTGGTTTTTTATTTATCATTTTGAATTAGACATTTCATTACAGTTACGGCATACTTTTTATATTTTAATTCCCATAAATTTATTCATGTAGCTTTTGTAACAATAAATACATATATTTCAAATTTAACTTCTGTCGTCATTGGTTCGAGATTCTTACGTGATACCGGAAATTATATAGAAGATTAGGATTTAGCATTTGAAGGTTAGTAAATATTACCTTATAATCTTAAAACCGCAGAACAAAAAAAATTTTTCGCAGGCCTGTGTTATTAGTACTCCTAGAGAGTTTGACATGTCTTGTTTGTTGTCATCAACAGTAGAACTAGTGTACTTGGTTAACTTAGTCTACAAATAATCATGCCTTATAAATTTGCAAATGAGGAATACGCCGATATTATTCTTGCTTATGGATTTTGTGATGGTAATGGTAGACAAGCCCCAGAGGAACGCAATATTCGTTTTCCTAACAAAAAAACACCAAATCATCAGACATGTTCAAGTGAGTATCGGCATGCAAGGAAGCACGGTAGTTTTTCATCATCAACGGTGGAACGAAATATTCTTCAAGTTATTGAGAATCAAGAAAATATCATTAATATTGTTCAAGTACACCCAGAAGTAAGTACCCGACGAATAAGTGCCAAATTATGAGTTCCTCATATGCGGGTAAAAAAAGATTACATCCGTATAATATTCAGCAAGTGCAAAGACTTCAACAGGGTTACAATGTAAATAGGTTAGAATTGTGCCCGTGGATTATTGATCATAGATCGACTACATATCGAACTTTGCTCACAGATGAGGCCCAATTTACAGGGGATAGCGTAATTAATTCAACTGGGCCGAAAACAATTCTCATGCTATAAGAGAAGCCCATTCTAAACATAAGTTCACGGTAAACATTTGCTGTGGTATGATTAACAACAACCTAATTGGCCCACATATTCTTCCGACAAGACCAACTACAGAGGTTTGCTTAGATTTCTTACAATTTATATATATATTGTAGGAGGGCAATACTTCCAAAATGACGGAGCGCCTCCTCACTTTGGTATTGGGGCTAGAAGGCATTTCCTTTATGGCCTTATTTATATTAACGTCCTGGCATAGTTCAGCTATTGCTGTTCTACCATTCAACCAGGACACGCACACATAGACATCAACATAACAACCATTCCCTGCGACATTGCCGTCTGCCGCAGCTGAGACTCGAACTCAGGAGAGATAACAGCGACTAGACATGTTGTGCCACTCAACAGCGGTCTAGCTCACTGCTACGTTCTCGGTAACACGTGAAAAAATACCACTAAACATTCATACCCTGGCCAGGATTCGAACCCGAGATTCCGTGGTCGCAAGCAAACAAACACCTTTAGCACTGCGTCACATATAAATCCCATATGCGACACTCCCTTGATCTAGCAGAAATGCCGCCGATGACCTCGGACATTTACTGTGGATGTGACACGTCAAGATTAAATACGCTCGGGAGGATTCGGATAATCCGAATCGGAATTTTAGTACCTGACTGAAGTAGGTAATAGAGGATTTTAATGGTATAATTGTAATATTTGAATCATATAATACATTTACCAACATCGCATAATTCCTTATATTACCTATTTGCATCATTTGTAAGGCTTATTTTAAAATAATAGTGAAATCTGTACGTCTTACGAAAATTCAATCTAGTATTGCAGCTAAACTGTTTAGTTGACATTCAACTGTACAATATGCAACTGCTGAGTCTCGGCTATTTAACCTGGATGTATCTCTGCTAGTATTGCACAAAATATCGCTGTCATTTTCAGTGTCGCATATGGGATTTATATGTGACTGCGTCACCGAGCTGGGTAGCTGGATAATGAGTATCTAAACAGATGGATTGGATGTGGGGATCTCATCCTTGGCCGACTAGATCACCAGATTTCAACCTCGTCGATTCTATTCTATGGGGATATCTCAAAAATGAAGTTTACAGTGTCATAACAAATACTAGAGATCAGTTACTTCAGCAAATTTTCCCCTGTAGTGACCAAATTAGAAACAATCCTGCGCAAATCAGAAAATCTGTTGCCCATTTAAATAAACGACAACAAAAATGTATGGAAGCTGGAGGTTCCCATTTTGAACATTTGCTCCTTGTATTTGTAATATTCTTGAATAATTCTTGTAAATAATTAATGTGACCATTTTTAATTATTTGGACAATTAATGTAAACAAGTAAAGCTCCAAATAAACTATCTACTGTCAGGTACGTTAACGTTGTTTTTCAAAATAGAGTTAATGATATGAATATTTTCTTCATAACTTCGCAGAATACACAGAAAATACAATATGCCTAATGTACGAGTACATATTACTACTAAAACTTTCAACTGACGTATTTAAGTTTGGAGCAGTAAATCGACTGAAATAATTATCGTTTGAAACGTTCGCGTTAACCAATTATAGGTGATGAAAAGTTAAGACAAGCTAGCTTAAATCTTCCGGAAAATTTTAAGTAGAAACAACGATCATAAAAGTTATGCTAGTATAACGAGTTTCTTGCTATCTCATATGGAAATCTTTCCTACGCATTGTTTCGTTGTAAGTTATAATAAATGCAGTAATAAATTAATAGACAATAAAAATATTAATCGAACTAACGGACTCGATGCGAACGCTCGTTGCTTTAAACGTAGATAATTATTAGTATTATTATCCGAGATAATAAATATGCATGATACCGAAATAAACACCATTCTTTGAAGAATGTAAATTACTAATCAACGCTAAGGTTGACTTTGCATATTATAATTATAATGTTTTTTTTTCTAAGTGAAACGTTTAAGAAAACAAATCTGCTTGCTGTTATTCCAAAAGCTTTAACTAACACAACAATACCGTAGTGTTATAAAGGACACAACTGACTAATTTAACAAAGTAAGAATTCTGGAATATAGACTCATTTAGAAAATAATTTAACCCAGTAGCACCTCAATTCAAAAAGAAATTAAAAAGAAATTAATATTAACAATGACATGCATACTCGGAGCCAATCAGATATCCACGACATACAACGCCATGACAATTGAAGAACTTGACAGGCTGAGGTCAGATCAACTAGAAATAAATATGACAAGACAAGGAGGATGTTCCGATTACCTGGGACGAATTGAAATAGTAGTTAGGAGGTGAACTTAGGCGAAGAAAAGTGAGGGGATATTAAATTAGAATGGCAAAAAAGTCAAGTGTGGTCACTACTTGGATAGGTGACCTTACCATCGGAAACACTACGGCCCGAAGTCGTTGCTGTCTGAATGTGACATACTGGACCGCAGACCCACACACCTAACGATCATAAAACTCGGAGGAAAAAACAAAAATACGGAGTGCACAATGTACCCTAGGTAGTTGCAGTGCTCCCGGTGTCAAATAGGGCCCAAGAAAATAGGTAACTTCCAAAGTGAAATATTGAAAATAATTAACTAATATGGTGGAGCACTGGTAGAAAATCTCTCTGTCACCGGGAAAGACGAAAAAAAAACCTGCTTAAAATAATTTGTAAAGCGGCAGCGGCGATGCACTTCGCTTAAAGTTGAGTAAAATGTGATTTACGTATTAAATTTTTGTCTCCAATAAAATTGTATTGCATTTAGAAAAACGAATACAGGTGATAAACAGGTACAAAAAGAAAAGAAGAAATACTTAGAAAGGAAAGACGTGAACAGTGTTCTGACAAGATAGAGAACGATAACGTAGTTTTTAGAAATGGTGCATTATGCTCTTTTAATAGTGTTATGTTGTTTGTTATCGAACTATCGTCCATTTTGAACTAGGTCTACACACCTAGACAACTTCTGCGAAGTTGCGCGAATATAATCTACTGGTAGTGAAATATTTTTCCAGCATAATCTTAAGGAGGTGTACTTATTGAAGTGGAAATAAGGCGGAGAATCTTATTCTCAAGAGCTGCATGTTTCGTTAATGTCATATGACCGACGCCCCACGCACAAGTCGCGTATATTAGAGTCGGTCTCATTATTACTCAATTAATAATATGTTTATATAATAATATGTTTATTTTCACACAAGTTCATAATTACATAGTACATATTACTATGTAGTATTTATAGTAAAGTATATGAAATCAAATAAACAGTTAACATGCTCAGTTAACATGCCTCCTTACAGACCAAGCAATTAAAAAACTGTCCTTTTTTGTAAAATGAAATTTGCGTCGTGGCACATGTGCCCAATAGCCTCATGTTTTAAACTACTGTAGTGAGTGCTAGCACAGGCGTTGTGTAGGTTGCTTCATTTTCGTGTACAAGAAATGTTCCTGTTACATATTCAAGGTTAAGTTAGGTTAGGTTAATGTGTGAGTGGGCAGGTCTATTGTGGCTCACTCCTAGATATAGTTCACCCAACGGAATCAGCTTTTTAATAAAGCTGATAATCTTGTTGGCTGAGAAACTGTCCAGGTCCTCTGGCTCCAGTCGCCTTTGCCAAACAGTGAGAATCTGTTTCTTTCTGGATCAGGACAGGTACACAGAACGCGTTCTGCCGTTTCAGCACCAGACACAGACGGCATTCGGCTGTTTCCTCCAGTTCCGAGTGGGTGATGACTTAGAGTCTGCAGTGCCCAGGCCAATTAGAGTTCTTAGGTGTAGACTATTGTTAACTCTAATAGTTTTTTAGTTCTTGACTTCAAGGGGTATGCAGTGAACTCCTTTGAGTAAACTAATCCTGGTAGTTCCTGCCAGTGCTGGATTGTTTTCAATTCAGTCCGGGCTAGGACAGCAGCCTTGGCAGAGTTTGCAGACATGCCAAGCGCCGGTTATGGTCCTATCAGTTTGGTTGACGCGCCTTCTCTGGTCAAATAATCGGAACCTTCGTTGGCTTCCATGTGGCCAGGTATCCAGATCAGAGTCAGTTTGTTGTTTCTGCCCAGTCGTGTAAGAGCTTCCTGGGAATTTCATACCTTTTAGAATTACAACGATAGGCTCCAAGGGCTTTAAGAGTGGCTTGGCTATCTGAAAATATTTTTATTGATCTGTGTTTAGGCTCAACATTTTTACTTTTTGCATAAAGGTTTAACCATGAATTACGATAAAGATCAAGAGTAGTTTGACTCTGTTGTGCTCACCTAGAATGTTCATAGTTCCTCGTGGCAGTCCTATACCAGTCGAGATAATACCTTATTAGAGACTAGTGCCCTTAGTGCCGCCTGATGCAATGGAGATATAATGGTTAACGTATTGTCGATTTCCATTCTGATTGGAATACAGTTGTGCTGCTTGAGGGGAAGGCTTATACTTGCCCTTAGTCTTTAAGCATGTATTCCAGGTCCAGCTCCTGTGTTCGTCCTCTACCCGTTCGGGCATACCAGGACATGCTTTTACGTAATGCATCAGGAGCTTCTGTTGACTAGTCCTTCCTATCGTCAAAGGTGATGTTGAAGGGTTTGTTAAAGGTAATTTATGGTATCATGTAGCCTCACCTCATGTTCAAAAGAGGATCTATAATAATGCTGATTATCTTCAAATGTCCTCCCGATCTGGCTCTGTGAAGATTCGGGTTATTTAAATATTTTAATATCTTAAATGACGGCTCCAATATGGCGGAGTCAACTTCTAAACATGAAAATTTTATAGATAGTAATTATTTTGGATTTTTTAGAGATGCAAAAATTACATTATTATTATTTAGTTAATGAGTTAATAAATTTCGTCGCGGAACATGTGCATTTTGCTAGTAATAAATATAAGAATAGATTGAATATTTGTAGTGCATTTTATTCAAATGATGTTATTAATTTCAAAGGTCTAAAATTACCTTATAGTTCGATTATGTTTGTTCCTGTTTCAGTATAATATGATATTAATTTTGGCTATAATTTCGAGTTTATTATAAAAATTGTATCAATATACACTGTTTTGTTATAATCAACTTTGAAGTAAATAAAAAAATCACATGAATTGATCGTGTTCAGTGAACCGTGCCATATTTAATTAATACCTGACAACAACCCAATTAGTATCAGATATTTATAGCTCACAGGCATCTGTAAAAAAGTCTATAATTTTCGTTATCCGATATTATTGAAATTTCTAATAAACCTAAACAATATTTATTGTAGATTAGCTTTTAACAATGGCCACTAACCAAAATAGTTTAGTGATTCTTTATTTATCAGAATGTTTCATTTAAATAACTACATTGATATTTCCCATAATTCAGCAATTAAACATAAAACGTAAATTAATTAAAACTTAGTATGTCGACGGATTAGTAGTTATTAAAAAAAATGTATTCTCTATAAGCAGAGTCTGTATCTCGGGATGCAATTTCACAATTATAAGGGGTGGACTCAGTCGAGTTTGTAAGAATATTTTTATTTTTATTATCCACATATATATTAGTGGCATGTTTTGTACGTATAATATTTTAAAGATGGCATGCGTACGATGGGTAATGAGAAGTTCCCTATAAGTAGATCCAAAGTACGAGAGACAGTGATGGACCTGGGTTCCCGAAACTAAAACTGTGTACGTAGAATTTGCATCCATAACAGAAAACTTTTCTGCTGTTGGTGTCCGTTCGAAACTACGGATGACTAAAGAAATTTTTGAAAAATTATTGTGAATATAAGTAGATTTTCTTCAATTCAACGATTCATAAATGTTTGCTGAGCACGCGAAATAGCAGCTGCATCATTAACATTTAGCAGTTGCACTACGTTCTTTACTTACATACTTACATAGTAAGATGCGATTTCTGTCCAAGTATCCATTGCGTCAGATTTGGCTCCAATGGTGTCGTTAGCAGAATATCGTAAAATAAGCTTCTGCGTTCTAATGTTTTTAAAACCACTTGTTTTACATTTGATCTGAGTCCGTCACCATCAGAATAACATTATATAATACTTTCAATTACTGTGTAAAGTCAATGTGCTAAACACATATAATGTGCCATGTTAAAAAAAATTTTCTCAAAAGCTGCCCAGCTGCTTTAACGTAGGAAACTGCATTCGATGTAAACAGCAAAACCTTTTCTTATTTTTATGGCAATTTTAGCTCATTATCTCATTTATAGTGACAGTCACGAGAGCGGCTGTTGTCTGGGAATTACATTTATAACTACTTTTGATGCTATCAAATGCATCGCATTTTCGTTCATACCATCGAGCAATACATGAACTACATTTTCACGCCTAATGTTAGTCTTAAAGTTTTAAGAAAATGTCCTTTTTAATGCTCATGCTGATACATCGGTGCAATATAGTTTATCCTTATCGTAGATTCGTAGGACCGCTAAAATCTTCGTAATTTTGCAACAGTTTTTCAAACAATGGATTATTCAGTTTATTGTACGGTATATTACATCCGGTCATCATTTTCATTAAAGCTATGTTAAATATTTCTTGTTTTTTTAAATTATTTACGCTACCTTGTATACAGTTTGGGTGATGTTCCGAAGCTACATATACATAAACTCACACACACCATACGTGGCAGACAACCTCCAATATCAAAACCTGGACTTTTCGGAAGAGGATGACACCTTTGAAAAACACAGAAAACATCCATTACCCACCGACATTGTCAATATTGGAGCTGGGGATCGAACTTGGTACACGATAGACATATATACCAAGCGTGCTAATCACTAAGATGCTTTAGTCCGTTACTATGCCATGTTTTACTACACTGCTTTCTATCAAGATGGACCCCTGACCATTCTCATAATAAATCTGCATGTCATCAAAGCTGCGAAATGTCCTCCATCCATCGGTTATCGGTACATTCAGAAGGAGTTCAATGAAACATTTTTGATATACAAAACTGAAAGTTCGCAAAAGTGAATAATCACGCCGTTTGCAGTATATCCACTCGACCGCTCTAGCAATCCTGAATGGTGACTACCTAATTCGATGCATACACCACACAATAATCCTGTCTGCGATCTCAAAGTGACAGTGAAAGCGTTAAGTGGACTTTACTCGCATCATGTGCAATTCAATAAATGAAATACATTTCTGAACCTGTAAATTTTTAACTTTTCACGTTACATATTACCTGTAGAGATTTTGTAAATTTTTATCACTATTATCAATACATTGTTTGTTTTAAGTTGAGTTTGATTATTTCCACCTGAACAAATTATAGAATATCAGTTATTTGTTTTGTTTGGTTTTGCCTTGAATACGCTGGCGCCCCAAAATTTCTTGTTTTTTTTTCGGTAATCAAATAAATAAAATTATTCAATTCGAACCTCGACCCAACCGCAGATCTAATATAGTTGCTACACTCTCGTCCACCTTTTATTATTCAGTCGTCGACTGAGAGTATTACAAAATTACGAGCTCTGATTATAACACAACATTTGCGAATATAACTTAATACTCTCCTGTCCTGCGTATAACATCAATAGTGTTGTATGTCTATGTAATGTATTATTTGCAATTCTTTGTTCGGTCAAAAAAATCATCATCGCGCAATCTAAAAGGACGTCATTTTTAAAACAGTCAATGCCAACAATAAGAGAAAATGAATACCGTGAATTTACTATACACTGTATAATTACACACACAATTGTTTTTAGCTTTAAGCTCTCACTAAATCTTGCACACGTCCTGTAAGATATTATGGGAAAGTATTATGTCAAATACGCTAGTGATTAAAATAATAAATTATGAATGCTCATTAGTGCCGTTAATTCATTATTATTTTTATGGCTACATAAACATAATTTTATATGTGGATCTTATAATCTTGAACGGGCTACTCTGAGAGGATTAACACGCGCCTGCTAACCCTCAATACCCAGCCCATAAAAAGACTTTGGCGAACTCCTGGCAGTTTTGTGCTACCCACATGTACTAAAGTATAGATTGGCTAACTTTGTAATGTCTTATCTCATTCAGACAGATCATAAAACTCACTTAATGGATGATATTTTCCGCGGATATTCTGCCCGTTAGGGATGAGCAACAGCAAGTATCCTATTACGAAATACAACTTTGCTTCCACATACTCGTAAACTCTGTAAGAAAAATGCACTTTTCAAGCGGATTTCGAATGGGATAACAACTTGGAAACTTTTATGTAGAAGATTAACTTTAAATGTGTATACAGGAATGTTTTCTGGCGAGAATACACCCAAATACTTTTAGAATAAAAAAATAAATATGTCGAGCAATTACTTACTACTCCTTAAACCGTACTAATGTTTGGTCCTTAAATATTTAATGGTAGGCAATGATTCTAAATTTATGTATGTAGTTATGTGTTTAATACTATAATATCGTGTCATTATAAAAACATAAAATGTTAAAAATATTGTATCCGTATAGCATTAATTAGTTGCAACTATCTTGATAGGAACATTTAGGGCAGATTGTGTATCAACTAACTTTAAACCAAAATCAGCCCGATCAAAAATAACTAATTGAAAATAACATCTACTATACAGAGTCTCTTGTAAATTTCCAGGCAAGAATAGATTTTAATAACAATAATAATATGTAATAATAAACAAAAAATACACTTTATTTAACCTCACGCGACGGAGTGTCATCAAATTCTGGTATTATTCTTAACCAGAAAACTCTGAAATAAAGAGAAGGTAAGTACAAAATCAGTAATTCAATAAATCCGGCCAAGGCCTGTTGTGCACGCACAATAGTGCAAATGTGAACTTAGCCGAAAGAATACAGATTATTCGTTTAGTTGGTGATAATTCTCGATCAATGATGGAAGCTGATGAAGACTACAATAGAAGAAATCCATATCGTGAACCAATCCATCATAGGTGAGAGAACCAACTAGTGGGAATAAGAAAGTTCACTATGTATCCTGTTTCATAACTCATAGAAACATGTCACTAGCCTCTATGTCAATATGAGGATGGTTAAAAAAATCTTTGATATTTTTTTTTGTTTACAGGTGTAATATACGCATTACACTAGTAGTCATTTTTTTAATGACTTTGGAATTTTCAGTAATAATTTTTTCTAAGTTATTCTACAATTTAGTTTTATTTTTAATTTCCTTTAAATTTTTTTGAAGCATATTATATAACTTTGGTACGTAGTAAAATATGAATCGTTGGGTATGGCTTTTGATACACAATGGTAAACTGACAGAAGTCTTATCTTTCATTCTTGTTGCATAATTATGGCGTAGCTTTGACATATTTGAAATGTTTATTTAATGTTCGTAGTAAATTGTGGTAAGTGTAGAGTTCTCTTACTATGAATGAGCCTAATTCATCATACAACAATTTAGTGGAATGATCATATTTCTTTTTAAACAATATTTTTAAAATGGTGTTTTGCATTGTTTGAAGGCAATTATTAAAAAGACCGCCCCATGTAAATACGCAATATCTAATTATAGATTCAACTAAGGCATAATAGATCATCATTAATAGTTTTTTATCTAAAACATCTCGTATTTGATAAAATTTATGTAAAACTGCCTTCTGTTATGTATTCCCCATATTTTTTCCACTTTGGATACTGGTCAACCAGTACACCTAGGTATTTGATGTTATTTGTTTTCTCATTGTCGAAGCATTTAAATTCGTTTGACTGTTACATGGCTTCGAGTGAATTTTTATGTTGTTTATTTCTAGTTGATCAGCAACCATCGAGGAGAAAAAGACCAAATTTGCCATTCCTTGTTCTGATTTTTGTTTTCCCAGGAATCACAATGATTACAGCAGTATCATACGAATGCTATAATTTCCCCATATACTTTGTATTTGTGAAATTGAATTTATTTACACTAAAAACAAAACGGGCCCTAGTACAGTACCCTGGGGAATACCCATTGTAATGGGGAGTGGGTCACTGTATTTGTTATTGGTTTTTACTCTCTGATATCTGTCTATAAGACATTCCTGGAAAATTTTTAATTGTTGACCTCTTACACCTAATGTTTTTAATCGCTTTAATAATAATTCATGATTGACAATGTCAAATGCCTTAGCTAAATCCAGAAATATTGCTAAACATTTTTTATTTTCATTAAACGCAGTTACAATTTTTAAACATTTCATAACTGCATGTTGGGTATTTAGATTTTGCTTAAAAATTAAACCAAAATTGTTGTACAATTTTTATAATTTTCTTGTTGGCAAATTTTATTAATTCTTTATGTTAATATTTAGAGATAAATTTTGATAATCTCCTTTTTAAATTTAATCAGAAAATGCTGTTTAGGTAAATAGCTTTAAATACTGTAATACACCCTTGTATGCTCATTGTAAACGATTTAAAATGACTGAAGTAACATTTTAATTGCAATAAATTAGTGACAAACAGGAAAGTAAAAAGTGTCTAATAGATTATATGATTTTATAGCTTAATAAATAAAAATTATTAATTGTATGTGTCACTTTGAGCTCAAATATAAAAATACTATATTCCAAATAAACGAAAATAGAACATAACGTGAAAGTTTCGCCAGTATTTAATTAGTTCGACTGCAAATTCCACAAATAATATTTATGTCCTTAATTAAAAACATACGAAATAACTAATTTTAAACAATTAATAAATCAATTTTTTTGTATGAAACCTGACACTATCTTCGCCTATGTAAATCAGTTAATTTTTAATTATATTTGTGGTTCATTATCTGATGAAATATATAATAAATTTCGAAAGAACGGACTATCTCTTTTGGTTACACATAGCTGTATCTAATGAATATTAAGGCTGAAGGCAAGAACCCTCAGGTTAGGAATTATGTGATTACTGATTATCGAATATCGGAACACTGAAGATCCGAATCAGATAATATTAATAAACAAAGATATAACTTTCTAAACACCTGACTAGCAACAACCAGTCGTCACCGAAGATTTATGTGGATACCTATAATTCAGAGAATGGCTATTAACTTTGGTGACTAAATGCTACTAAAAGCTATTCTAATAAATGAATGTTTGTGTCCTTTACATCTGATTTATGGTTCCTTTTTAAATAAACGTAAATTTTAATTTGTTCTAATTTTCAAATAGATATTTATGCAACTAGTTCTATACACATCGTGTTTAACAACTAAATTTCACAATTCCTATTGAAAATTTTATTGTTAATATCTTTTTTAACTCATCCTTAGTAATGAAAGGTATTGTATATTTTTATATTTATGTTTCACTTCAGCTCTGTCCTTCAATTGTCACGGCGCTGGGCTCCGTGGATGTCTGACAACTTACGGGCACGGGTGTCGGAAATTGCTTATATATTAAGTTGCCCAACGCTTACTATTGCACATGCGTTTCATTTTGCTGTCATTTGAAAGAGAAAATAAAACAGCATATTAAGTAAATAGCGAATAGGAAATTTGCGAGATCAAAAAAGGTTTTTTACAAATGGGTGACATATTTTATACATATACTTTTTCTCAGTGATAACATTAAGGAATTTTATTGAATTACATTTCTAAAATAAATATGGCAATATTCAGCACTTTAGTAATTGCTTCGAATTGCTTTGAAAAATAAAATAATTGCACCACCTTAAAAGACAAAAAAGTGCGTTTTATTTCGTTAGTTGTTTATTTTTAAACCAACCATATTGAAATTTTATTCCATAATTCTTAGTGTATTTTTTAGAACGCGGATTATTTTTTTTTTCAAAATTGTTTTTTTCGAGGTTTTTTCTGTTTTCAATAATCTCCCAAGCTACTACATAGCAAAAGAAAATATCTGTCGTTTTGAATTTTTAATCTCCAACGTCATATTCGCGCGAATATTCGCGATTTGCGACTGTAACGACTAGTTCAGGATGAAATAATTTATGTGTAGTTGATCCTAACCTTATAGGCGATATCAATTTTTATTAGAAAATTCGAAAAATAAGAAATTAATTCCTAATAGATAGCCACAAATAACGAGTTCCGTTTGCAGGTTGAGTGTGGTATGTGTTTTTTGGTCTTCTCTGGTAATAATAGAACGGAAAAATAAAAGGAATATCATAAATTTACACATGCCGGCAAAAGAACGATATTCTTACCACAAATAATATTTCTAACTGTAAACAGCTTCAGATAATGGTAATAACATTTTCTAAATATAAAATGAACTCTTGGAACTCTTCCATTTTTTAAAATCATTTTAATATTTTACGATATCCACATGTTATTGTTAACTAGGTGTAAGATTATGAACCTAACATCTTTATAAATTATTTAGTTTATATATTATTAACATGGCATGGACAGATATATGAAGAAGAACTATAAAATACTCGGTATTAAATAATTTTTTAAATTATTTATGAAATATTTTATAATGGTCATAAACATATTTATAATTTTAGATGAAAAATGTAAACAACTCTTTGACACCAATTCTTTTTAATAAACTTTAATTAAAGTATCCTGAATTATTCACCATAAAGTAAGTTTTCATGCCATTTATTATGTCTCTTAATAAAGGGCGGGAGAAGTGGGGCAAAATCCCCCCCCCCAAACTATCACAGCTGAATATAAACAATACACATTATTCCACAACAAATTGTGCAGCAGAAGGAAATGTTACGCAGTAACTGGGTCTCTTTAGAACCTTTTCGCATAGTAAAACCAATTTAATAATAAAAATCTAGGATACACTTCAGTGGGAATAGAACCCAGCAGACGGTGGTGTTATCTGTCAGCTATTCTCTATTCCACTAGAGCTTTGTGTAAAATATCTTAAGGCAGGGACATAGAATGTGCCCATCATTGAATGCATTTGTGCCTCCAAGGTTTGCCTCAATCATTTTAACGTTGCGAAAAATTTTTGAACCCATGTTATAACTAACAAACTCATATTATTTTCTCGTGGCATGGCAGTTTGTTCTGCACAATGGAGGACAACATAGATATAATTGTTATCATTACTTCTGCAATAATTGTATACTTCCTTGATCCCTGAGTCCCTTTGATGCGGGTCAAAGAAACCCATAACAGTTCGAATGCGTGCCAATATCCAAAGTTGGACGCTGACGTCCGGCTTCGTTTAATGTCAACACCAAGCATCAAACGAACATTCATCCAGCATTGTAAGGCATTGGATATATTGTATGTCCATCTAAGGCACCAAAGAACCCAGTACATGATGCAACAGCATGGCGGACTACAAATGCAAAGATGATTTCTAGTCCTACACATAGATCGATCGAAACTTGATGAGGGGGTATAGGTGCCCGCAGATACGGCCCAAAATGTAAGCTGTCAAAAGTCTTGGATCATATTTCAAAAATTGTACCTGTAAAATCACTACGATACTAGCAAGAAGAAGAAGAAGAAGAAAAATTGAAGAAGAAAAATTGTAACTGTAAAATCACTACGATACTAGCAAGAATTAGACAAGGTTGCCTTGGTATGTATGTCAGAGAAATGAGTAGAAGTGAAAAAAGCTAGAGATTTATTGTACCTCACAAACTCAGAACTAAAGCTATTAAAAGCTTTTTCATAGGTCACTGCCCATTGAAATATGATTTCAAGATATTGGTTGAAGCTGTCGTTCTCTATAGAGACAACGAAACATACTTTGTTTATACACAATCTAAATACGTCAAAGGCTGCAACACTTGAAACAGGTACCATTAACACCTTTGGAAGTTCAAGAGATGTCCCTCTAGAAGATTCTTGGAATTTCATATAAAATTTCTAATGATAGTCTCCATGGTTCCTTTCATATGTGAAATTCATTTGTATAGGTCTTTGGCCAACCGCTACCTTCTCTTCGTTGCACTTGATGGAAAGGTTTAATATAACGGTACATCGAACACTATTGTAGACAAAGGCGACATTAAGAAATTTTTAAATATCTCTAAACCCTCTTCTAGCAAATATTACCTTTATCCACAAACTTGTCGTCCATTGTGAAAGTACGACTTCGGCATGAAAGTTTTGAAAAAAAAATGTATACAAATTATCCGACTCCGACGTTAGATGAGGTTATGTTGATTAGTAAGTGGTTTATAATTAGATCCTTCACTGCTACTATTTGGTCTATTGTGACTCACTCCTCACTACATTTCCCCTAGTTAGTTTAACTTTCTGACAAAACCGGTAACCTAAATGTGTTAGAAACCATCAAGGTCGTCTGGAAACAGTTGTCCTTTCCGAACTAGTGAGAACCCAGTTCCTTTGCAGAGAGACAGGTACATGGAATGTGTTCTGCTATTTCATTTTTCTCTAGACACTGCGTTGGTGATTACCAATCACCAACTTAATCTGCAATGCCCAGTGTATGAGTTGGTCAATTATACTTGGTCACCAGGTGTAACCTAATTTCTGTAGTTCTTATTTTTGATGAACTCCTTTGAAGCAACTAATCATTCCCAGGGGATGTCGTGTCTAGCCAGCCTGTTATATTCCATGATGCTAGCCCGTGGCTTATTAATAAAAATTTGGAGTGTCTATGTTGCCCACTTGGCCTCTCTTTCCAGGTAGATGTGGAGGGGTGTATATCCATTAGGATTTATTAACACTTTTTGTTTCGAAAACGTAAACTTCATAAATCAATTATATATTAAAATTTTATAACTTTCTGATACACTTGAAAACAATATTAAATATTTTTAGTTATTTTGTCAGTTGGATTAATTTATTAGTTAAAGGTATTTCCTTAGTCAATAGTAACTTGAATATATCAAATAACATGTGCATTAATGTTTTAATGGTACTGTTATTTATTTAAACGTAATTTCAACAACAAAAACGTGGTAATTGTGGCTGTTCAAAGGGAAAGCAATGTACTTTATGGATTCCCAAAGGAAATATACTACAATTCGTTCCAACTGTTCCACCTATAAGTAGAGCTGCACAAGTTCAATATGTAGGGAAGAGTAAGTTTAGAAAATCGTCTGCATTGTAATATGCAAGGCGTTTTATAATACTGCCAACTGTTTCAAGTGGCAATGGGCAGCATTATCCTGTAAAGGTTTCATGTGATAACTTGGGTGCCACTAGGACGTAATAGGTACAAGAACTTTAAGTAAGTAATATCTTAGAAAGCACTCACATTGCATGAACTTCTTGATTTTTATAATGATCTGTAGAGTAGTTTACTTATCAAAAATCGTCATTAAATAGCGTTTGTGGACCATATTCTTCGTTCTCGGCGTCTATTCGATAAATCATTAGAAATAAAACATTATTCTTTCGTTTAATGCATATTAACGCAGAAGCTGACCAAATTTTTACTGTGTTATCACTATATATTTTAACAAAATGTGTGAATATGCCTATCAAATTTGAAAAAGGCGAAAAGAAGAATTTTATTCTCAGGCTGTAGATAAAATGTGAGAGTTTGCAGAGCAAAATACAGAAAATGAGAAACTTCCTTATTTCTTGAAATATATATCGAGCATATCGAGAAGAAATAAAAAGAGGGGATGGCGGCAATTTTTTAATTTGAAACATTTTTGTCAAGGAATACCAGTTTTCGAAACAATCGTAAATGTGAAAACATGGAATGCCTTTGCAGCTAAAACGACGCAGAGATAGGTGAAAAGTTAGTAGACAATGAACGCAAACTTTTACTTGCTTTGACATCGAAACGAGATGTTGATGGCAACGTACGGCACTGTAATCATATACTTAATGATTTAATCGATTAGTAGATATGGAATTCATGTTTATATTTGTTTTACATAATGTTTTATTACTTCCACGTCCATGAAGTCAAGTGGAAGTGTGCCAATGGTAAAAAAATCATTTTTCTTCGAAAAGAGTGTAGAATATGCGGATATTTTAAATTTGTGAGAAAAAAAATCTGTCTGTCAGTCTGTCTGTTGGTAGGTCTAGCTGTCTGTCGGTCTGTCTGTTTGAAACTTATGTGGGCACGTTTTCTCTGCTGCTGATTCCGGTGAAGGATTGGGAGTTAAGTAGGAGTAAATAAGCATAGCAAGCTAGTAAGCGTCCAGAAGCCAACGTCTTAAATTTTTTGGGGCCACTGCCAACCCCACCACCCCACTCCAGTAAGAGAGTTAAAAAAATAATATTAAGATATTCACTTGGAATTTGGTACACATATGTATTATAACGAGTACTAGATTATATCTAGAGGTACAGGTTAAAATTATTATATGCCCTCTACCACCTTGTACTTGCAAATTTTCAATATCTTTTATAAGAGAGCCAGGATATTTGGACGGCTTAGGACTAAGACACCATGATGTAGATTTGCCCGCGATGAAAACATCACATCAATTAATGAAAAAATACAGTATTAGAATTGCTTGTAAATTAAATAATACCCTAGGAGAACTTATCTAGAGTAATGAATTTATATCAATGAATGACAATAAAAGCGGTCTATGAGTTGTAGCACATGCCTTAAAATATACATTGGAGAAACTTGAAGGACGTTTAACATATAGTTAAAAGAACACATGAGAAGTTGTAATAATAAAACAATATTCTACATATCCAACTACTTGAGAGGCGTTAACCATAGTTTCAATAGCAATCTCGAGATTTTACTTCAAAATAATAAAGAACTAAAACTGATACTGTTCCAATCATTAGAAATTAATGAATAAGAATGAACTGATACTATATTAAATGATCAATTAAACATAAATCGTTCACGACCTTTAAATTTGATCTAAATTACAGCCCTCGGGTATTTGCATAATTTTGTTAATTTATTACCTACTTTAGGATCAGATGCTTGTATTAAGTAGGTAATTCAGTATTACATTCGTCATCTGAGGAAGCCACAGTGTGGCGAAACAGTTAGGTGTGTTCACTATATGCAAATTTGCTTTTTTGATATTATTAAAATGAAGTATATATAGTTAGTTCATGTAAAGCCAGTTTGAAAATCACCAAAAATGACCGACAAAGGAATAATTCATAATAATAATAATAATAATAATAATAATAATAATAATAATAATAATAATAATAATTTTATTAGTCAAAATTGATTGCACCGTGGTGTATTGACATGTCAAATAGATAAATAGATGAGAATAATATAACTTATAACATTAGGAAATAGTCCTAATATAGTCAAGAATTTATGTCAAATATGAAGTAAATGTAAATAGTATAATATAAGTAAACGACATACATAATACACAAAAGAATATAACAAACAATAAATATATATACTTACATACATACACATATATATATAATCAATATTATAAAAGACGTATAATATATAAAAATATAAGTTTATATATAATTAAAATCTGTAAAATTATAATAAGCATTGGCCAAAAGGTGAAGCTTTAATTTTGTTTTAAATTGTGTGGTAGGCAATTCCTTAAAACTATTTGGAAGTAAATTGAACAAATTAATTCCAAAGTTCATTCGCTTTGTATAAGCCAATCTCTGACGCGGTGTCTGTATTTTATCTCGATTACGAGTGTTGTAGTCATGGGTTTCACCGTTCTTGATATACTCGCTTAGATGTACTTTAATATGTAATAGGTGGCAGTAGATTATCTCTGATGGTAAAGTCATTATGTTAAACTTAACAAACCATGGTTTACAACTTTCAAGTTGATTCACGCTCGCTAAAGTTCTTATGGCTCTTTTTTGAACAACAAAGACGTCTAGAATTTGGTTGGATGTACCCCAGTTAATCAAACCATATGTCATAATACTGTGAAATAGCGAGTGATATGCAATAAGTGCAGCATCTAGATTCGCTTTGTTTTTTATTTGTCTAATAGCATATATTTTCTTTGACAATTTCGTAATTAGAACACTGATATGTGAATGCCAAGTTAACCTACTGTCCAAAGTCAGGCCTAAAAATTTTACAGTGTCCGAGGAATTACTCTTCGTGGAGAAAAGTGCTGTGTTTGTTTTGTTCGTATTTAAGCATAACTTGTTTGCATTAAACCAGTCAGAGGCTCTATTTATGATGTCTGTTTTTGAGTCCGCAACGTTACTGCCAGTATCTTTTAACTGTGTCGCGAAAGTGGTATCATCCGCAAAAAGAACCGTAAAAATTGGCATAACGTCAGGTAAGTCATTTATGTAAATTAAAAATAGTAGTGGCCCCAATACACTACCCTGCGGAACACCGTGTTGCACTGGCAGCATGTTGCTAAAATGATCCTTACAGCACACACATTGATATCTATTTGTTAAGTAACAATTTATTAGTCTAAGTGCTACACCTCTAAAACTACGATACGAGTGGTGTCATGAACGTCGACCGACAATTTTTAGAATCTCTTTCTAATTTTTGTAAATATTGTTTTACTACTGTATATTAATTGATAGGCATGATGAAAATTAATTATTTATAATACATTATTTTTTTATAATAAAAAATGTTAGTTTAATGAACCACTCTATAAATGATTCAATAAAAGTAAATAAACATCATTTAACCTATGGCTATTCTATCGGCAATATTAAAAATGATCCAAGAGCTTATACGTGACTTGTAATGATGAGACAGATAAACAATCCACTACTTTCATTTGAGGTAAGGGCATAACATATCTGGTTAACTATATTCGTATACGGAAATCGCTTGCAATATTTAAACACAGTCTCGGGTTTTATTCCATCATATCAGGCTTTGTAATGGTTTATCCTGGTAGCCACCCTTTAGATTGAATTTTCTAATTGACAATAGAAATACTGTATATAGGCCCATCAAACTGGAAACATTTCTAAAGGTAATTACCATTAGAAAAAACAACACCAGGATTATATTCAATACGTGTGAAATATCAATTTTCAGAAGAGTGCATCCAAAACAATATGGCGGACGTTTCACATACGAAAAAATGTCAAAAAATCGGGTTTTCTCGTTTATCTGCGAATGTAAATTTTTCATCAAAAAAAGTTTTAAACAATAGTTGTAGGCATTTAACAAACCTACAAAATAACGCCCACTGAGTCAAAATTGGATTGTTAGATTTCTTGGAAATTAAAAAAAAATCGAGAAATGACATTTTTTAATTTTGCAATAACTTTTGCAATAATTCATTTATGGTATCAACAGTCCCTAGAAATATGCGACATTATGTGCTATAAGAAGTGACCGCAACTCGAATCCCACGGTGAACAGTTTCGGAGAAATTCGATTGTTTATTAAAAAAATGATTTTAGTAACATTTGAATTCGCCGAAATGAGGCGGTCCGATTTCAATTTTACAAAAAGCTTTCTACCCTTGAAGAGTTGTACTATCACTGTGCTCAAAGCCAATGTCAAATAGTTCAATTAAGATGTTTAAACACACCGTTGAAAATTTTGCATGTTTCGACAAGCGTCTAGATACACCGAAAATCCGGAACTTCGAGATTGTGCATTGCCTTGCGGCGCTAATATTTATTAACAATTCGATATCAGAATAAAAACCTACTAACCTAGCCTAAGGAAATCACACGGAAAAATGAAATTATTTTAAGCAGAATAAAAGCCTATTAACCTAACCGAAAGAAATCATACAGAAGAATTTGTGAAAAAATATATTAATCGTTACGAAATTAAAGAGAAAAAAAAAATGAATTATTATTTGTTTGCTTATAATTGTATTGAAACATTCTTTATAGGATTTTGCAAACAGCAGAAAAGATAACTATCTATTAAAGAAAAACTTTGTGTAGAAATATTAATGAAATCTTTGCATTCTTTCGATAACCTGAATTCTGGTTATGCTAGCAAATTAAAATCCTAAAATGAATTTGTCTAATTTCTTATTTGACAATTCTCATTCTAACACTAGCATCCACACAGTCCCCTACGGCCATGCAGATTAAACTAGTATCCACATAACCCCCTACGATTATGAAGATTCAGTTAAAAATGAGAACAAAGACCTAAAATGAATTTATTTATCTACTTTGTCTTAAAAAATTTTTCATTCCAATGGATTACATTTTCATGAAATCTATCATTCTGTTTCCTGGAAATGCTCAGCCTTTGAAACGTTTTTCGCCCTTATTCTGGACCTCATCAGAAAGACATAAAGCCATTCATAACGATGTTTCATGCAAAACCAAGACAATTTCTTTGAATAAGTGTGAAATGATTATATTTGACATTGACTGATAAAAACAACCTCACCTATCTATTAGCTAACTAGTATTGGAGCCTATATACTCTATGCATGTTTAAAAATGAATTATTATTTGTTTGCTTATAATTGTATTGAAACATTCTTTATAGGAATCTTCATAATCGTAGGGTGTTATGTGGATACTAGTTTAATCTGCATGGCCGTAGGGGACTGTGTGGATGCTAGTGTTAGAATGAGAATTGTCAAATAAGAAATTAGACAAATTCATTTTAGAATTTTAATTTGCTAGCATAACCAGAATTCAGGTTATCGAAAGAATGCAAAGATTTCATTAATATTTCTACACAAAGTTTTTCTTTAATAGATAGTTATCTTTTCTGCTGTTTGCAAAATCCTATAAAGAATGTTTCAATACAATTATAAGCAAACAAATAATAATTAATTTATAAACATGCATAGAGTATATAGGCTCCAATACTAGTTAGCTAATAGATAGGTGAGGTTGTTTTTATCAGTCAATGTCAAATATAATCATTTCACACTTATTCAAAGAAATTGTCTTGGTTTTGCATGAAACATCGTTATGAATGGCTTTATGTCTTTCTGATGAGCTCCAGAATAAGGGCGAAAAACGTTTCAAAGGCTAAGCATTTCCAGGAAACAGAATGATAGATTTCATGAAAATGTAATCCATTGGAATGAAATTTTTTTTAAGACAAAGTAGATAAATAAATTCATTTTAGGTCTTTGTTCTCATTTTTAACTGAATCTTCATAATCGTAGGGGGTTATGTGGATACTAGTTTAATCTGCATGGCCGTAGGGGACTGTGTGGATGCTAGTGTTAGAATGAGAATTGTCAAATAAGAAATTAGACAAATTCATTTTAGGATTTTAATTTGCTAGCATAACCAGAATTCAGGTTATCGAAAGAATGCAAAGATTTCATTAATATTTCTACACAAAGTTTTTCTTTAATAGATAGTTATCTTTTCTGCTGTTTGCAAAATCCTATAAAGAATGTTTCAATACAATTATAAGCAAACAAATAATAATTCATTTTTAAACATGCATAGAGTATATAGGCTCCAATACTAGTTAGCTAATAGATAGGTGAGGTTGTTTTTATCAGTCAATGTCAAATATAATCATTTCACACTTATTCAAAGAAATTGTCTTGGTTTTGCATGAAACATCGTTATGAATGGCTTTATGTCTTTCTGATGAGCTCCAGAATAAGGGCGAAAAACGTTTCAAAGGCTAAGCATTTCCAGGAAACAGAATGATAGATTTCATGAAAATGTAATCCATTGGAATGAAAAATTTTTTAAGACAAAGTAGATAAATAAATTCATTTTAGGTCTTTGTTCTCATTTTTAACTGAATCTTCATAATCGTAGGGGGTTATGTGGATACTAGTTTAATCTGCATGGCCGTAGGGGACTGTGTGGATGCTAGTGTTAGAATGAGAATTGTCAAATAAGAAATTAAACAAATTCATTTTAGGATTTTAATTTGCTAGCATAACCAGAATTCAGGTTATCGAAAGAATGCAAAGATTTCATTAATATTTCTACACAAAGTTTTTCTTTAATAGATAGTTATCTTTTCTGCTGTTTGCAAAATCCTATAAAGAATGTTTCAATATAAAGAGAAAAAGTTCAGCGGGCGTAGGAATTTGAACCCGGAACCTTTCGCACCGTAAGCGAGAATCAAATCAAATAAAATCAAAACAAATTTATTTTTAAATTATAATATACAAATAATTTGTCTTTCCCAGATAATCGCTCCGGAGTTAGCCAGACATCCATGGAATTTCACACCACGGCAGCTGAAGGGCTGGACGGGGCGAAACCAGGTCAAACTTGCAAGAAACTAATGTAAATGTTAAGTCCTGTTTTCAGAATGCAAATTAAATAACAAATAACTTAAATATATGTAAAGAAAAATAAACTTAAGATAATTAGTATGAAATACAAAAATCACGTGTTTAAATAAAATCTCTAGAATATATTTGGCTGATCTATACAGGAAAATTGCTGACTAAAAAATCCGTTCTAGAGAGAGAGAGAGCGGCTATATCAGACCGCACAATTTATGATTTAAAACATTAGGAAGAGAAATATTTAGAAAAGTCAACAAAAAATAAGCGAAAACATTACCTATGCGCTAACCATTCAGCTGAGAATGAACGCTAGAACAAGGAATAAATAGTCAGACAAATAATATCATATTTTATATGCATAATTTTCAACGGTGTGTTCAAGCAACTTAATTGAAATATTTGATTTTGGCTTTGAGCTCAGTGATATTACAGGTCTTGAAAAGTAGAAAGCTTTTTGTAAAATTGAAATCGGACGGCCTCATTTTGGGGAATTCAAATTTTACTAAAATAATTTTTCAAATAAACAATTGAATTTCTCGGAAACTGTTCATCCATCGGAATTCGGGTTATGGTCGCTTTTTAAGCACATAACGTCGCATATTTCCTGAGATTGTTGATTCCATAAATTAATTATTACAAAAGTTATTGTAAAATTAAAAAATGTCATTTTTCGATGTTTTTCTTGAATTTCCGAGAAATCTAACAAACCGATTTTGACTCAGTGTGCGTCATTTTGTAGATTTTTTAAATGTCTACAACTGTTGTTTGAAACTTTTTTTGGTAAAAAATTTACATTCATAAATAGACAAGAAAAACATTTTTGACATTTTTTCGTACGAAAAGCGTCCTCCATTTTGTTTTCTGCAACTTTGTTTTGAATGCACTCTTCTGAAAATTGATATTTCACATCTATTGAATATACTCCTGGTGTTTCCTCTAATGGCAATTACCTCTAAAAAACTTATCCTGCTTCATTTGATTGGCCTAATACTTGTTATATATACTAAAGCACGTCTTGACATTTAAATTGTATTCTATCGTTTGTCAAATTAAAATTTCAGCAAATAAATAACATGAAATTTTAATAATTGAACGAGTATACAAAACACGCGGTGGCGATGACGTCATCGGTTTTATTAGTGGCTTAAATCCGTCTTAATAGTGGTAAACAGCACAGTTTTTCACTTTGTGTACGTTTTACGTGTGGTTAAGTAAGTAATGTCTAATACGGGATTTATAGAAGCTACTTCTGGTCTAGGTGCCCGCGTACAAAAAATGAATTTATACATATCCTCTTGTAACTTCTTATATTTGTAAAATTTGTTAATACGGAAATTTCGAATTAACAAGTTTTACAAATACACAAATACAAAATAAATTTTTTTATAAAAATTCCAAATTAACAACTTTTACAAGTTTATTGATAATCAGCTGATTTTTTCAAGATTGCTCAATAGTAACATGTAGAATAGAATTTTCAAATTGTCCGACAAAACAGATTTTCCAATTTTCCAGTACGACGCGTGGAAAGCTTACGGAAGAAGTGGAGGGGGAACGAAAATTTTCGCAGATGGTAAAAGTTGTAGATTAGGTGCAATTAAGCCATACAAGAGGATATATATAAATTAATTTTTTGTACGCGTGCACCTAGACTATTCTGGTTTACCTGCCGTAAAAGTGTTTTGCTACTGTCACTAAGACTCTTCCAGACACTTCTCTGGATGTATTTTTGCATCTTGGTACAAAACACCACTTAGTTTTCATATACAGTGGCTTTGTAAAATAACGTGTGTTTGTAATACACAATGACCTTCGTTTACTAACAATGCAATGATGACGTCATGCTTTCGCAGTGAAATGATGTAGTATCTTTGGCGGTATGATTTCAATTTAAAATTAAAATAGCTTAATTTGAGGTATTATTTGACTGATTGTCCTAATTCAAGTCTATTAACCATAATCAAGTATTATATTCACACTCAAAGAAAATTTAAAATTAATGAAAACCACTAATAATTGTTGTCTTAAGTATACATAATTTGTGAAAATCATGCAATGAAATGTGTAAACCGGTGTTTGAATTCGTTTGTAACAAGAATTTTCATCAAGTAAAGGTGGAATAAATTAACCGATAATAGTAATAAAACAGATTTGATTGTTCTATTTATAATTGCGTAGAACATGAAGGCCCATTTCCGAACAATATTTTCGTAACATAAGCCTGAGTGACAAATTTCCAGACAAATTTCTTTAAAAGGTAACCCCCTCTCGATAACGAAAGTAACCCATTAAATTATGTTTTGAAATATTTATCTAAAAATAGCCATAAATTATCCCTTTCGCCGGAAAAGGGTTTAGTGTCACGTTGCAGATTTATTAGTTGTTTTTTTATTTTGCATATGTGGTCTAAACCACCCTTAAAGAAATAAAAATATACTATTTCAAACAGTGAATTAAAGAAGGGTTATCCTCCCTAAAAGTGTGCTGGTTTTGGACCGTGCTCATTTTATTTTTAGCCACATTCTTGACAGTGTCTACAGTTAACATTGCCTTCTTTATGTACATTTAATTACTTCCACATCCACGTAGTGGATTGGAAGTATAGTAATCGGAAAAAAAATTTAAATTTTTTTTTTCTTGAAATGGGTTTAGAATGTCATGAAACGTCGAGATTTTAAATTTGAGCGAAAAATAATTTTCTGTCTGTCTGTCTGTCGGGCTGTCTGTCTGTCCGTAACTTTTTTGTCCGCACGTTTTCTCTGGAACGGTTTAAGATATTGACTTCAAATTTTGTACACATATATATTATAACGAGATCTGGAATTGGATTGTTTTTTGAAGATATCCGGTGAAGTGTTGGGGGATAAATAGGGGTAAATAGGGGGAAATATGTAGAGCAACCTGGTAAGAGTACAGAAACTTGAAATTTGATGTATCTACTACAGGCCAAGGCCTCAAAATTTTGTATAATATTTTTCATACCTCCACCCTCCAATTCATTATTAAAGGGGTTGATAAAATAAAATTGAGATATTCACTTGAAATTTGGTACACGTATATATAATAATGACATCAGGAACTAGATTATATTTTGGGATTATTCTGATGAAGGGTTGGGGGTTAAATAGAGGTAAATAGGGAAAGATAAGTAAAGCAAACTGGTAAGAGTACAGAAACTTGAAATTCGGTGCATGTACTAAAAGCCAAGGCTTCAGATTTTTCAATAATACTTTTCAACCCCCCACCACCCCTACTCCATTATTGAAGGGGTTGGTAAAATAAAATTGAGATATTCACTTGAAATTTGGTATACGTATGTATTATAACGACATCTGGAACTAGATTATATTTTGACATGATTCCGTTGAAGGGTTGGGGGTTAAATAGGGGTAAATAGGGCAAAATAAGTAGAGCAAGCTGGTAAGAGTACAGAAACTTGAAATTCGGTGTATGCACTAGAAGCCAAGATATCAAAATATTTATAATATTTTTCAACCCCCCCACTACCAGCACCCCATTAATAAAAGGGTTGATAAAATAAAATTGAGATATTCACTTGAAATTTGGTACACGTAGGTATTATAACGACATCTGGAACTTGATTATATTTTGAGATGATTCCGTTGAAGGGTTGGAGATTAAATAGGGGTAGACAGGGGATAATAAGTAAAGCAAGCTGTAAGACTACAGAAATTTGGAACTTGGTGTATATACTAGAAGCAAAGGTCCCAGGTTTTTTACAATAGTTTCCATCCCCCACCATCACCACCCCCTTATTAAAATAGTTGATAAAATTAAATTTAGATTTTCACTTGAAATTTGGTACACGTATGTATTATAATGATATCTGAAACTAAATTATATTTTGACATGATTGCGTTGAAGGAGTGGGAGGTATGTAAAGGTAAATAGGGAAAAAAGTAACGCGAGCTGGTAAGAATACAGAAACTTGATATTCGGTGTGTGTCCTAGAAGCCAAGGTCTCAGATTTTTTAATAATATTTTTCAACCACCCACCACCCTTATTCCATTATTAAAGGGGTTGATAAAATAAAATTGAGATATTAATTTGAAATATGGTAGACGTATATATTATCCCTGGAACTAGTTTATATTTTGAGGTGATTCCGTTGAAGTGTTGGGGGTTAAATAGGAGTATAGGGGAAAAATAAGTAAATCAAGCTGGTAAGAGTACAGAAATTTGGGATTTGGTGTATATACTAGAAACCAAGGACTCAGATTTCTTTCTAATATTTTTCAAACCCGTCATCTCCGCTCCATTTTTAATGGGATTGATAACATAGAATTGAGATATTCACTTGAAAGTTATGACAATTATTATGTATTGTAATGACATCAGATTGAGATGATTCCTGTTGAAAACGAAGATTTGTTTACTTATTTATTTGTTGTTTGCATTGTTTTTATATATTAGTTATTGTTGTGATTGTACTAGCTCCGTAACTATGAAAGTGTTGTTGAATAAAAATAAAAATAATTTATATTTGACATCTGTTAATTTCTGGCTCTAAAAACCCACAAGTTTAGGCATATTCTGCTTCAGGTATATTCTGCTTCAGGTTATGGGCCCAGTACACCCAGTACAATAAGAAGGGTCAGTGGTTCTCTAGTAATAGAAGAAAACTAGTTTCGTGTCAAGTCACATCAAATTTAACATACCAGTTAAAGGTATTCTAAAGGTAATAAGATGGACAAGTTCAAGAATATTAATATTCAGAAATTCGATGGGAAGAATTTTTCACTGTGGAAATACCAGATGGAAATAATATTTAGAGCAGAGGGTTTGCTGGATTTAATTAATGGTAAAGCAAAACAACCAGTAATAACAGATGAAGAAAACGTAAAGAAATCATGGGAAAACTTAAATGCTAAAGGGATGATGTTAATATCTATGTCAATGGAGTTTAGTCAATTGCAGACTGTAATAACGTGTGATAATGCCGCCAGTATGTGGTCAAGGCTGAAAATAATTCACGAACAAAGGTCCTCCGCGAACAAAGTGATGATTAAACAAAAATTTTTCAGTTATAAAATGTCAGAAACCGACAGTATTGCACAGCATATTAGCAACATAGAGTCAATGTCACAAGCTCTAGCTGATGTTGAAGAAAAAGTAAGCGATATAGATAAAATAGCTAAAACTTTAGAAAGTTTACCTCACAAGTATGGATCATTCGTAACTGCATGGGACTCATACGACGAAGATAAACAAACATTTGAAAATCTTACAACAAGACTTCTCAAAGAAGAATTGAGGCTTACTCAGGCAGACGAGCTAACAACTGCGTTTGCTGCTGTTAAACTCAATAAGTATCCTCATAGTTCGAACAAAAAGAATTTTGTTTCTAATACCAAAAGTAATTTTATTCCTAATACAAAGTATTCTAAAAAAGATGTAACGTGCTACTACTGTAACAAGAAGGGGCATTTCAAATCTGAATGTAGAATAAGGCTTAGTAAACTTCAACCTGGTTACAGCAAGCAAAACTGTGATCCAAATTACAGAAATCAAGCTCTTAGTGCTGAGATGAAAAATATAGTTGCTGATGGATGTGAAGATATCTGGCTCGCTGATAGTGCAGCATCAAAGCATATGACGTCGCACAAAGAGTGGTTTTCACAAATAACACCACTAAAGAACAAAGATGTTCAAATTGGAGATAACTCTTTTATTACCGCTGAAGGAATTGGCTCAATTAGTGTAATGGCTGTTGTGAATGGTAGAAGAGTTCCTCGTACATTGGTAGAAACCTTATACGTTCCAAAGTTGAAGAAAAATCTTTTTTCAGTGGGAGCAGCCACGAGCAAAGGTTTGCAGGTCGAATTTAATAGTAGATTCATAGAAGTTAGAAATAAAAATGGTGTAGTTGCTGTTGGAAGGAAGCTGGAGAATCAATGCTATAAAATGTTATTTGAAATCCCACAAATTCAAGGAAACTCCGCAGAAACGAGTATTGTTCAGCTATGGCATGAACGGTTGGGTCATGTTAATTTTCGTACTTTGAAAGACATGTCTGACAAAGGAATGATACCTGATATCAAAATCTCAAATAAAGAAGTCACACATATTCAGTGTGAGGGTTGTCAATATGGAAAACAACATAAGCAATCATTTAATGCTAATTTGAATAGACGAGCTGAAAAACCTGGTGAATACATTCATTCCGATGTCTGCGGTAGAATATCAAGTACTTCATTAGGAGGAGCTAATTATTTCGTTTTATTCAAGGATGATTGTACTTCATATCGTTTTGTTTATTTCATAAGACATAAAAGTGACGTTTTCACAAAATTTCTGGAATTTCAGAAAATGTCAGAAAGACAAACTGGTAATAAAATAAAAATATTCCGAAGTGATAATGGAACAGAATTTGTTAACCATCATTTTAAAGATCTTTTTAAAGAACATGGAATAATACATGAAACCAGTGCTCCATATACACCAGAGCAAAATGGAAGGGCAGAGAGAGATTTGAGATCTATAGTTGATAGTGCCAAAAGTATGTTGCATAGTACTGCTCTCCCGATGAATCTTTGGGCGGAAGCAATTAATATGGCCGTATACTTATTAAATCGTCGCCTGTGTGCACAAGATAAGCATGTTACTCCTTACGAAAAATGGACAGGAAAACAATTAAATCTTAGCCATTTACGAAGGTTTGGATCTGAAGCATTCGTACTTGTGCCTAAACAGTTCAGAAATAAGTTCGAGAGAAATTCCAAGAAACAAATATTAGTGGGATATGACGGCAACAGTTCCAATTACAGATTGTATGAATTGGCTGCCAGGAAAGTTGTCGTCGTGAAACATGTTAATTTCAATGGATGTATTTATAAAGACAGTAGAAATATGTCATGTCAAAACAACGTTATATTTGAGATGGAAGATGAAGGTAATTTACAAGAAGAGTCCGTAGACACCAAATCAGAAGGCAGAATAGAAAACCAAACGTCAGAAAACATAGAAGTAGAAATTAATCAGCCTACGTCAGAAAACATAGAAGTAGAAATTAATCAAGAAAACCAAACGTCAGAAAACATAGAAGTAGAAATTAATCAGCCTAAGGATAAAGCTTCAGAAGAAAATGGCCATTATTTAAGACACCGTAAAGATATTAAGAAACCAATTTGGTATGAAGCATGTGCAGCAATAGTAGGTGAACCTCAGACCTACGAAGAAGCTATGGAAAGTGAAGAAAAAGAAGAATGGAAGAAAGCAATGGAAGATGAGATTAAGTCGCTGATGAAAAATGAGACGTGGTCACTACAAGTTTTACCAGCGGATCGCAAAGCAATTGGGTGCAGATGGGTGTTTAAAATAAAATATAAAGCGGATGGTAAAATTGAAAGATATAAGGCCAGACTTTGTGCAAAAGGTTATAGTCAAAAATCTGGCATAGACTATTTTGAAACATTTTCACCAGTTGTAAGGTATGATTCCGTTAGAACGTTATTATCAATTGCAACTGTCAGTGATTTAGAAATTTGTCAGTTTGACGTAAAGACGGCTTTCCTGAACGGAGATTTACAAGAAGAAATCTTTATGAAGCAGCCGGAAGGCTTTAATACAAAAGGTTGTACTCTGGTATGCAAACTCAACAAAAGCCTATATGGTTTGAAGCAGTCTCCGAGATGTTGGAATAAGAAGTTTGTGGAATTTCTTAGTTCATACAGCTTCAAGCAGTTAGATGCTGAAAAATGCATTTTTTATGCACTCTTTGAAAATTATGAACTATTCCTGGCGTTGTACGTTGATGATGGTCTAATTATGTGTAAATCTAAAAAGGTTATGGACATATTTTTGACAGAACTTGGAAAAATATTCGAGATAACCATTTGTGCTGCAGAATGTTATGTTGGATTGGAAATCAGTCGCAATAGAGAACAAAGAAGTATATTTTTGGGCCAGCAAGGGTATGTTGCCAAAATTTTGGAGAAATTTAACATGGTAAATTGTAACATCAAACCAATTCCTGCCGATCCAAATGTTGTGCTTCATGCAAACCAAGCATCTATAAGAGATAGTAGGATGCTTAGTGTGCCCTATAGAGAAGCTGTAGGAAGTTTAATGTTTCTCGCTGTCGTCACACGCCCAGATATCATGTTCGCTGTGTCTCAAGTGAGTAAATACCTTTGTAGTCCAGCTTTGGAGCATTGGATAGCAGTAAAAAGGATATTCAAGTATTTAAAAGGAACCCAGAACTATGGAATAAAGTATTGTGGAACTGATTTAAATTTTGTTGCATATTCCGATGCTGACTTTGCAAACGATATTGATTCTAGAAAGTCAACAACTGGTTATTTGACTATGTTAGCTGGGGCACCGGTTACATGGTCGTCACAGTCTCAAAAGTGTGTTTCCCGTTCTACTACAGAGTCAGAATACGTGGCAGGTTCAGAAACAGCCAGAGAGGTTATTTGGTTGAGAACATTACTTCAGGAGCTTAATGTAGATGTATGCGAACCTACCAAGCTATTCGTAGATAATCAAAGTGCCATTCGGTTAGTCAAGAGTCAAGAACACCATAAGAGGACCAAACACATTGATATAAAATACCATTATATACGTGACCAAGTAGAAAAGGGTTTCATTGAAACTGTCTATGTTGAATCTAAAAAACAACTTGCTGATATTCTCACGAAGGCTTTACCAAAGGAACAATTCATCAGAAATAGAAGTTCACTTTGTGTACCTTTAAATCAGTAAACAAATAGGGGGAGTGTTGGAAACGAAGATTTGTTTACTTATTTATTTGTTGTTTGCATTGTTTTTATATATTAGTTATTGTTGTGATTGTACTAGCTCCGTAACTATGAAAGTGTTGTTGAATAAAAATAAAAATAATTTATATTTGACATCTGTTAATTTCTGGCTCTAAAAACCCACAAGTTTAGGCATATTCTGCTTCAGGTATATTCTGCTTCAATTCCATTGAAGGGGTGGGAGGTTACAGGTTGTGAATAGGGGAAAATAAGTAGGGTAAACTAGAAACGTCATTTTTATCGTATATAGTGGAAACCAACGCCTCAAACTTTTCTATAACATCTGCCCCAAATATTATTAAAATTCTATGACCAATAATTTCCACGTACTAGCGTGCAAATCTAGTCAAGATGTTTCCTTTAAAGTGATTTGACTGAAAAATCTGGATGTGGAAGTAGTGATTCCTTAGGCAGCGGTTTTTTTTTCAATTCTATTGTGATTGCGATAGATTACATAGAGGATGTTTATAATTACGTAACCAACTTTAGTAGGTAGGTAGTTTCTTGACTCATTCTAAAACAAAAAGTTTCATATAAACCTGTGTTATAAATACAGTACGGTGTTTTTTTTTTAAATCCTATACCTATTAAAAAAACTACAAAATGTCGAATGTTTTAAACTCGGTGTATGTATAGTATATCTTACTTTTCATGACTTACATACCACAGCTCTCTTATTAACAATGCGATTTTTTTAAAACTCGGGTGTAAGGTACTTACCCATCAGGAGATAGTGTTACGGTACAATATTTAAAAATCCACCAGAGGCGTCCGTCGTTACGAAGAAGAATGTATCTAAAAAGATATTGGGCAAATTTTTAACTGAAAAACAATCTCATAATCTTATTCGTTGTTATCAAAAACTCGCTAAAACTTGTATACTTGGTGTTCACGTAATAAGAAAATAAAACTTCCGCTTTTAAAGTACTAATTATTACAGTTATAACTTTATTTTCGGAAGTAATTAGGAGTTAATTAAGCTGGAGGAAGACAGGCTTTCCATTTAGAATTAATCACGTGACGTCAGTCAGTTTACTTAGCAGTCAAAATCAAACAACAATTGACTTGAAAATAAAAAAAGTTCAATTTTAGACGAATTTGATTCATGAATAAAATTTACATATATAACTAAATCACAGATTGCTCAACATATCGCATGATTAATTCTAAATGGAACCACCGTCTTCCTTCAGCTTAATTAACTCTTAATTACATCCGAAAATAATATTATGACTATGATACTTTGAAAAAGCAATATTTATTTTCTTATCTCATGAGATTGTTGAAACGTTGCCTAATCTCTTTTTTTGGAAAATTAGGTCCATTTTTTTTCATAACGATGGACGCCACTGGTGGATTTTAACATATTTTACCGTAACACAATCTCCTGATGGGTAAGTACCTTGCACCCGAATTTAAAAAAAATCGCATTGTTAATAAAGGAACTGTGATATGGGAAACGTTATGAGATATACCATATATTAATATTTCTGGCATTTTTTGACAGAATAGTGTTTTCTTTATTTACATTGTACATTAGTGACGTGCGCTAGAGCATTATTACCTAATATTGAATTTGAGGTCGCTGTAAAAAGAAACAAATAACTAAATCGAACAAATTTTTACCTGACCTCAAAATTGATATTACGTACTACGATACAATTAACAAATAGACAGTGAAATTTTATTTAATAATTTTCAATTACCGTTTAAGTGGCCCAATTTCATGTAAATCTACAAAAGTTATGCAATTATGAGGTACTACTGGATTCACCATTTTAAAGATTCAGCATTAACCACTTCGAAAATACTAGATCTTTACCTCTAACCTTCACCTTCATCATAACTTCAAATAATAGAAAGTATTTCTTTCCATAGATACCGGTCAAATTGAGAACCTTCTCTTTTTGAAAATGTTTTAAAGTAGGTTATAAACTATTCAGAAGCATTAATATGGAAAAAATGGAGAAACGTATTTAAGTGTATTTTTTACAATATATTTAATTTAAATAAAAACAACACGACTATTTTTTCGTTTAATTCACAATTCTAAAATAAAGCAATTAAATGAGTCGGTGCCAAGTTTTCACCGTGCTAACATAATTGTTAACAAAATTTGCTAATACGAAATAAAACTATAATTTTAATAAATACAGAAAATTTGAATTTTTTCTAAGACGAAGTCGATAAAATGTGAGAATTTGCAAGGGTAAATAGAAACAGAACATTTTATGGAAAAGTAATTTAGTAATTATTGTAAATATCCAGTGTGTAATGGCAGTAACAATTGAGAATTATAATAATGCAAGAAATGAGACTTATTTTTAACAACATAGTTGAATTTTATTGTCAGAAATAAATCTGAGTGGTGGATTGGACGAGGTGGCCCAGTACACTGGCCCACAAGATCACCACTTAACTTCACCAAATTTCTTCTTGTAGGGACATCTGAAACAAAAAGTTTACAAAACTCAAATACCTTAATAAACATAGGTCTTTTTTTTGCATTATTAGAATTGTCAATTGTTACTGCCAATGCATGTTGGATATTAACAATAATTCCTAAATTGCTGTTGCATAAAATGTTTTGTTTCCCAGTTACAGAGATGTGCTACTTCCTCGTTCAGTGCTTAATTACTCGTAAACCGTGAGACCAAATAAAAAAAATGATAGAAACAAAAGTTGTTTATTACCTAGAGCGTAAAAGAAATAAGGGTAATAAGGTAGAAAGCCAATGTTGACCTTCGCATGACTTTGAAGTCCTCCACCAAGCTTTAAAACAATAGAGCTATTAGATCCTCCTTTTCAAATGATGAAACTTTTATTTGAAACATTTTTCCCGAGAATTCTTTATTTTCAAATTATTCACGTTTGTCAACTGAAAAGCCCCACCCGGTAGATATATGGATGTAATCGCTAATTGCTATTTATGAGAAGCCTATCAAAACTAAATATGTACCTATGTCTTCACTATCTCTTATAGAGCCAATGATTAATACACAACTTCGACGAAAAAAGAATCTTAACATTAAAAATTTCAGAAAATTCTCGAAGAAACAAAGCCGATGAAGCATTGAATCGAGGTGCACGCCACTGAATGTTTGTTTACTCTATTATATTCCAAATACGAGGACTTTCAGGTTTAATAACATTGATTGCATAAATCAATGATAATTCAGGCACACATGCACCCACTATAAACAGATATATACCGATATCCATAAAAATGAATGAAATTATTAATCAAGGAGTGCAGCCTGAACGTAAAAGCAAAGTTCATTCATATGGTAAGGTTGAACGTATGCCAGAAAATGCAGCATTTCAAAAAACACAAAAACAAAATATTCCACAATGATGAAAGGATTAAGAAAGTTATGTGGGCGAAAATAGAATCTACAAGAATGTTTCGCCTACTATAAACTCCCTATTTATCTTGGTACATAATTTGTTTTTTGCTCTTTTTGTTTTTTGCCGTGTGGTCAGATCCATTTGACACCATTCTAATGTAATTAATTACTTTTTATTATACACAGAAGTAAAATTAGAGTCTACCGGGGTAGTTTAACTAAAAAAGTAACACGGAGGTTATATAGTTGACGCTGACCTTTAAAGTTGTTATTTAATACCTATTTTGAGCGATTGTCATTCATGTTATCTTCAGATGATCAACAACTTTTTTTTTAGATATTGGAAATATCTGCCGATTATGTAGCATATTTATCTTACGTTGTATTTGCTCCTGAAACATGACATATTTCCCTACCATTTTAATAGTGGTAATGATATAACCACTTTTTTAAAAACCGGCAAAGGGTTGTTGGGGCCGCACAATAGGGTTACATAGCCGTTTCAGAATTTAACAGGCAGTTTCTACGATCCAGTGATCGTCATTATTTTCATTGAGAGAACTTGTTAAAAAGTGCTATAAGAAAAAAGCTGATTTTTAGAACATACGGTTGAAAGATTAAAGGGAGGAGAACAACATAAATGACTCTTAAGCCAAATATTTCGAAAACGAAACTTTGAAATGAAAATCTGCCTGAGAAACCTCAAGTTCATTTCCCGATTAATGAAATGAAATTCACCTCCGATTTAAATACAGTGTGTCTCACTAAGAGTGTAACAGCGTAATAGTTCTCTTGCTTTTTGTCCGATTTGAATTAAACTGATCTTAAAAGATAGAGGTCAATGTAAGACCACAAAATCAGTTTCCATCTTTAACTGCAAGGCCATCTACGATAGTAAATTGTATGAAAAGAATAAAAAAATCATAGTAGACATTTTTTAATCGAAAAAAATTGTTAACAAAACTTGTTCGAAATCATTCAAGAACCTTGAATTCTGCAACCCTCCGAAAAGTTATGAACAATAACAGATAGCGAATTGAGGCATGCATTAGGGCTGTTGGAGGTTTGATAGAACATAATATTTCATTCTTTTAGTTGTATTTATTTGTGCAAATTGTCTAAAAAAATTAATTTAGAAATATTTTTTATTTAAATGCCTCAAAAGGATTTTTTCAGCAAGACCTCTTTTTTTTTAGAATTTAACTAAACTTTCAGGGTTTTTGAATGATTTCAAACAAGTTTTATTAATAAAATTTATTGATTAAAAAATGCCTTCTACGATTTTTTTATTTTTTTCATACAATTTGGTATCGTAGATGGCCTTGCATTTAAAGATGGAAAGTGACTTTGTGGTATTAAATAGACCTTGGTATCCTCTATCTTTTAAGCAGTTTGATTCAAATTGGACAAAAAACAAGAGAATTATTACTCTGGATTTCGGAAGCAGTAAGAGTTGGTCAAATAAGTGCAAAGTTGAGCAATATAGTACTCAATAATATGGCGTAAAGAAATTCGAAATACTCCTATTGATTTTTGAGATATTGGCAAAAGATGAAAATTATGGATTTTTCATTTTCGGACGTACTTCGGTTATTATCGAATTTATTAAAAGTCCAAGAATACTTTCTTGGAGCATTTTACAATGCTCTACACGTTTATAATACCCGTTATATTTGGTGACGCTACGTCGTTTCAGGACCATCATCAACTTCAAAATTTTAAACGCGGACCTTAAATTCTGAAAAAATCATTTTTGGAAAGCATTTTATCGAATTCAAAGATACGCCGCAATTACTTGTTTTCCCAAATTTCGTTGCACTCAAACCACTACTTAATTATAACAGGTTGCCTGAATGCTCTTCTGTAAGTTTGGTGTTTAACTTATATTTAATATTATTAGTAAGTAGATTTACTTGACATTGTAGCAACGTGTAACTGGACCAATAATTTCCCAACCAGTGAATTGACAGTGAAGAGGAATTTAGGTGACCTGTCAGATCACCTGATTTACACCGTGTGATATTAAAGTGTACAAGGAAATTATCAATAATATTTTACAATTGTACAGTACGTAACATCAACAGAAGAATAAATGTATATCTTAACGAAAATGGGAATTTACTTGAACATCTTCTGTAACTTTATTATTTTAAATATTGTCCTTGCAGTTCGAAAAATTATATTTTTCTATTATATTAACTATACAGTTGAGGAAATTTAGCACAAAAATAGGCCAAACTATCGAAAACCTGTGTAGTAAGACGGATCAAAATGCGGTTTTATGTATTCGATTCCTTGATGCATTTGTTCAATTTGTTCCCTATTTTAATCTTATACAAATGCACTTGTGCATCAAAAAAATACATTTTTTTTGAGTTCAGTTTTTGAGGTAATAAAACAATCATTATTCGGTCATCCATGGTGGAAATTAGCCCAATTTGGTTACTTGGGGGTTTTTGGGGTCGCTGATCATGAATAAAATATTCAATAAGTTCCTCGATGTACCTGGAGCCTCAAAAATGTTCCGCGATTAGTATGAGGACAAGGGCATTCTTGCTGTCTAGCTCATCTGATAAATTATAATCATGTTGGAAATCAATGATAAGAATAAATAATTAAAATAACATAGATTAAAAAAAATTCATTATAATAAAGTTACATAGATGACGTAGACAGCATGAACGCCCTTGTCCTCATAACAACGAGGAACATTTTTGAACAGATATTCATGATCAGCGACCCCAGATGTTGGAAATCAATGATAAGAATAATTAATTCAAATAACATAGATTAAAGAAATTCATTATAATAAAGTTACATAGATGACGTAGACAGCATGAACGCCCTTGTCCTCATAACAACGAGGAACATTTTAGAACAGATATTCATGATCAGCGACCCCAGATGTTGGAAATCAATGATAAGAATAAATAATTAAAATAACATAGATTAAAAAATATTCATTATAATAAAGTTACATAGATGACGTAGACAGCATGAACGCCCTTATCCTCATAACAACGAGGAACATTTTTGAACAGATATTCATGATCAGCGACCCCAGATACCTCCAAGTAAAGATTTCGGTTGAATTTCACATTGAATTGAGAGAAAGACCACGAGGATGAGCTATACTACGGGAACGTCCTGGGCTCCAGGTAAATCGAGGAACTTCTTGCACATTATATTCATGATCAGCGGCCACGATAACCCCAGATTGATAAGTTCTGCTCCATTATAAAACAAATTTCAAGCAAACTCACGCAGATGTTTCGATAAACGGGTCATCCTGATCCCCAGGTACGTCAACAATCATTTTTAACATCGTATCCATGATCTACGACCTCGAAAACTAACAAATGAATAAATTGCTTTCAATTGAAACGGATTTTAAGAAAATTCCAGGGAATGCTCTTGATGTCTCGGTCTGTTGATCACCAAGTGCATCGAGGAAGTTGTTTGATATCATATTTGAAATCAACGACCCCAAAAACCCCCGAGTGACAACATTCGATGTGTTTCACTGAAAGCTCGCGTAAACTTCCAAGGGATGGCCTAGACAACTAGCATGCCTTAACCTCCAAGTTTATTGGCGAGGACTTGGAACACCAAAATCGTGATCGGCGACCTCAAAAACCCCCGATTAAAGATTGTGGTTGAATATCAGAGCAAATTTAGAGAGGAACTACGGGGATTAGCCTCACACCAGGCCTTCTTGGTCCCCAGGAACTTCTTGAATATTCTATTCACGATCAGCGACCCCAAATCCCCTGAGTAACCAAACTGGTTTAATTTCCACCATGGATTACCGAATGATGAATTTAAAAACTGCACGCGAAAAAGGGCATTTTTTCGATGTACAAGTGCAATTTCCCATTTGTATAATATTAAAATAGGTAACAAATTGAATAAATTCTTCAAGGAATCGAATGCAAAAAACCGCATTTTGATCTGACTTACTGCACATTCTTCGACAGTGGAATTATATTTCCTCGACTAATATGAAACATTTGAATTACGTCTTACCTTGCTAAAATTGTTATACTGATTAAATATCTATCAAAATGATATTCATCTACCTTGATCACATTGTTTCAAGGAACTGCCAACGGTTAAGTAAGATATTAAAAAAGAAGAAAGTGACGATGATTAGCATAAGTTATGACTAATCCTTGATGCAGAGAGGTATTGGTAGAAAAGTCCATTTATAAAGTCATTTAATTGTGATGGATAACACTTGGTATAATTTGTCATCGAACTTAATATACGACAGCACTTTTTCTGTATGTCACGAGGTATTTAATGTGGGTGGAAGTAATGGTTAGATTTGCTTGAAAAGATTTTGGTTTTGACAATTTATTTCCCCTACATCCATAAACCAATTAACAAAATATGTTTCAGGCCCTTAGAAAAAAAAATGATTTCTGAAAGCCTGTGAAAAAATTATTTCTATCGGGAAATTCATTGAGGAAGCCGTTACTCTGTGGTAATCCATAACAATAACGAAATTGAGTAAAACACTACTATGTTTTTTACCACTATATTTGCACAAAAACGTGACTGCAGTTTCAACCCTTTTTAGGTCATTTTCAAACAATGATTCAACTAAGAATGCAATGTGCAAATATAGTGGTAAAAAACAGTAGTGTTTTACTCAATTTCGTTATTATTTCTATCGGTTTACGGATGTACGAGAAATCTTATTGCAAAAACAGGGAGATTAATTGAAATTTTCTGAACGATCGAATAAGAAATTCACTTGGGGTAAAAACAATGTAAAATATATTCGACGCGTTAAAAGATTTTTCAATTTTTTTTCTTTTTTCATTATACACAATCTTTAGTTTTGCTAAGGCTGCATTTATATATAAATATTATATTATTTTTTAGTTTTTCTTTACCATCATAGACGATATTATAATATTAAAATCCTATAGATTTAAAAAGTAAGCTTGTGAAGAAATATTTGTAAATATCTGTTGCTAAGGAGATTAGTTTCATTAATTAATAAAAATTTTATAGAAGAATAAGAAGATAAAATAAATACGTGAGATAATCACAACAACTTATTTATTTTTACTGTAATTGTAATTTTGATGCAATTCAATTTGTATATTAATCAATCTTTCTATTTATACGAAAAACCGCATTCCTCTCTATGAGGGATATTTTCATTAATCTGAAATGAAAGTTCATTAGAAGTATTGTTTGTATGTGTGTATTAAAACATTCTAAAGGCGCAAAATTTTGGAAAAATGGGATTGCAATAAAATAAATTCAAGTGAAATATCATGAAATACACAAACATGAGTTCCGCTTAAGTCCTAGTTTACTTTATCTTTCTTTATGCTTCTGAGACATGGACCGTTAGAGAAGCAGACCGGTAGTTTGACGCTAAAAATTGCCAGGACAGCCCATTGCACACATAGACCCTCTAGCATCGTATCCTATCGCTCTATACAGCAAACAGAGGCTAACTGGTTTGACTCATGAATCACTAAACTTCTGACGAGATATTGTGAATACAAATAAGAATTCAAATGAAGAACTTCTGTGTAAGGCACACATCAGTACAGAACGGAACGCATTAGGTAAAAAAAGGCCGGATCACATAGCCAGCTAGATCTCCAAACCTGAGACACGTTGACTATTTATAGGAGTCATTAAAGATTGTGTCTATAATAGAAGTACAGATAATTTGGAATATCAGCAAGATATAATAACGACCAAGATTGCCCAAACAGTATTCTATAACTATTCAAAAATTTGGAACAATACAGTATGCAAATTTGGTGCTGAAGCTGTTAACTCGAGATGTGGATCGCAGGTTAGATATCTCATTGCATATCTTGTCAATCTTTTAAAGTGATATTTTTTATGCTTTTAAATAGTATATGTTTAATGAGACATTTACATTACTCTTTTTATACCCTTAAATAACCTCTCAAGTTACTTTTCTTTCGAGGTACCACAAATATAGGCAATAATTTCAGAAAACAGTTAAGGAGACTGGGAATGAATTATAAATTAAGCAATTAAATAGAATCGAACATTTCTTTTTAATCTTGGTATTATATTACAATACAATAATACAAATAAGTCATTTAGGTAAATATTGAACAGTTACAGTCCGAGTACCGTACCTTGAGAAACTCCATATACTATTTTACTACTTACTATTTTTGTATCACTGAAATATTGGTGCACCGTCTTCTCTCCATAGTTCATACGAAGTTCTCCTAAAATTTATATTTTCCGATAGATTGAGAAACCGGATGTAGCTGAGTACATCAAAGTCTTTTGTTAAGTTTAAGAATACACATAGAGTTGGATTATTTCCGTCTATTGTTTTGTTTATGTTATAAATTAAATTTGCAATTGAGTCATTTGTTGATCGATACGCTCTGAATCCGAATTGTTTACTCAACCAATCATTACTGTATAGAAAAGCTGTCTGTATACATGGTTTCTGGAGACTAAAGGCATTCAGGATAAATATAACTTGTGGTTAAATGGGATCAATTAAATCCGACATACGAAGTCACAGACATAGACCAAAAGGGTTTCCTTGAGTCATATTAGGACCACTGAATGACACGTCATCAATTGCATACGTGTGGCAGGTTAGAGTAAAAAGGAAGTGAATTGTGATAATGGAAGCAAGTTTTGATCGTTTATGTCATTATTTGTGAGCTCACCTCACTCGCTCTGGATTTCTCTGCATATTTATTTTTTTCTTCACAGAAAATTTAAACTTTGATTCATTAAAGAAGTAATTTTCTCTGTTATTTATAGCCGACCTTTCCACATTCCCGTCAGATTTCATTACTTCAGAAATTAATCCAACATTCCTTCCACAAAATTCCTAATTACTGTCAGCTATGCGAGCATTAGTACACATACAATAAATAATTTAAGATATTATAAAGAATAATTTAGTTAATCCATTAGTCTGATTTACTCAAATGCATTGGCGCTTTTCTTTTAACCCGTCCCATTTAACTTACTTAATACCTTGGGACAATAAATATTTTATACAAGTACATTAATTTTATCAATGTGTCTAATGTTATAAGTGGAAGCATGTGCCGGCGTTATTGGTCGGGCTTGAACCTTACTCTTGTTTATGAAACTCAAATCCAAGACACTGTCAGCTGTTTTCCAAAGACACACTAAGTGGATACAAAAGTCATAAATACTAAATATGAATCCGACATGTGTATTGGAATAAGAGGCAAGGAGAGTACAGAGGCGTAGTGGAAGGGAATTTGGCATCTGTTATAACAATATTTTTATAATTTTGGTAGTTATCGGAGAAACCAGTTAATTTGAAACGACATAGACGAGTTAACATTTGGATTCATTGTCCTTGGTTGATTGATTTTTGATTGATTGCTTTGCCAGCTTATGGTGGGCATTGCTGCCGATTCCGGGCATCCATGGAGGTTCGTTCCAACACGCAGCCTGGTCGTCCGTCGAACACGCTCCACGGACGGCCAAACTGCGTGCCGGAACCAAATCTCGGATGTTTCATATATACCGCCGGACCGGCTGCATAAGCCGGGTTGGACATTGGGCATGCTTATTGTCAGCAGCGAGAGCCGTATGACGCATGGGGTGGGAATATAGGATGGGAAGTGTTGGTGTTTGAGAGATGCTTCTTTTAAGTTTCCATGCTTCTATTAAGTTTCCATTTGTCATCATCGGCTGGGGTGTGGTGCAGGTGTTTGCGAGATGCTTCTTTTCAATTTCCATGCTTCTTTTAAGTTTCCATCTATCGTCATCTCCTTATTTTTCTTGTCCTAAGTTTTCTGTTTCTTCTGTCTCTGAATCTGGCAGCTTTTATTTATTTATTTTTTTAAATTTATTAACCGCTCCACAAGTAAATATCCATCTACGGTGGAGTTGCTGGGAAGGGCCCTATCTCGCGGTAACAATTTCTTTTTTTGCGCGTTATGAGAAAAGAGGTCCGAAGGGATAGTTTGCTCACTCTGTATGTCGTTTCCTTGAAACAATCGGTTTCAATTTCAGGCAGTTTTTCCATTACAACACCTATATATTGTTTATTACCTACCTATATATTATGTTTAATATCTTTTCAGTTTTGATCTCCATTTCTTTTTTAAAATTTAATAAATAAACCAATGCGAATGCTACATAAACAAAAACTTATCTGTTTCATTCACACATCTGGCTGGCTGTTGCTTATTTCATACCACCAACTTCAAGACGGGACGAATCCAGGTATACATTTTACGGTCAAGCACACAAGCAGTACACTTTTCTAGGATTGCTTATATACACTATTTTGTGTTGCTTTATTCAACCAACATAATTTAATCAAATATCAGCTATACGAGATAGCCATATTCACGCCAAGGTATTCAGAGATATCACTCTCTAATGACTTTTTGTCACCACTTATCACTTCACTTCCACTGGATTCCAACCTCGTTGATGGCGACCCCACCATTTCGCCAGAATTATCTTGTCGATTAGAGACTGATTCCTGACAATCTGTTTTCTGAGCAGCTGCTTCCAGGTCTCTTGCGATATCTTGAAGGAGGCTCTGCGTGAGTTGCTCCAGGGAGTTAATGTCGACGTCTGCATCGAGTTCGTCGAGGAGGTCCGGTATATCAATCAATGCAGAATTGTTCATGCTTCAATTCAGTAAAATTTCGGCGTTTTATTGCCGCTCTATCCGGATTTATCTCGATATCCCGTAGGAGCCACGAAACATGCGTCTCTCACCGAACTCGACACACTTTGAACCCCCAGTCAACATTTGGATTCATTGTCCTTATTACAAAATTAAGGGTGCCGGAATTCATGATTAAATTTGCTTTAACATATAACCTCGTATATCGATTTTTCCTATTAGTGCAGTAAAAAAAGACTAAAAAAACGATGAGATATGCATAGTCTTGTAAAAGCAAAATTATGATTTTATGCGTTTGGGTCATTTGAGTACGTACATAACATACAAAATTGAATAAACTGGCTAAAAAACTTCTTTTTTTCATTTTAACGCCCAGGGGCGTCAAGAGTTCTAATCGACTTCAAACTCAGAAAACATACCTTTTGTTGAAAACAAAATACCCTGAAATTTTGGTGCCCAAATATTGAACCCTGTGCACACAAATGAATTTGTTATCTAAAATTTGAATTGCTCGCCATTTTATACCATTAAGTCCAAAATGGATCACTATTTTTCAAAATGTGGATCTCGATGCCTGCTTTCCGTTGACATTAAAAAAAGTTTTTTTAAAGTCTTTTCGGCAACTCTATTGTCACTTATTTATAAACCAAATAACAACAAATGGAATTTTTGTAAGTGGTCGTACAAGAGACCTACAATTACACCACTTTGATCCAGCTGTCCATAGATAAATTGGATAAAATGTAACGAGACACTTTCCATTGACCTGTTACGTCTGAGGCCATATAGATTACTTAAAAATAGCTTATAATTTAAAAAATTTAACAAATCTGCTACCAAACATGTTCTAGAATTTTAAAAAGTACCTAACAGTAAAATTGTTTGACAGTTTCCATTGTCCAATGTGTCGCCACTTTTAAATAATGTTGTAACTATTGTAGTGGCATTTAAATGGGTTTTGATTCTTTAGAAAAGTGTATGACGCACATTCTTTTAATACTTCTTAAAATAATATATGATTATTTATTATGCATATTTAGGAACCATTTTATAGAAAAACATTGTTATCTAATTTCTTAAATAAGTATGTATATTTTTTTGAGGTAGGATAGAACCTGTGACATGACACTGGTGACGAAGTAGGTTCCACAAGCACGAAAAAAAATGTGGTTCCAATCACCTCAGATAATGCCAACATAATTGATGAAACAATATTCGAGTGCTCAAGTGTTCTTGTGTTTCTGACAACTACGTCACCGTTGTCTTTTTTTTTATTACAAACAGACAGTGAATTTTTCGAGATGAGGGTATTGAGGCGTTTGCTACGTTTGCTACATCTTAAAAGCGTCTCTAGCATCGTACTCTCCCGATTCTTCGTATTTCCTTCTCATATCAACTGAAAAGTGGATAGTGGACAGACAACGTCCTTCAAAACGTTGACCTGATGTCATCAAGGAGCTAATGAGAAAAGGTTTTGGTGAGGCCGTATGCCTAGCAGACAACCGCGACGGATGGCGCGATTCTGTCAAACGCGCTATATAGCAAATTGAAGCTGATTAGAATAACTCATGGATCAGGAAACGTCTGACAAGGCATTGTAAACAGGAAGATCGAGAAACAATATGAATGTACACTGTAACTATTTATCTCGCAATTACACAATTGGTGACCATCAGGATATTAGGTTATTTTTCTTTACACCGCCACTCAATCGGCAGAGTGGTGCAAGCGCTTACATGCTACGTTTGTGATCAAGGAGTCCTGGGTTCGAATCCTGGCAATGTCGAAGAGAGGTTGTTGTGTTGGTGACTATGTATTATACGTGTCCTGGTTGAGTGATGGAATAACTATGGCTAAACTTCGCCAAAGCGGTTAAGAATAAAGTAACCCCTTAAAAATCTAAGATTTTGTCAAGTTAAGAAAGATCTGAAATTAATCATAAATTAAATTTCTTCAAGAAGAATTCGAATCGCATTGATCTTCGGTACCCAGTAAGCAAGTACAATCGCTGTATTAATCCGGTTACCATGGCCAATATGTCCTGGTATAAATATTTTTTTTTAATGAATTGTAAAACTTATTAAAATATTTTGGGGATTATTTCAGTCGCGATACATTTTAGTATACATTTGTCAACATAATTCACATAAATATGTACACATATTTATTCTACACTACTTATTCAAACTAATTAGCTTTGACATACTTCCAGTTAAAATATGATGATATATAAAATATATAATACTTAATAAAAATACATATTTCTTAAATTTGATCTGCTTCAATAAAACCCTGAAATGTATAGCTCGAATTATGTAAACGCCTACACTTTTCACTATAATGAGGCAAAGACACATGGCTTTCTACTCACTATCGATTTGAAGTCGGTGTAAATGTTTCTAATTTCGCAAATGCCTTTTATTGTGCTAAGTTCAAATTATTTCAAATTAATATAATCTCTTTATCACTGGACACTGAAAAGTGTAGGATTTTAAAAACTGAATGATATGTTATTTCGCACTTTTCAAAATTTTCTTGAGGGGGATTTAATTTTCTTTCAAATATTCTATTTAATCATTCATATTAAGATTTTTATTATAACTTCACTATTTTTATAAATTTAAGTTTCTTGTTTTGTTATTAAACGATGTAAAATTTTACAAAGAGACTGTTATATCTGGTCCAGCTCGCAAGAGCTTAGTTTTATAAAAGTCGTTTTAAATCAGTTAATTCTGCAAGAAATCGATTGTAATTACAGTTTTTTAAAAAGAGAGGACTCCATTCTATTAAGGAGGTTGAGGCGTTAGACGAAAATAATGAAAAAATCTGAAATAAAGCCTCTTTAATAGATTTTTATACGACACAATTTTCTGTAAAAAATCCAAAGTCATTAGGAAACTCATAAAGTTAACCATTTTAAAAAACTTTTACATGTAGTCTTATGGAAAATATGTCAACCCAGCACGCAAACGGTACATTTTAACACAAATAACTAAATAAAACATACTACTATGTTTTCTGCCACATAGTGGTAGAAAACATAGTGTGTTTTATTTAGGTATTTATGCAAAATGATTAACTATTATACTCAGAGTAACGTCTCCTTCAATCAATTTTTTGGTACATTTCAATTTATAGCAAATAACCAAATAATGTCGCAGTTCCGAAAACTAACTATATAAAGCATTGATGTTTTACGCATATTTTAATATTGTTTCCAATTTAATTTGGAGACTTTTAATAAATAAAAAACATTATTAAACATTTGTAAACTGTCAAATTCTCTTTTCGTTAATGATTTTTTACTGATTTTTCAATTATTTAATGATTTAATTTTAATCTTTATTGCTTCTCATCTTTTTTTAAAATAATTACTGAAACAAATTGGTAAAACACACAGATATTTACATACGTTTATTTTTATTCAAAAAGTTTGGACAAAATTTCCAAAAGTTAGTTCATTAAGTAAAATAATTAAATCTACTTAAATAATTATGACAATATTTATTGGTATCATCGACTTATAACCTTTTGTAATAATTTATTATGGAAAAGTTCCGATTTAGAATTTGACTTACTTTTGGCTGGAACTGCAACGCATTCACCTACTTAAATGAAACCATGTTTAGATTGATTTGAAATTATATTGAGTCTTAAATTATCTATTGAAAATTGACATAAATCTCCATCGGTTACTCTGTACGCATAGAAATACAGCACAACTTGAAACTCTTAACGGATCTACTTGATTTTCTTTAATCGTTACGTCTTCTATAAACATAGAACCCTATCGCATTTCGTAACGATCCGTCCAGTTCTTTGATTATTATAAATAGTTGCTTAAAATAGCGAACCATTCCTCTCGTTTTCAGCAATTACTGAATACGTAATTAAAAATAACATAAGAAAACTTTTTTTTTCATTTAACTCCGTCTAACTCAAAAATCGAACCATTAATTAATTTCGAGGAGACTCCAAAAACTGGCCAAAAATAACCCGCTTCGAGGCCCTCGAATTTGGTAATAAATGATAGTTTATCACGAGACATTACTCCTTTCCAAGTTTCATACTGGGCATATCATTCATTCCTGAAATATGAAAGTCTGAAGACACCGTTATGCACCAACTGAAAGTAGGGCACTGCATACTTTCCACGCGAATCATTCCGAGCTTATGACTGATAGCGAAAAATGTTCCAGACAAAAGTTGTTGGGCTACCTAATGATGGCATTGGTTCTACTTTGACAAGGCCATGCCAAGTGCATTTAGATGGTGATTTGATTTTTTCAGTAGAAACTGTTGAAGTCAAGGTCACCATTAGGTAGTCCTGTAACACTCCTACAATTCTTGTCAGAGATATTTTTCGCTATCAGCCATAACTTCAATTGGTGCATAATATAAACTTCAATTTCTAATATATCAGCAATTGAAGGTAGGAAGGCTGGACAAAACGCATTCAGCAGGTCGACGCTCCAGAGCGTAGCACATGACAGAGGAGACACCACGATGAGAGGGGTGATTAGAACATGCGAAAAATCGATGGCGAGAGGATGTCTATTGATGGACGGAGGAGATAGCCGGACTCAGAGAAGAGTACGTGAGCATCAGAAAACGCCGTACCAGGGATGGGATTAAAAAGTCCAAGCGGAGCGCTTGAAAAGGCTGTGTGGTAGTGTAGACGAGGACGTATGAGGAAACGGGTACAAGATCGCGACCCGAAACACGAGGGGTGCCCTTCCTGCACTGTCGACCGATATAGTAAAAGAGATAATGAGTATTCTAATACTTTATTACCAAATTCATCCATATTTTTTTTTTTTTTTTAATCACTTATTTAACGTCGGCCTATTTCCGCTACCAAGGCCAATCACCGACGCCAGGAGACGAGCTACCCCCAACCTGGAAATTTTGCCGAACCTCTTCTCTATCGAAGAGTAGGGATCTTTTACTTGCCTAACATTTAATAGACAAGGGACCGACTGCTTTACATCCCCTCCGAAGGATGGTATATCCACTATGTAACCCCCGCCTAAAGTTACATACCTTCTACGGATGCGCTGATATACAAGCCGTTAGAAGACGGAGCGAGAACGCTGTGTTTCCCTGGAGAGTCTCACCCATCCAAGTACTAACCGCGCCCGACGTTGCTGCATTTGTGTATCGAAATACGAGTATATGCAGACGTCTCTACGCTCGCTCCTCACATCCATATTTAAGAACCACGAAACGGGCTGTTTTTGGAGTTACTCTTTAATAGAACGGTAAGTGCAGAAAAGATGAGTTTTTCCTTTCTTTGCTTACCTTAGCAAAGGAAGTATTGTAAGCACGAAAAACCAATCTCATAGGTTTCTTCCGATTTTCACTATGTAAATTCCGAAAATTAAGCGTTTCAAATTTCGTGTGTCTGTATGTCTGTTATCTATCTCTGTTCATATTTGCTCATTTAGAATAGATAAAATTTGGATAAGTCATGATAAAAAAAGCCGCTCTTCAAAATGAGTAAAATAGTCCCAAGATATAATTCTGAGCAAAAATCAACCTTGAACGTACTTTGTAAATAGAGAAGGATAATCTTTCTTAGTTCTTATCATCGCGGCTTAAACAAAATCCATTTGTTTGACAGACTAAAAATACTCTTCTGGAGGAATATAATTCTTCGAAAAATCATTTTTCACTACAGTGTCGAAAAATTTTAATCCGATTTTTGCTAAGTTCTATACCATTCCAGATGAGCAGTCTGGCATGATGGGAATATCGTGAGGCACACCGTCAAAATCTAACGCTAAATTAAGCCTTGTGACTTTCAAATTATTGGAAGTTGTACGTCTCAATGTACTTAAAAACGATGAAAATTTCAAATCGATATCTTTTAAGGTTTTTGTAAAAAGCCATTTGTTTATTAAATAGGTGCTTTAGTAAAATTGTCCATTTTTTTTTGTAGACATTGTATAGTAGCGACTCAAAGTGAATTATCTTCTTGACAACTTGTACTATTAGATACATATCAAATTTAATTGGTTTTCGCAAATGTAATTGTTTAAAACACGTGCGTTTTAAAGTCATGGACGGAATAACTCATTCATTTTTAATCGCATGTCATTGGGACTAGAATCATTTTAAAGCTACGATTTTTCTGCGAATTAAAAGAAAGAATGCTTTAAGCCACGTCGGAGCTGAGATAATTTTGACGCAGATATGAATTAAAAATTTAATCAAATAAGAGGCCATTTTGGGGATTTGGCCGGTTTGAAACTTGTTGGGTTTTGTGCGTCTTTTTATTAACTACATTTATCATATCAAACATTTTTCTCTAAAGTTCTTAGTTTTTTTTTTAATTTATGAGAAACTGATTTTCTCAGTTCTGATAATTATTTAAACAATGTGGCACTAAATAAAAAGTGTTGCCGAAGCATGGTATTCAATATTCTTCGCCTCTTCTATAATGCGTCAATTTTTATAAATAAAGTATCTTGCAATTTTCGACCATTTGTTGAAAATCATATGTTGTATAAAATACACTCATGGACAAAACTATCGAATATTTTTTGTTATCACTATTACTTGAATTGAATTAAAGTAAATGTTAGTGATTTTTATTTGTTCTTACCTCTATTTAAGAAAAAAATATGCCACCAGATAGATACTACAGTGAAGCTGAAGCGGCACAAATTGTAACTCTATATGAGGAAGGATATAGACAAAAAGATATCGCACGACGTCTTAGGAGAGGTCAATCTACAGTATCGAATATTTTAAAAAGGTATCAAGAGACTGGAAATTTTGTTCTAGGACCCGGCCAAGGGCGCAAAAGGTGCACAACAACAATTCATGACCGTTTTTTGACCCTTAATTCTACCCGAAATCGCACACTGACATCCACACATCTCAAAAATGAGTTACTAAATGTCAGACAAGTAAATGTTAGTTCGAAAACGGTTAGACGAAGATTAAGGGAGGTGGTCCAAAGTGCCAAAGTTCCACGTCTTTTCCCAAATCACAAAACTCGTCGATTACAATTTTCCAGAGCACATATTCAGTGAAATATCGAAAATTAGAAAAATGTTCTATTCACTGACGAGACTAGAATACAGTTATGGAAGCCAGATGGACGAAATCATGTCTATAGAAGAGTTGGGGAACGATACACTAGTTGCAATTTCGTACAAACTGTTAGTTTTGGAGGTGGCGGCATAATACTTTGGGGAGGTATTAGTTGGGAAGGACGCACCGTACTCATGGAAGTCGTTGGACGAATGACTAGTGACTGGCATATCGAAAATATTCTCCAAGATCATGTTTTGCCATATGTGGGCCACATTGGATACGATAGGTTCGTATTTATGCACGATAACGCTCGACCCCACGCAGCTGGCACAGTGACTAATTACCTTGATACAGTCCAGATTCAAAGATTAGATTGGCCACCGTATAGTCCAGACTTCCAGAATCCCATAGAACTGGGATTTTGGGATCAGCTAAAACGTCGTATACGACAAATAAATCCTGTTCTAAATACCAAAGAAGAACTTCGAATTGCAGCACAATATGAATGGAATGCAATTCCTCAAGAATACATTCAAAATCTAATTAGTAGTATGTCAAGAAGGATGCAAGCAGCCATTAGAGCTCGAGTAGGGAATACTCGTTATTAATCATGCTCTATTATTCTAATCAAAAGACTAATTTGTTTAACATGGTAGCATTTAAGTTTAAACTAATTATCCTTAATTTTTATAACATTTTGCGTTAATTTTTTTAGCATTTTCTGCTAATGAAAACTTAATATTCTTTACTTAAAATGTGTGAAATAAACTATTTCTTTCTTGTGTAATGCGTTTCTTTCATTAAAATTTATAAATACAAACGAATTGGGAAAATTTAAAATATTGGATAATTTTGCCCATCATAATATTGGTCACTTAAGTGCATAAATATATAGTTATAAACAAATTGTGACCACGCTAGATAAAATAAGCTCTACAGTTATCATACTATCTGCTGTACTTCAACGTTCTGTTACTAATGCCATTGTCAGTATCTCCACCATTGGAAGGTTAAGTGAGCTTAAAACTTGAGGTAAAAATACACTCACAATGCGGGAAACATAATTCATAACGCTTTTAATAAACAGTAGTTGGTTTTGTACTCTGTTTTATACGAGCTATTTTGCTCTCGTAAAGTATAAATAAAAACACCGCAAGCTCTCAATTACAGAGAATAGACATCTTAATGTATTTTAAAATTGTTTCCAATTATTTAATTTTGGATGTTTGAAATTTATTTTGACTCAAAAGACCGACATGTTTATTATATTATATTTTTTCGAGTAATTTGGTGTCAGAATATTTGTATGATCTACAGCACTATGGAATTGACATTAAATATCTACAATTATTTTCAATTTAATTACAGCGTTAACTATTTATGCAAATTTGCGATAAAAGTCGTTTTAACTTGGAGTTTCCTGTCTGCTTTTGTAATAATAATGCGGTTATAGTAGTTCAGCGGTTGCCACTGTCTCACTCAATGATAAACAATAACCCAAGTATTTTATATTCATAACAAATGACTGTCTTGTTTGTCTCATATGAGAGTAACGGTTAAAAGCAATAAACTAGCCATGGGGCAGTACATATATAGAGAAATGGAACAAATTAGATTTGCATTAAAAATAATTTTATCTAATAGCAAATCTTGTATCGTAAGATATCTAGCTATCTAATAGCAAATCTTTATATTTGTGGCTGTTATTTGCGCAGAACAGAAGTAGTAAAACAAAAAGGAATAGGTAATAATCAGTTCCAGTTGGTTACAGATGTCCGTATCGTTTATGCAGATGGTTGCTAGAAATATTTTTCAAAAACAATGGTTCTTATATTTGCCTTAAAATGTTTCAGTTTCAATTACCTTCACACCGAAATCCATATAACAACTTTTCTTCTACATTAAGTTTTCAAAAACCTACAAGAAAAATGGTCGCTATGAGGTATAGAACTAAAATTGGCCAATACCATTTTTTTGGAAGTTCATAGGCAAGGTCTAAAGATATAGTAAATTATCTATAGGATACCCTTCGCAGTTTTTTTACATAATATTAGTTTTAAACATTCCTTTGTTTAAAATAACTTTTTTATTTATTCGCCGATTTTGTTCAAAAACAATAGTCTTCTTCCTCTAGCTAACACTAACTTACTGTTCAGATTTCAATACAATCGGGCTTTCCGTTCTTAAGTTATCGTGCTTACAATGTGACGGACGGACAAACGGACAGACAGACAGACGGACAGACACAGACGGACCGACATTTTGAAAGGTTTTCAGAATCCGATCACCAACACAGTGATATGAAAATTTGTTCTCTACGAGCAATATTCCCGGGAAGAATATAATAAATGCAGCTTAATGTGAAATTTAAAAAAGATGGAAAAATGAAACAACTATATCCCACAAGCATGGATCAGATAGGCCCAAGCGAAGTAATGAGCAATGAGATGAAGCCATTGTAAATTAACTTCAGGAAAGTCAGTTAATGCAGTTTTGAAACCTGCCTAAAGTCTACTGCCTGTAGAAGAATTAAAAATAGCGTTCTGAAATCTATTCTGCTGCTAAAAAATACAAATAAACGGAAGAAAAAAACAAAGACGGATCACTTTTAACTCAACCATATGTTGAACAATGACGACTGTTGGTCGGAAGTCATATTTTCTGATGAAACAGTTTTCCAGTCGTGAAATGATTAACATCTTCGTGTTTATAGACCTCGTAGGCAAAGATACCTACAATCAAAGTTTTACATTCGATTCAGTTAAATAGGAACGTTCTTTCGTTAATACCTGGTCATGGATTAGTACAATAGGAATGGGAATGTATTGGTTTGTTGGTGGTCATCTTAATTCCACTAAATATATTGAGATACTTGAAAATGTTTTGTTGCCGTCAGTAGGGGAACTATGTCCAGATGATACTTTTATCTTCCAACATCTTGTTCCATATTTACTACACTTAATACGAAGCAACAGCTCCGGGATAAAAATGTGGAGAGCTACCGTGACCTTCTAGAAATCCAGATATTAATCCCAAATTTGTTTTATCAATGCCTAGGAGACTACAAGCAATTTTAGATGGAGATGGAGCAATGGCTTAACATTTATTGCTATTATTTATGTTGTAATTTTTTTATTTATGTTTTAAATGTTATATTTAAAATCTAATACTATTAAAAAATCGCTGACTAGAGTATCACTACTTCCACATCCAGATTTTCCATGCAACTCGTGTAATGATGGACATCTTCGTGTTTATAGACCTCGTAGGCAAAGATACCTACAATCAAAGTTTTACATTAGATTCAGTTAAATAGGAACGTTCTTTTGTTAATACCTGGGCATGGAGTAGTACAATAGGAATGGAAATGTATTGGTTTGTTGGTGGTCATCTTAATTCCACTAAATATATTGAGATACTTGAAAATGTTATGTTGCCGTCAGTAGGGGAACTATGTCCAGATGATACTTTTATCTTCCAACATCTTGTTCCATATTTACTACACTTAATACGAAGCAACAGCTCCGGGATAAAAATGTGGAGAGCTACCGTGACCTTCTAGAAATCCAGATATTAATCCCAAATTTGTTTTATCAATGCCTAGGAGACTACAAGCAATTTTAGATGGAGATGGAGCAATGGCTTAACATTAATTGCTATTATTTATGTTGCAATTTTTTTATTTATGTTTTAAATTTTTATTGAAAATGTGTTATATTTAAAATGTAATTCTATTAAAAAATCGCTGCCTAGAGTATTACTACTTCCACATCCAGATTTTCCATGCAACTCTCTTTAAAGGACACATACATCTTGACACATCTCTAATATGTGGAAATAATTGGTCAAAAAATTTTAATAATATTCTTGAGGCAATGTCATAACAACATTTGAGGCGCTAGTCTCTAGCATATACGCCAAAAATGAAGTTTTCGGACTCTTATTAACTTGCTCTACTTATTTTCCCTAATTTACACCCACCTCCACCCCTTAACGGAATCATCTCAATCAGATGTCATTACAATACATGCGTATACCAAATTTCAGGTAAAAATCTCAATTTTATTTTATCAACACTTTTTTTAATGGAGTGGGGGTATATTCACCAAATCTCAAGTTTATCTACTCTTACCAGCTTGCTTTACTCATTTTCCCCTATGTACCTCTACTTACCCCCCACCCCTAAAACTGATCATATAATCAATATAGTTCCAGATATCTTATAATACATACGTGTACCAAATTACAAGTGAATATTTCAATTAAATTTTTTAGCCCCTTTACTAATGAAGTAGGGGTGGTAGAGGGGTTGAAAAATGTTATAAATAATCTGAGGCCTGGGCTTCTAGTATATACACCAAATCCCAAGTGTATGTACTCTTACCAGCTTGCTTTACTTATGTTCCCTTATTTACCCCTATTTAATCCCCAACCCTTCAACGGAATCATATCAAAATATAATCTAATTATAGATATCGTTATAATATATATGTACACCAAATTTGAAGTGAATCTCAATTTTATTTTACGAACCCTATGGAGTGGGGGTCGTGAGGCGGGATGGAAAATTTAAAAAAATCTGAGGCCTTGGTTTCTAGTATATAGACTAAATCTAAAATGTTCGTACTCTTACCAGCTTGCTTTATTTACTTTCCACTATTTACCCCTATTTACCACCCAACCCTTTACCAGATATGTTCATGACACACAGACAGACAAATCAAAAGGCAGACAGACAGAATTTTTTTTTTTTTCGTTCAAATTTGAAAGCTCGACGTTTCATAGTGTTCTAAACCTATTTCAACAAGAAAAATTTTTGAAATTTTTTTTACGATTACTATACTTCCACTCCACTACGTGGATGTGGAAGTAATAGGACTGTATATTGATTTATTAGTATCAATTTGCGTAACTACAACTGACTGCCATCTATATTTCCATTATTAAATTAATTTCAATAATTTACTGCCAAAAGAACAATTTACACAAGCAAATAAAGGCCATTTCCTTCTAAGAATTGTACTACTTTTTTTATAAAACAGGTGTACTAGAAGGTAAGACAGTATATTTGCAAAACAATGAAATTTAATTTCATAATTTTTTGTGACTTTTTGAGACAGCTTTAATTAACAAAAATAATCGCTTAACATTATGATAGTAAATAAAGCTTTTCTGTAATTCAACCGACTGGCGGTTTAGAACAAATAAATTCTAATGTCCCCAATTATATTCGCGAAGCTATGTCTCTACGCAAACAAGTAATTTCAGATCCTTATATAAGCAAACTTTCTTGGTTGTTCATTAATGAAACCCATGCTAATCCGGTAGAATATATTACAGTAGCCAATTATTATCGGTGATCTAATCTACTTTTGTTCAGAAGTAATGGCTATAATTATTCCATCGAAGTAAAGGAAAAACAACAACGGCAAACAACAAGAGCACGCCAACAAGACTAGTGCTGGAGAGAAATGCGTGTAAATGTAAAATAATCAAGTGGGCTGGTAATAGAGATAGCGCGTAGCTCGCAGCTCTGATAGAGATACAGTCCAGCAATGCAACTACCGAATAAATACTGAAAGATACAATCATTCTGAGAGAACATGCTCCCGATTGAAATAGCCGTAGAGTTACAAAGTAACCGCAAAGCGCCAGGTCCATGTACAAGATGCCATCAGGTAATCGCCAACTTTCAGTGGCCTATCGGAATATTGTAAATTGTCTTGTGTTGTTCTAGTGAATTCATTAAGTGCATGAATCACATTCTAAGGCCAGTTGTTATGTTCTATACTTCTCAATGGAATCCTCGAAGAAAAAAATTCTATTAATTATAGCAGTTGGCTGTTCATAATATATTTCTCCAATATATTTTACTGATATCACTCATTAACATAGAAGCTAAAGAGATGCCATTTTTTGGGATCATTGCACCAATCAAACGTTACTATTAGTAGTACAACAAACAAGATCGGCTCTTCGTAGTTAATCCAGTTATCAAAGACGAAAAATTGCTAGAACCTCGGAGAAAAATTTAGAACAGCTGAAATTTGGCACACGTGTACTTTCAATGGATTTTAATTAAAAAGCACAAATGTTTACATTTCTAAAGCGGGCGCTTCATTCACAAAAGTGAGGCTAAACTTTGAAAATTCTTCAAATATTTTGAGAAATATTGATCCAGCCAAAGAAACGTTAACTTCTTTCTTGAAAAACAGGAGATTCAAAAGAAAAAAGGTCTCATGATATTTTTTTGTAGGACAAACAGTTCTCGAGTAAAAAAATATTTTGTATGTTATCTTGTTTAAATTCGATTAACATATTTCAGCTTGTACATTTTATCATATTTTATATAATTCTTAGTAAAAATCTTGGAAAAAATGAAGAAACAAAATAGATTTTAAAAAAATGTTGGAAAGTTACATATTTTCTTCAAAATGTTTATACAGCTTTTTGAAAAGGGATGGTTCTGTTTTAAAAGCCGGTCAAGAGTGATCTGGGCACGCACGTCGCACATGATAGCCTTGTTTCTTTCATGTATTTGTTTTTCATACTTTTCTGAAAGGACGCTTTAAAATCTGTGTCCACCCACCGTATCTCCAAAAATATCTCAGGAAAATCTGCAAAAATATCATGATAATTGGGAATAAGGTATAAACTGAGCGGAAATTATCCGGATTACCGTGGATAATTTTTTTGGTAGATAGAAACAAAGCCGACAAACTTTGTTTTGGGGTATAATTTGAATAAATCTATCAAATCTATATTTTAAAAAATCGGTCAAGGGAAAGGCGTACTTACACAATTAGTGTTACGTAATATCAGTGATATTTAAACATAAAGATAGATTTATACATGCCTCAAAAAGTTGACTGACGCTAAAAGAATCGGTTAAAATTCCGCTAAACTCGATCAAATTTAAGTCTTCAGTAGGTCAAAGAATTCTGCGTAAAGTGAAGTGTCACAACAGAAGAACAAAGTACATATCGAATTAATAATTGAAAATTACTGGTAAAGTGTTTGTTAACAGTACCAAAAATATAGTAAGCATTTGCCTTAGTTTGACCGTCGTCGACGGAAACAGACCGATTTATACCTGGGACCCTCTCAAGTGATTGGTTACTAGTAAAGAAGACTGAATGCTGAATGCCAAATGTTGCTTTAGCGTCAAGCGAGCGACATGTGTTTATAACGCAATATAAACATATTAGCTGTATTGTGACTTAAAAGTAATAAAACTCCATCTAGAACTTCTTTTGGAAAGTGGAGTGTGGGAATCCTATAGAACATAGAGGGAAGCTGCCAACATATACACGGACGAAAACGATAAGTTCTGATTAATAGTTTTAGTTTATTAACCCCTAATAATTATTAAGCTTTACTGAATTTCTTAAAATTAAAACTGTATTAAACATAAGGCAGGTACCACAACAGGAGAGTTTCGACTGGTAGCTGTCACATGGTCCATATATTGGGCGAACACAAAAATATTTCTCACACCAAAGTAGTTGGGGGTCTACTTGATTTACAGAGCTCCCCAAATGTTCTCCTAGATATCTTTCTTACTTTTTGAAGATTTTACTTTTTATTTTGCTTTACCCTGACAGATCGGTATACAGAGTTTCTGAAAAGTTCTCTCGGGGCCCTTCCTTGCACTTACTCTATAAATGGCTATTTATCTATGGAACGGCTAATAAATAAAAGCTTCTTACAGCTAGCTAACGTATGTCTTGGCAAAACAACAAAATAGACGCACTAATATAGGACGTTCAAACGAAAACACAAACTGGGAAACATGAAACTATCACACTGGTAGATTCAGAAACAGAAGACTCAGAAAAATATTTAGAAGAAGCATGGAAACTTAAAAGAAGCATCTCACGAATACCTATACTTCCCACCCATGATGGAAACTTAAAGGAAGCATCTCACAGACACTTCCCATCCTATATTCCTACACCCCATGCGTGAGGTGGCTCTCGCTGCTAGCTAGCAACAAGCATGTCCGATGTCCAATCCAGCACATGCAGCCGCTCCGGTGGTATATAGAAATATCCAGATTGGATATCCGGAAGTGGCAGCAATGTCTACCTTACGCTGGCTAATCAATCAATCAATCAATTTGATAGATTTATACATATTACACCACAACAGAGAGTTCGCCGTCGATGTTTCCTTTTATGTACGCAAAAAATTATTTCAGGTAATATTCGTACAATCTTAGTAATGTTCGTTCAATCTACACCTAATTTCCAATGCTCATGATTTTTTTCAGATTTCTCTAAGCCATGCTTTTGGAGATAGGGTTGGAGGGACAGCGATATTTAAACGTTTTTTCGGAAAAGTGTTAAAAAATATAAGAAAAATCCAAACCATATATTTTTGAATTTGTGCTTTAACAAGCTTTCATCTGAAACCCCACAAGATAGCCTTGAAAAAGAAAGTTTCAACTTCTCAGTTTGCCTCCGAAACTGACCCCCAATATCAAAATGCTACTTTTTGTACTTCCATCTACAATTGGGCCGCACCTTCCCACAACTGTGTTACAACTTATTGCATTATACAGCCTACACAGTGGGACAGAACGCCTTAAAACTTGGCCAAAATATCCAAAAAGCAACTCCTTAGAATTACGTACATTTTTATATTAATTCGTAGGTATTTTTTTGCAATCGACAGATGATTTTCGACGAGTTTCATCAGTTTCAGAATTCTGACCAAAAGAATGGTTTATTTCGTCCCACTGTGAGCCTCCGAGAAAAATATCTTTGACAGACGAAGGGACAGAGACCGATAAGTGTTTTGCCAATTGCGCAAGTACGACCTGCACCTGGCCTGTTTTTTTAATAATTCTTGTATAACTGAACTGAGCTGAACTAAAAGGCACCTATAAAATATTAACGTAAACCAGTTCTCATTGAATCTATTAAATTGTAAATAGAAAATTGACAATAACAATGAATTATACAAAAAGTGGTCACAGTATACCTATGCGCAGCTATAATTAAATACAAATAGGTTTTTTGCCGCTAACCCAAACATTAATCTACCCGATTATCATAAAAGGAAAAAACAGAATGCCCCTCTATGAGTTCCGGAAACTCCATAAAGAGTGATGCTTATTTCTATTTTTCTTTTTATCAAAACGTATACGGAAAGAATAACAACAACAACAGTCGAAGCGAGAGGAATAGAGCGTATTCCATTGCAGAAATGAACATTCGCGTTTGATGTGAAAGGTCGTACATTAATTCATAATGAACGAGTAGTCTCCTAGCTCGCCACTTATATTTCCTTAATCCCTGAGAGCACACAAGCGGACCAACGGCAGCCGCAATGGCCGGTATAGCATGATGAAAACCTAATGGTTATATCTCTTTATGCCAAGATCAAAGGGCGAACGGTGCTTGGTGTATAGTTTGTCCTTTTTTTACGAAGTCATCATGTCTACGGACAGTATACTACGATGTTATATTGGTTTGTGTGGGACCCGAGTCTAATTAGTGCGCAAGTGAGCGCTCTTGTTGATGCAAGTCACCGTGACGGCACTGCGAGACGAACGCGTTACCGGATAATCGCGATGAGCTTCCGTAATTGCCCCTACATTTAAAAACGAAGGAGATGCCACTAATCTAAACCACTTACAAAGGACTACCGAGACTGCTAGTCTTTTTTAGATGGAATGCACTCACAGCGTAACTGTTCTTATGAACCAAAATTTTACGAACTACAACGAAGAAGTTTAGCTAAAGTATTACTTGGAAATCTAGTTCCTTAGAAGATGCTTCTATAATGTCAAGTCCACAGCTCGAAGATATAGTTTTGGAAAAGTATGTAAATTATCTAGGATAACTTTGCGCATGTTTATACAGGGGACGCCATTTTGTCCACAATTAACAAAAGCGTAAAAATAATTCTCCGCAACTGATTGTATTCCGGAAAATTTCACACGTCACTTTTTTAACCAATCAGAAGTTTGTTCTTGGTTTCGTTACCATAGCAACCCAAAAAATGTCCGGAAATTTTTATCTTTCCTGAGCGAAATTAGATGTAACTTTTTCTGTCAAATTATTGACATATGATCATATTCGACATTTGCTTTTACATAAAAATCCATACTTTGGTTCAAATTATCTTACCGAATCCCCCACGTGCATGAATTAATTGCAGGAATTTTTTCTCGTACATGAATTTTTTAAGAAAATTCATATACTCAAGAAATTTTAGACTAGGAAATAGTGAAATACAAATGGCCGCCACTTTGTGATCAGCAGATCGGACGTATTGTTTTAACTGTGTATTTTGAAGATTTCGTGATGTTTTAAAACTTAATTATGAATTGTTTAACATAACAATTATCCTTAATCAATTATCCTTAATCAGTTCATTTTGTTTGTTAAGATGGAGATGTGTCTATATTTTATGAAATTCTTTTATGATGTACGGGATAGGTGTATGGAAAAGAGTTGGCGCTGTCAGTTTAAAGCCGCATATATTAAATAAAAGAAGACTTTAGTATAGATCCGGATGTATTTCCGAATATATTACACACACATATATTGTAATTATATGATTTTTGAAAAGAGTGCGTAATTTAAGAAGAAGGACCATTATTTTCTGTCTCCAGTAAACTTTAATCGTCTGCCAAATCATTGAAATTACATTAGTTTCCACGGCTTACGTTTAACAGAGACCGAAAATAATGGCCCAAGTCCAAGATATTTAAAAGTCGAAGTTTACGAATTTGGCGTGCTCTAACCTCAACTTTCTCTAGATAAAAAATCGAGGTAATTTAATAAAAACTGGCGTCATTTAGTATTGCCACACTTCCACAATAAATAACACAGCCAAAACTTGGAATTCTGTATAATACAATATTCACAAAAGTACTAAATATGATGAAAAGTTCGATCAGTTTCCATTTAGCATCATGGGAATTTGGGTTTGTTGTTCCTAAACCTTGACAAATGTCTAAATTTGTGACGTTGCGCGCACACGACCGCACGTCAAAGTGCAAATATTGAAAGTATCACAAAATAGTGTAAGTGGCACACAAAAAATCTTTAGGAGGCGGCACATTCAGTCTTTCACGACTTCTTTATATCAAGATGCCTTCGTTTAAAGAGACTTGGAAAGGAATTCTAGATGTGGAATTAGTGATTCCTTAGACAGCGGTTTTTACAGTAGTTACAATAATAAAACTAGGTTATATAACTACGTCACCAATAATACTGTGCATTTTTTATATCCTAGCCTTTTCTCTCATCGAGCTTATTTAATATTATAATTTCTTCTGTTCCTCACTGCTATACGAGGAGCTACTAAAAAATTAATCTATTATAATAAATGATCTTATTCTTCCTAGGTTACTCATAGCCGCCATATTGCGCTCCACGATTACACAAGCTGCTGCAAAATCTGCCAAGATGTGTCCAAAATCTACATTCAGTACACATTACACAAAAATAATGTTCTCAATGGAATATAAGAAACTGCCAAAGAGCGTTTTGCTCTCAGTGGAATGACAAATTATAAAACTGATTTGATGCCATTTTTAGGGTAATTTATAGTAATGGTTCTCTTATCCACTGTTTGCGCTGACAGGAATAAGAGCTGCAGACTTTACTAGATTATCCTGAAAATTACACCAATGATTTAGTTCTTGGTCAAAGTTTGTTTCGATATTTCGTCAAAGTTTATTTCAGTTTTGATAAATATTCTAGACTCAACTAAATTGTGATGATAAAAAGAACATTACTATCACAGTATATTGTGGTGCAAGTTACTTATAAATTCAAAACGATAGCAGAAATCAACGAAAACATCCATTATGAGCTAAAAAAACGGATGCAATGTATTCACATAGATACTTTGAAAACTTATTTTATAATTATTTGTCAAAATATTTTAAAATATCGACCATAAAGCCCGACATTGATATCGGCTACGATAATACAACACTCTGAGTAGATAGGCTACGTAGATGAAGTAACAGGTATAATAATGTTTTAATGACCCACGGTCGCAGAACCCGAAGAATTCTTCATTGACTGAAAATGGACGGAAAAGAGTGAAGAAGGATATATCGTTGAAATCAGAATAACATCTACTTTTACATGGTATGCTGAAAATGGATATTATGTTGAAAAATAAGAAAGTCTATATGCCAAAAGGGCGCTGAACCTCATCCGATCTGAACGAAAACCATTTCAGCTCATTTACAATACCAAATTTTGATTACCAAATTTTATCAAAATTTTGAGTTATCGTGTCCACATACATACATAAGTACATACACACAGATTTTAAAAAATACGTATTGATTTTGTCTTATCTTAGTTTTCTATTTCGGACAAATTGCAGTAACTCATACTCACATTAAAATTTATTAGATTTTTATTCGAACAAATGATTCTTATATCAATCGTCTTCGACTAGAATAACAGAATGCTACCTGAATATAGTTTTGATGTGTTTTATTTTGTCTTTCCCACGTCTCTCTTACCGCAACTGATATTCAAAATAAAATAATATTTTGTAATAAATGCAACTGCCCATGCTTGTAGAAAACTAACACAGCAATCAGATTATTGCTCTATAAATTAATATAAAATCTTCATTAAACCAACAGCAATAATAACTTAGCTTCTCCGTTCCTGTTTCACTCACACACAAAAAACACTAAAAATAAATAAAAAGTAAAAACGCGACAATGATATCGTCCGTCGATCGGATGCTAAGTTATGCAGATGTATTCTCCAATCTCATGCAATTGTACTGTAATTTAAGACGTACAAGTCTGGCCTCCGCATTTTTGTTGGATTTAAATGAGTCTGTATTAAATTATCTCGCAACTTAACCAAACCAGTCCAGGCAGATCGATCAGGCTGTCGCATCTAACACAATGAGAAGACCTCAACAATAACCGGTCACAAAGAGCTCATCTTCATTGACACCGGGTTTAATCCAGATTTTCTTGACGGGCCGTGTGACACTCATGATACGTATATCAGGAAGGTTTTAATTTGGTTGATGACTCGAACGGGCTTAACAGAACGGTCGTATAAAAATTAATAACGTATGAAATAATACAGCTTCGTCAGTCCAATGAACTTGAGATCGATTAAGTCATTAATAACAATAGTAAAATAATCTTTGAGCCAGTTGTTGGTGCAATAATAGGACATATGGTATATTAAACATCTAATGCAAATATATATAAAACAAAATCTTGCCCTTCGGCCAGATAAATAAAATAAAACAAAGAAAAAAAAATCGGTTTAGATCTTCTCGTTGCGCATCATCCCCGAAAATAATAAAAACGTATTAAATTTAACATTTTGTCGTAATTAGAAAAAAACAGTTTTTCCATGTTAGTCAAACAGTACAACTTGAGATAAGTAAAAAAAAAAAAACAGCACAGGAAAGATAAATAAATTAAAAAATCATAACATTTATTGGTCACACACTGTGTTTGAAAAACACATTTTTTTATTAACTATTTTTAGTACTTTTTAACTCCGATTTATGCGAAAAATTTGATAGATGATGGATCGTAAAAGAAGCGTCGCTTTGATGAACCTATCCCTGGACATGGCTCCAACAACTTTTTGAGACGCTTCTGTCACTAACTTCACACACCGCTCCACTGCTTGCGTATGACATTGAAACTTGAAATTCCTCCATTCAACCGCTGTTCTTGATTTTACTACAGATGAAATTTACTCATCGTTTACTCTTCGCAGCAAAGGTGGCGGCGAAAGATTGCATATATAGCAAATTTTTGTTTTTGTGTCATAATGCTCATAATTGACTCATCGTTAGAAGTTTCGTTTTTTGCCTTTATTATTCTTCTAAGCCCTAGTTTTCTGATAGGCCTTATTTCATCTACAATCATACTCAAAAGAAAATGTTCGGGATGAGCAAAAAATTTGTTACTCTCAATCACGGGGTAAATTTTCACGTAGAAACCTTTATGTTTCCATAGCTTGAAATACATGCTTAGGGCCATCTATAAAGTACTTGCTTTTCTTAATATTAAACTAGACAGGCATATAGGACTTTAAGATGACAGAAACTAATAGTTTATGGTCATCTGAAGGAGTTATCATACTTGCGTACACTTTGAGAATTATGTTAAACACTTTGCGTGTGAAAGGGGGCCGGGATCACGAATAGACAAATCTTCTGGACAATTCCCTAATTTAATTGTAGTACTGATGCTAAACATGTACTGCTGATCTTTTCCATCCAGTCAATTTTAGGAATCACGCACTGAATGCTATCAAAATTTACCACAGGAAGTTTTTCACAACCATTAATTTGTCTACCAATTGGACGAGAAAAGGATTTAGGCCCGGTAGTTTTACCATCAAGAGTTTGAACTAAGTGTCTGGACGGCAATTCATTCAAATACAGAAGACACACCCCCCACTGTAGTAGTCATTTCACATGTAGTTCAATCAAACGAATCACTACAATTTTTCAGCCTGTGTTAGCTACTGTACCATCACACCAAATTACGTTAAGTTCGTAAAGAGGAATCCCTAACGTAGACAACTGAGAAATAATGCTATTAGCAATATCACCAGCAGATCTTGAGGAGGGCAAAACATGGCCAATATATACAGAACCCGGTTCTTGAATAAGGGAAAAGCAAAAGCGTTCTTCCTTTTGGAATCTGCGGAACAGTTTCGAATGGAGGTTATTAATCCCAAGATTATCATCAGTAGTAGTATTCAAAGTAGAGTCCCTACAGCTGTTCGTTTCTAGCCTCGTCCTGCAATTCTGTGCGGATACGTTTTTGTCTCTTCTATGCTTGTTCTTATCGTGTAACCACTGTCGGTAAGGAAGGGAGCCAAATTCGTCCATGGGTCGCAGAATGTGCGATCAGAAAATATTAACCAATTTTTTGTTTCTTTGTTTTATTTCACCTACTTATATGTCAAAGGAGCTAGTTTTCCGTGGTATAGCAGCTCGATCTTAATCACTTCGACACATTTAAAAACAAAAAACACGAAGATTAATTGAATTTCACTAATGTTCATGAATCTTGAAGACGATGCGCGAGAAGACGATATTATACATAACCGATTTTTCATTTCCTTGCTTAAAAAAATAATGCCAAACAAGGAACATAAAAACAATCATGCCATTTTCTTTATCTGTCATATTTGACTTTGTCAAAAGGCCAATAATAGGCGTTATTTCTCAAATCTCAAAAAATGAAAAATGTTAAAGGGGGAAGTGGTTTATTTTTAGTTTTACATATGTGTTCCAATTTTCAACTCTTTAGAAATACTTTTACTTTCCTGCATTTTTTTAACAACTTTACCTTAACTGAATTTAAGCAAATATCTATAAAAAAAATTATGTTCGCTAAATTCGTTTTGTGACTAAATGATGTTTTAAACACATTTTTGTTACAAAGAACAAAAGCGCGTTAGTAAATTCATAAAACTTGGTGCAAATATCTCTAGTTTTAACAATTTATTGTTGGCAGTAGTATAACTATAGGAATTCTGGGACATAAACTCCATGTACATTTCGATAGGAGCAAAATCTGCGCATTTTTCACCAATTTTTAGGCATCTGCACAATTTTGACCAATTCTTAAGCTCCGTTCTTCGGGAAGGCGAGAAGTGTGAGATCTTATTGGGTGAGGGGTCTGGGCACTTGCTATTAGTCGTGAGGTGGAGACTAAAAATTGGTAAGAAATGTGCAGATGCCTAAAAATTGGTCAAAAATGTGCAGATTTTGTTCTTATGGAGATTTACATGGAGTTTGTGGCTGTGAATCTTTATAGCTATACTACTAAACTCAATTACATCATGGTACCAACCCATCGTAGACCCATCAATTGGCATAACGTTTGAGTTGTCCGTAAAAGGAGCATTCAAATATGTAGTAATATACCGAGTGTTCAATAAAAAAAAATTACGTCACGACTAAATATATCACCCTGACTATTATCAAATATTTTTAAACTATACCCTTTTGTTGCCCTCTGCCATCTCAATTTTCAATAGTTTTTATAAGAGAGCTAAAAAAGTTGAAAGACGCAAGGCTGAGACACGTTGTATATGCTTACATCAGAAAGAAATAATTAAGAAAACAATGCACGAAAATAAGATACCTGTTTGTATTAATTTACAGTTTCGTTCAGTTTCGTTAATTGTAAAAAGGAAGCTGGCTCCGGTATGCATGTGTGGGGTCGTTGAAATCGACGGCCTAAGAGTACACATATGTGTAAGGTTAATGAGAGGGCCGTGCTGGGAAGGCCGGAGGGTCTCATTATGGGCCCATGTTTCGGTGTAGCGGCGGACAGATTTAGAGGTCGTTCAGCAACGTGCAGCTCTACATCGGGAGTCGAGTCTAGTGGTGTCAATGTCGTTTGTCTGCTCATTATTTCACTTGGACGCATTCCCATGTTCCGCAAGACGGAGCTTTCCCTTTCTTGAACATTTGTTTTACATAGCATCCTAGTTGTTTCACTTTCCTGAGAAATTATGACGTTAACGAGTACGAGTAACAAAAATGTTTTCACCGCTGATAATTGCATAATTTTTATTTGGATTATATTAATAATAATAATAATAATAATAAAGTCTTTATTAGGAAAGCATGTACATACAATACATCCAATCGCTAAGGCGAAGTCTAGCTAAAGCTATTCAACTTAACCTTATATTATATTACGTTCGTTTTAATATTCTTTAGTAATAGCACGCAGTACAAATGTGAATGCAGACTGCCAATAAGGAATAAGCTAACCATTATACTCTTCGCCCATTTACTGCACTTTTTATATAACTGTTGCACATTCTACAACATATTCTTCGCAGTTTTTTGTAAATAAGATTGGCTTTAGATAATTTTTGTTTAATTACATAATTTTTTTTTATTTGAACGATTAATAACGTTTTTATTTATTGATCAATTTTGTTCATAAACAACACAGTTCTTCCGCTAGCCAACGCTAACTTACTGTTCAAATTTCAACTTTATTCTTAAGTTCTCGTGCTTACAAGAAATGTGACGGACGGACGGACGGACAAAGAGACTGGTGGACGGACGGGCAGATAGATAGACAGGCAGACGGGCAGTTAGAAAGGCAGACGGGCAGTTAGAAGGGCAGACAGACATTTTGGAAGTTGCTCAGAATTCGATTGCCAACACAGTGATATGAAAATTTTATCTCTACCAACGTTATAACCGATTTTAGAACAGTGCCGATCAAATTCAATATTTTCTTCTTTTTGTTTTTGTGAAGACTAGAAATATTTAATATCATCATGGCATTAAAGAATAGTAACGCATCAGGAGTAGACAATTTAAGTGCTAATTTAATTAAAAAATCAGTCAAATTTTTAGTGGCTCCACTTGCATATTTAATAAATCTATCTCTAACTGAAGGAACATTTCCATCTATCTTAAAAATAGCTAAAGTTCTTCCTCTACACAAAAAAGGAGATAATACCTTGCCTGAGAATTACAGACCGGTGGCACTTTTGTCGACTATTTCTAAAATAGTAGAACGTGTTATTTTTAACAGAATTGTAATTTTTTCGGAAAAAAATAAAATATTGTCAAATGCTCAACAGGGTTTTCGTAAAAAATATTCTACTCAGACTGCAATACATTTTTAGAGAAACTTTATGAAAATTTAAATCAAAATAATAAATGTTCTGGACTCTTTATGGATCTGAGCAAAGCTTTCGACCTAATAAATCATTCGATCCTTATCACGAAACTAGAAAAATATGGCCTTAGAGGCAAAGCAAAAGACTGGTTGACATCATACCTTACAAATAGATTTCAATTAGTAGAAGTTGGTAGAATGGTACTCAATCAAGTAAACTAAAAATAGAATTTGGCGTACCACAAGGGTCCGTTTTAGGGCCTTTATTGTTTTTATTTTATATTAATGACTTACCGAGTTTCTTTGACGAGTATTTAATCATGTTTGCTGACGATAATTCCTATTTGTGTTGCGGAAAAACTATGCAAAATGCTTTACCTTCCTTACAAGACAACATAGTAAGATATGCTGAATATTTTAAAATAAACAGATTTTTCTTGAACATTTCTAAAACAGTATTTATTATATTTTCTCCTAGAAATTCCACATATATTAATAGTCATCTAATCAAATTAGAGGGTAAATCTATACAACAAACACATTCTACAAAATTTTTAGGAATACATATTGATAATGCCTTAAATTGGGATACGCACATAATGTCTGTTGCTAAGAAAATCTCTTCCACCTGTTATGCATTGTACAGATTATCAAAATTAGCCAGTAGACAAACACTGTTAACCTACTATTATGCACACTTTCTATCAAGAATATAATATGGTATTATTTTCTGGGGTTCAACTCACAAATCTGAAAGATTATTCAGATTACAAAAAAGAGCAATTCGTTATATTTTAGGAACATCAAAATTTGAATCTTGTAAAAAGATATTTAAAGATCTACAATTATTAACCTTGCCCTGTATCTATATTTTAGAAGTACCCGTTTACGTACAAAATAATTTTTATTCATGTTTGCCAAGTAATTATAATCATAATTATAGTACAAGAGCAGGTCACAATTTGTTAATCCCTATACATAGCTTATCAAAGTATGAGGAAAATCCAAGGTATATGGGAATAATCTTATATAACAAGCTACCTCAACAATTTAAAAATATTAGCAATGCCAGAACTTTCAAGAAAGATGTTAAAACATTTTTAATTAATAACTGTTTCTACTCAGTTGAAGAATTTTTAGACATGTGAATTTTGTACTCGTTGATCTACGTATTTGTTTTATTTTATTTTAATTGAAAATTCGACGCATATTCATATTAAATGTAAAAGTTATTTGTGACAATGTAATTTTATATATGCAAGTTGTCTTTGTTTTTAGAATATTTGTTAGTGTTATAGTTTCTATTATTTTAAGCTCTTAATTATTTCATAATCAGGGGGCACTAGCGTGGTGGTGTCTAATCGTGTGACTAATCCTATACCACTGTAATTGGTCTTTTGGATAATAAAGAATTATTATTATTATTATCATTATTATTGTTATGCATTTTCTCCACGATTGGTATTAAAAGTAGAACCTTCAGCTTTATTTTATCGAATATAAAAATGTTTTTTAACATTACTGTAAAAAAAAGTTCTTTTACAAACCATACACTTATTGTTATAATTCAGATTTCATCCTAAAAACTTTAATAACGTAGGTACATAGTATACAATAGTATACATCCTTAACAAAATTTGGACAAAATTAAAAAAAACTATTTTAAAATGGAACTGACACTGTTAAAAAATACACTAGAAGGAAGAAAATAATAACAATGTTCAGGAGATCAATAAAATTTCCTTCCCAAAGAAGAGTACGATATTCCATACTGCTAACAAACTTTTTGAAAGCCTAAGGCGTCCGATGAATTAATTTTTTTGTTTTCTGGAGCATTTTGAGCACCCCACGTTTCACGTTTAATCATTATTATTAACATTATTTTCTGCGTTTTAGTATATTCTCAGTGCGTTTATAGTTTCACTTGGATTTTAAAAGCGTATATTTTAGTTTATTAAAATTATTCATTTATGTTCTTTTTTAGTATTGCCCCAGTTAGACTAGTGCTTATGTGCGTTAAACTTTCCTACCCATTTATTATCTGTGAAACCATGTTGAAGCCGCCATTTCGAATTATTGAGTTTCAATCACAAATTTATAATTCATGACATCAAAAATGCCCAGGTACCAATTTTTGGTAGAATCGGATGTTAAATGATAGTAATGTCTCCGCAATCTTAGAAACGTTAATTTAGATTATTACATAAAAATTGTCTAATTGAGCCATAAGCATATGCAAAATTTCAAGTCAATATGTGATCTAGAAGTGGTTGAAAATAAAATTGCAAGACATACAAAGTTACAAAGTTGAGGGTCAAGCTAATAAAAAGGTGTTAATGAGATTGATACTGTTAAGAAACAAAATCAACAAATTCAGATTAAGTAAAATTTTTCGAAACTGCAATGAAGCGACAAAATTTTGAAACCTAGTAAAAACGTGTAACCCTCCAAGAACGTTTTTGTCTTTTAGTCAACAGACCTCGCGCTGGATGATTTAAATAGGCTACTCGCAAAGTCATTAGATGGCGAGAAAATTGCAGTAGCCACTTTTCTAGACATAGAAGCAGCATTTAACATGCAAACAAGTGTCAACCTAGAGCACTTCTGCGAAATCCGAGTGTTTATTTGGTAAATATCTTTATTGTTACATTGTATAATCTTTTAATTCCAAATAAACATTATTATTTTTTAATTTTTTTTTTTTTTTTTTTTTTTTTACAAAAGCCAGTCGCCCTTCTCTCTGTCTCCGATGCCAGAGAGGGTACGCTGGTAGTACCAGAGACCACTCTCTACGCCGTAGAGTCAGTGATCACTGGGTCCGCAAGTCGTGTGCTCTGAGCAGACGTAACGATCCAAGAATAACGGCCTTCTGCATGCTTCCGGCCAAGATTTCTGCCGAGTTTCGACACGCCGGTATCTTCTTCAGTTCTGAAAGCAGTGTTTGTCTCACTCCACCGAGGGATCCTATAATAAGTACCACCAACTTAACAGTGTGTTCTGGGTAGAGTCTGCGGAGCTCGAAGAGAAGGTCTCGATATTTAGTCCGTTTTTCCTCCTCTTTCAAAACAATGTTTGTCTCCGCTGGAGCAGAGAATTCAATAACAAACATTGTCTTGAGTTGGTGGTCGAGGAGGACTACGTCAGGCTTATTTGCCTGTATTTGTCTGACGGTAGGGAACGAGTAATTCCAATAAATTAGGCACTGCTCATTCCCCACAACGGACTCAATATCCCCCGGAGCATATGGCAGCACTGGTGTCTCGTCTATCGCATACGAATGCCGTAGATGATAATACAGCACTCGTAATGCTCCGTCATGTCTATGAATATAGGCCGAGACTGCGTATGCCGGACAAGCTGACAACAAGTGCATTAGCGTCTCCGGCGCCCTTCGGCAGGCCCTGCAGTTTATATCAGAGACCTCCATACCCAAGACATGACTTCGATAGACGAGTGTGTTAAAGACACCGTCTTGACAAGCCATGATGAACCCTTCGGTCTCAGACTTCAGCCCAGCTGACCTTAGGAAAGCAAAGGTCAGCTTCTCAGATAAGCCCCTGTCTTCAAAGTTCTTATAGAAGACACCATGTAAGGGCTTATCCTTGTGCAGCTGCAGAAGTCTGTGTTGTTCTGCTGCTTTTATGTGGGCTTTTAGCTGATCGGGTTCCAGTTCGGTAACAGAACTTGGGCTTACCCGCTCAGTGTCGAAGTCGAGACCAAGCTCATCGGCTGCTCGCTGTGCTGCCTTCAATAGAAATGCTCCTACCCCTGCATTTTCATGGTCGCGAACCATGCAGAGGAGGGGATCCGAACTCTTGATAATTTTGCAGGCTCCATCCAGAGCACACCTGTTATGCAGATACTCCAAACTCAAGAGTCCACGGCCTCCCTGCTGTCGTGAGAGATACAACCGCGGAACGGACGATTTTGGATGCAAACTTCGATTGATGTGCATCATCTTCCGGGTTCCTACGTCGAGTTGGCGCAGCTCGCTTTGCGTCCACTTCACTACCCCAAAGGAGTAGAGAATTATCGGAACGGCAAGCATATTTGTTGCAGACACCTTATTCTTCCCCGACAGTTCTGAGGACCAGATCTGTCGGAGAAGGTGCTGATACTTGCCGCGGAGAGCGTTTTTCACCATTGACACTTCTTGGGTGGAGCGTTGCTCAACACCCAAGTACGTGTACGTCTCTCCGGCATCTAGATGGTGCAAGATGCTTCCGTCTACAAGCTGCGCATCCTCTCCGTAGTTACCACATCGTCCTCTCTTGAGATGAACCAGTGCACATTTGTTCAAACCAAACTCCATACCAACAGCCTGAGTGTACCCCTGTACCACCCTGAGAGACTGATATAAGTCCCTCTCGCTAGAGGCATAGAGTTTAAGGTCATCCATGTAAAATAAATGAGTGACCTTATGCCTCCTATCTCCGGGGGTACCGCAATTGTAACCACGGGTTCTGCGAAGTTCAACGGATAACGGCAGTAGTGAGATGCAAAATAAAAGGGGGCTAAGGGAGTCGCCTTGAAATACTCCCCTTTTAAACACAACCGGCTCCGTCTGTACTCTGACATTACCTGATATTATAGTAAAGCGAGTCTTCCAGAGCGGCATGAGTTGTTCTATGCACCTCACTACGGGACCGGGCACCGCAAGACATTGGAGCAAGTGAACAATTAGCTCATGGGATGTCATATCGAATGCCTTGCGGTAGTCGATCCAGGCCATAGAAAGGTTCCGCTTATACTGCACGGAGTCTTGCGTGACACATCTGTCAATAAGCAAGTTCTCCTTACAGCCAGCGACACCCTTCTTAGACCCACGTTGCTCGTATATCCGTTCGTATACCGGGTCAATTGCTTGGAGTACGCGCATGTACAAAATACGTGTGAATATCTTGTAACATGTGTTTAAACAGGTTATCGGTCTGTAGTTTTTTGGGTCGGACAAATCTCCGCTTTTAGGGAGTAGCACGGTTCGCCCCTCGACAATCCAGGAAGGAATTTGCTGCTCTCCATTTAGCCAGGAGGTAAAAATTCTGGCTAAATGGCGGTGGGTGCTTGGTATTTTTTTCCACCAAAAGTTGTTGATCCCATCAGGACCAGGAGCAGCAAAGTTCTTGGAGCCTTCAAGAGCTCTTCGAACCTCTTCCGTCGTTATCGGTTGGCACACTACTTGAGGCTGCTGTAGTTCTTGACAAAAAGCTTCGAAGTGTGCCAGGGCTGGAGTATCTTGGTCTAGTGGACGCTTCTGCTCGTAAAGCGCCTTCCAGAAGTTTTCCACCTGATCTACGGTCGGCGGATTCTCAACAATACGCTCAGGAGGTTGAAACAGACGAGACGGTTTCTTACGGAAAAGATTGTTTTCCACTACCGCTCTCGCCCGCCTTACTAGCGACTTTTTGCAAGCCACTAGCATCCGTATCCGATCAAGACAATGTTGCTTGGTGGTAAGCAGCACTGCCATGTTGAGCGTGTGATGGATTCGCCTTAGGTTGGCGGCTATTCGTCGCACTTTTGGCGTGAAAGGCCTGTTGTTCGCCACATAATCCATCACACACTGGATACGGGAAGCGTACTGTCTCGCCGACCGGATCTTAGCCTCCATCTTACGTATGCGCCGGTCAGCTCTCTCCTGTGGAGAAGCAGTGTTATTCCGCCTCTCCACCGGACAGAGTCGACTCGCGGCGTCATAGACGACACAGTTGATGTGCCAGATGTCAGCCACTTCCGGAATAACCCCACTAAGTTCTGCGTCCACTCTGGCCAGATCTTGTGGCCGAGGGGGCTTCTGGTGGTGTAGCCCCCTTCTAGATCTGACACCATCTGGTATGAGTGGAACGTCTAAAACCACCTCCTCGACCAGCTGATCGAGTGGCCTATCGACCACCTCTTCAGCAGGCCTCAGGGCGGATCTGACGTAGCCTCTACTGCAAAGGTGAGATACATAGTCACGAAGATTTTGATGGGTGACTGCGCGATGCTCTGGATGGATATCACACCACAGAGCATGCATCCGCGCCATGTATCCCCTCCGTGCGGGCTCACTGTTTTCGTAGCATTGCATAAGGTCGTCCCTCAGTTCGTTCGTCCACTCAAAACGTCCCTGTCCATTGCGTACGTCATTATCGGGCAGTCCGTCCTGTTGGGCCCCACCACCTTGCCCATGACCCCTATCCGGTTGAGGTCGATCGTGGGGGCCCTGTCTTTGGTCTATGGGAACCAGAGATTTGGACTTGTGGGTGGTTAGCCCAGTAAGCCCACGTCCGACACCAGAGGGGAAGATCCTTTCCCCTCCCGGGTACGCTAGTGCTGCCGGTCCGTTTTTGCACCCAGAGCTGGAGTAAGTGGTGGCGCTACTCACCAAAGGCAAATTAGATGGAAGTTGGCCTCTCCTGCTTTTTATTATTATTATTATTATTATTATTATTATTATTATTATTATTATTATTATTATTATTATTATTATAACAACGCACTCGTTAACGAATGCATTGATAAACAGAGGAGTGCCAACAGTGCTCTCTACCAGTGAATTAAAGCCAGCTTAGAGAAAATGATAATAGTATCTAGTTTAGGCGAGGCTACTACCATTGAAGTAAAGGTGAGTACAGGTTGCCCCCAAGGAGGGGTATTATCTCCACTATTGTGAGCAACCCATGTTAGCGACCTTCTCCGGAAAATGTCTGCGGAAGGCTTTACTGCCTAGGATATGCCGACAATATAGTAATAGTTGTCAGGGGGCGATTTGCGAATACGATATCAGAGCGTTCGCAAAGAGCCTTAAGTTGTCTCGACAGGTGGTGTAATGAGAACGGGCTCTCTGTAAATCCCCACAAAACCACACTCGTCACTTTTACATGAAAAAGAGTCTTGGAAGGCCTAACTCAACGCTGTGGAAATTCCATTTGCCAGTGAGGTAAAATACCTAGGAGTCATTTTTTACCAAAACTGGCATGGAATTCCCACATCGAGAAATCCACACAGAAAGCAGCCATATCCCTCGGAAGGTGCAAGCAGACGTGTGAAAGAAATTGGGGTTTAAATCCCAAAGTGACCCTATGATAACCTATGGATCAGTATTATAGTGGACTAAGGCCGTGCAGTTGGGAGCAATAAGGCTGTTAAGTGGCGTACAAAGGCCTGCTTGCCTGTGCGCCACGGGAGCCATAAAAACTGCTCCAATTGCTGCATGGGAAGTCTGGACTTGCCACCACTACATATATTTATTCAAGGAGAAGCTCGTTCAGTGCTGCATAGGCTAATGCAAGGCCCTATGCCAATAAGGCAGCACGGAACAAAGCACAAGAATATATACTTAGAGCTGAAGGCGGATCCCATTCTGGGAATGCTAACGGACACTACAGTCTCAAAGTATACCTTTAATAAAAACTTCAAAATTAAAATAGCAGACAGGGAAGACTGGACAAACGGTCCTCCAATACCGGCACAAACAGTCTGGTATATAGACGGCTCTAAGACAGAACAGGGAGTCGGAGCTGAGATTTATGGGCTAAGGTCAAAAACGAAAATCCCAATAAGTCTAGGAAAACATGCCACAGTCAGAATAAAGTGACCGTGGCTAGGGTACCAGGACACAATCGACACAAGGGAAATGAAAAGGTTGACGAACTGGCCAGAGAAGGCGCGGGTAACGGCCTTATAAGACCCGAACACCTTTGCTGTGTGGCCAAGTCATGCATACGAGCATCCATTAATAAATGGGTGCAAACTAAATCTCTGGAATGGTGCAGAAATTTCCCACGACAGAGACAGGCCAAAGAGTTTATTAAAGAACGATCGGCCAAATTTACGGAGGACCTATTGTGCCTAAACAGTAAGGCAATTAGGATAATAGTGGGTCTTCTAACCGGTCACTGCCGACTTAATAGACATCTGAGTTTAATGGGTCTGGTAGGGGACGCAACATGCAGATTCTGCCAAGAGGCAGAGGAAACCTCAGTCCATGTATTGTGCCGTTGTGAAGGCCTTGCTAGAGTGAGATTCCAACTACTTGGCGTGGAAAAATCAAGAGCTTATAGCTACACTAGGGACTCTTATCAAGGCTGTGGAATTTGATACAAAGGACAAATCTGGATAACGAGCTCTAAGGAAAAGAGACAGGAGCACCACAATAGATCCACGAGGATACTTATGTGATACAAAAACTGAAAACCTTGTACAATTTATTGTATATTGTTTTCAAAGCATTTTTAAGCGAATCAGGCTATCGTTTAAGCGAATCAAAAGTTTAATAAATACCATTACCGATGTTAACCCTAACTTTAAATCTATTAATTGAATTAATATGGGACCACCACCAAACGATACTCTACAGTTTATGAAAAAATAATTCCCACAGAAATAGCCATTTCAGAGAAAAATTCGCTCGAACAAAAAAAATCATACAAAAGACTCGAATTGAGAACTGACACTCAGACTATAAATAAATCGACAGAAATATTACTTTCGCTCAAATTTAAAATCGATATGTGTCATGACATTATATACCTAATTCAACAAAATTTGAGAAACGTCAAAAAATACCCCATAATCTATTACTGCTTCATGTAATTACATTTGGAATCTTATAAAAGGATCATATAGATGCATAATTTGAAAAGGGACTTACTTGCCCTTGACCCTTGCGATTTTTATGTTAATACCTTTTACCGATTCTATCGCCAATTTATAAGAAAATCTCATTTCCATAAGAAACACATCGTCTTAGAGGCACGTATTAGTAATCCCGGATTTTGTTCTTCAATCATATATTTTTTTGAATTTCTTAACTTTTTCTTTTACTAGTATAAATTTGACCTACTTTAACATGCACACGCAAATATGCTACTAACCTATTTTTTGAGCCCTTTAGAGCTTTTTGGAGGATACGAAATTGGTTTAAAATGTACCATTTTTGACTGTTCACCATGTAGGTACATATACAGGCTGTCCATTTTATCAGGGCCATCGAGAATATCTCATTTAATATCGGTCGTGCAAGAAAATTGTTTCTACGAAAATTGTGCCGATTTTTATGAGCTACAACATGGAACGAATTTAATGAATTCTTAGACTACGTGTCTTTAGAGAATCGACATAACTTTGAATATTTTCAACAGGATGGAGCTCATCCCCACAATTCCCGTATTTGCTTAGACTATTTAGACGAAATTTTGCCTCAAAATTGGATAAGTACCAATAGATTTATTCGATGGCCCCCTCGTTCTTTAAATATAACCTCAATGGATTTCTTTCTATGGGGGTATATTAAATATAAGGTGTTTTCGATGACACCGCAAAATATAGAGGACTTAAAAGGTAGGATTCAACAGGCATCATGTAATACAGTTACCCCCGAAATGATAAGTAATGTTTTGAATGCAGTGCCTCGCCGCGCTCGATTATGCATTAGAAATCGCGGTGGACATTTTGAACACTTGATATGACATTTCAAAAATAATTTTGAGGATTAAATAAATAATATTAATGTTCCGTGTCCTATATTCATTTTTGTTATTCATTTTTTTGTTAGCTGAATTTACTTTATTCTTTTTAATTGTGTTAATGTTTCAATATAGTAAAGATTTGAAGAACTTACTGATTGTTTTATTAGTTTTTAGTTTTATTTAATCATACTTCTCCACGGCAAGTATGATGCTAGTTAAAAAAAATCATTGGTTTAAAAAAGGTTTTTATAATTACTTGCTTAGTTTCAATGAATAAATATGTTACGGTTGCTTTTGTCAAGTAGACGATGTAACATAATTTGTCATTTTGGCTAGAGGAGTGTATGTGTAAATACAGCATTGTTAGATGTTTAACTATGAAAATTCAATCACTAAATCTATACGTTAACTTTAGGTAGTTCATTGTTTAAAAGGATATCATCATTTAGAATAAAATAAATAAGTAAAAGGTCTTGTGTTAATAATGTCATATATTAATAGTATTTCCATCCACATTTGTATACTTTAGTAATCCTTTTGATTCTTAAATTTGTTTGATAGAGTTGTCACATTTATCGACTGTCGTCCAGCTAACTTGTGTCTAGAAATAAACATAAATTTTAATTAGAATGTTTCCAGTAAAATATATAAATAAGTACTTTACCTTAATCAATCAGAGTGTTGTGTGGTACATTATTATTCCTTGTAATTTGCTAGTTCTCATACATAGTGTGGTATCTGAAATAAATAGGAACGATAAACACCTATAACATAACCATAACTTAAGTAATTCAGTCTATGAAAACGACTAGTTCAAATGTATCACTTACCTTCTGTGCCTATGTTATTTGCTTGTTAAATTTCATCCTCAATAATTGTTTATAATAATAAATAGAACGAACATAGTAGGTTATAGGAATTGACAGCTACCGGTAAGGTAATCAGCTGACTGGCATTGGCCGAGTTCGATTCAGTCTTAACCGAATACTCGCTCACTGAACAGTACTGTTCGGAGTAGCTCGATGAATGTTTTAACTTAATATATTTTGCTTTAATAAGTTAGTATTTCTTCAATTAAATTCATTTTCTAACAATAATAAGAGGATAATTTTTATGGTTAAATTGTCGTAATATTATATCACTTCTTATTATATCTCCGATCAACAGGTTGATCTATGTCGGGGTTGTCTTAATCGAAAGGGACGTCTGTAACAGAACTTCTTGAATTCTATCCAACTTACGGATGTGTTGTATATTATGTTTAAAATAAATCATTTTTGTGATTACTGTTCAAGGTCGAATGGTATCATGAAAATCCAATTCTTTTTTGTGTCGTTTCGTCTGCGGAGTACGACTGCGCTAGGCACCTGTCCTGAAAGGGGTTAGAGGTTTTCTAGTACTTCCTTCTTGACGTGACCTTTGAGGCGAATAGACGTTGCATCGTAGCTTGGTAAATTTGGTGAGAGTAATCTTTATCCACGTTGGTTATTTTGTTGAAATATTTGTATTAAGTGGGATTTCCGTATTTACCAATAATAATTATAATGATTTGTGATAAATCTGATCAGCATGATTGCTGGATATTTGGCTACAGAGCACGTGTTAGGTCGAGCACATGGTCGACATTTTGTTAAGCCCTAAAAGGGTGAGTTATTAAATTTGGGAAAATGTAAATAGTGTATTAATTTGGATTTTAAAACTTTTAGGCTTTTTATCGTTAGTTTTTAATAAGGAGCATTAGCATTAGATGTACTTATTAGTATAGGAAGGAATAGTTGAAAAATTTTGGAGCTTATACCGATGATGGATGGTTTTGGTTTCTTTTGTTGATTTCTTTTCATGACTTCGAGATGGTTGTAACTGGTTATAGTTCGAGGTGAAATTTTGCAGAGTCAATCGATTACCCTAGAAATAAGAAGACCGTTCAACGCTCATACCTTTCCACTCCTGGGAGAAGTTCAGCGTTCTCATATTTTCATTTGGGGTATTTAAAAATTCAACCGTAAGTCATAACTTGTATAAATTTTGTTGTATATATATATGTGTATGTTTTGTAATTATTTCATAAGTTGATGTGATTTAAATACCTATCTTGTTTATAGTAAAGTCAAGAACTGGCTATCTCGATTAGAATATAGTCCAGATATTTCTTATAATATTAAAGGTATTTGTTATAATATTAAATTTTCTGTACCCATAACCACTATTTTGAAAAGTCTGTAAACTGCGTGCAATTGCATTTGGTATTATTATCGAATTTCACGTGTAATAAATTTTATTCCTTTAGATTTAACTCATTTTCATTCATCACTTGATATTGCTAACGAATAGAGAAAAAGTAATTGATACTTATAAATTTGATAAGCATTTTTCTTTTATTATTGACTTGGTATATATAAATGTTTTATAAATAAACAAATTTGTTATAAGCTCCACTCATTGGGTTTTCTTTCTCGTACTGTAAATTAATTTAACAGTTTATTAATCTATTGTTCACTTAGGTACCTAGACCAATAGTTAGGCAACCAGTACGTCTGTATGTACTGGGAACTCACACTGAGATTGAAGGAAGCTAGCCGAGGACTGGTAAGGTGTGATTATTGAACTGGTTATTACTATATCAAGGAGCAAAACTCCACGTAGCACATTTGTGACATCCAAACGTCGCATTATTAATTTGGCGCCCAACTAAACTAAACTAAACTAAAAGCCAGCCGCATCTGTAATTCTAACTCCAGGTGATACTTCTAAGGATTTATAGTTAACCTACTAACTATACAGGTATATGTTTTTCCTAATTTTGTTGCATAAAACAATTTTTTTTAACTGCACATTTTTTAAAAACTAGTTTAGAGAGGTTTATTTTCCATTTAATTCTTGCTATTGTTTATACAAACTACCATACTTTTTCAAGCTTTAATTAGCCTTAAACTTTTTTTTCTATTAAAAATATTTTACATTTAAGAGTAAACGTAATCAAAATGTTGAAAATAGAACCAGATAGATTACTTAAAGACGAATTAGAACATGAAATTTCTATTAGAGGCGTAAAACCTCAAGGCACAAGTAAAGAGTTGATTAAAACCTTGCGAGAACTTATAAATTTAGAAAATGAAGGTCACAGTTTTAAAACAGAGTATGCTTTTAAATCTGAAGAAGAATTAATAATCTGTGAGGATAAATTAAAGGATATTGAAAGACTTTTAGGAGAACAATTTACTAATGCTATCGCTAGGAAATTGAAATCTAAATTAGCTCATGTTTTGGGTAGAATCGAAAGAATTGTAACTTCAAATAAGGATGAATCTGAGTCAAAATCAAAAATATTAACATTAGCTTTAAAATACTTGACAGATTTTAAAAGTAAACAAGAATCTTTTGAACAAAAAGTTGGTGACTTAGCTGTACCTTTAGCTTTTCAACAAAGTCTTTTAAACAATAATCAAGGAACTTCAACGCCTATACAAAGCACAAGTAATGCTCATAATAACAGTGTATCTCAAGTCGCAGATAGTTTTAATAATTTAAATATTGATCAAAATTTAAAAATTAATTCTTGGGGTTTAAAATTTTCGGGTAAATCAGATTCCTTAAGTTTAAATGCTTTCTTTGAAAGAGTCAATGAAATTTGTGAGGCTAGAGGCATATCTAAACAACAACTTTTTAAAAGTTGTGCAGAACTTTTTGACGGAGAGGCTAGAGTGTATTATAGAGCAGTTAAACATAAAGCTCATGATTGGGATTCACTTTGCAATCTTTTTAGAGAAGAATTTTTTAGAGACGGTAATAAAAAGATTTGGGAACAAATAAAATCTAGAACACAGGGTAGTACTGAAACTATAGCTATTTATGTAGCATATATGTTAAATTTATTTAGTAGATTATCTGTTCAGGTAGATGAAAGTATAAAATTGGAAATAATTCGTGAAAGAATTAGACCTGAGTACCAAAGTAGATTAGATCTTGTGGATGATATCACTTCTCTCGATCATCTCATAAAATTAGGCAGACGTATTGAGGATACTAACAGAAACATTTCAAATTTTGTTCCTCCCTCTACTAGTAGACATTCCATTGAAGTAGATTTGCAATATCAAGATAAAACTGAAACTAAAAAGAAATTAGATAATATAGAGCTAGAAAAACAAGTAACTTTTAAAGGTAATGGTAGTAAAAATTCAATTTTAAAAGAAAATAAAACAGATACAAGTCAAAAAGAAGCACGTAGACATAATAGAGAAAATTCTTCAGACAATTTCAGGGGTAGTAAAGAAAATTTTGTAGATAGACGTAGTAGTAGAGATAATTCTATAGATAGATTTAGGAGTAATAGTAGGGATAAATTTGTAAATAGGGGTGATTTTAATAGGTACGATAGGGATTTATCATTAAAAAATAAGAATAGAAATAAAAATTTTGATAGAGTCAACTACTCTAATAATAGTAGAAGTAGAAAAGAGTACTTGAATAGGAATTTAGGAAATGAATTTAGAAATTATAGTAGGGACAGACATGATAGAAGTTTAGAAAGAAACGATAGAAGTAAAGACAGATATGGAAGAAATAATAGTGGAGAGAGATACAACAATTACAATGATTCCAGGAATAATAGTAGAGAGAGAATTTATAGAGATTCTTCCAGAAATAGAGATAGATTTGGTGGAAGCACTGAAAATTCATTTGATACTAGATTTCATGGCAATAGAGTTAGTAGATTCGATTCATTTCATTCTGGAACAGCTAATAATAATAGGAATGTAAACGTAAGCCCAAAGATAATTTGTAATAAATGTAAAGGAGTAAATCACATGGCTAAACATTGTACAGTAAAAACTAGAAAGTGCTATACTTGTGGATTAATAGGTTATACACGTAATAACTGTATTAGATGTAGATCTCAGGGAAACGGACGCAGAGACCAAATGTAGACCGAGCTTTGGCCTCAAACACATCATCGGTCAATGAAAATATTAGGCACAATAAATTAAGTCCAGAAAAATTTTCTTTTGATTCACATGATTTTCATAACGATAATAAACTTTTTTGCACAAATTTAGAATTACAAAATTTTAATCAATTTAGTAAACCAATTTTAAACTATGTACTTGATCAGGCTAGTGAAGGAGAGTCTCCTTACGTAACAGTTTCTATTTATAACTGGGAAATTAAAGGTTTATTAGATTCTGGGGCAAATAATATATTTATTAACGATAAAAGTTCAATTTTACTACAAAACATTGGAATTAAGTTGCACATTTTAAAAGATATCACTTGTACAGTTGCTAATAATCAAGAATTGAATTGCATTGGTTATATGGAAGTTCCAATTAGTTTAAAAGAAAAAATTCACATTTTTAAAGTTTATGTAATACCACAGTTACGTCATAATTTAGTGTTAGGTACTATATTTTGGATAAAAATGAATTTGATACCAGATTTAAGAAAAGGTGAATGGTATTTTGGCAATGAAGTAAATACAAATTTTCAATTAAATCACATACAAACCGCTGACGATTTAACTCTTAACCAAAGGGAAATTTTAAATAAGATTGTGGACAATTATTTTGTTTCAATGAAAGATGTCAAAGTAGGATGTACCTCGTTAGTTGAGCATGTTATTAAAACTGATCATCCTCCAATTAAATCTAGATATTATCCTGTAAGTCCATTGATACAAAAGAAAATTGATGATGAAATTACAAAAATGTTAGAGTTAGGAGTAATTGAAAAAAGTACTAGCGGATGGAGTTCTCCAATTTTAATGGTTCCAAAAAAGGACAATACATATCGTTTTTGCGTAGATTTTCGTAAATTAAACTCTGTATCTGAAAAATGGGCATATCCATTGCCAAGAATAAGTTCAATTCTAGATAAGTTAGGTAACGCAAAGTATCTTACTACTTTAGACATTCAGAGTGCATATTGGCAAATAAAAATGTCAGAAGACAGCAAAAAATATACTGCTTTCACAATTCCTGGACGAGGATTATTCCAATTTACAAAAATGCCTTTCGGGTTATCAAATGCACCTGCAACTTTTCAATTTTTAGTAGATAGATTATTTGGACCTGAACTAGAACCTTATGTTTTTAAATATTTAGATGATATTGTAATTGTAACACCAGATTTTGAATCTCATTTAACAATTTTAGAAGAAGTTTTCAAACGATTAAAAGATGCAAACTTAACTTTAAATAGAGAAAAATGTAAATTTTGTCGCAGTGAACTTAAATATCTTGGGTATGTTGTAAATAGAGATGGACTTCATGTAGATCCCGAAAAAGTTAATGCCATTGTAGATCTTCCTAGACCAAAGACTCCAAAAGAAGTTCGCAGACTTAGCGGTATGGTTTCTTGGTATCGGAAATTTATTCCTAATTTGTCTAGTATAATAGAACCTCTTACTAACTTGACTCGTAAAAACACTAAGTTTGTCTGGACACCAGAGTGTGAACAAGCTTTTTCCACAATAAAAGATTCACTTATTAGTGCTCCGATACTTTCTTGTCCAAATTTTAATTATGAATTTATAATACAATGTGATGGTAGCTCACACGGGATAGGGGCCGTGTTAAGTCAATTTTATGATGGTAGAGAACATGTAATTTGTTATTTATCTCGGTCATTAACAAAAAATGAACGAAAGTTTACAATTACTGAAATCGAATGCTTGGTAGTACTTTGGAGTATTGAAAAATGGAGATGTTACCTTGAAGGAACACATTTTACTGTTATTACTGACCACCATAGTTTGATATGGCTAAATAATCTGAAAAACCCACAAGGTCGTTTAGGACGATGGGCATTGCGTTTGCAACAATTTAATTTTAGTATTATACATAGACCTGGAAAACAACACGTTGTGCCAGATTATCTTTCTCGTGCCATTCCAGAAATATCTGAGATTAAATTAGAATCCAAAGATTTAGACCCTTGGTATAAAAAAATGACTTTTCGAGTTCATTCAAATCCTTTAAAATATCCAAATTTTCGAATATCTGAAGATGGAAGTCTATATAAACATGTTGACAGGAGTTCTTCGGATTTATCTAGCTGGAAATTGGTTTTACCTAAAAGTAAACGTAGCGAAATTTTAAAAACATTTCATGATGATCCTATAAATGGAGGACATTTTGGTATTTATAAAACTTATCATCGTATTTTATCTAAATATTTTTGGCCTGGTATGAAATCAGATATCTCGAGATACATTAATAAGTGTAGAATTTGCTCTGAACATAAACCTGAACAAAAACTTAAAGCAGGAGAGATGGGTAGTAAGCCTATCGTAGATAGATGTTGGCAATATATCGCCACTGATTTAATAGGACCTTTACCTCGTAGTTCAAAAGGACATCAATATATTTTAGTAATTTGTGATTATTTTAGTAAATTTACACTAATGTTTCCTTTACGTAAAGCTATCGCTACTAGTATTGTGAGAATTATGGAAGAGCAAGTTTTTCATTTGTTTGGTGTACCTGAATATCTTAAAACTGATAACGGAGCTCAGTTTACGAGCAAAGAATTTAAAAAGTTAATGAAAGATTATAATGTTAAATTATTATTTAATCCTCTTTATCATCCAGAACCAAATTTCACAGAAAGAGCCAATAGGGTAATTAAAACCATGATTTCTAGTTATGTTGGAGAAAATCATAAAAAGTGGGACTTACATTTGTCTAAACTAGGTTGTGCTTATAGAACAGCTAAACATGAGGTAACACAAGAATCTCCTTATTTTATAAATTTTGGGTATGAAATGGTTACAAATGGTAACGAGTATAAACAAACTAGGGATAAAACTAATTGTATTAATATTGAAAATGATAACGATAATAATATTAAGGATCCTAAATCCAGACAATCTAAATTAAAAGAACTTAGAAAATTTGTCAAAGAAAAGTTAAAAACAGCTCATGTTAAAACTAAACATAACTATAATTTGAGGCATAGGCCTGTTCAATTTAAAGAAGGAGATTATGTGTGGAAAAAAGAATATACCTTATCAAGTGCTGCTAAGAATTATGCAGCAAAGCTGGGAAAGAAATATACAGGACCATTTAAAATCAAAAAGAAGCTTGGTATAAATGTTTATGAACTTGAAGATGACAAAGGCAATGTTAAGGGTAGTTGGCACGTTAAGGATCTAAAACCTGATAAAACACTTGAGCTTAATGCTAAAACTTGATATTCTGGGGTGAAATCGAAACTGCAAATTTTGTTTTCTATTTGAATTTTTTTTGTATCTGGAAGGAAATTGGTTGTGACATTCTTTTCGATTTTAGGTAACTGGTGTTGTCAAAAAAAAAAAATCTTCGATTTTTTTTTACTGGAACAGAGGGGAGTAATGTTACGGTTGCTTTTGTCAAGTAGACGATGTAACATAATTTGTCATTTTGGCTAGAGGAGTGTATGTGTAAATACAGCATTGTTAGATGTTTAACTATGAAAATTCAATCACTAAATCTATACGTTAACTTTAGGTAGTTCATTGTTTAAAAGGATATCATCATTTAGAATAAAATAAATAAGTAAAAGGTCTTGTGTTAATAATGTCATATATTAATAGTATTTCCATCCACATTTGTATACTTTAGTAATCCTTTTGATTCTTAAATTTGTTTGATAGAGTTGTCACATTTATCGACTGTCGTCCAGCTAACTTGTGTCTAGAAATAAACATAAATTTTAATTAGAATGTTTCCAGTAAAATATATAAATAAGTACTTTACCTTAATCAATCAGAGTGTTGTGTGGTACATTATTATTCCTTGTAATTTGCTAGTTCTCATACATAGTGTGGTATCTGAAATAAATAGGAACGATAAACACCTATAACATAACCATAACTTAAGTAATTCAGTCTATGAAAACGACTAGTTCAAATGTATCACTTACCTTCTGTGCCTATGTTATTTGCTTGTTAAATTTCATCCTCAATAATTGTTTATAATAATAAATAGAACGAACATAGTAGGTTATAGGAATTGACAGCTACCGGTAAGGTAATCAGCTGACTGGCATTGGCCGAGTTCGATTCAGTCTTAACCGAATACTCGCTCACTGAACAGTACTGTTCGGAGTAGCTCGATGAATGTTTTAACTTAATATATTTTGCTTTAATAAGTTAGTATTTCTTCAATTAAATTCATTTTCTAACAATAATAAGAGGATAATTTTTATGGTTAAATTGTCGTAATATTATATCACTTCTTATTATATCTCCGATCAACAGGTTGATCTATGTCGGGGTTGTCTTAATCGAAAGGGACGTCTGTAACAGAACTTCTTGAATTCTATCCAACTTACGGATGTGTTGTATATTATGTTTAAAATAAATCATTTTTGTGATTACTGTTCAAGGTCGAATGGTATCATGAAAATCCAATTCTTTTTTGTGTCGTTTCGTCTGCGGAGTACGACTGCGCTAGGCACCTGTCCTGAAAGGGGTTAGAGGTTTTCTAGTACTTCCTTCTTGACGTGACCTTTGAGGCGAATAGACGTTGCATCGTAGCTTGGTAAATTTGGTGAGAGTAATCTTTATCCACGTTGGTTATTTTGTTGAAATATTTGTATTAAGTGGGATTTCCGTATTTACCAATAATAATTATAATGATTTGTGATAAATCTGATCAGCATGATTGCTGGATATTTGGCTACAGAGCACGTGTTAGGTCGAGCACATGGTCGACATTTTGTTAAGCCCTAAAAGGGTGAGTTATTAAATTTGGGAAAATGTAAATAGTGTATTAATTTGGATTTTAAAACTTTTAGGCTTTTTATCGTTAGTTTTTAATAAGGAGCATTAGCATTAGATGTACTTATTAGTATAGGAAGGAATAGTTGAAAAATTTTGGAGCTTATACCGATGATGGATGGTTTTGGTTTCTTTTGTTGATTTCTTTTCATGACTTCGAGATGGTTGTAACTGGTTATAGTTCGAGGTGAAATTTTGCAGAGTCAATCGATTACCCTAGAAATAAGAAGACCGTTCAACGCTCATACCTTTCCACTCCTGGGAGAAGTTCAGCGTTCTCATATTTTCATTTGGGGTATTTAAAAATTCAACCGTAAGTCATAACTTGTATAAATTTTGTTGTATATATATATGTGTATGTTTTGTAATTATTTCATAAGTTGATGTGATTTAAATACCTATCTTGTTTATAGTAAAGTCAAGAACTGGCTATCTCGATTAGAATATAGTCCAGATATTTCTTATAATATTAAAGGTATTTGTTATAATATTAAATTTTCTGTACCCATAACCACTATTTTGAAAAGTCTGTAAACTGCGTGCAATTGCATTTGGTATTATTATCGAATTTCACGTGTAATAAATTTTATTCCTTTAGATTTAACTCATTTTCATTCATCACTTGATATTGCTAACGAATAGAGAAAAAGTAATTGATACTTATAAATTTGATAAGCATTTTTCTTTTATTATTGACTTGGTATATATAAATGTTTTATAAATAAACAAATTTGTTATAAGCTCCACTCATTGGGTTTTCTTTCTCGTACTGTAAATTAATTTAACAGTTTATTAATCTATTGTTCACTTAGGTACCTAGACCAATAGTTAGGCAACCAGTACGTCTGTATGTACTGGGAACTCACACTGAGATTGAAGGAAGCTAGCCGAGGACTGGTAAGGTGTGATTATTGAACTGGTTATTACTATATCAAGGAGCAAAACTCCACGTAGCACATTTGTGACATCCAAACGTCGCAAATATGGCATGTGATATATCGTTGAAAAGGGAGAAAAATACTCTATTTAATGCCGCTATTTCTCGCCCGTTACAAAACAAATTTCTAACACCCTGAAGAGTAAATCTCAAAATACAGCGGTTTTGAACAAAATTGGACAAGAGCTCGTTGAAACACTCTATTTTGCAAAAAAATTTCGCCTTATAATTTTCGTCGTATCTCTTCAAATAACGGAGATATTTTACTTAGACGTATTCCGCATTTTCGATACTTTCCGTCATAATTCTTAAAATAGGCCATGGATTTCAAATGTCTTTAAACCATTTTGTAGGTTATAAAAATCGACACAATTTTCGTACAATTTTTTTGCACGACCGATATTAAGTGAGATATTCTCGATTACCCTGATAAAATGGACAACCTGTATGTATATAAAATAAAAAAAACTTCAAACCATTAACCAAAGTACTATAATATTTCGTTAATTATAATTATTAACTAGTATTGTCGACTCTATGACTGAACTCAAATTATAAGTTATGACAAAAGTAAGATTTCCTGTTCGTAATTCCACACGTGTTCTTTTAGCTGAGACTGTACCTGCCGGCCAGTCCGCACTGACGCTCCTTTCCCTTATGAACCTGTTAATCAATAAATAATCGAAGATATACGCAAGAGGAGAAAGCAAACTAAATAGAGAGGCACCTGTTAGAAGCGGACGACGGCGATTGCAGCAGTTACATATATTGCCAGGCTATCGCTTTGGTTTATTATATCGTTCAGCGATAGTCGTGTATATGCTCCATGCATAATGCATGGCAACATAAAGCTTCGTCCGAATTTGACACGCTGATTCCCAGAGCAACTCCTGCATCTTACATAAGCATAACATCATCTACATTATAGGGGTTTCAGACTGTAATTCATTTTCCACCGGACTCCAGTCAATTATTAAAAAATTGCCGTCCCTTAGTGCATCATTTCTCTGCTATGCGCATTCCCGAAACACTCGTATTTTGTAGGAAAAGAAGTATCCCGCCAGGCACAGCGCCAGGACGAGCCCTCAGGGACCACTTCCGTCTTGTTTTACATCGTTTTGTTCTAACAATCTAGAACATAACTCTTGTATCGAACCGTATGTAAAGTTTCAGGCAGAAGCACTTGGTGTTATTGAAAATTGAAATTCGGATGCTCATTTGACAGACTATAACTCAACGTTAACTGATAAAGATTGGCTTCGAAAGAGAGAGAGGGAATGCTGGCTCCCTGAAAATTACACCAATACTTGAATACCATCAACTTTTTGTGTACTTTCTTCAATATTCGTAACAAATTACTTCTTGAGAATCCCAAAGCTAAAATGTGCCGAACTGTCAAGTCAGATAATAGATGAATCCACAGATACCCTAGAACTAATTAGACGCAGTGATGAGATATAGAATTAGAAGAAAGTATTATTAATACAGAAGTGGAACGAATATTTGTTATTTGTTGTTCGATATGTGGTGAAAGCGCAACAAACATGAATTCTGTAACAAATAGACAAAAAAAATGTCATACGAGCTTTACAGGATGTAGCAGTAAATAACTGAGTATTATCTATGTTAATGTTATGCGTGGACAAAAAAAAATTATTTTGCATTTATTATAAAATTGTATGAGACTTTTCTTTTATTTCCACATCCACGTAGTGGAGTGGAAGTATAGTAATTGTAAAAAAAAATCAAGAATTTTTCTTTTGTTGAAAGGTTTAAAATATCATGAAACGTCCAGATTTTAAACTTAGGCGAAAAAAAAATTGTCTGCTTCTCTGTCGGTCTGTCTATCTGTAACTTTTCTTTGTGTGCTCGTTTTCTCTGGAACAGTTTAAGATATTGACTTGAAATTTTGTAATCGTATGTGTTATAACTTACGAGATCTGGAACTGAATTGTACTTTGAACTTATCCGGTGAAGAATTGGAGGGTAGACGTGGGAAAATTAGTAAAGCAAGCTGATAAGACTACGGAAATTTGCGATTTTGTGTATGTACTAGAAGCCAAAGCCTCATTTCTACTTCTACATCGACGTAGTGGTTTGGAAGTATAGTAATCGTAAAAAAAATCATTTTTTTTACCTGAAATAGGTTTAGAATATCATGAACCGTCGAGATTTTAAATTTGAGCGCAAACATTTTTTTGTCTATCTGTCCATCGGTCTGTAACTTTTTATTGTCCGCACGTTTTCTCCGGAACGGTTTAAGATATTGACTTGAAATTTTTTAAACGTATACATTGTACCGAGTTCTTGAACTAGACAGTTTTTAGAACATATCCTGTAAAGGGTTGGGGGATAGATAGGGGTAAAAAGGGGGAAATAAGTAAAACAAGAGTACAGAAACTTGAAATTAGATGTATATGTACTAGAAGCCAAGGCCTCAAATTTTTTAATGATATTTTCCATCCCCCCACCACCCCTCACTATATTTTTAAAGAAGTTGATAAAATAAAACTGAGATATTCACTTGAAATTTGGTACACGCATATATTATAATGACATCAGGAACTAGATTAAATTTTGGGGTTATTCTTATGAAGGGTTGGGGGTTAAATAGGGGTAAATAGGGGAAAATAAGTAAAGTGAGTTGGTACAGTAACTTGACATTCGGTGTATGTACACATATAAATCCCATATGTGACACTCCTTTGATCTAGCAGAAATGCCGCCGATGACCTCGGACTTTACTGTGGATTTGACACGTCAAGATTAAATACGCTCGGGATGATTCGGATAATCCGAATCGGAATTTTAGTACCTGACTGAAGTAGGTAATAGAGTATAATTATAATATCTGCATCATACAATACATTTACCTACATCGCATAATTCCTTACATTACCTATTTGTATAATTTGTAACGCTTATTTTAAAATAATAGTGAAATTCGTACGTCTTACGAAAATTCAATCTTTTATTGCAGCTAAACTGTTTATGCGTATGACTCTCGGCTCTTTAACCTGGATATATCTCTGCTAGTGTTGCACAAAATATCTCTGTCCTTTTCAGTGTAGCATATGGGATTTATATGTGGTATGTACGAGAAGCCAAGGCCTCAGATTTTTTTGTAATATTTTTCAACCCGCCACCACCCCTATTCCATTATTAAAAGGGTTTATAAAATAAAATTGAGATATTCGCTTGAAATTTGGTACACGTATGTATCATAACGACATCTGGAACTAGATTATATTTTGAGATGATTCCGTTGAAAGGTTGGGGGTTAAATAGGAGTAAATAGGGGAAACTAAGTAAAGCAAGCTGATAAGAGTACAGAAACTTGAAATTCGGTGTATTTACTATAAACCAAGGTCACAGACTTTATTTATCATATTCTTCAACCCTCCAATACTCCGTTATTAAAGGGGTTGATAAAATAAAACTGAGATATTCACTTGAAATTTGGTACACGTATGTATTATAACGAGATCTGAAACTAGATTATGTTTTGACATGATTGCATTGAAGGCGTGGGGACTAAGTAGAAGTAAATAAGGAAAAATAAGTAAAGCAAGCTGGTAAGAGTACAGAAACTTGAAATTCGGTGTATGTCCTAGAAGCCAAGGTCTTAGATTTTTTAATAATATTTTTCAACCCTTCACCCTTAGTCTATCATTAAAGGGGTTGATAAAATAAAATTGAGATATTCACTTGAAATTTGGTCGACGTATGTATTATAACGACATCTGGAACTAGATTATATTTTAAGATGATTCCGTTGAAAGAGTGGGTAAATAAAGGTAAAGAGGGAAAATAAGTAAACCAAGCTGGCAAGAGTACAGAAATTTGGGATTTAATGTATATACTAGAAACCAAGGCCTCAGATTTCTTTCTAATATTTTTCACGTAGAGAAAAAAATTTCATATGACTGTGTTGGTGATCGAATTCTGAATAATTTTCAAAATGTCCGTCTGTCGGTCTGTCCGTCACGTTTCTTATAAGCACAATAACTTAAGAACGAAAAGTCCGATTGTATTGAAATTTGGACAGTAAGTTAGTGTTAGCTAGAGGAAGAACCCCATTGAACAAAATCGACCAATAAATAAAAAAGTTATTAATTTTTCAAAGAAAAAAATATTTTTTTTTTATGCTTTGTAATGAAACTAAAAATGTCTAGAACTGTTACTATTTACAAAAAATACTGCGAGGAGTATCCTATAGAATGTGCAACAATTATATAAAAAGTGCATTAAATCGACAAAGAATATAATGGTTAGCTTGTTTAACCTCTCACGTTGAAAAATATCGTCATATCGCAGAGATGGGCATGGTGTCGGTTCTCCGCAACAGATTGTACGAGGAAACCAAGGCTTTAGATGGACGGAGTATGTAAGTACATCAGCGTGGCAGTTAGCGTCTATATGTGTCGTTCTTCTCTTCTGACAGGGTCCTTATAATAATAATAATAAATACATTTATTTTGCATAAAAAAAGTGCAATAGAAGTTTATACAGAAAAGTATCAATGGGAAACACAAAGGGAAATTCACACGAGTGAGTGTTCTCCCACTTATTTTTTGATTGGCAATGTATCTTAATTTTAACAGAAGCGTGAGATTTTAACACAAGACCATAGAAAATCTTGGTTTCGCTATCCACACCAACATTTTCCTGATATGTCCTTATTGAACTGGTAAAATGTTGGATAAAATGTTGAGTGTGGACCAGCAATAAATATTGCAATTTATAATACGTTGAACAAATGAGAAAAAACCCTGCAGTGAATATGGAATTTAATTAACTATTCTAAGCTCTCCTCTCTTTGAATTTCTTCAATCCACACTTGTAGACTTAATGTCTATCATAAAAGGCTCATAAAATTAAATATACAGGCGAACACTATCTTAAATTCGGAATTTATTTAGTAGAGTAGAAGCATATAAAATCTTCGACTGAAATCAGCCATCACGTGGCCATTTAAAATCTTTCCTTATGTTACTTCTGGGTTTATTTGAGCAATTTTCTTTAATGTAGCGTATAACGAGGTTATATCGTCAAATAAGCGGAACTCAATAGCACCAATACCGCAGACCGCTTAGCACTCAGCATCATTCGTTTGTAATTGCTTGTCCGATTTCAATTATATTTTGTCAATTATTTTAATGTAACAGATAGGCTTAAAATACCAACATGGACTTAGACTTAGAAACTCCAGTGTAATGGAATGTACATTACATTTAGTATCATCTTTCCATTTACGGAGAGTGCACCGATCTAGCTATTTATCTTGGGTAAGAAAAAAAAAATTTAATAATATTTTTACATTAAAAATATAGTTTCTTAACTCTTCCAAATTAAAGTAACTAAAATTTTATTGGGACTTTACGGGAGTCGTTTAAATCATACCGTTAGAGATAAGCATTTAAAATTTTATGTAGTCTGAAAATGGAACGTCTGAGAAAGTAGGATCTCGGAACAATTTGAAGAAGCTAAATCATTTTATGCTGCCTTAAGAATTTTTTAAAAATAAAAATAATGCATTATTATTCTCTTGGTAGATACGAATTCAAAGAGGATATTGCATTTCCGACACATTTCTAAAACCGTAAATATTGTAGGAAATAAACTGTCATATAACTATTACTAATCGAGTTCTGAACAACTTTCAAAATGTCCGTCTCTCCGTCTGTTGTCAGGTTTCTTGTAAGCCCAATTGTACTGAAATTTGAATAGGAAGCTAATGTGAATTAGAGAAAGAACTCTATTTGCACCAAATCGATTGGTAAATAAAAAATTATCAATGGGTGAAAATGAAAAGAAATATTTTCTTGACTTTTATGTTTTGTTATACATATAATAATTTAATAATGATATTGTTGCGTATTTTACATCCTTTATGGAAACACCCTGTATGAATCCGTGGGTTCTAAAATAATTTCAACAAGAGATAAACACTAACACTTTATTTAATAATTTACTGACTATACAATACTAATACTTCAAAATAACCTTTACACTTTGTTTACTTGATATTTAACCTCACTTTTTACCGAATGTCACTTTTATAGAACTTCACTTTAGTAAACTTCTGCTCCTGCGGCGGTAATCGCGCCTTATATACTCTGACATTGCCTTCTAGATCCATCGAGAACCAATCAAGAATCATCTTCTACCACAGTCTAGAAAACTCTACAAGTTTCCAGTCACTATTAATTATTAGGCATAGGCGTATCAATTTCCAGTTCCAAGGGGGTGTAATTCATACCAATACAGTATCCATTTGTCTGAATATGATTTTCGAATTAACACGCGTTTTTATAATGAATGATGATCAAGGGCGAGGGGTAAATATCTCAAAAATTTCGGACGCCAGATTTCATTTTAGATGAATATTTCCTCGGATTTCTTTGAGATTTCAGGATGTATAGCAAATTTTCTTTGCAGTTTACCCCTGGGCCAAGCGGTAAAGTTTTAGACTCGAAATCCAAAGTTCCTGGGTTTAAAATACAATTGATGTACTCTTTTAATTTATGTTGACGAGTGTTTCACTAAGTTAAACTCATAAAATTACTAATGCCTAAAACTAACATTATTTATAAGAAAATTGCTAAGAGTATCCCGTAAAATGCAACAATTTTATACAAATTTCAATAAATCTGCGAAGAGTATGATGTTTACTCCAATTTTTTAAAACATTGTATAACGTATGCTTTATGCAACACAAGGAGCGAACATTCAAAAATGCAACATCTAGTTTTAACAAATTTTGGTGTTATATCACCCGAAAATACAGAAAAAGAGATTTAGAAAAAATATCTGTATGGGTGTGTCTGTATACCCTCTCGTAGCCTAGAGCTGAAACCAATTGACCAATCTCATATTCACTTCCACTAGAGTTCACTTACAAAAAACATCAGACGATCTTTATTTATCGTCTACCCCTAAGATTAAAGGTAGTTTTTATCAAAAACGGATTTAACACTTTTGCTCAAATTATGTAAGGTAATAGTAAACTATAAACATAACATGCATCATTAGTAGGCATCCCCGGAAAATGTATATAAGGGTACTTCTTGACTGATGCGAAAAAAAAACACGTATATTTCTATTCTCTCAAAAACGACTTCAACAAGTTTGCTCGAGTTTTGGACAATACGTCATTATCGGTTTTTCCCAGAAAATTACCATGCATGTAGTTTACTAATGAACTAACATTTTTCAGTCATGCAAGAAAGAAAGTTCAACGTGGCTATACCATTCATTCTATGCTCAATGTGTCATAAATAATTACCTATATTTAACACAATTGTTATCGCTAGGTGTCATAAAATTGATTTATGTGCAATAAATGTTTTTCCGGTAATAACATACCTATTTAATTAAATCAAAAGGTAAAATATTGAATTGCGCGCTCGAAGATTGTTGAACAAGTTGCAAAACAAATATATTTGAAAGAGGTCTATTTTAAACAATTGATGATAACTTAAACAATATTACACATATTCTAACGAAACTTTACGATAATATGCCAGTAATGGAGCTAAATCATAGTGCCATGTTTCTAATTAAAATGTTTATAATAACGCCTAGACAACAATTGCAAATAAAAAATTCACGGATCTTGAATCGCAAGTATTTTAAGCGTATTGAAAATACCAGATGCAACTATACTGCTCTAGGTCGAAGTCCTATAGGATCGTCTCATTGATATGCCTGCTAAATTACACCAAATTATTTTTATTAATCATACTACGAAAAACTGAATAATTATATATTAAATACCTTCGATAATACATCTCTATAATATAGGTGCAACCGTTGAGAGAAAGAATTAGAAAGAAAACGGTCTCAGAAGGCAACGATTAAACAGTTACCGGACGAAGATCGACTGTATGCGTGCTCAATAGCATAAGGACGAGTATAGCAGGGGCGTTCGGAAATCATGAACCTTCCTCGCATGTCCGTGGTCGGGTCGGCGAGATTCGACAACGGTCCACAAAAAATTCCCACAAACCAAACGGTAAATCCTATTATAAATTTGAAAAAATCAACTAAATCCTCGATAACAAGGGTACAACGTTTGCTTCAGGGGTCTTTTTCGAAAAATGAACACGCTTCAAGTTATGATGAGTTAAAGGATTTGTGAATTGATACGTTTCAGGGCTACCGTTAATTCATTAAGGTGCTCCATAAGAAACCATAGCGCAGACAATATTGAATAATTAGAAAAAAGTATTAAGTATTAAGATATTTACGTAATATTACGTGAAAACAAAGCTGACGTGCTATAAATTTCAAATATGCAACATAAATTTTTTTGACTTTTTCGGAAAATCGCCCGCTGCAACCCCCTGTACAGAGTGATTTTTCCACGACCACGTCAAATCTTCTTCTCTTTTGATGGGGCATCGTTTAAAATAGGTCGTAGCTTTTAGCAACACATTGCAAACGGAATGACACAATAGAGGCAGCTTGTTATTCTACTACAAGGCCGACGCAGAGGCCTAGACAGATCTGTCGCTCTCGATACGTTTTTCGTAAGATGGGTCCTATATCAGTAGTATTTTCAATGCTAAAAATTAAATCGTCCAAGGTGCATCAAGCCGTGCAAAAACTGTTTTCATTTAATTCTTCGCCCAAAATATAAATGATTAGCAAGTTTCAAAAGTACAGAAGAATTTTATCTGCAGTTTTATCCACGACTATTGGAAGCCGAGATATATTTTTTGCATTTAAGCCATTTATAAACAAAATAACGGTCCATTTTCAGTTCTAGTTTAACCTAAATGAAATTGGTTTGATTGAATATTTTAAGGTCACCATGGTTTCTCACTAAGCGTTTAAATTAAACTGCTATCTTTGACCAACGAATTATAACCCACGGAGTTGAGGTGGATTAAAGAAAAAATTCTGGGTAAGTACAGTAATTTATTTGTATTATGTCATATGTGTTGTGTCATTTCGGTTTGCAATGCTTGTGGATTTGTGGCAGCACGCATTGTTACATTATTTTTAACACATTGGTCTTTTATTTATAATTTTACTGTATTGTGCAAAAAATAGACAATTATTAACATAATCTTTGTAGATATTTCTTGGCCTTACATATTTTCCCGAATGTAAAATAAAACGTATAATGTTGTCATCATCGGAGATTTATTGAATATGAATAATGTTGCCTATTAGATCTTTATTTTAATACATAACGCAACGTTTGGACACTTTTTTCTAACCCAAAGAAACTTAACCTTGAAATATTCTTTTATCAAATCTGTCAAATAAAATTAGTTTAGTAGTATTGCCAACCACACAAATTGTCATCTTACTTAATCTCCCTTTTGAAATGAAAAACATTCATAGTGCTAACCTAGTTTAAAATGCTTGTTCATATTTAAGCCTAGTTAACCCAAATTATAACCCGATTCTGAAAAACCAGCTATAAGTGACATACTGACTTGAAATTTGCACTTTATGTCTAAACCTCTTTGCTAAATATGTTGAAAAAGATTTATAATACAAATTGTTAGAAAATTATCTAGTTGAATTTGCTCAATAGTGCGCCGAACCGTCAATATCGCGAATGACGTACTCCTGAAAAACTCCAGCCTTTTCAAGGCTCAATTGCAACCTGCTTTGGTTTTATCGTATTACGACGCCATTTTAATTTTAAGTAATTATTTCGTTATAGATTTTAGTTTTACTACCAAATTTAATTAATATTGTGAAATTTTTTCTATCGTTGTATATTTACATCCTGGCGGAATTTCTTACAGCTATTCCACCACGCAACCAGGACACGTACACATACATTAACACAACAACCATTGCCAGCAGTTGGGATTCGAACTCAGGAGAGATAGCAGTGACTAGACATGTTGCGCGACTCAACAGCGGTCTAGTCCATCGTTACCATCTCCATAACACAGTAAAAATGGCACTGAGCATCCATACTCTGACCAGGATTCGAGTCCAGAACTGCGTTTCGCAAGCCTGACACGTAAGTACTGCCACTGAGCCGACATTTTAATTTCAATTTTTTTCTTAATCATTCTTTTGGTAACTGAAAATAATGTATGAACACTTTGTCTTTTTTTCCTAAGAACTATAGCCAGGGATATTTAACACAATTTTGAATATTGTTTTGTTTAAGTAAAAGCCTTCAGGGACACAAATTAAATCCAAAACATTTTAATACATTTCCTGTAATGTTTACAAGTTGCAAAAAAATACTATATAAGACAATTCCTTAAAAATTTTAGATTAATCCCTCCAGGGCTTTAAGGTGTTACTAACGTAAATTTGAAAACATGGAGATCCGCGGGAATGCGCAGCGCATTCCTAATTATTGGGATCGGTGGATTCAATATGCTAACCTTAAACCTAACCTTAAAAAATGCAACGAAGCCGCTTGGTACAATGTAAAGATAATAATACCTTTGTTTTCCGATGTTTAAACACAACACGTCATATTTTTCAATTTCAATTTGATGAAATACAAAAAAAAAATAAAAAAATACAAACTACACAGGCTGCTGAAGATGTATGCTGGTTGCACCTTCAAGATGCCATGATTTATCATCATGACAGAAAATTATTACTGTTGTATTACTAATAAGCAACTACCAGTTGTTATTAAAACGTGGAGATATTTCTATTTTTAATTAAATTACAACTTAGACAATATTAGTGCTACTCAAACAAAAGTAACTCTTACAAAATAAAAATTGTTTCATTGAACTTTGTGTAGAACACCGACGAAATTTTGTATGTAAGATAGAACAGAATATGCACTTATGGAATTGGCAAAATGTCTACCATATTCTAAAAGAATTTTGCAAAATTCGTATAATTACGCAGAAATTAACACAAATTAGATAAGAATGTAAGGAACACTTACCGTGCATTCATGGCATCAGGAATCCTTTACCGGATAGACCCAATTCTGCAAAAGAACAAAACTTTGATTCACTACACAAACTAACACATTTTCATTGTGAATAATTGCAATACAATTCCAACCGTTGCTAGATTAACCCAGCGTAATATAAAATAAATACGTAAAACTATCGTAATCTTGTTTGTATAATACCAGTGTGATCTTAAGAATAATTGTAAAAATACAATATTTATTTGATAATGCAGAAATTGGGTGCGCTTATCAAATTATAAACATTAAAATATTATTTGATAAAATATTTGTATCCTCTTTTGTAATAAGAATTGTGGACTTATTGAGTTGTTTCGTTTTTGCAAGTAACACATAAATGACAAAAATCGCCTTATCTATTTGCCCGCTAAATAATTCTTATCGAAAGTTGTTTAAATTATGTAAACATTAGGTATTTTCTGACATTCACTGAAAAAATAAAGCGCGATCTAATACAAATGACTCCTGTGTAAAGCTAATTGATTTAACATTTTAAATATCGATTTCGTTTAATTTATGCCTGTTCTGTTGCTATATTGCAGTTTTCAACAAGGTCACGGCCCGTAAAATAATAAATTATTCTTTTGAGGCAATTTAAACTCATTGAATAGTAATCTGAAAACTATTAGCAGATCCGGTTGTATATTATTTATAGTAGGTAGCAGAAATACCAGGATAAATGAGATACCGTGATATTGAAAATAATTTAAATGTATTTTCGGCCTATTAAGGGAACGATTAATAAAAACACATGAAGTTATTTTTATATTCTCCAAGATGTACCTGAAGTTTTCCCATGTACCTCAAGCTTTGAACGTTCACTTGAATAAACATATGAAAATGAAAACTTAATAATGAAATTCGTTCAAATGAACGTTCGAAACTTCTGGCCTTTGACAGACTAGATTATAAAACATTATTAAAAGGTATAGTAGATAAGTAAGTACACAAGTATTTTAAACCTGTTTGAATCTTAATTTGAAAAGAGGATACAATACGTGCAATACATGATATTGCTCTAAATGGAGAAATACAGAGTTTGTATCAGGAGTCCCGCAGGGCTCACTACTAGGACCTCCCTTACTCAAAATGTTTTTAAACGATATACCTCACTTTCATTAGTATCGGTTTTCCGAATTATGCAAAAGACATGCAATTCTATACCAAAATTGAGTAATGATTGTGTTCGACTACAAGCCACGTTGGATCATGTGAATAATTGGCGTAGTGCAATTTATCTCTGAACATGAAGAAACATAACATGATAGCATAAGTTCTCTGGTCTTGTTTGTCAGATAAGTGGTAAATGCTTTGTAAAAGATATTGGATTAACTCGTTTTAAGTGCGGCATGACTTAGCCCACGTTCTTCTATTAACAGTGGATTTCTATTCAATTTACCGTGCAATTTCAGCATTTTTTCGGAAAAGTTTCTCTTTTTGTTGTTTAACAGTTTATGTTTTTTTACTCACAATGTCGTTGGAACAGACATTGTCTTTTATTAATCACATAATGCTTTATGGTACATTACAGATAAGGAATATATCATTAAGATTAAAATATTGAAAATATTGAAAACTTCAACTTTCCCTAATGCATGGAAGCTAGCTGCATATACTCCAATTCATAAGTCAGGGGACAAAATGGACATTTCAAACTACAGAGGTATAGCAATAATGTGTGCTCCAGCTAAACTATTTGAACAAATTATATATTCTCATTTATACGGACACGTAGAAAAAAGTTTAGTAGAGGAGCAACATGGTTTTGTAGCTAAAAAATCTATCAATACGAATTTGTTCATATTTACTAACTACGGTTACGAAACATTGGAGGAAAGAAAACAACTCGATACTGTATTTACAGATTTTAGCAAAGCATTCGATAAAGTCGATCATGATATGCTATTAGGAAAGCTATATAAATTTGGTCTATCTACGAAAATGATGCTACTTTTAAAAAGTTATTTACAGCACAGATGTTTTGTAGTAAAACACAATGGAAACACTTCTGGTAAATATTATGCTAATTCTGGAGTGCCACAAGGATCAAATCTCGGTCCATTATTATTCATATTATTTATTAACGATTTACCTTCAGTTGTTAAATTCTCTAAATGCTTACTTTTTGCAGATGACTTTAAAATGTACAAAAAAATTGAAACAGATAGAGATTGTGTGGAGCTCCAGAAAGACATTGATAGTATACACAAGTGGAGCTGCGATTTTAAATTACAATTTAATATAAAAAAATGTTTCATAATAACAATTACCCGAAAGAGAGAGCCCATTGTGTTCGACTACAAAATGACTCACATATGTTTAAAAAGGACTTATTGTGCTAAAGACTTGGGTGTCACTTATGACTGTCATCTTTCATTTTCTGAACACATTGAAAACATCTCTGCATCTGCAAATCGCATGTTAGGATTTATAATGAGACAAACATCCAATTTCACCAACGTCACAACTATCACTACTCTCTACTATGCATTTGTAAGAAGCAAACTTGAGTTTGCATCGATAATCTGGCACTCACAACCTCAAATTTATATAAACACACTTGAAAAAATACAAAATAAATTTCTTAGATACCTATACTACAAAAAATATCATACGACACCAAACTATCATTATGTTAGATCTGCACATTTAAGAACTGAATTTAATATGTCATCTCTTGATATGAGACGTAAAGTAGCAGTGCTCATGTTTTTACATAAAGTTGTAAATAGTATAATTAACAGCCCGAAGATTTTAGCATTATTACCATTTAATGTACCTTCACGACGGACTCGCAATGCATTGATGTTTAATGTACCGACAGCAATATATTCTATCCCCACCCCTCTCTTGTCGATGCTTCGACTGGCTAATAACATAAATACTTTGGTAGATTTAGATTGGTCCCTACCTCTTAAAAAATATTATAAACTGATCAACACGCACTTCAGTAATTTTTATGTATAGTTGTTATAAGTGTATTTATATGGGTGTATATATATGTTTATATGTATATGTGTATATGTATATGTGTATACATTTTTTGTAGATTTACTTAGTAGTAGTAGTAGTTATGTTGAAATGCTATTTACTATCCTTGTAATTAGGCCGATCAGGCCTGTTTGGATATTGCACAATAAATAAATAAATAAATAAAAAAGACATGATGCTAACATTGTTTTATCCATGAAATATAACATAACAGTGAGGAATGTGGAAAACTAAATTAAAAGCTTACGTTCATATAAAGAACATAAAAAATTCACAGATCTTGCATCTTTCGCAAGTATCTTAAGAGTATTGAAAATACCAGATGCAACTATACTGCTCTAGGTTGAAGTCCTATAGGATCATCTTATTGATATGCCTGCTAAATTACACCAAATTATTTTCTGTATTTCATTTTTTATAAATATTATTTTTATTAATCATACCACGAAAAACTGAATAATTATGTGTTAAATACCTTCGATAATATATTTCTATAATATAGGTACAACCGTTGAGACAAAGAATTAGAAAGAAAACGGTCTCAGAAGGCAACGATTAAACAGTTATCGGACGAAATTCGACTGTATGCGTGCTCAATAGCATAAGGACGAGTATAGCAGGGGCGTTCGGTAATTATGAACCTTCCTCGCATGTCCGTGGTCGGGTCGGCGAGATTCGACATCGGTCCACAAAAAAATTCCCACAAATCAAACGGTAAATTCTATTATGAATTTTAAAAAACCAGCTAAATCCTCGATAACAAGCGTACAACGTTTACTTCAGGGGTATTTTTCGAAAAATGAACACGCTTCGAGTTATGATGAGTTAAGGGATTTGTGAATTGATACGTTTCAGGGTAAGCGTTAATTCATTAAGGCGCTCCATAAGAAACCATAGCGCAGACAATATCGAATAATTAGAAAAAAATATTAAGTATTAAGATATGTACGTAATATTACGTGAAAACGAAGCTGACGTGTGGTAAATTTCAAATATACAACAAATTTTTTTTTGACTTTTTCGAAAAATCGCCCCCTGCAACCCCCTTCACAGGGCGATTTTTCCACGACCAAGTCAAATCTTCTTCTCTTTTGATGGGGCATCGTTTAAAATAGGTCGTAGCTTTTAGCAACACATTGCAAACGGAATGACACCATAGTGGCAGCTTGTTACTCTGCTACAAGGCCGGCGCAGCGGCCTAGACAGATCTGTCGGTCTCGATACGTTTTTCGTAAGATGGGTCCTATATCATGCGTCCAGTAATATTTTCAATACTGAAAGTTACATGAAAAAAGAGCGGTGTAGGAGCAGAGGACAAGTAATTGGTTAGCGTAGAAGTCCAAGTTGATCACCATATCGAGCGCCTGATCGTGTTGTTTATACGTATTTTTCTTACTTCTTCACCACTAAAACTGCAGCACTTATTATACCCGCTAACATAACAGCACTACTATCCATTGTAAAACTACATGTCTACACTGCTGAAAATTGAAAGTGATTGATATTTTGGCGTAAAGGTGTAGACAATTATAGGCTTGCGGCCAACGCATTCAATCTAAAGCATGCGCTATACAATGTTGAAAATGGAATTGAAACTTGAAAACGAAGTTAAAGACTAAAGTGCACTAGTGTGGACTTAGCCTAGGATCATCAAGCATAAGTTTTATTTTACACAAATTTCACATTTCTTAGATTTTAGTATACCAACAATGTCAATATTTCAAGCTTTCCTAATCATTTTAAGGTCAAGGACGCTACTAAATTTTTCTAAATATTTTTCTTAAATCGTAAACTGTATTAAATTCCCAATAATAAAATTTAATTTCATAGTTGAAATAGTGAAAGAATTTAACAAAATGTAGAGTTTAAACTGAGGGGGTTCAATTTTTTTTCACAAATCTCTTCATTTCCATTTCCGGGTTATCAATTTTCTGTATACCAAATTTCATCCTAATAGTTATAGAAATGACAGAATGGAAGTGCTGTGACATATAGGCAGACGGACAGACGTATTTATCGAAACTATAAGGACTCCAATGGAACCCAAAGTGTTGTCCGTCTATGCTTTCGTACAGGCCTGCAGATTACATGCCTCACATCCCCCCGACTAAGTTAATGCGAGAAAATTTCAGGTTGGGGTGATCTGTTAATTGTTATAAACAATTTATTTGTTAACTAACAAAAGTTGTTATCAACAAAATTGAAAATGCTTATTTTAGTTAAGAGAGCAAAAATAAACACTGCTTAATTATTTGCGTTCTTTTGAAAAAATATTTCTTTAAAAAATTAACGTTGTACTGTCAAGAAGGCACGAAATTCAAAAAAACTTTCTCTCTTATTTTTTGAGATATGGAAACAGAATTGTAGAAGAATGCCTGCAGTATAACGCAATAATGTTTTAGTAAATTGTTTAACAATACGCGCGCTCCTGTATGTACTCCTTACATTTGGAAACACATTATTTAAACTACAGTTATTTATTATTCACTAAATTGTTAAATAATTTATTTAGAAATATGGCGTTATAGTCTTTCGTTATGTTTTTTCCATACGTCAAAAAACAAGCCAGGATGTTTTTTAAATAATACTGAATATCGTGTTTTTGATAGTAAAGCGTTCATAACTTTTTAAAGTTAAAGAAATTTTTTGAAAAATTACAGCGTTTATTTTTACCCCTTTCAACAAATATAAGCATTTTTAGTCGTTGATGAGAACTTTTTGTTAGTTAATAACTATAATTTAGTTATAACAATTAAGGGACCACCCCAACCTGACCTTTTATTGCATAAACTTAATCGGGGGGTGTGAGAGATATAAATTAAACACGTTTAACATAGATAAAGTGTTTTAAAAAAACATGGTCACTCGATGAATGCAAAATAATGGTAAACCGCAGGCCTAATAACTGAATTGAATGCATATATTAAATATTGTATGTTTTTGATATTTTTTGTTGTATTGCGTGAGATTGAGAAATCTCACCCATACACATAGCAAGGACCTTCTTCAACATGCTTAATCTGTGGATTAGATTCCAGTGGTTATGGTTTTCCCAATTCGTTGGAAATAGCGGTGTACTTATTTATTGTCAGAATTATTACAAAACTTTTAAAAATGTCCCACATTGTAATACAGGAAGTGATCGATTTTTTTTTAATTCCAAAATAGATTAAGTTGCCAGGTTTATTTTGTGTTCTTACTTTGCAACACGATATATATTAGTTTCCATAAAATTAAATATACTGTTATTCATTTCACTACTGTCATAAATTGGAATCAAGTAGTATCAGAATCACATTAAGATCGATATGAGACTTTTTCTAGTACCTGAAAATCCCCAGATTATATCCCAGAATAATAAAATATGTTTATCTGCTGCTACTTCGTAATCTGTATCTTTTTAAATTTCCGGTTTATCAACAATAAAATGCATTTACGTGGGGGAATGCATAATGCAGTCAAGAGAAATGCGATCTATTTATTATATCTATAGTGTACCTATCACATAGTTATACTATAACCGATAATAATGACCAAAGAAATTCTATAAAAGTCCATTTCGTAACACTCTAATCTCAAACATCTAATCTAACAATGACTGTGTCCTCTGTATGTGTGTAAAACTGTTTCTTGTAAACACGATATCTTCTATTCCTTAAAATTTTCATATCAAATTTGATATAAGGGTAAAGTCGCATACCAGAATACGCTCTATTGAAATTTCATAATCGCTAGATGTGTACACACTATCAAATTGTACACATTTGAGACCTTGGTTTCTAGTATATACACCAAATCCCAAATTTCTGGACTCTTATCAGCTTGCTTTACTTATTGTCCCCTATTTACATCTTTTTACCCCCCAACCCTTTAACGAAATTTGTTCAAAATATAATACAGTTATAATACATACGTGTACCAAACTCCAAGTCAATAGTTTAAACAGTTGCAGAGAAAACGTGCGCACAAAATAGTTACAGACCGTCCGACCGACAGACAAACCACCGATAAAAAGAAGGACAGATGTGCTGATTGAGAGCCGTCAGACGAGCTCTGAAGCAACTAGCATGTTTGCTAATAACAAGGTTACCTTCACGTGGATGCCAGGGTACGAAGGAATAGAACGAAATTAATTAGAATATCGTTGCAAAAAAAAAGATGCTGAAGCCCCATTTTTTGGGCCCAAACCATTTTGTGGCTTATCTAAGGGGCATACAATGAAGGAGATCCTAAAATGACAAAAGGAACAGAAATAGTTCTGCTGGAGAGATATTCCAGGCCAAAGGCAAGCGAACAAGTTCATAACTTATTTGACAAAGAGTGTCCCATTGAGATATCATCTTATGAATATGGGCAAGGCAGCTGATGATACATACGTGTAGATACTGTGATAGTGCAACAGAAATTGCGGAACGTACTCTTTGGCTGAAGTACCTAGAAAAGGCGGAATTAACGCCTGAAGAGGTAAGAAAATTCCAAACTTTGTAAAAGGCTTGGGAGTCCTGGTCAACAACTAATTGTAGGGCAATTAACAAAAGATCTTTTATGTCGATGTGAGAAAGGGCTGTTCAGAGCGGAGCGACCCCTTAAACAATCTACAATTCGCAGTCGACCAAGCCGGAATGCAACTTTTACTCGTTTATCGGTTATAATATTTTTCTCTGTTTCATTAAAACTTCCAATTATTTTGTACGGTTATTACATCACTTATTTATATCAATTTAAAACAGAAGGGCAGTTCCAGATTTCGTGGGCTGTTTATTTTTAAAACATTTAAAATTATTTGGAATGCCAGATTAATAACTCAAACATCAAAAACCATAGAAACGAGTGTCGGTAAGCTTTATTATCATCTTATCGAGGTATGTTATCTCATATAACAAGCAAATGTGAATAATATTGTGAACGATGCTGATAAGGAAGCAAATAATATGTAATAAGAATATCAAGTAGCTGGATACATATACCGAGGTTACTTATTTTTACAGAAAAATAATTGGCGGCAATTTTTCTAACTCTAATTTAAGAAAAACCGGATGGCAATAGGCGATGAGAATTAACTCCAGTGTTGAGTTGATATTACCATATTTTGTCATTTTCCACACCGTTAGATCCTATAATATTTTCGGTAGGAAGGAGTTGGGTAACTATATTAAAATAATTTGAGATTATAATTCAAACAGGTGTGTCTCCGTTAATTTTACTTCCACATCCACGTAGTGGATTGGAAGTATAGTAATCGAAAAAAAATTTTCAAAATTTTTTTTTCTTGAAATCGGTTTAGAATGTCATGAAACGTCGAGATTTTAAATTTGAGCGAAAAATAAATTTCTGTCTGTCTGTCGGTCTGTCGGTCTGTCTGTCTGTAACTTTTTTTGTCCGCACGCTTTCTCCGGAACGGTTTAAGATATTGACTTGAAATTTTGTACACGTATATATTATAATGAGATCTGGAACTGGATTGTTTTTGGAAGATATCCGGTGAAGGGTTGGGGGGTAAATAGGGGTAAATATGGGGAAATATGTAAAGCAAGCTGATAAGAGTACAGACACTTGAAATTCGATGTTATACTACAAGCCTAGGCCTAAGATTTTTTTGTAATGTTTTCAACCCCCCCCACCACCCCTTCTTCATTATTAAAGGGGTTGCTAAAATGAAATTGAGATATTCATTTGAAATTTGGTACACGTATGTATTATAACGACATCTGGAACTAGATTATATTTTGAAATGATTCCGCTGAAGGGTTGGGGGTTAAATAGGGGTAAATAGGGGAAAATAAGTAAAGCAAGCTGGTAAGAGTACAGAAACTTGAAATTCGGTGTATGTGCTAGAAGACAAGGTCTCAGATTAGTTATATTATTTTTCAACCCCCACCACCCCTACTCCATTATTAAACGGGTTGATAAAATAAAATTGAAATATTCACTTGAAATTTGGTACACGTATGTGTTATAACGACATCAGGAACTAGATTATATTTTGAGAAGCTACCGTTCAAGGGTTGGGGGTTAAATATGGTAAAATAGGGGAAAGGAAGTAAAGCAAGCTGGTATGAGTACAGAAACTTAAAATTCAGTGTATGTATTACAAGTTAGACTCAATTTTTTAAAAATATTTTTCAACTCCCCCACCACCCCTACTCCATTATTAAATGGGTTGATAAGATAAAATTGAGATATTCATTTGAAATTTTGTACACGTATGTATTATAACGACATCTGGAACTAAATTATATTTTGAGATGATTCCGTTGGAGGGTTAGGGGTTAAATAGGAGTAAATAGGGGAAAATAAGTAAAGCAAGCTGATAATAGTACAAAAACTTGAAATTCGGTGTATGTACTAGAAGCCAAGGTCTCAGATTATTTATATTATTTTTCAACCCCCACCACTCCTACTCCATTATTAAAGGGGTTGATAAAATGAAATTGAAATATTCACTTGAAATTCGGTACACGTATGTATCACAACGACATCTGGAACTGGATTATATTTTGAAAAGCTTCCGTCGAAGGGTTGGGGGTTAAATAGGGGAAAGTAAGTAAAGCAAGCTAGTATGAGTACAAAAACATGAAATTCAGTGTATGTACTAGAAGCTAAAGACTCAAAATTTTTATAATATTTTTCAACCCCCCCCACCACCCCTACTCCATTATTAAAGGGGTTGATAAAATAAAATTGATATATTCAATTGAAATTTGGTACGCGTATGTATTATAGCGACATCTGGAACTAGATTATATTTTGAAATGATTCCGTTGAAGGGTTAGGCGTTAAATAGTGGTATATATGGGAAACTAAGTAAAGCAAGCTGGTAAGAGTATAGAAATTTGTGATTTGTTGTATATACTAGAGGCGATGGCCTCAGGTTTTTCCATAATATTTTCCATCCCCCCATCACCCCCACTCCCCTATTAAAATAGTTGATAAAATTAAATTTAGATTTTCACTTGAAATTTGTTACACGTATAACGATATCTTAAACTGGATTATTTACATTTTGGCATGATTGCGTTGAACGAGTGGGGGTAATTGGTGGTAAATAGGGAAAAATAAGTAAAGCAAGCTGGTAAAGGTACAGAAACTTGAAATTCGGCGTATGTCCTAGAAGCCAAGGCCTCATATTTTTTAGTAATATTTTTCAACACCCACCACCCTTAACCGATTATTAAAGGGGTTGATAAAACGAAATCGAGATATTCACTTGAAATTTGGGACACGTATGTATTATAGCGACATCTGGAACTAGATTATATTTTAAGACGACTCCGTTGAAGGGTTGAAGGTTGAATAGGAGTAAATAGGGGAAAATAAGTAAACCATGCTGGTAAGAGTACATAAATATGGGATTTGGTGTACATACTAGAAACCAAGGCACCAGATTTCTTTCTAATTTCTTTCAAACAACACCATCTCCGCTCCATTATTAATGGGTTTGATAACACAAAATTGAGATATTTACTTGAAAGTTAGTATTGTAATGACATCTGACTGAGATGATTCCATTGAAGAGGTGGGTCGTGGTAGGTTGTGAATAGGGGAAAATAAGTAGAGTAAACTAAAAACTTAATTTTTAACGCATTTGGTAGAAACCAACGCCTCAAACTTTTCTATGACGTCTGCTCCAAGTATTATTAAAATTCTGTGACCAATAATTTTCACGTACTAGAGTGCAAATCTAGTCAAGATGTTTCCTTTAAAGTGACTTTAATGAAAAATCTGGATGTGGAAGTAGTGATTCCTTAGGCAGCGGTTTTTTATTTTAGTCATGCCAGAACATACTTAACATGGGAACAATCTTGTTCTGTGTATTAAGTAATACATTATATTTATGATTTCTTACCATTTTCTACAAAAATATGACATGCCCTGCTCTCCCATCTGTACGCAAGTGACAAAGCTTTGGTGTTCTTTATGGGCATTAAATATAGTGATTTTATATGATAAACCAGTAAGTATACTGACTGTCATGCAGTGTTGCCACGAGGTCAAAACGAAATTACTGGCGAAGCTTGATTGCATTCCTGGCATTTCCTGGCAAAATTTTGCAATATTGGCCAGGGCCAGAGAAAAAGGGGGGGGGGGTGATTCCTTGCCGTACATTTTTTTACCTCAATTGCTAAAAAAAATTGGAAGTTAGTTCCAAATCTATATTCCTATCAAGTCATTTCTGGGCAATTCCTGGCATTAGGTAAATCCTGGCAAGTTTACTGGCAAAACTGCAACCCTGCTTCATGATACGAGTGCATTGTTATTGTACTCTTCATAAATAGAAAATGAAGAGTATATATTATATTGCATTCGATCGGCCTATTTCTAAAACCGGTAATATTGCTCGTTGACAAACAAATTTCATATTACTGTGTTGGTGATCGAATTCTGAACAACTTTCAAAACGTCCGTCCATCCGTCTGTACTTCTGTCTGTCCGTCCGTCACGTTTCTTGTAAGCACGATAACTTAAGAACGAAAAGTCCGATTATAATGAAAATTGGACAATAAGTTAGTGTTTGCTAGAGGAGGAACACCATTATTTTTTAACAACATCGGCCAATAAATAAAACAGGTCTAAATTTTTTAAATAAAGAAAAATATGTTTGTAATTAAACTAAAAATGTCTAAAACCAATATTTTAAAAAAAAACTGCGAAGAGCATCCTATAAAATGTGCAACAATTATATAAAAAGTGCAGTAAATCGGCGAAGAGTATAATGGTTACATTGTTTAATTTTAAATCGAAATGCAGCGAATGTGGTACGAGATATGAAGCAAATTGTAGAAGTAAAGTTGAAGATAAATACATTTTCTACAGATACGTCAGTGTGAACATATAACTTTTTTTATGATACATGTAGAAGAAGAGTGTAAAATGTGGTATTGTAGAAATTCCTTGAATTGAAACGCATATATTGTCAAAACGATTAAAGATACGTATATGCCGCCACTTACTACTTTCACAACTACGTAGTCAAGTGGAAGTATATTAATCGTAAAAAAACATTTTTAATTGAAATAGGTTTAGAATGTCATAAGAAGTGGAGATTTTAAATTTATGTGAAGAAAAATTTCTGTCTGTCGGTCGGTTGGTATGTCTAATTTTTTTGTTTGCACAATTACCCCGGAACTGTTTAAGATACTGACTTGAAATTTGGTACACGCATGTATTATAACGAGAAGTGGAACCTTTGAAATCGTAAATAAAAGATTTAACTTGACAGTAATGGAAGCTTTTCTGTCATAATTTGTTTCATTGATTGAATTGTCAGCGTAAGGCGGGCATTGCTGCCGATTCCGGGCATCCGGTTTGGAGGTTCGTTCCAACACGCAGCTTGCTCATCCGCCAAACGTACTCAACGGATGGCCAAACCGCGTGCCTAAACTGAACCTCGGATGTTTTACATACCACCGGATCGGCTGCATACGCCGGGTTAGATATTGGACATGCTTGTTATCAGCAGTGAGAGCTACATGACGCAAGGGGTAGGGATATGGGATGGAAAGTGTAGGTGTTTGTGATATGCTTCTTTTAAGTTTCCACCTGTCATCATCTCCTTATTTATTCTTCTTCTAAGTTTTCTGTTTCTGAATCTAGCAGCTTTTATTTTTATTTGTTAACCGATCCACAGGTAAATATCCATTTACGGTGGAAGTTCTGCGCGGTAAAAAAAGAGATTTTTATAGCGGGTTATGAGAAAGAGGTCCCAGGGAATATTTTGTACACCCTGTATATTATTTCCTTGAAGCAATAAATTTCAATTGCCGTTTTCCAACTCCCCTTTTCAATTCTGAGTATTTTTCTATTTCATTACCTATATTTAACACCTTTTCAATTTTACTTTTTAATTTTTTTCTCTGTTGTGTAATTAACTAAATATTAGTACAGAAAATACAATTAATAGACTAGACTAGACTTATCTTTTAGTCGCTTTGTGTTTATATTGGCAGCTTCCCTCTTTCTTCTGTAGTGTTCCCACGCTACTTGCACTCTCGGTTTCATCCTTCCAGATGTTATTAAGTTTCCATTTTTCCATTTAAATATCTTTTACTTTGTTTAAATATATACATATCATATGTTAACTAAGTGCCTCATTATCTATATATTTACAATATTTATAAAATACTACAATACATAGGGTGCCCGGTGTTATGGCAGGAAACTTTGTTTTATATGTTTTAGGAAGATTTGCAGCAACAAAGCACTTTTTTACAATCTATGCTTGTTTTTGTTTTTTAATTTTTTCCAATTTACGGTGCATAAAGCTGTGATGTTAATTTATTTGGTATGGAGGGTTTCAGTTAAAATACAGGAAAATATAATATAAAAAAAAACCTGTTTAAAATTGTCAAATTATAAAACTATGATGTTTATTTGGAATTTTAATTTTGTTTGTTAATCCCATTTTTATTATTCGGCAGGTTTGAAGTAGGGGGCAGGGAAAAATGGGAGAAGAATTTGAGGTATTTGTGTTTTTTGTGGTTTTGTGCCATGTCGGGTTATGGTCATTGTCACCGTCTTTCCAAGAAGACGGGAAGTCGTTGGTGTAAATTTTGATGCATTTTTAGTCACTATTACATTTCAAGATGCGACCGAGTTATTCAGATAATATTCACCACACTTTATTATTATTTATTAATTTTGCTCCAGGTCAAACTTATACACATATGGCGTGAAGCAGAATTGTTTTAGCCACAATACCGTATAAATTTTATTTTATTCGCTCAAAGTTTGACCAGTCTTTACGTGATTTAAAGTGCAGCAACTCGGCACAGGTCTGGTCTCTATGAAAGATCGACCTTTTCTTTTTCTGTCATAATTTGTTTAAAAAAAATTAAACACAAATATAGTTAAAAACTATGTGCATGTGGAAGTAAACATACACACTGGTTCGTGTATATCGATAATATTGTGTAGTACGGAATCCTAGGTGTGCGAGTTCGGTTCATAATTGACCGGAAAATGGCATTTAATAGTGTAAGTTCAGTTTCTTATAGTTTACCTGGTATATTTTCTCTTAACAATGTTTGTTTGACGTACAAAGAATTATTTTTTATTTTCACAGTGGAAGTATAATAGCAATTGTAAAAAAAAACTATTTTTCTTTTTGTTGAACTAGGTCATGAAACGTCGAGATTTGAAATTGGAGGGAAAAAAAATTGTCTGCCTGTCTGTATGTCTGTCGGTCGGTCGGTCTGTCGCTTTTTCTTTAATTTTCGAAGAGTTGTATTTTGATATGCTCATTAATACGTTAAAGACGTATTTACTCATCCGGTAATAATTCATGTCGGACAAAGAACAGATTATTTAATTTCTTTTATCAACAAAAAATATTGATTAAAAAGTACCCATTCCCTACTTGTACATTTTTTCTTAATAAAGGTTCCCTACACACAATGTAAAATATCCTCAAACAACAAAGTTAGTTATGTTTTCATATGTTTCAATAGAACTACATCTTTCATTTGCTCCCCCATGTGAAAACTCATTTCCGTCAGAGAATAGCTGATTTAATTTCTGTTATCGACAAACAATATTTGTGATGAAAGGGTGGTTGATACAGAAGACTCAATATTCTTGCAATCAGTACAAAACACTTCTCCATCCACTGGAAAAAATGATTGAAATTGCCTACAAAAAATCACAGTAGGAATCGGAAATAAGGCAGGAAAATGTTGATTACGTAGTCGAAGCTTTTTAACTAGTCCATATTCTTCTCGTATATGCTGTTTTGAAGTAAGTAATAAACAGCGAAGGCTAATATATTTCGATGGAAATGGAATGAGAAAATTTTCGACGTATTAATTTTTCCACTGTAAATCAACCAGATTTGTCTGATTTATGTCGCTTACAAAATAGTAAAGATGTTTAGTTGTATGTAACAATAGTGACAAAATATAAACTCGGTTTTAAATATAGTTAATATGACAAGAACAGGCTACTGTTTGTTCTCTCTTGTATTGCTAATTTATCAAATGTTTCTAACTACATTTTATCTATTTTGGCAGTGTGTAAAAAAATAGTGTGTGTCAAGTACGCAGTATGTCCGCTTAAGGACATGTTTTAATGTTATTACAGTTTGAAATTTTTTTTTTAAACTTTGTGGATTATTGGATAAGAAACGCCAGTTCAGCAGCGTAGAGGCATTTTTAATGCGTTACCGACACGGCAGCAGTGGGCTAAACCTCGGTTGAGTGAAACAACACCGTTAGACAGTTCCTTGTTAATTTTATACAATATGTAATTAATAAATAAAATAAACTTAGAGGACCTTGAAATGGAAACACTCTGATACAAAGAAAGATAGCAGCTGACATACACGCACACATACAAACTAACAGCAAGCGTGCACAGCGACACAGATACTAGTATCAGATCAGGTAAACGAGGGACGCTCGCCGCAACATTTTTGCATGTATTCAAAACCAGATTCCCGTGTCGAAAGAATTAGGTACAAAGTGCTTATTATATAAAGAACACCGTTTTCTGAATCATGAGTTTTTATAATTGCGAAATTTACAAATTAAAGAAAAAGTATTGTCTTATTCAATGTCGTCAAATGTAAAATATGTTTTATTATAAATAAATATATTATATTAATTAATCCTACGATGATTTTTTTTGTTGCAGCTCACACAAAAATATACAATGGATAAAATAAAGCTTATGAATTCAATTTAAAAAAAACAACCTTTAACTGATCCTTTGACGTAAAAGTCACAGGCGTAGAGGTTATTTAAAAGTAATATACTGGTTAATTGTGATATTTTGTAAATTCCCCGAGCACCCCTTAAAAAGAAAACATGCATGTGCCAGGAAGTCCCAAAGAATTGAAGAAGGAAAAAAAATAAGATAATGCCACAAATAACATTTAGACAATATGAATTCAAAGTTTTTCACATTCAATTTTCAATAAAATAAATCAAAGGTACCTGTTAAACAATAAATACATTTTAAAACTTCCTCTCGAAAACTGTGACACAAGAAACGCCTTGACCTTACATACAAACCGACCCCCCTCCCTCCCGCAAAAAAGGTGTAAATCGTGTGAATTATCAAGTTATTTTGTGGTTTTTTAGGACAATCCGGAACCCTTCCCTTGCATTTCTTTTTATCCTATTCTATATATTCATATTATATATATTCATTATTCACGTAGTCCGTTCGTTAGAAGTTTTTCAATTTGCAGATGGATTACAAATTTGAAATTGGGTACGCGGCCTTAATCGATCATGCCCATTCTACCTAAAATATGTTCAGTCCTTCAACTATACAGGGTGTGCCAATAGTCGGTACCAACTTTCTTATTTTAAATGGCCTTTCAATTCTGACTTCACACAATCAAGTTATGTTAACTTATCTGTTACATGTTTTGATACATGTCCATTTTTTGAAAAAAAATTTAATAAGGGTGATGAACACCGGCCGCCGGCCACCTATGTTTATCTAATTTACGACGTCGAATATGTTCACCGCCAAAGTGGCAACAGAGTAATTTCTATTTCATTTAAAACTAGTGACCAATCCTTAAACTCTGAAAAATTATAAACACCTAATATATGATGGTATTTATTAATAAAGTTTACAACGAAAAAAAAAAGTCCGTACTGTGTTGGGTTCGATCCGTCGATCTCTTGATTTGGAAGTCAACGCTTTAGCTCAGTCGACCAATGAAGAGTTAGACCATAGTTGCACATATGTTGTTAGTGTAGAGACATTGAATTCTGTCTGTTTTAATACAATTGTTTCTATAAAAAAATGTAAATAAAAACCGAAAGAATGCAAGTGTGATATATCGTTGAAATCGGAATTTTAACTGCTTTTCAATGGTTCGATTACAAATTGTAAGTAATTATAATAAAGACAACTTGTTGTGCCAAAACGGTACTAAACGTATTCCGATCTCAATCAAAACATTTTTACATCTTCTGGAGTATTATAGAAACCTTCATGCAAAGTTTCATCCAAATCCGTCTACTAGTTTCGCCGCTATCGTGCTAACACACATACACACACACACTCACCCACAGACATTTTTCAAAAAACAATTTTTTGGGTTTCTGGGACCTCAAAACGTAAAGATTTGATGTTATCTCAATTCACGATTTTGGACCAATTTTAGTAACCTCCCACAAATTCGTGGGGAAGTTAAAATTGCCGCTGTATTAGTTTAGGAACAATTTGTGTATCACAAACCATTCAAAATATTGAAACCAAATTGATGAAGCATGAAGCAGGTTAACGTCTGATGTCCCATCGGTGAACCCACCTTGTACCATGTGAGCGCAGGCAATTTTCAAATGTCGCAATGAAAAATCGTCAAAGAGTCGATTTTTTCAAATGGCACCTACTGTTTTTCTTGACATCAGTCGAAAGAAAATTAAATTTTAGGGTGAGTTACTTATACATTCTCTTACCTAACTTCACCCCAATCGAGTTATTCAATAATAATCAAGAAATACCTTATCTTGCCGAGATATTGCTTGGTTTTTCAAGTATGCCATGGAAACAACTGACAATTCTAACAATTTACTTAAAAATATGTTTGCAAATCTTCAGTCGTATTTGAGTTGATTCGCATTTTTGTAGTAGGCTTTGGAACAAATGCCAAACATCAAACCTAGCCACTATTAGGTATGTTATTGTTATCTTACTGTTTCAATTCCTGCAATTTTCATCATGGAACTTTATCCGAATGATGTTGTCTTTGATTTGTTTGTAATTTATGGTGAAAATAACAGAATCGTTGAGTTGAATAGAACATGCCGCGCGTCAATTTCAAATACCCGCATCTACCGCAAATAACAAAAGGTAAATTTCTTAGACTTGAAAATTATTTTTTTGATCATAAGTTAAGCCTTTCGTGAGAATTAAACCTATAACAGGAAATGAAGATATTGAAATTAACGCCCTGGGATATTTTCAAGCACATTCACGTGCTTCCATCAGACAGCGCCTGCTGATTTGGGAATTTCTTATACCTCGTTGCAAAGAATTCTTTGTCATCATAAGTTACATCCTTATAAATTTACAAGGCTACAAAAACTACATCCCAGGGACTACGTATGCAGGATCAACTTGCGAAGAATTCTTGATAAGGAATCATGATCGTAACTTTTTACAAAAAATCGACATTATGGCATTTTGACATCTTTGTATTATAATGGAGATCGAAAATCATTCAATTTTGTATTAATATTTTCTGTCTGTTAAAGGACAGTGAGGTGCAATATTTCATGTACGATGAAGACTTGAATCTTAAGTTGTGGAAAACTACCTGGATGATATGGCGCTCAATCGACTTATCAATCGTTGGTATCAAATGGACGAGCTCCAGCACATTCGACTAGAGCAGTAGGTGTCAAATTAACGGAGCTGAAGAACTTTGGTGGGGAAACGGAGGTAACTTTGGCCCGCCCGATCTCCAGATTTTACACCTTTAGATTTGTATTTATGGGGTCGGGTCAAAGAATTAGTGTACACAAATCCTATTTTAAATTACCAGAACTTGGGAATAAGGGTAGTTGGAGCTTATGATCGTTTGGAACTTCGTTGGTATTAAAATGAATTATTTTGCTCTTACTATTTGTCATTGCAATACGATATTTTAATAAAGATTCACATGAAACGATTATTTCCAAAGCCTGTCTACCGCGAGGAAGAAAATAACATTTCTTTAAAAAAATGCCAATAACTCAAATACTACAGAAGGCGCACTGAGCAAGAACAGAGTGCAGATCCAACGGGGTGTGCAATTTCACTTTAGGTGAACTTAAAATAACATATTTCATCATAGTTGCCATGTATTTTGTATGTATAATAGTCTACATGTCGTATATTTCTTAATTTTAGGACCGAAAATTACATTATCGTGAGATTTTATTTTTTGTCCTATTATTAGCTAACCCCTAAAGCGGACGACCGGTGACGCGGAAACCTAAAAAGATATAAGTAACCATGGCAACTTTGTGATGTATGTAAATGTCGAAATGTTAAATTAAATTTTGTATAATGGATATGTGTACGAAATAAATAAATGATGATTAGAAGTCTTTTGACAGTTAATGTGAAGCTTCGGTTGGATTTAATTCTCTCCAAGCTTTTTCGTTTGTATAGTACATAAAGTGCTATTCTAGCTATCATAAATATACTTATTTTCCTTTAGAATTTACTAATTTGTATACTTAGACTGAATTAACTTGTACTAGATGTATCAATATACTCTTCGTCGATACTGGTTGTTCTACATAATTGTTCAATATTCCACAATATATCCTTCATAATTGAAAATAAATGCATTTTATAGGAAAAACTTTTCCTAATGTCGCCATCTCTATTGGTAAACTATTAACATATGCAGAACGTTTGTGTTTCTAGAATATCACAACATTCTCTGTGTATATTGCTTTTGATTTCAAATGTGTCGTAACCTAACTTATATTTTCCTGCTGATTCTTTTAAAAAAAACAATAAATAAAACAATACAGGTATTCCTCTAGCTGACACTAATCACCTGGTGAAATTTCAACAACACTAGGAATGCACGGGATCTGATTTTTGCTGGATAACCATATGCAGTAATACGGCCCGAATATGCTGGATAAACTTTGGCCGGATTATCCGGCCGAACTTTCCGTGTGCGCAGAGTAGCAGATTTTTTTTGATGGGGTGCATGGAACATGGACCTTCTCACATGTACACGTCTGGACAAGAAATATAGTGAGACTTTGCAGACAAGGGAGTTTATTTTCACCGTTTTATTTTTAGTTTATTACTTTCATTTATTGTGATTGTGAACTAAACAAACAAAATAATTATTTTCAAATCGCTACATTATTAGAGCCACAATATAAGCGGCATTTCTTTGGTGACAATAAGAAACAATAAGACTCAACAGGACAACTGCTTGAAATGCTAAAATGCCTAAATCCAGAACAAACGTCAAAGAGTAATGTTGGTAACTCAACTTTACCTATTAATCGTATTAATTATGCTCTTGATTACAACAAGAGTGATAATGAACCTCTTGCCAAAATAGCAAAAGTTGCAAGAGTCACTGAAGATTATAAAAGGTCTAGAATGATATGGAACTGTTATTTTGGCATCAGATCAGAATAGAGAACAAGACGATAAAAATATGTCAGATTTCAAAAAGTCATTAACAAATTTGACTGAGACGTACTTAAATTTACCAACAATTGACACAAAATCTGATCGCATTTCCTCATGGAATGGTCACTCCATTGATTTTCATGTTATCGCCTCTTGCAAAAAGATACCTATGACACCAACAGCTTCTGTATTTAGTGAGAGAGTGTATTCTGAGGCTGGAAGCGTGTACACAGATAATAGAGGCCGACTTATGCCCCTAAAAGGAGAAAAGTTGGTGTGCCTTCATTACAATTTAAGGCATTCATTGTGCAATTAATTTCATTAAACATTTCACTAAACATAAAATACCTAACTTATTTATATTTGCTAATTTTTATAAACCGTTTATTTTTTTATATTTAAATAAGTTTGGAAGAGTACATTTAATGTTTTTGCTTCTGTTAGGAAACATGTTTATTGTTTGGTTTATAGTTGGCGTTTAAAAAAATGTATTGGATATTTACTAAAAATAATCAGTTCGGGTCTCGAACCCGGCCCTGCTGGCCGGATCTATTTAAAAAATTCGCCGGAACCGGATATCCGGAAAAAAGTGACCGGATTAGCCGAAGTCAATATGCAGACAGTATATCCGGTGCATTACAACAACATTACAACAATACGGTTTTTTCTGTCTTGAGTTATCGTGTTCTCAAGAAACGTGACGGACAGACAGAGGCAGACTGACAATGGGACAGATAGACGGACATTTTGAAAGTTGTTCGGAATTCAATAACTTGTCAACAGCAACATTAATAAGGTGCATTTTTGCATGTGAAATACCTACTAAAATAAAAACATCCGAATCCTGCTTATAACAGGGTAACGCTAAATGAGCTAGAGCGAACAGGCGGCCAAACTATCAGTACAATATCCTGGCCAGCAATACGCATACTAAGAGAAGACCCTCATGGGGCAGACCTTCAAAAAATTATTTTGCAGCTTGCACCTAGACCCTAAGAAGAACATCCATGCCAAATTACAACTTCTTATAGACCCAGCTCCCATGACAAAAAAGGTACTCCATCGAACACCTCAAATTTTAAAGGTTAAAATGCTTGCAAAACATGTAAAAATAATGTTACGCCCGCCAGACTAGTAAAAATTTGTTACTTAATTGTTATTATATATACTCTTCGCAAATACAAAACGAAGATTATATTGGATTCGATCGGCATATTTCTATACAGGGTGTAATTAATTAGTTTCATGTCATTAAAAAAAACTGGTGGTAGGGAACGACAAGACAAACAAAAAAACCTTATATAACATGGGGTCTAAAGCTCATAGTTTTGGAGAAAAATAAACAAAAATTTCGCAAATTTTCAATAAAATATTTTGAGAACTGCTGGAATATTGAGGTAGGTTTAGATCGTCGCGCGTTTCTTTGTCTATGATACTCAATATTTGTGTAGATAGTTATAAAATGTCGGCGGTCTTTAGTGATGCGGTAAATAAGAAGAAAGACGTCGACGTTTTCTGCGTGTTTAGTAGATCTGATCTGAAGAAAACTATACTCTGACTCTCCCTTGTGCAATATTTTAGTTACTGTGGGTGTTTCGTTATGTACAAACGTCCAACCCGCCGTTCGTTGTTTTTGTTATTTTTGAATTTCGAGTCGCTGTGTATTTATGGTGAAGATTTATTTTATTGACTTTACCGTTCAAGTCGTGAAATTCTTGATTACGTACAGACACAACTTACATGTTCGTTCTTTTTGTATTCCGTTTTGGATTTTGGACCAAGTTTTTCTTTTATTTTTCTTTATTGACAACGTTAGTTGATAGTTTATTGTTTAGTGTTGAACACTCCGTTCAACTCTAATGTATGTCCTTAATTCGACGTACCGAACTGTGTATTGATGCAGATGCAGAGATTTCGAATAATTTACCTAAGTGGTAAGCTTTTAACACAGGGCACTCATTTATGTTACAAATGTTAATAAATCATTTTTAAATATTCTAAATTATAAACATTAATCCAATATATTGTTCCAAATTAAAAGACACACATGTAAAGAAATGCTCTGTTTAAATTTCTGTGGCCATTATTTGCTTGCAGTTGTGCAGGAACAGATAACGAATTATTTACCTCTTTATAATTGCCTCAGTTCGGTTGAGGCGGTCCATCAAAGGCGGTCTATGATCCAAGGCCTTTGCACTTTTCTATGACAATTTAAAAGTTGTATAATTGGGAACTACAAGTCCATTGGCAAAAAAAGCAGTGGTTCTCAATTATTTTCTACATTAACATAAAAAAAAGTATTTAAAATGTTGACCAAGGTCAGTTTTTCTCAAAGTGCCCCTAGAGGGAAAAGTCATAAAGGTTTTTTGTTTGTTTAGTCGGTCCCAATTACCAGTTTCTTTAATGACATGAAACTGATTACATCCTGTATGTATAGAGCCGGTAATATTGCTCACTGAGATCGTGATCGAATTCTGAACAAATTTCAAAATATTCGTCCGTCTGTCTGTCTGAGAGTCCGTCACGTTTCTTGTCAGCACGATAACTTAAGAATGAAAAGTCCGATTGTATTGAAATTTGGACAGTAAGTTAGTGTTAGCTAAAGGAAGAACCCTATCGTTTTTTAACAAATAAAAAAGTTAATAATTTTTTAATTAAAAGAAAAAATTTTTTTTAATGTTTTGTAATTAAACAAAAAATGTCTAAAACTAAAAGTATTTACTAAGAAACTGCGAAGTGTATCCTATAGAATGTTCAACAAATATATAAAAAGTGACGGTGTTAGCTTGTTTTTATGAATTTTTGAATTTGGCTAAAAAAGAATATTCTCTATTTTTCAAAACTCATTTTCGCAATTTGTGGTAAATAATGAACTATTCTTGTAAAAAGTCTGTCTGTCTTTTTGTTAATTAACTTCTGACAGACCTTTTGTTATAAATTATTATTTTAATGAAATTGCACTTCATAACACGCTCCTCCTTGATTTTTGTTTTAAAATGAAGTTTAAAATCTTTCCTATCCATTGCAACTTGTCTGGCTGACGATTTTTGTTAATTAATTTGTCAGACTCAATTTTGAATGCGCAGCATCAATGCATCAGGATCAATTACTGGTATTGTTATTGAACCCAGTAAAAGATCCATTTGAAAAAAATATCAAAGTTACTATAAAAGTATATTCAGACAGAAAATCCCATGAAAAAATCATATTTAAACCATTAAAAAGACTTATAACCACCTTTGGCGTCATATTAAATCGAAATCTGCGTAAAAAATTATTTCACTAAAAATGACCAAAATATTGAATTTCAATCGCCTTTGGGCTCCGTCGTTCGAATTTTCAAAAGTACTCAAAAATTTGACTTTTCGAAAGTACCACGAATAAAATCACACAGGGCGGAACTGCTCCGTCCAACAAATTTTTCGAAAGTACAACGAATTTGATTTTTCGAAAGTACCACGAAATTGGTTTTTCGAAACTACAACGAATAAAATCGCACAAGGGGGAAAACCGCTCCGTCGTACAAAATTTCGAAATTACAACGAATTCAGTTTTTTGAAAATGTCAAAAATTTAGTTTTTCGAAAGTACAATAAAGAGACTTGCACAAAGCAGAAAACAACTCCTCGAGATGAATTTTTCGAAAGTACCACGAATTTGGTTTTTCGAAAGAACCACGAATTTAGTGGTTCACGGGGCGAAATCCTCAGTCAGGATGTAGCGAGTAGCTATTTTAAACGTCAAAATTTAAGAAAAATTCAATGGGACGGTTTTTCCAATAAAAACCAAAATCCCCATTTAATTATCCTCAAAGTGGGAGAGCATAATCCTTATCCAAACCACTAGAACGTACAAAAAATAAGTCAAAAAATTCAAAGTCGGAGGGTCGATTCTGACGAACCCAAAATACTTTTTATCCTAACTCAGGCGGACAGCGCCATAGTAGTCGCTCGAAGGTGAGCCGACGGAGAAAAAGTATATTTGGGTTCGATGCCGTTAGTACGTTTATAAAAGCAGGAAAACCATCGAACTCATATAGATAGCTTCTTTAAGCATCCTGACAATCATTTCGATAATTTCAGTGCAAAATTAAAAGTGAATAATTTTCAAAAAGTTCCACATTCATTTTACAATACAGTCAATTGTCATAGTTCTCTCGACGCTGGATGAGTTACACTCCTACGGGAGGTTACGGGTTGCCGAGTGGTGGTGCTCCTTGATGTTTGCCTTATATACATTAATTAAGTATTGAATATTTATATTTTTTACATTTTATGAATAATTGCAATATATGAAAATATATTTTGAATTCGATTTCTTATTGATCCACTAATTATAAGATTTGTGACAGACGTGCGATTCTGTGGCGTGAGTCGGACAATTACTTACCGAGGGTCATCTTTGATCCCATCACGTCTGTGTACTTGTCCGAGTACTCATAGAATCCATCGACGGTCTTAATTATTAAGAAGTGTTTCTAAGAAAGTGCTAATTATAAGATATATTCATTAAAAGTACGATTTCGACGGAGAGAGCAGACTGTAACAATCACAGTAAGTATAATTTTGTCTATTTCCTTCTTGGGCAGTCTGAAAGGTAACTTGAATCCCCCTTGTGAGTAGAGTTGATAACTATCGTAGCGGCGACACGGCTCCGGCCTAAATTCTATAAAAGCCTTGTCGTGTCCATCAGACCATACGATACTAGGTTCATCTACAGTATCTCACAACATCTCTTTAGGAAAAACACAACTGAAGTTTTAAGATCTCCTCTATACATAAAAAATTGTCTGTTATTGAAAAAATATATGCAACCACATTTACTTTTAAAATTTGAGGTGTTCGATGGTGCACTTTCTTTGTCATGGGAGCTCAGTCTATTATCCCATGAGTTTCGAAGATTTGGTAAATAGTGAGTGGGTGGGTTTTTGCTATTATACTTTTAAAGATTGGCTTTGTAGAAGTTGTGTTTGACAAAAGTGTATTCTTTTAATATTTAAAAATCTTCCTATTAAATAAAAATGTAAGTTTAATTTAAAGGACAACTTATATGTAGAGCCCTCACACATAGTTCACGTACAAAATTACCTTTACATTGAACCCAAATTCATATATTTACCTGGCGAGAAGTAAATGAAGCATTAATACACCGATTAATATAATTAGTTCCCATCAGGATTGCCCATATAAATAATGACATGAGTAGAATGCTGTATTATTGGTTGGCTAACAGGAAAATTATTGATAAATTACGCAGGAAACAATTATTACTGAACATTAACGTTCTGTTTCTTGTAACAGAAAAAATAATTAATTCACACACTTGTAATGAACGTTTAACACAATAAAAGCGTAATGTAGACACAAACTATTAATTGAAAATAGTAATAATATTATTAGATATTTACTGAGTAAGACTTTGTATCAATTGAAAAATAAATTATTTTAAAGCGAGGAGGGAGATTCAATAACTAGAGAAATATTTTTTTGTTAATAACTTTTTTTAGCACATGCAGTGGCTACAAAAGAATGTTTAAAAGTGAATTATTTTTTGTTTAGTTCTACTTGTAATGAAACTTGTCTTATTCTTTATAGGATTTTGCAAACAGCAGAAAAAAACTATGAGAACAAAAATAAAAACGATTTGTAAACTTATTGATTTACAATCTTCATAGCAGTAGGGGACTGTATAGATACTAGTGTTAGAATGAGAATTGTCCAATAAGAAAGACAAATTGATTTTAGGATTTCATTGATAGCATAACCAGAATTCAGGCCATCGAAAGAATACAAAGATTGTAAATCATTAATTTTACAAATATTTTTTGTTTCAGTTTTCATAGATAGTTTTTTTCTGCTGTTTGCAAAATCCTATAACGAATATGTTTCATTATAACCACTATCTAAAGCCAACGCCTTATTCTTAAAGTAAGTTGACTATAAGTGGTGATTTTATAGGTTAGAAGTCAACTTTAAAACAGTGTTCATAGCTGTCCTTGTTACATTCTCCTCAAATTAGAGAATGAAGATTAAAAACTGCAAATATTCTGCTATTAGATAATGCTGCATAATATATTAACCAATGTCTCGTCAATCTAACTGATACATCGGTAGACATTTAAAATTACTGTGTAGAATTTTATCTAAAAAATTTACCTATTTTCTTCAAAAAATTGTACAGAGTATACTCAATAATATCTGTCTTAGGACCAGAATTCCTGTTTTTCAGTTTTTGAACCTTATAAACCCATTTCGTTTCTTTGGTTTGATTTTTCCCAGCGAACAAGAGGGAGCAATACACATAAGATTTTATGTACTAACTGCCGAAACCAATCGAATTACTAACCGAATTTAACATCGTTATTAGGTAATATGGTACAATTAACTGGAGACTGGGTAAGATTTTATTCCATAATTTTTAGTTATCTTGTTTTGAAAGTGGTTCGATTTCTTGTAAATAGTTTTAGTTCCCTGGCATACCGAAGGGGAGTATTATTCGAGAAAAATTTACCCTCCGCGATTTTTTCAGATTTTCATGTTTCAGATCGTGTAGATTACGAAAATATAGGTTTTTCAATTCCGTGAGTCTGTCTGTCTGTTGGTGCATTATCTAAAAAACTACTTGACGGATAATAGTTAAATTTGGTAAGTAGCTGACACTACTACCAGCGAAAAAATGGTTAGACTTTCACTGCAAAATATACAGGGTTAACCGTCTAAAGCGAATACATAACGAAGAAATTTTTGTTTCGCAAGTTTCTTTTACCATGAAAATAATGTTTCTGCTCCAATTTTGTTTCCACGTTTCCTGACATTCTAAACCTCTTTCAGAAAAAAAATGTTTTCAAAAAGAAAAATTTGAAAATATTGCCAAAGAAAATTTTTTTTAATACTATAGAATATACGATGACATTTTTTTTGCCCAAATTTTCCACGTTTCATTATTTAATTCTTCAAGGATTCATAGCGCAGTTCTTTGGGTGGTTAATACCAATTTCTACGGTAATTTTCAATCCGCCATAATGGGTCCGCCATTTTGGATTTAAGATTTCCGAACTAAAACCTTATATTCGTGATTAACGACTTCGAAAACCCCCGAGTAATAAGTTTCAGCCATAATCTACAAATATTGAATGCTTTTACTATTTTTATATCCGCCATATTGGATCCACCATCTTTTATTCAGGAATTTCCGGATTCGTACTTCAGATTCGTAATCAGTGACTCTCGGCAACAAAACTCAGACAAATAGATTAAATAGAAAAGTGTGTGACATAAAGGGGTAACTGGGACCTTGGTCTGTAGGGGTGGTTTCCAACCGTTAAATTATATTTTTTTGGCATGTTGTCCATCAACCTACATTTATATATTTGGTAGTACAAAATACACACATTGTTTTGCACAAACATTCGGTATTTGATCTTAGGGGTGATCTTAACCCCCTCATAGGGGCAGGTGAGGATTTCATTTGCATATATTTTTTTCTGGTTCAAAATTTTGTTTTAAAATGTTTTCTGAAAGTATTTACAAATAGTTGAATTTCATTATAAAGCTTTATCTCGTCCTCACTATTTCACTCTATTTTAGGTGTTGTTTTTGCGGTTTACTAAAGAATTACCTGCTAAATCAATTTTTGGGCTCCGTATTCGAGTACAGCATAAAAAATACACAAAATCTATGTACTCATGTCTCTGGTACAGAACTCTTTTTACTTCCCTCGCATACCGAAGGGAAGTATTGTATTCGAGAAAAAATCACCCTCCGAGATTTTTCGGATTTTGACGTTTCAGAACACGTAGATTACGAAAATATAGGTTTTTCAATTCCGTCAATCTGTCTGTCTGTTGGTGCATTAACTAAAAAAAAAAAAAAAAAAAACTACTTGACGAAGAGCAATCAAATTTGGTAGGTAGTTGACGCTACTGTCAGCGAAGAAATGGTTAAAATTTCACTGGAAAATATACAGGGTGGACCGTCTAAAGGAATAAATAATGGAAAAAATTTTTTTGTTCAAATTTAAAATTTCCACGTTTCATGGCATTCTAAACCTATTTAAAGATGTAGATGAAAAATTTTTTACCACTAAAATAGATGGAATTTTTTTTTCTTTTTTCAAATTAAAAATTTTCACGTTTCATGGCGTAGACTATTTAAAAAAAATTATTTTTTTTACCATTTTAGAAAAATTTTTTACCACTAAAATATATGGAAAATTTTTTTCTTTTTTCAAATTTAAAATTTTCACGTTTCATGGCGTTCTAAACCTATTTAAGAAAAAAAAAATTGAAAATGCTTTTACAATTTTAAAAAAAAAATTATCACTAAAATTGATGGACATTTTTTTTTCTTTGTTCAAATTTAAAATTTCCACGTCTTCATAGCATTCTAAACCTATTTCAACAAAATCAAATTTAAAAATATTTTTGAAAAATTTAAAAATTTTCTTGAAAAAAGTTTTCATACATTTATCACTACTATAGAGTAGATGAAAAATTTATTTTTGCTCAAAATTAAAATTTACTCGTTTCATGACATTCCAAACCTATTGCGGAAAAAAAATTGCAACATTTTTTTACCATCTTGGAAAAATATTTTACCACTTTTATTGAAAAATGTACAGGGTGGTCATCCCAAGAAATAATTCAGTCATGGTGGACGCTTGTAAAGATATTTGCGCAGCCCTTCCATATTTGGCACCTGTCATTTAGTATTGAACTTTTGTTGTTGGATGAGAACTCTGTATATTTTTTTGACCAAAACTTAGCAGGTTTTCTTTGTATTAATAGTGATAACTATATTCCGATTATTATTTTTAGTGTCATTTCGTAATTATTATTATTTTTAGAGTGACCGCCATTCACAAATAAAGAGGGAAGTTCTGTGTAAACACCTTTACCGATTTTTTTGTGTGGGGCTGTGTAATAATTTTAACTTTATGCCAAATATTATTAGCTTCTATCGCATTTTTTCATTATTTAATCTTTTCAGGCGGTCCGGTCTACCATGCATATTTTTTAGTGAAATTACACACATTTCTTCGTTAGCAGTAGCGTCAACTACCTATCAAATTTTACTGTTCTCCACCAAATTATTTTTTAGTTATTGCGTTATAGACAGAAAGACAACAGACAGACAGGTACTGTTTGAGATACACTAAATTTCGTAATCAACATAAGTATTCTGAAACATGAGAATCTGAAGAAATTTGTGAGAATAATTTTTTCACGATTAGAATATTTCCCTTCGATAAGCGGGGAAAGTGATTATAAGGCACCCTAAAATTCATGAATACAAGTGCCAAATAAATCGTAGGTAGCTGTATTAAGCTGAGAGGTAGAAAATTTATTTTTAATAATTTGAATCCATCTTTGTTTAAAATAATGTTCATATAAAACAATGCGTTTCGTAAGTATATCCCTTTCAGCTTGACATAACACCCTATATATTAAAAATGTGAAAAGCTTTGATTTGCATATTGCCTCTGCTAGTTTCCTTACCTTGACAAATATAAATAAGAAAGTAACCATATGATTTAAAAAACATAAATAACATCAGATTTGATGTTACATACACGTTTTTTCGTACAGCAAAAACACCCAAACATATTATAATAACAATGCTAGCGTTCTATGATTAGATTGAAGTTTTCTTACAATTATATACATGGAATATTCAATTTATTTTGATTAGTGTCTATCTCATCTATAACAGGTGTTTTATTATTTGTAGTATATTTTTTATTCACTCCTCAACCAGAAAAAAACCTAAAAATTTTAGGATCCGATTGGTTTTGAAATTGATGAGTATATTAATGATAATTATCAACCGGTAATGATTTAAGGGTTTGCTTTAATGATTCACCTAAGTTACAGTTAACATCCCAACCTACTTTATTTTAATAGAAAGGTCACACAGTTACCAAAAAGCGGGTGATAGATGTGGCTCTCTTTAAAAATAATATCCTTAATGTAGTTTTTGGCTTACCGATTAGTAGACGTCTTTATTGATCTCCCAGTACTTGCATTTAAATTGTAACTTTCACTTGCACTACGTTTAGATCCTTCACTGCCGTTAACAATCACTTTTTTAGCATTGTTATTGCTTACGGCACTTTAACTATTCCGTATGAGACGAACTGGTAGGTGTATAACTGTTCACGGGTGGTCCTAAACTATTTATTGTTTTTACCTATCGGCTGTTGGTTTGTTATCTTACACTTTTTTAGCGATCACTGTTTTTGCTAAAACACGTCACATTCTAACTACGAAATAATGAAATTATTGTCTTTGTTCTATTTTATAAATTCATAATTATTACCGCTTATTTTCTTGTTGAGGGCACTTAAGAGCTAGTATGTCTACAGTATGTCTACTAACGACTAACAACGTATCTATAACAGCGTTGCCACAATTATTGGCAATTGTTGTTTGACTCAGGATATATTAGTGGCGCTTACTTTGATTTACGTCATGTTTTTATTACTACTTACTGCCGCTTTGCTCAGATTCTAATGAGCTATAAGGATGGGAAGTGTATACAGGGTTTAATCAGTTTCATGTCATTTAAAAAAAACTGGTAATGGGGACCGACTAGACAAACAAAAAACCTTTATGTCTTTTGCCTCTAGGGGCACTTTGAAAAAAACTGACCTAGGTCAACCTTTTTAATATTTTTTTTTTTTAAATATTAATGTAGAAAACAATTGAGAACCACTGCTTATCTTGGACAATGAACTTGTAGTTCCCAATTATACAACTTTCAAATTGTCATAAAAAAGTGCAAAGGCCTTGGATCATCGACCGCCTTTGATGGACCGCCTGAACCGAACTGAGGCAATTATAAAGAGGTAAATAATTCGGTATCTTTTCCTGCACAACTGCAAGCAAATAATGGCCGTAAAAGTTTAAACAGAGCATTTCTTAACATGTGTGTCTTTTAATTTGGAACAAAATATTGGATTAATGTTTATAATTTAGAATATTTAAATGTGATTTAATAACGTTTGTAACATAAATGAGTGTCCTGGGTTAAAAGCTTACCACCTAAGTAAATTATTCGAATTCTGCATCTGCATCAATACACAGTTCTCTGCGTCGAATTAAGGACATACGTACCCCGTTCAACACTAAACAATAAACTATCAACTAACGTGGTCAATAAAGAAAAATAAAAGAAAAACTTGGTCCAAAATCCAAAACGGAATACAAAAAGAACGAACAAGTAAGTTGTGTCTGTACGTAATCAAGAATTTAACGACTTGAACGGTAAAGTCAATAAAATAAATCTTCACTATAAATACACCGCGACCCGAAATTCAAAAATAACAAAAACAACGAACGGCGGGTTGAACGTGTGTACATAACGAAACCCCCACAGAAACTAAAATATTGCACAAGGGAGAGTCAGAGTATAGTTTTCTTCAGATCAGATCTACTAAACACTCAGAAAACGTGGACGTCTTTCATCTTATTTACCGCACCGTTAAAGACCGCTGACATTTTATAGCTATCTACACAAATATTGAGCATCATAGGCAAAGACACGCGCGACAATCTAAACCTACCTCAATATTCCAGCAGTTCTCAAAACATTTTATTGAAAATTTGCGAAATTTTTGTTTATTTTTTTCTCCAAAACTATGAGCTTTAGACCCATGTTATATAAGGTTTTTTGTTTGTCTTGTCGTTCCCTACCACCAGTTTTTTTTTAATGACATGAAACTAATTACACCCTGTATAATAGTGCGTCGGAAAAATGCCCGAAAAACCCGACTATTGTCTGATGCGAACTAAGTAGATCTCCCCGTTTTCGAGATTGTTGAACACCGTGGTGGTGGCAGAATTTGTCGTTGGGGCGACCCATCCCCGCAAACAGCCAAAAACCACCCATAAACGGGGTCCAACATGGGAATAACTTATTGATCCCCCGTTTTCGAGCCTGCCAGTCATGGGGAGGACCATTGGAGGTGTGCCTGACACCCGACCACCCCATCAACGACCAGGAAACAGCCTCCAAAGGGGCGAGAGGGTGCTCTCCGCATACCATGACTAAAAATAGTTTCCCCCGTCTCACTCACAGTGGTTTAAAACGCGAAAAACACGGCCAAAAGTAAAAATATGAAGTTTTCTGTTCAGAAATGTTTTGTCTCTGTACTGTTAGAGTAGTATTGGTAGCATGTTATAAGAGTAAGGAGGGGGGTCAGGAATGCGTTCCTTGAATATTAAAACCATTAGATAATAGACTTGTAGTAGATGCTCAAAGCGGTAACTCTCAACCAAAAGTGAACGTGCCGGTTAAACGTGAATAAAAAGTTTGCCTTTGTTGCAATTCTGCAAAATGGATTCATCTCCTGAAAGTAAGTGCAATAAATTATTGTTTATAAATATATAATTTGTTTGTCTATTTACAGGAATATGTTAATAAAATTAGTAAATTTTAGGTCTATCAAGATGTTAATATTTTTTTATAAACAGGGCAACAAAAGAAGTCCCACGAGATCGCAGTTTCTTTTTTTTTTATAATTTTTTTGTCCACTTGGTATGTAAAACCAGCTGCATAACTTTGCATGCATTTTTTCTAGGACACTTTTTATGTACAGTTTAATGTTTTTAAAGACTACATTGAATTAATGTGTCGGTATGTTAATTTACAAACGTTTTTTCTCAATAATTGTAGTAAAAATATATAAAGATGTATTTTTAAAGATAAATAAGTTTTTAATATTTTTTCTAATAAATAAACAAAATATATGGGATTTTTAATAAAAAACTAACATATTTCGAGTTCTCGGTTTTTTTAAGTGATTAAAATAAACAAACAAAAAATGTTTTAGATATATGAAGGTTTTATAGTAAATTTGGATGCAAAAGGATGTGTCACACCTTGTTACATGCTTTTATTTAACTTGCCATGTTAGTTAGTTGGTGTGTGTATGGGTCAAATCTTGCTAGCCAAACTTGAACCACTTCCTCTAAACTTACGACTTTGAAATTTTGCACTCATACGTAGTTCCGGAGACAATGCATTTTAACACTTTTCTGTAACAAAAATTCAATATGGCGGACAAATTTTATCATTTATAGTCCGATTCGACTCAAACTCGATATATTGGTGTTATAGGGGTTACAAATTACAAATCTGTTGTCAAAATTCAGAAATCAAAATGGCGGACAAATTTATTATTTACAGTCTGTCTCGACCCAAAGTCGATATGTGGGTGCTTTAGGGGTCGCGAAGTACTTTTTATCAGGGAAAAAAGTTTTTAACCGTTTATAGCCGTCATGTTTCTTGAAAAACAATTGTCAAATTCGAAAGCAGTAACCTCAAAAACCCCAATATATCAATTTTCATAGGGAAAAATTAATTTAAATCATTTTTGGTCGCCATATTGAAGCCGACATTTTGTTTTTTTTAACAATTGTGATATTCGAAATCGGCGACTTCGAAAACCACACCATATCAAGCTTTATGTAGAAAAAAATAATTTCAAACATTATTGGCAACCATTTTGAAGCCGCCATTTGTTTTTTTAAGCAATTGTTGAATTCAAAATCAGCGACCTTGAAAACCCCACTATATCAAGTTTCATGTAGAAAAACATAAATTTCAAACAATATTGGCAGCCATTTTGAAGCCGCCGTTTTGTTTAATTTTTTTTTATCAAATTCGAAATCAGCGATCTCAAGAATCCCAAGATACCAAGTTTCAAAAAATGAAAATTATTCTCCACTTTTGACCAGCTTTTTAACGTTTTGAGCCACTTGTCTGTCTTCGAGGATGTCGAACACGGGGAGGACCATGAAAATCGTGTCAGACAGCCACCCACCCGCCCAACCTGCCAATAGCCACCTTCCAAAGAGGTGAGAAAGCGCTCTCATCATATGACAAGAGAAGACGGTAACGTCTTAATGTTTTTTTCCTGTGTAGAATCTTCAAAAGCGGGTGGGGGGCAGCGGGAGCTATACCTGGAGGTATGCTGAGAGCACACTTTCACCCCTTTGGAGGGTTGTTATTGACCATTTACTGGGGTGGGTCAACCCCGGAAGGAATACCAATACCACGGTGTTCAGTATTCTCGAAAACAGGGGAACACCAAGTAAGAGTCCCTCAAATAATTATAATACGCGTTAACCGCGGTTTGGAGGTGAATTATGGCCGTTTGCTGGGGTAGGTCACGCTAAATTCTACCGCCACCACGGTGTTCAGCGTCCCAGAAAACAGAGGAGGAGAATGAATCTGGTTGCATCAGACAATAGTCGGGTTTTCGTCCGACTCACACAATCCACTATTAAGTAGAGTATAATATATACCTAAAACTCCAGAAGTTCATTAGTACCTGAGATATCAGAGGGCGTAGTTAAAAAACCACTGAATTAAAATGTTGAGACCGAATAGAACAGTTCTTTTAATTCAAATAAAAAATATTGGAAAGAAATATGAGGCCTGGACTTCTAGTATATACACCAAATCCCGTTTCTGTACTGTTACCAGCGAGCCTTACTTATTTTTCCTTATTTTCCTCTACTCACCCCCACTCACCCCCAACGGAATCATCTGACAATATAATCCAGTTTCAGATGTCGTTATAATACATACGTGTACCAAACTTAAACTGAAATTCTCAATTTAATTTTTATCAACCCTTTTAATAATGGAATGGAGGTGGTGGAGGCGTTAAAAAATATCATCAAAATTTGAGGGCTTCGCTTCTAGTATATACACCAAATCCCAAGTTTCCGTACTCTTACCAGTTTGCTTTACTTACTTCCCCCTATTTAACCCCCAACCCTTCGACGGAATCATCTCAAAATATACTCTACTTCCAGATGTCGTTATAATACATTCGTGTACCAGATTTCAACTGAAATTCTCAATTACATTTTATCATATATATTATAAAAAATCTGAAACCTTCGCTTCTAGCGTATACACCAAATCCCAAATGTCTCTACTCCTACCAGCTTGCTTTGCTTATTTTCCCATATTTACCCTCCAACCCTTCACTGTATAAGTTCCAAATACAATCCAGTTCCACATCTCGTTATAATACATACGTGTACAAAATTTCAAGTCGATACCTTGGACCGTTCCTGAGAAAACGCCAGACAGACAGATATTTTTTTCGCTCAAATGTTTCGTGACATTCTAAACCTATTTCAACAATTACTGTACTTCCAGTCCACTATGTGGATGTGGAAGTAATAAGTTGAATATCTATTATAATGTAATAGATTATTAAAGTTTGATGGAAGGAACATTAATTATATTTAATTTCCTGTTGAGTTATAGTAGATTAATTTATTTTCGATAATTTGCCTCAAACAAGAATAAATTATACCAATAATTTGCTCTCTTTTGAATACAATAATTGTAAACATCGCATACTATTTCACATATTATAATAATCTATAACCATTAACGCTTTAGGAACGCGAAGTCGTTTGTAAAAATATTAGACACGCGTATTGATTATTGATCATACAGTATACCGTATTAGATTGCAATTTTAAGCGCAACATGACCAGTTGTAGCAAGAAGAATGAATGCCTTGGGACAACGTTCCAACAACATTTCGAACAACTTCTAATAATGCATGCTCCCAACGTAATTGGCTACCTGTTATGTAATTGGACAATAAGCTGTGCTGCTAAGCTAAATACACCCATTCACTCTTGATTAATAGTTTTGTACTTTAAAATTATTATACAATGACTTTTTCAGCTAATTATACTATCAATGAGTGCGACGACCTCGCTGAAAAAGAGAATGTTGGATCTGCAATTTTTTTAAATTATGAGCGGAATAGGTAATGCATCTGTTGTTACTAAATTCACGATATTACCTGAGACTCATGAAACGGAAATATTTAGTTTAATTGTTCCGACTGGTATGCTTACAAATTTTATCTAAAAGTTTTAAAGTATTATTGATACTAATTTTTTGAACAAATGTTCCACAATAATTTTTGACATTAATTTGCTCCCTTTAGGGCCATGAGCGAACATTTTATCTTCGTCGAGGATAGACGTATTGTGTGTGACGCTCTCGGACAATCACAAAAACTCCATTAAACCCGATAAAATTTAAGTCATCGGTAGATTAAAAAAATCTGCCTAGAATGAAGTGTAATAATAGAAGAACAAAGTAAGCAACAAATTAAAAATTGAAAATTACTGTAAAATATTTTTTAATAGAATCAAATAAAGCAGACAAATGCAAGTGCAGTGTCTCTACCTACACCCAAGACGGTCGTCTTCAAGACCCTTCATAAGTGTTTTATATTGATAAAGAAACTGGGCAACAAATAGTGTCAACATGAGACACATGTGTTCACAAAGCCATATAGACATACTAGCTGTATTATGACTTAGAATAATTGTGTATAGTGGAAATTTTTAAGTGAACCAAATCAACTTAAGAAAGGAAAGAAAATGAAACGACAACCTCAGGACCGGACTCTACAGAGAGATAAGCTAAAAATTATTTTATTCTATTTTATTTTATTTTATTCTATTCTATCTAATTACTTTAATAACTGTACCAACTTAATTTCTATCAAGTCAATGTATTAATTCAAAACATAATATTTTAAACAGTTTCTTATTAATCTCTAAAATGAACCTGTGCTGAGGGCAGGTAATAAAATATAAAAATACGCGAGATTGAAAAACGAGAATTGACACTAATTAATACGTTGAAATTAATTACTACAAATCAAACCAATATACAGGGTACAAAATATTATCTCGGACCTCTTTCTTATAACCCGCTGTAAAAAGCCCCTTTTACCGCAAGGCAGGGCATTTCCTTGCACATCCACAGTAAATGGAAATTTACCTGTGGAATGGTTAATAAATAAAAGCTCCCTGCGGCGAACGAATGTATGTATATTTTGGAAGACAAATTAAGTGAACTCAAGCTGGCAGAAGAAGATTGCACTGCTAGATTCAGGAACAGAAGAAACAGAAAACTTACAAGAGGTGTAAATAAGGAGATGATAGTAGATGGAAACTTAAAAGATGCATGGAAAGTAAAAAGAAGCATCTTGCAAACGCATACACTTCTCATCCTATATTTCTACCACATGCATCATGTCGTTCTCGCTGCTGACAAGAAGCATGTCCCATGTCCAACCCAACGTATGCAGCCGGTCCGGCGGTATATAATACATAATACATCCAAGGTTTGGTTCCGGCAAGCCGCACAGCGATTCAAAATTGAATTTTTGTGGACAATATTCGATCTATATCTGAGTTTTGCTTGAATTGACTAATTTTTTTTTAAGTATTCTCAAAATAATACTTTACAACGCCTGACTGCCCAAATTGAGGCAAATTGGCTAAAAACCTTTTTCTTTACTCATTTTATGAGAAATAGAATATTTAAAGTGAAATGACGAGGATGGACCTGCCTACAATTCAGATCACTGGTTTTTTTAATGGCTGTACATTATGTTTTTGGGCCGTTGGTTACGAATATGATATTTATTTTACCCAAAAGTTGTTTAATTTTGAGAATTTGTCAATTTTATGGGATTTTTGAAATTTTTTTGAAGCTTTTAGTGCATAATTTATTAATTACAATATTATCATGTTGTTATAAGTTTTCTGTTTTCATTTTTGGGGGGTTTTTGAAAATTTTTCGAGGTTTTTATTACATAATTTATTGAACTATAATATTATTATAGTATTCTAAGCTTTTTGGATTGATAAATAAAGGAGTATTGATTTTTTTAATATCAGTAGAAAAATCCATTATCTTAGTAATCTTACTAATACAGAAATTTCAGTATATGTTTGTTTGTTTGTTTGTTTGTTTGATTATAACTCAAACACTGCTTGATCGATTCAGATCAAATTTTCAGAGAATATTGCGACAAAAATCTGGAAGGTTACAGGACTAACATGTCATTAAAGTAATTTTTGTGAAAATTGCATTAATTTTTGTGCTTAGAGACCGGAAAAATCAATTTTAAAAAAATTTGTAACGAATATTTTATCTCTTATATACTAAATCCTACGTATCGCAAGCCTTATTCTCAGCCAACTGCATTCATAGTCACTGGTAAGGGTAACATATCCCTTGAATTTTTGGTCAGAAAATATAAAAATCGTGTTTTTTAGCTTAAAACGTAATGAGATAAAGTGATTTTTATAAATTTTGGTTTCTTATAATTAACAGACATAAAATACAAAAGCATCATTATTATGCATCATTTTTTTATATTAATTAAAAAAGAAAATTAGGCTCTGAAATCAATGTATATGAGTGTTTGCAGCTTATTTACATCAGGCTGTTACCGGGGCCCTCAATAAAGTTAAAAAAAATAATGACATTGAGTAAGATTTTATTGTTTTCATGTTTCGAACCTCAATGACAATTTATAAAAGTTATATCACAGAAATGTTAACATTACTGTAGAATCTCTAGACTTCTGATATTGAAAAGACTCTCAAGAGAATAGCTATAAAACTCGTATGATTTGACAAAAAAAATTCTAAAGTAAACATTTTAAAAAAATAATAAATTTATGTATAGGAATTTTAACTTTTTTTCTAAGCAGATTACTCTTAAAGCTTAAATACAAAACTACAAAAGTAGTAGTAGTACAAAATTAAAACATTAATATGTTTTATTTTTGTACTATTTGCTTATTAATGGTATATTTTGACCACAAGGTTTCATTTAATTTTTTCAAAATTCATAATACTAAAACAAATTCGAGAAAAAAAATATTTAAATTTTAAAGTTCAGAAAAAATATATATTATGAATTGAACTTATAATGATGTCAACCCAATTTCTACAAATTGGGTCACATAGGTGCCAATTGAATTCTTTGTTCATAACTATCAACCCAGAAACCTTATAATATTATAAAATTATTTCAATTTATTAAATTATGTAATAAAAACCTCGACAAATTTTCAAAAACTCCCAAAAAATGGCCAATTTTCAAAAATTCGATTGCCTCTGTGCTAGATGAATATAGCAATATGATAACATTGTAATTTAATAAATTATGCACTAAAAACCCCAAATAAAATTCAAAAATCCCTAAAAATGGTCAATTTCTCAAAATTGGACCACTTTTGGGTAAGACGAATATCATATTCGTAATCAACGGTCCAAAAACATAATGTTCAATCATTAAAAAAGCAAAGATCCGAAATGTAGGAAGGTCAATCCTCGCCATTTCACTGTAAATATTCTATGTATCAAAGAACGAGTTAAAAACAATACAAAATTAAGGTTTTTTAGTAGCCATTTTGCCTCAATTTGGGCAGTTAGGCGTTGTAAAGTATTGTTTTGAGAATACCTAAAAAAAAAATGTAGTCATTTCAAGCAAAACTCAGGTGTAGATTGAATTTTGTCCACAGAAATTAATTTTTGAATCACTGTGCGCCGGTAGGCCGTCCGTTGGACTTGTTCGGTGGATGACCGAGCTGCATGTTGGAACGGACCTTCATACTGGATGCCGAAATCAGCAGCAATGCTTACCTTACGCTGGAAAATCAACTATTTACTCCCATTAGGGCCATTACTTACATTACGTCTCCGTTAAACTTTAACTGTCTGCCAAATAATTGAAAGTACATCTGTAACTGAATCAGTCTGACCCACGGTTAACGTTTAACGGAGGTCGAAAGCAATGGCCCATAATATAGTAGATCCTCGCTTTTATATTAAATGATGTAGAACCAAATTTAGATACGAAAACAGAGGATGCAAGCCGTGGAAAACTAAGCACTTAGGTGTGCCGTAGATGCACCAAGGTTTGTCAGAAACGCCGACATCTTCAGAGACCTGGACTACACCCCAGTAACTGAAGTCATCCGGGAAAGAGCGAAGAACCTATACGTCCGTGCTGCAGAGCATGGGAATCCGCTGGTCAGACAGGCGACTGACTATGACCCCAATGACGCTCCGAGGCACAAGAGGCCGAAGCTCCAGATCCTGGATAATGGGTAAGTAAAGTAACCCTTTATCTGTTTCAGCCCGATCTTCAAGCCACGCCGCAAAGAGACAATAAACAAAACACCCAATTAACCGATCCCGGGGATACCCAGCAAATAAACAGCTGTGTAGACAGCCCAACCTTCCTTTCCGACGAACTCGGAGCACATGACGCCAACTGGCATCCTGAGCTTGCGACTAGTCAAACACCCCAAGCCTCCTTTCAAATTCCGAGATAAGGAAAACCAAGACTGAAGAGCGCCAGAAGAAACGACCCAGCTGGCAGGCTCCAACAGCCAGGACCCGGGGAGGTCTGTTAACCTCGCCAACACCGTCAGCATTTGTTATTGATGAAGACAGCAGGCAGTAAACTGAAGGAGGAGGGGATATATACTTTTTTTATTCTTTACGCCAGTAAAACTTATGTCCTCTTGATCACATTTCCATACATTTATGCCTAATAATTATTACCTAATTGTTGTTAAAAGTTGAAGGGGGCCGAAAACCAGCCTTAGAGACCTCCTCCTTTCTACAGCATCCTTCCGTGCTCAACGCTTTTAATTTTAATAATCTAAATGATTTATTTTTTAAATTAGGGTAAAAAAAATGTATTTCATTCTAGTACTTACATTTATAAAAGCGTTGTTTTTAAAAGGTTATTCACATATTTTTAAAAAATTATTTTCATGCTATAATAAATTGATTATTCATAAGTAGACATAAACGTCGGCAGTACTGTCAGATTACCGTTTAAAGTATTACAAAGTAGCGTCAACCTCAATAGTAAATAGTGGACAATGAACTAATTTTTTGCAAGTCGGGTTTAAGTATTTTACATATAAGGACTTGATGTATTGTAGATGGTTCCCTTGAGGCGACGACCCACAGTGCGTGTAAGAAATGCGGTAAAAGTAACATGACGTATACGCGATTGTTCGAAATGAAAGTATTTCCTTTATTTATATGTGTTGCAACAGGCTATAACTAATATTTATTTCTACCGTACATTTTGATTCTGATTCTTATGTACAATTACGTTATAACGTTATAAGTTGTAATAAAAAATTAGTTGTATATACAGGGTGACTCATTAAAAATGGGGTATCTCTAAACATGAGATGCTAGAGACCAAAATATGATGATTGAGTTGAACATGTTTTTATAAATGTTGCTAGTTCCAGAGTTACACCCAAGGAGCAAAATGTGTCTGAACCTGGGCACAGTATATTTTGTGTCTACACTGTGTCGACACAAAGCTTAAAATTTGAGTCGGGAAGGAAATTGTGTACAAATGGTAATATTTTTTGGGTCATGTGTCGACACATTAACGAGATATTGTGTCAAAATAGGCATTGTGTTCAAATTGAAACATCTTGTTTTTTTGTGCCTAAAATGTTTCTATCTTGAGCCTATTTGGGAACATTAGATACAATTTGGATACATCATGCCGACACCCTTTGGGCAAAATGTATTTAAAATGTGTCTGAAAATCGTGTACCCATCTTGTTGCTAAAATTTCGCCAGGAGGACACTTCTGTGTCCACATGTTTATATTTTAGGGACACATAAAGTTGAATTTTAGACACGTGTTTTCCATTTTGTGCATAAATTGTGTGTGTGTGCACTACCAGCTGTTAGAAGGTCATTTTTGACAGCATACTCTGGTTATATTGTAAAAATGCCTAAAGCAGTCAAGAAGCAATCAAAAGTGTATAATACAACATAATATATGAATGTAAAAAAGTAAGTACAAAAAAATCAAGTGAAGTTGTTAACTTATATGAAGGAGGTGAAGCAAATGTTTGCCTTTGTTATCAACAGAAGTACCATCAAATTACAAGAAATCTGCTATTTTCTCTGACCTGGGTAGCCTCAGTACTGATAGTGGCAGTTGTGAAGTGGGAAATGCCAATTTGCAGCTACAATGCACCAATGAAAGCGATGTTGGAAATTCCAAATTGGGTCTAAAATGTAACCTTTTTCGGATAGGTAACATTTTGAGCACAATTTGTACCAGTAGTGAACACAAGAGTTCAAATTGTGTCAAGCATGCGAGTATATATCAACACAGACAGATTTTAGTACACATTTAATGAAATAGTCGAAATTTGAGTCTGATTATAATCTAATATGTAGCTGTGTGACCGTACAGGTAAATTTTGGGTGAAATTCGTTCCAAATAAGGATTCTTTAGAGAAATGGGCATCCATATTGAAAAACTGAGCTTAAAGAAAAAAGTTATTTTAAAAATTAACAATTTACATATTTTTCCACACTTATTTTGATGTCTTGTAACATACAAAATGTATTAGAAATAATTTTATTTCCAAAAATTACAATTATATTATTTATTAATTACCATCATTAATTAAATATTCAAAATAAATTTCACAATTTTTTAAGGGCTTTTATTTTTCATGAGTATCTCATCACATTTGACAGAGAAAATTGGGTTGTCTTATTATTTTGGGTCATATACCTACCATCATTAATTAAATATTCAAAATAAATTTCACAACTTTTTAAGGGCTTTTATTTTTCATGAGTATCTCATCACATTTGACAGAGAAAATTGGGTTGTCTTATTATTTTGGGTCATATACCTTATTTATTCACATGTGAAAACTGATTACTTCTGTGTAACGTAATTTTTATAAAATCACTGCATACCAACTGTGTTTGTTTGTCCTAATGTTTAGAGAGTAATGCATTGTGTCGACTTTAAGTCTGTTTTTAAATAATTTGGAGACCATAAAGTGGTTGTAGGCACAATTTAGATTTATTTGTGTCAATTTTGTAACTACACATGGTAAGGCACATTCAAGTAACATCTTGGAAACAATAAGAAACATATTAGTTACATATTAGCTTCATTACAGTAACATTTAGTAAATATGCGACGCATACAAGACAAATTTTGGAAACAGATCTGGGCACATTTTGGAATCAAGTTAGTACCACTTTGAGTGTGGACTATGTTTCGAAATTGTGCATATAAAATGGGTCGTGCCCAATAATATGTTTCGATACTGTGTCGACACATCGCCTGAAATGTCTTTCAATGCTCCTTGGGCAGGATGTTCGAAATTTGAACTTTTACTCCTGGAGCTACCGTATCAGTAAAACGCGCTAGACCTAACATGCGCCCTTTCATGGAAAACAGTGGGAATTATTTTATACTAGGTCATTTTTGCGAGGGACGAAGCATAGGCTGTCATTGGGCGCCACAAGAGACAAAAGAACGCGAGGCGTAACAACTTAATAGTTGTGAGAATATGTTTGTTGTAAGTACTTTTTATTATTAATTTTCTTTTGGCGCACGAAGGACGGCTGCAAAAAAGATATAACGGTTTTTCTCGAAAAAATTTGGAAAACTAATTTTTTTGGGTTGTGAAAAAAGGTAATTTTATGCCAAAAGTTTCTCTGTGGTCAGATTGGTTTTAAATTTTCGACTGTATATCAAGCACTCCATCGGAGATCTTAAAACCAACCATTTGGAGCATGTTTGAGTCCTTTGTTGCGGTCTGACAATCCTTTGAAACGTAAGAAGATTTAGGGTCAATTTTCTTGCACTTCAAATGTGACAACCATTTGACCACAACAAAAGACTCCAACGTGCGTTTAGTTTTAAGATCTTTGGGGGTTACTTGATATACAGCCAAAATTTCAAGTAAATCTGACGACAAACAATCTCTTGGCATCCATTTGAAAATTATCTTTCTCACAACCCAAAAATTATTTTATTTCCAATATTTTTGGAGAAAAACCATTATATCTTTTTTGAATCCCTCCTTCGCAAGTCAAAAATTAACCTAAAAAATTCAGCTTTTCCGTAATTTTTGCGAAAATTGGAGCTAATCGGACACCGAATTCGTGTTCAGCACATCTAAATACATAGAATTACTATGTCGGATACCGGGTTCAGATTATATTTTTGTATGCACAGGCACACCAAAAATAAAAGTGGGATCCGGCATAGTAATCCCTATGTACTTCGACGTATTGAACACAAATTCGTATCCGTTTAGCTCCATCACCCAACATTTTTTAGTAAAGCGCGAAAATAACATATATAATCTGAAATTTTTAGGTTATTTTTGCGATTTGCTAAAATTTGGTGTATGATGGAGCTAAACGGACATCGGATTCGTGTTCAGCACGTCGAATACATCAGAATTACTAAGTTGGGTACCGCAGTGACCGATTAACCCTTATGTGCCTAAGGCCTTCCGATCTGCGTAAAGACCTAAGTGGGGTCAGTAGGGTCCCCCACCATTTTTTTAGGTAAATTAGCTTTCATGAGGTACCGGACATAGTGAAATACCTACAAAATACTTATTAAGCATTTCTATTACTAGTTAATATTAACATAAAAAATTTAAAAAATCTGCTGAATATTTTTAAATGAAAATAAACTTGATTAGTCTTTAGTGTCACAATCAATACATATAGTGGTAGTAACTGTTCTGCGGTGGTCTTCGCACACACATTTTTTACAAGCGCTACAGAACTTTATTTTTTTGTCTTGTTTCCTGGAACATTTATTATCTGCCGCGTTTCCTCTTTTCACAACATTAATGCTTAAGTGGGGTACCCCACTTACCTATTTTGTTTTTAATATCCAACGACGGCCATTGAATCACACATGCATTGAATAAGAGATAACCTCAAATGTCAATTGACAAATACCTGGAAGAAGGGTGGCCAACTTGTTCACATAAATAAGTTGCAGCAAAAAGTTATGTGGGGGACCGAAGTTACCCCGCTTAGGCACATAAGGGTTAAAGTATATACCGCTTTATGCAAACCTAAAATTATAGAATTTGCCGCTTTAGGCAATAATATTAGGGAAACCACGGGGCCATCGAGAGAAAATCGGGGCCCGGGGGTGATAACCCCCGATCTTCGATATAACTTCGAAAGGCAGTTGGGGGTATTTCTCACCACAATTACAATTTCGAAGAGCGAGGGGGGTACTGTTCCTTACGCTAGGATTCTTACTTATCTCGATCGAAAATAAATGCCGCCATAATATAAAGATCCGCCGTTTTACGCCCGGGCGTAATTCCCGCGGTCAGATCACATTCTGTTTTTTGTTTGCCTATGTTATCTATGAGAGCAAATATCTCAAGAAGAGATATCAAAACTAAACGAGAATAACTTTTTTTGTAAAGAACATTCTTTCATATTTTAGATTCGTCTTGCTAATAATTCTACTGGCAAGACAGATAAGACTCCATGGACAAGATATGTAGATATAACTTACGCCGGTATGAACAACGTTGAAATTGTTGTTTGGCATGCCAAAAAAACGTAAAGTTGTCAATTTCTAAGTTGTAAATTTTTAAAATTTTTGAGAAATTTCAACATAACATTAAAATTATTAACACTCTGCGTCTCTTAAACCAGCAGCATCCCTATAAGGCATATTTTGGTAAATTATATTTTGGTCTTTAGTAGACCATATTCAGAGATTTCCCATTGTTAATGAATCACACTATTTAAGGCAAGTGCGTCCTCGTAATTTATAAGCTTGTAAATAATTGTAATACAACCAATACTCAGTGAATATTACTTCAAACGATGCTATTCTTAACATATACATTAGATTACTAGTTGTTAGAGTGAAAGATAGAAAAAAACAGGAAACACACGTAAACATATATTTATTGTTGGAATGTACATTTTCGCAATATGTAATAGGTGAATAATTTAAACATACATCGAAAACAATTTGTACCGACTACTGACCCAAATTATATAATAAAATAATGCAACAATAATGACATGATATAACAAGAAAACACACTGACAGGTTGCTATTATATATTGCATTAAATTAATGATGCATAGAAAACGACATTTTGTCTCAATAATTATGAGTTTTTGTTCATAACAAGAGATTCAAAACATTTTAACAAGTACCACCTATGGGATGTATAAAAGAAAGGCAAAAACACAAAGAGGATGCAGGCACAATGCGAGCAAGGAAAGTGCTGATGTAAAATGCAACATCGTTATTGTCAGATGTGGAGACAACAAAGACAGTCATTGTGATCCTTTAATGACTATCTCAAGCGTCTGCATTCTTCATAATGTGCCTAGATGAGGCTATAGTTTCCTGTAAACAGGCTTCGCACTTTTACACAATTGAGGTTTTGCTTAAAAGTGACACACGATTCTAACATATATAGAGCCAAGTCGAATTAAAAGCAAATTTATACACAGTTGAAAAAAAAAGTTACACGTAGTTATACTGACTACTGTGTTGATTTTTTAATACTATAGACGGTTATTCAGGGAAAGTGGTTATTAGACGTTTCTTGGGATCTGTTCAGTGTAGAAATTTGAAAATTGACCCAAGGAAGTTTTGGATATTACGAATCTAACGAAAATATTTTCATGCATATGTTACTTCCGCTTACACCGGATGTAGCATCTAACTTTGTCATTTGAAATCGAATACCCTTTATTTTATTTCATATTTGGATTCCTCATAAAATTTTAGCATGGGTTTATATACCATAACATGCTCTTAAACCCCCTGTATAGTTTCACAGAATCTAATAGAGTGTTGAGTTCTGCAACGATTGATATTAGCATTTCATATACCTATCAATCTCGGTTTTTTCATTATGGGCGAAGTTTTGTAAGATGTAGATACATAATCATCACTGTATAATATACATACAGCTACATACATAGTAGGCAATGAAAAATTTCAGAATGTTTTTACTTCCCTCGCATACCGAAGGGAAGTATTGTATTCAAGAAAAAATCACCCTCCGAGATTTTTTAGGATTTCCACTTCCATTTCAGATCGTGTAGATTACGAAAATGTAGGTTTTTCAATTCCGTTAGTCTATCTGTCGGTCTGTCCGTTCGTCTGTCCGTCCGTCCGTCCGTCCGTCCGTCTGTCTGTCTGTCTGTCTGTCTGTCTGTCTGTCTGTACGTCTGTTGGTGCATTAACTAAAAAACTACTTGACGGAGAACAGTCAAATTTTGTAGGTAGCTGACGCCACTGCCACCGAAGAAATGCTTAGACTTTCACTGAAAAATATACACGGTGGACCGTCTAAAGGGAATAGATAATGCAAAAAAATTCTTTCGCTTAAATTTAAAGTTTCCACGTTTCGTGACATTCTAAACCTATTTAAAAAAAAATGTTTACTTGAAATAGAAAAAAAAAGGTAATTTTAAAAATTTTTCTTCAAAAAATTTTCTATTTAATTTTAAAATTTTTATAAAATGGGTGATGGAAAAAAATGTTTTCTCAAATTTAATATTTACACGTTTCGTGACATTCTAAACCTATTTGAAAAAAATATTTTTTTGAAAATTTAAAAGAAAAAATTTTCAAATTTCGACAATTTTGTATTAAATGGATGGAAAAAAATGTTTTACTCAAATTTAAAATTTCCACGTTCCATGACATTTAAACATATTTTAAAAAAATAAAAAAATAAAAAAATAAAAAAAAAATTATAAAATGGGTGATAAAAAAAACATTTTTTGCTCAAATTTAAAATTTCCACGTTTCGTGACATTCTAAACCTATAAAAAAAATTTTTTTGAAAATTTTAAATAGAAATTTTTTTTATTATTTTGAAAATTATTAAATTCTTTTATAAAATGGATGATGGACTTTTTTTTTCAAATTTAAAATTTCCACGTTTCGTGACATTCTAAACCTATTTAAAAATTTTTTTTACTTGAAATAGAAAAAAAAAATGTAATTTTGAAAATTTTTCTTCAAAAAATTTTCTTTTTAATTTTAAAATTTTTATAAAATGGGTGATGGAAAAATTTTGTTTCTCAAATTTAAAATTTGCACGTTTCGTGACATTCTAAACCTATTTCAAAAAAAAAAAATTATTGAAAATTTAAAAGAAAAAATTTTCAAATTTCGACAATTTTGTATAAAATGGATGGAAAAAAATGTTTTACTCAAATTTAAAATTTCCACGTTTCATGACATTTAAACATTTTTTAAAAAAATAAAAAAATTAAAAAAAATTATAAAATGGGTGATGAAAAAAATATTTTTTGCTCAAATTTAAAATTTGCACGTTTCGTGACATTCTAAACCTATTTCAAAAAAAAAAAAATATTGAAAATTTAAAAGAAAAAATTTTCAAATTTCGACAATTTTGTATAAAATGGATGGAAAAAAATGTTTTACTCAAATTTAAAATTTCCACGTTTCATGACATTTAAACATATTTTAAAAAAATAAAAAAATTAAAGAGAATTATAAAATGGGTGATGAAAAAAATATTTTTTGCTCAAATTTAAAATTTCCACGATTCGTGACATTCTAAACCTATAAAAAAAAATTTTTGGAAATTTTAAATAGAAAAAAAAATTATTATTTTGAAAATTATGAAATTCTTTTATAAAATACAATATTTTTTTGCTAAAATTTAAAATTTTCACGTTTCGTGACATTCTAAACCTATTTCAAAAAAAAATTATTTTTGATTATTTAATATAGAAAAAAATGTTGATATTTCGAAAATTTTTAATAAAATGGGTGATGGAAACAATTTTTTTTTTGCTCAAATTTGAAATTTCCACATTTCATGACATTCTAAACATATTTCAAAAAAGAAATTTGTTTTGAACATTTTCTAAAAATATGTTTTTTAAATTTTTTTTTACCACAATAGAATAGATGATGGAAGAAAAAAATTCTTCAGTTTTAAAATTTCCACGTTTCTATTCTAAACCTACTGCAAGAAAAAAATGTTTCGAAAATTAAAAAAAAAAAAATTCCCCCACCACTATACAGTAAATGGTGGAAAAAAGTTATCAGATTTTCTCTGTATTAGTAGGGCTAACAACATGGCGATTATAATTCTCATGTCATCTCTTAATTCATAATTTTTTAGAGTGACCATTTTATGTGACAGTTTATTGTATCAGAACTTGGTGTGCAAAGAAACACGTTCCCCAAAATGGGTATCCAGTACCATATTGTCCTCATCAGGCCATTTTTGACTACAGCAAGCGGGCAGTCATCAACAGAACATTTATTATACAGCTTGCGGGAAAACTGTGCTGAGCCCGTGCGCGTAACAGTCAACCACGACTGGTGACGTGACATTATCAAACGTCAAAACTGTCAAAAGAAGTGAGGCCAACTGGTATCATGGGTTACCAAGAGCCTGCCAAGATTTTGTGAATAAAAAGCAGATGCATTATTTTATTTCAACCCTTAACAACTAGTTTTTGTATGGAACGAAGTAAGTTATTGTGGGAGTTGTTTATACATCAAAATTTTCATAACGGTAGCAAATCTAGATATGTATTAAAAGATTCGGTATTTTATCAATTACTTAAAGATACTAGGATTTAATTTCGAAAATTGCCCGCAAAGGCGTACGTATACAGAAAGATAATTTTAAATTTATGTGTTCCAGTTACTGTAAAAAAACCATCAAACAAAGTTATCAAACAAAAACAAGCTATTTGCTGGGAGAAGTCAATAAAGTAGGGTCTTTTTAAAAGGCCAGTCTGACCCCATGTTCATTAATTTTTTATGCGATTGTGTGCAATGAATAAGTAAGGTGCATTATAAAACCTGGCTAAGTGAACAGACCTAAAAAGATCGACCAGCAGGAGCCCTTTTCCATTGGCGTTCTTACGAGTTTATAGAGAGGTGTAAATAAAGAATAAATTAGAAGTTATGTCGTATTGACGATAATGAACTTGGCACATTTCTGGATAAAAGCTATATCGTTGCTTTGTAAAAAAAGAAATATGACAATGCTTAAAAGAGAAATACATACAATGCGTAGACTAAGCTATATAAAATGTGTTTATTGGGGTACTTAAAAGACTTTTACGTAAATTAGTAATATGAACATAATAAACGCCGTTATTGGTGTTAAAATTACTGCACATAAAGAATTTTTTTTAAATTGACTATATGTATTAAACCATTATTAAAAATCGTTACATAGTCGACGATTAATAAATAATATTGCCGCTCTAGAATACACATGTCAGAAAAAGTAATGGAGGAACGGTGTTTCAGAATTATTGGTACTTGTCAGTTCGGCGTAACTTATGGAATAGAATAGATCAGAAGCAAAAAACAATTCAAGGGCGAGAGTTGCTGTACCCCAAAAATCAATAAATTTCTATAAGGAATATGCCGCAAAACCGTATTAACTTAAGTTGTTGTTTAATAAATCAATTAATGCATAAGAATTTGTTACTCTTTTTTCTTAATCATATCTTGACAGACGCTCTGTGATTCATATAATGTTCTAGATGGTCTCTCTTTACTGTTTAGCACGTTCAACAGCCTCACACCGTATATCGCAGCTGCTGGTTAAGCGTACGGCTGGTTAGGCGTACGGCCTCACTTTACCATTAGCTCTTTAGTGACATCAGATCAACACATTCTTAAGAGTTACTTGACTGATAGAGTTCAATTCATATCTTATAATGGATATAAATCTGTTGAATACCGAGCCACGTCAGGAGTACCCCAGGGATAAATACTTGGACCCCTTTTCTTTAATATTTTTATTAACGTTATCAGTGATCACTTAGACGTATATTTCTTAATATATGCCGATGACGTCAAGATGTTGCATAGGATTAATGATTTTAATGACTGCGAAAAACTTCAAGACAACTTAACTAAGTTATCGGCTTGGTGCGATGAAAATGATCTTCACTTAAATGTTGGCAAGTGCAATGTTATGAGTTATACAACCAAGGAGTACCCAATTATATATAATTATAATGTTAATGGCGACATGCTGAACGTTCAAGGATCTAGGTGTAACTTTTGATAAAAAATTAACCTTCACTAACCATATTGATGCTGTAATTTCGCATGCATACAGAATGTTAGGCTTCATTTTACGTAACAGCCATGATTTTAATGATGCAAAAACCTTAAAGATGCTTTATTTTGCTTTCTTTCGATCTAAACTGCTTCACTTGTCTGGCAATCTGGGTATAATACTCATAATGATAGATTGGAAAAGATTCAGCGCCGCTTTCTGAAATTTTTAAACTGGAAAACTGAAGATAAATATCCACCAATTGGAGCTTCCCAAAATCAATTACTTGAAAAATTTGATATTACCAGTCTTTCCGAAAGGCGTGAGTCCTTTGCTTTGCGTTTTCTAGATAAAATTATACATAATAAAATAGATTGTAGTGAAATATTAAGCCAACTGAACTTTTATGTCCCACGGTTTAATTCTCGTCATTCTCAAAGTTTTTGTTTATCCACTCCTAGATCTAACGTATTAAAATTTTCGCCTCTGTTTAATATTTGTACTTGTTATGAAACTCATTGCAGTGAATTGGACATATTTGCCTAGCAGCCAGAAATTTAATCTACTGCCGTGCAGTCTAATCGCCTTCATAATTTATATTTGTATATTTTAGTTAGGTTAGGTTAAGTTAGTTTAGATTTCCATCCTATAAATGGTTTTGTACTGTTGGATGATGTATGATTAAATAAATAAAAATAAATAAATATTGGAGGTCATCCTCTTCGTCTGTTGCCATCTCGTTTCCCCGAGACTATCTAGTGTTCAATAGTGTTCTCTCTCTGGTTGATGTGGTTAAACAATTAGAGGATTCGAGAGAATACGATGCTGAGGAGTCGCTTTAGAGGACATATTTCTTGGAAAATCGAATTGCTTGTTATATTATAATGAGATGCTTAAAAGACACCTCAAAGTTCAAAAACTGAATATTTAAGACTAGAGGTTAGTGGGAAACCAACATATCGCTTGAGCTATTTCCAAATATTTTCTGTTAGTATACGTCTCCCTATAAACCAATAAATTAAAATCTTTCCTTTTTGATCAAAAACTTGTTTTGCTAAAATATTAATTTTGTTACCAGCGGATCGTTATTAGAAACTGGATTTAAACAATTCGTTTTGTCGATATATTTGGATTATATTTCATTAATCTATCGTCGGGACCGGCTCTGCGGCCCCTCTTCACCTAAAAAATCTATTGCTAAGTACCCTGCAATTAGTTGTCCAAGATTTCCATAATTTTTACAGAGCTTATCATTTTTCTGGGAGCTAACGCCCACGTTTGACGCCAATTTTATGCAACTCTAACTTTCCAAATTTGATAACTGATATTTTAGTTGGGTCTTATAATTTATTGTAATGCCTATCGGCCTCAAGATTGTATTTGTCAGTTTTACACATAGTTTACCCCTTTTAGTAAACTTTTAGTTAGCAATAATAGAGGTTAAACTCCAACAACACCGCAACACAAAAAATTGATCTGTACCTATCTATTTGTTAACTTAACATCCATGCTGACTCACGACCTATCTAAAGGCACTTAGCGGCCGATAGGTGTTAAAATAAATTATAAAACCTAGCTAAGATACCAGTAATCATGTTTGGAAAGTTAGTGTTATATAGAATTGTTCCTTCTCTACACACTTTAGCCTAATCCGGATTAACATATTGTATTCGCAAAGTATATGTTCCACTTTCTCTCTTGCAGTGTCATTTTCAACCTTACCCATATCCTTAAAAGGATGACCTGTTAGAAGGTTTTTTCTTTACTTTGGGTCAGACTTATGAAGTTCTAGAAGCTTTGTGACATTCCTTTTTGAACAATTTATGACCTTCATGGCTCTTCTTTTGCCTGGAGTATTCCTCCAATACATATGCTCATTCTCCTATTTTAGGACCGCTTCCATTATATGTCCCACAAAACCGGTTGGTCCCGAATAATAGGGCTTCAGTACCTTCTGTACACTGGTATCAATTAATTCGTTGCCTTGTATTCTCATGCTCCGGCCCCCACGTCAAAGCAACCTTGTTGTCTTTGACTTGCTTCAGATGTTGGATGCAGTCCCAGGTATTTTCTGAATAAAAGATATAAACCTGAGAGTCTTTAATGCTGTCTGCCTGTCGAAAATATCTTTGTTCTACATGTCTAATAGAGTGTGTGCTCAATATTGATGTTAGAGTTTGAAAATAGTTTGTCTTCTAACAATTTTAGACAATACAGTGTAAAACATATCGTTGACTGGATTTTACTATCTGAATTAATTTTGTTGATTTATGTAGCCTGTGGGTCAATTTCTTATTGTAACTTATTTTTGGATGGCGGAAAATCACCTTCGCGAATCTTATTTGTCTAGACATGAGATATGGGAATGAGATTTTTAAAGAAGTGTATTTGGAAAAGTACTTATCTGTGTAACTCATTAGCAGATTTAAAGCGAGCCCTCCATTTGATACGAGGTTTGGCTATATGAAGTCTACGATTCATTGCCTCCCTGCATTATAAACATAAATGACCGCTTGTTTCGCTCGTCAATTTTGTTGTTTTTTTTTTTTTTGGATACTAAATATTTTTTGTTACTTATTGTTTAGTCTATGGAATTGGTACATTTTACCTTACATCAAATGAGGTAGTTCTGTTTTTTTTTATATGTTGGTAGTGATGAAATGGTAATGACAAATCCAAGTTTTCCACCTGGAAAGCCCTTCGGATCATTGTTAAGTACATGAAAATCCATTAAATAGGACTTTTTTCAGTTTTTGTAATTTTTTTTCACCAAGAACCCGTGTTACGGCAAAAGTCACTATGCACACTTTTAAGTAGACTTTTGCAATTAAATGAGAACAATTTGGTCTTAGTAAGCATATTAGTTTCTAAGATACGGCCATTCAAAGGTTTGCAAAATTTCTAAAAAAAAGGATGTTTTACATCTTTTTTAGTTTTCGACAGTTATGATGACCCCTAAGGATCCATTTCATGGCAAGAGTCACCTTATAAATTATTAAAAAGCACTCAATTTCCAACAAAATGAGACTAATTAGGTCTAAATAGACTTGATAGTTCCTGAGATACAGCTGTTCAAAGTTGTTGAGGTAATATGTATTAGAAGGGTTAAGTACCCTTAGTTAGTGAAATAAGCATTTTAATTTATAAAAATACACAGTTTAGTAATTAAAACATTAATATTTTAAAGGTATGTAGTATTATGAAACACCTCATTGTATATAATGTACAATACAGTGAGGGAAATTGTTATTATTCGTATTTCCTGTATATCTTTGATGGACCACGCAGGTCGAAATAATCATCTGATGTTAGGTCATCAATAAATGGTTTATCAATGTCGTCACACATCAGGTCTGGTATATTCTCGCAGGATTGGCCACTGCAGTAGTTGCAAACGGCTGAGCATTTGAGTCCTGCTTTCCTGCAGCCACAACTGCTGGTACAACCTTTTTTGCGGTTACAGGAAATCATATTTAGCAGGGCTTGAGGAGCTGATGGTTCCAGCATCCCAACTCCTCTTTCCTTTTTTTTTTAATTGTGCAAAACTTTGAATGGCGGTATCTTAGTAACTATTTGGCCTACTAAGACCAAATCATTCTCATTTTATTGTTAATTTAGTATACTTAAAAGTGTGCATAGTGACTTTTGCCCTAACAAAGGTCCTTGGTGGTAAAATTTGACAAAAACTAAAAAAAGTCCTAAAATTTAATGGATTTTCAAGTACTTAACAATGATCCGAAGGGCTTTCGAGGTGGACAACTTGGATTTGTCATTACCATTTCATCACTACCAACATATGAAAAAACCTGAACTACCTCATTTGATGTAAGGCAACACCTCTTGTTTGGTACGATTTCCATGTACTAGTTGTAATATTTTCTATATTTTATAATTCTGTAAATTTAAATATCATTGATTTTGCTTATACTCTTATTATCTTTTATTTTGCATGTTTATAATTTTATGTAATAACTGAAATGAAACTTTGTTCTTAATTGTTTTCACAATGAGGGTTAGAAAGACTATGGGACTTTGGCGAACTCGTTTCTGATATTAGTGAATTTTAATTAGTAATAGAATACAGTAATTTATAGAAGCCACACAATACTAGCAATATCTCTGACGATATTTTTCAATTATTTCGGTTATTTTCATGCCTTGTTGCTTTAAAAATTGGTATAATCTGTCCCAGCAAAGCAAAAAAAGATTTCAAAAAATATGGCTACTGTTTGCAGCAACCATAATTTACAACCAGAAATTCGTTTGAAGTATTATGTAGATTTTGTGCCTAAACCTACATAAAAAACTAATATCCGCCGTTCTTATCAGATATACAATATAAAAATTTAAGTTTGCGAAAAACTACTAAAAAAATATGTTAAAATTCAGTAAACATTTAAGTAAACCAACCGCTGTTTTCCCTTTTTATTAGTCAACTGAAAAGTAATGTGATTAAATAATTTTATGTTGGATATCGGGTAAAAACAGTTATAAAACTGAAAAGCAATTATAGGTTTTATCACCAGTATTATTTTATTTTTATTTTTTCTGTCATTGTTTTACAGAGAACGGAAACGATATTTTATGGAATCACAAGAATTAGATCATTTTCTTTATTTCCACACGTTGTAGAAAGTGTCTTAGTTCTAATGTTTTAATCATATATTACACAATTTTCAAAGCATGCTGCCAAAGTCAACAATTTGATTTTGTGTGTTTGCTTTTTTGTTTATCTCATTAGATTCAATTAAAATCTATATGATATCATTTTGGTAACATTTCTACCATATCGATGCGCTAATGTTTTCTTACTGGAATCTTCAAAATGCAGACCACGCGCTATAAGCGGCGGATATCATATAAAATTGAAGCAAATTTTCAGACCACTGATCTGATTATCTGACCGGATATTGTGCCACCCTTGCAATACCTACGTCGAACTCTAATGCAGACGTAGCAAACAAAATTATAGAACAGTCCTTTTGTGTACTGGTTTTTCTTTACATTAATGAACCAATGTTCAAAATTAAAGCGCTTTAAATATATGATTATATAGTAAAGGTGGAAACCTCTCTTCGCTGTTTAGAAAATGTGAGGCCGAATATAAATCATAATACAATCACAATTTTTATTTGCAAAAAAATTTGTTTGCTTAAGAAATTATTTCAAATTTGTTTAACACATGTCAGGTCCATAAAAAATTTGGCAATATTGGCCTTGGTTTTTTAAAAAATGCTTAAATAAGTACTAAAATATTTTTAAAGTATAATTTCTATAGCGAGGTTAAACCGATTTGACAGATTCACAAAATTGGAAATACCTGGAGTGGGGGATATAGTAAGTGTAGTGGTGGTTACCAATACCCTGAGATGGTGTATATAGTCGCAATTCAAAAGTAAGAATAACTTCGAGCCTGGATGATAACACGCATATATCTCAGGCAGAAATCCCTGCCATTAAGCTGTATGGACGGAGGCTAGAACAGACGCAACCTAGACACTGATCAATAAAAATATTTTCAGACAGCCAAGCGGCTCTTAAAGCCCTTGGATCTTACCGTTGTAACTCTATAATGGTCTGGAATTGCCAGAAAGTTCTTACCCGACTGCGACTGGGCAGAAACAACAAACTGACTCTGAGTTGGATACCTGGCCGCTTTGGCATGGAGGGCAACGAGGTTGCCGATTCTTTGGACAAAGAAGGCGAGGCAACAAAATTTATAGGACTAGAACCGTCACTTGGCATATCTACAAACTCTGCCAAGGCTGCTATCCTAGCCTGGGCTGAATTGGAAACAATCGAGCACTGGCAGGAAGTACCAGGATTAGTTCATTTAAAGGCGTTTATTACATACCCCTTGAATTCAAGAACTAAAGAACTATTAGAGTTAAAAATAGTCTACACCTAAGAACTCTAACTGGCCTATACACTGGACACCGCAAACTAAATTATCAGCTACACAGAATTAGATTGGCGGAAAACGCCGAATTCCGTCTGTGTCTGGAGGACGATGAAACGGCACGGCACGTCTGGTGTACTTGTCCTGCTGCAGATAGAATCAGGTTCTCAATGTTTGGCAAATGGCGACTGGAGCCAGAGGACCTGGACGTTTCTCACTCAACAAGATTATCGGCTTTATTATAAAGCTGAATCTGTTGGGTGAACTATAGGAGTGAGCCACAATAGGCCTGATGGTCTCAGTGGAAGGTCTGACAAGAGCTCACTCACATATTAACTTAACCTAACCTAAGCGGTATCCTGCTTTGTTAGTTCATATTACGTTAACATCATGCGTATATGTAGAGTAATATTTGTGCGTGTACGTGAACATTATATGAGTAGCGGTCGACTTTTTGTGTTTGAGTACTAATTGCATACACTTCGACTGAGAAGTCTTTGCGAAAAGAGAAAGCAGGTAGATTCCTAATAATCGTAGTAATTTACTTATCTCCCAATAATACTTACTATACAAGAAAGTATACACTTTCTACATAAAATATTACTAGCATATACAGTTGATAGTTCTGTTCTCTTGGGTGAGGAGTTAGACAAAATTCCCGTGATCCTGGATGGTGACTTCAATGTTAACTTTGCTAAGCAAGAAGCACCATCGTTAATCAAAGACTTAATAAAAAAAACTCTAATAATACTCTGATGTGTTAAGTAAGCCTTCTTTTGCTTGATTTTAGGATTCTGATTGAAACAATCATTGCCTATGGGGTTAGGAGCATCGCAGTTAAAACAACCAGGGAGCATCTTTGATGTATAAGGAAAGAACGTTATAAGAGGGAAAGAAATTATCATCTCGATAATTTAGATAGAGATGTAAAGACTGGATGTAAAGAGGATGGAGGAAGGATGGAGATGTAAAGATTGGTCTATAACCTTGATTATAATTGACCGGTTAGGAAGCATCATGTCTGTATTAACTGTGAGGAATAGGGCTGTTACTGAATGCTGGATGTGGTGGAGGTGGAGAGGCGGGGAGGTGGTGTCATGAACTGGAGCTGCTGTACTCTGGTATTCCATTCATCCTGAGTTAATCATCAACCAATATATTTTTAGGTAAGCAAACAACTTCAATCATGTGCGGGTGCATATGTACTCATTACTTTATTTCACTTTCTAGGATCCAGCTTCAGGCTCAAGTCAGACTGCTATGGCCCAAGATTCAGTTTTATGAGTTGCTACAACTAATTTTCACGGTCTTGATTTAACATTTCTCAGTGTTGTAGACGATTATGATTTAGAATTATTATATTCTATTGATGGTATTTGACCTTATAACTTTATTCTTGCTAACGGCAAAATTGTCGAAAAAACAAGAAATGTAATTTTTTCAATTTCTGTCCTCTTAAGCCATCCAAAAAATAAATAATAAATATAGTTAAGTGAGTCGTCAGATACAGTTCGACATCTAGATGCTCGATTTTCACCATTTTTTCAAGATGGCGAATGATGCATATTCAGATTATTAAATGATAACTTGAAGACGTGATAGATGTTGACAAAGACTTTGCATTGCTATGTCGAAACAAATTTTCAGCACTTTTGCTATTTGCCTGGTCTATTAGAATTTCTTTCAGTTGACAGGAAAAAGTAATTACTTATGCAATAAAAATAAAGAATAATTAACTATATATTATTAGATATATATGTGTTTCATATTGTTGGGGATTTAAAACAAAAACTGGCATATTTTGATGCTGATTTAGATTGATCACTAGTTAAAAGCATCAAAAGGATGCGCTAAGGATCTCATGAGGGGCATAAACAATATATCGAAAAATAAATCTACATAAAATATGATGCACGTAGAAGACAGCGCAAGGATAATTAACAATCCCACGATGAAAAATTTTCCAGCAACAGCAATATCTTTTGCATATAATAAACAATAATTGCATAGTTGAAAATAAAAACGTCATATGCAATATCGCAACTTCCTATAATTACAGTCGTCGCGAATCCAATTTCTCTTTCGAGGCAGCAGCAGCAGAAAAACAAGAAAAAACAAACACAAAAATTACATTCAAGTGAGAATATACTGCGTACCACACGCTCTTTAATCTCAGTAATGTATGTAATTCTTGTCGTACCGGCGCGCGTATTTTACACACTTAGCGCTCTTCCGTGAAAGTACCCGACTTGCTCTTTCAAAATAATCCCTAGATAAATTACTAGATTATTACTCGGACAGTTGTTGTATACACACACATATGCATAATATTATTATATAGTAAATGAACACTCTGCATTTCGAATAGATAAGTAGATACAATTTGAATCCAAACGATGTAACAAGTTTTAAAGTTATCACGATAGAAGATAATTTCATAAATTATTTGACATAAATTTAAGCCATTGTAAGCTATAAAGTTTTACGACTTCGGCATTCTATGTGCTCGGACCTAAATATAATTTTCCTTTATGAATCAAATAAGATTGCTTTTTTATCGGTTCTTGGCTTTATTAAAAATGTAATTAAAATTCTTGAAATTTGCATTATAGTGGAGTAAAACTGGAAGTAATTCGAAATGAACAAAGGATGTGAGGAAGCAAATGTTTTTCGCTGGAATATGTGGCACACGCACATATAAGTAAGATGACCGTAATGTTTGACTTTCGAGCGGGGTCGAAAACATGTTTGCTTAAACAGTTCAAATTGTAAAACATAGGTTTTATCAAATGGCTGCCAATATCACCAATCCTATTGGTTATATTCCAAAAAAAAATGAAATTTTAAAATTCACCTTCCGTATTGGCATTTAATTGTAAAAAAATTAATAAAGGTATTTACACAGAACTTTCCTCTTTATTTATACAGGCAGTCACCCTAAGAAATTGTTAATTATGAAAAGACAAGTGAGAGTAATAATCCGAATGTAGTTATCACTATTATTACAAGGAAAACCTGACAGCTTTCGATAAAAAAAAATATACAGAATGGTCGTCTGACAACAAAAATTCCATATTAAATAAAAGATGTCAAATATGGAAGGCTTGCGTAAATGCCTTTGCAAATTTCCACCACAGTTGAATTATTTCTTAGGATGTTTTTCACTAAAACTATAATAGGTGGCTTCCTAGCCAATGAGCAAAATGCATAATTTTTTTAAACATCACAGATGAATAGATCACTAAAAAACATTATTTTTCCAGTATTTTATTTTTGTTTTATGTTCTAATTAAAGGTTAAAAAAATTATTTACTGCAGCTGTCAATTGAACTACGTTTAAATGGAGAAGTTTCCGCGCTACTTCTGTGTGACGTCATCGGGCACATCGCACCGACGGAAAACGTATTGTGATTGCGAATGTGTACATATTATTTATGTTGTGCTATGGAAAATACAGAGAAAAGTAGCTATAAATATTGTATTGTGCCCAAATGTACAAATACTACAACAAAAACTCCAGAAAAGTTATTTTTTAATGTGCCTAGACGCGATAAAGTTAGGAAGTGATGGTGCAGAGCTATGAGACGCGACGTCCGAAATGCAGAATTATCGTCATCCTCAAGATTATATTGCTGCCAGGATCATTTTGATGTAAATTTACCCATTAAAACTAATTATTTTATAATAATATTATGAAAATATGTACCTAACCCTAATATTATTGTGATAATTTGTTTACATATCATGGTGAATTTGGTCACTTTCCTATTTATAGGAATACAAAAGTTTACTAACTTCTGTTAATAGGAACCTTGAATTAACATGTATAAATGTATAAGAACGGTGGGAATAATGTAACTTCTCGACGTTCTACATATTATCCAGTTATATATTTATATTGCTATGTATTTGCAATGTTGCATATTTGTGTTGTGGAGTTATTTATGTCTTCCAGATTTGGTAAAGATCTGATGAGGCAATTGAATATTTTAAATTGTTATTTAGTTGTTGTAGTTTGGTATAACTGTTTTCAAGTTAGGGAATTTGTTTTATAGTTTTATATGTCATATGTTGAGGTTATTATAATTTAATGACACTGACAATGAAAATTCTTATTTTGGGCTGAAGGGGTCAGGTTTGTAATAATAATCTAAATTTAGTTGTTTTAAAAAAACTTTGGCTTCTTGATTGAAAAGAAAAAAAAAAAGATAAAAAAAAAAGAGGGGAGAAAATCAATAGATACGGGAAGGGGATTGAAGATTGAAAGAGAATTAAAATTTTGAGAATTTTGGAGAGAAAAATAAGTAGAATAAAGAAGATCAATAGATACGGCAGATACGTGAGAAAAGTTTTGAAATTTAGAAAAGAAAATAGGTAGAAGGAAGGAGATAAAATAAATTGAAGAGAAGAAAAGAATAGTAAGGCTAGTAAGAGAAGTGAAAAAAAGTAAAGGAAGAAATAATTAAGAGGAGTTGAAGGATAGGAATTGTAAGGTGGAGAAAACAAGTAGAAGGAAGGAGTTAAATAGTTTGAAGAGAAGAAAGGAATATAAAGATTAGTCGGAGAAGAGAGAAAAGTGAAGAAAGAAATAATTAAGAGGATTTGAAGGATAGGAATTGTAGCTACGAAGAAAGAAATGAGTGAAAGGTATTAAATCAAAATTATTTATAAATTATCACATTTACAAAATTATATCAAGAAATTAAAGGGTTGTAATAAATAAAAATTTAGTCAATTGAAATTTTAATTTAAAAAAAAAAAAAAAAAAAGGAATTTCCAACATAGAAACCTGAACCTGCAATCTGAGGTGGAATCGCATAGCCGGAGCTACAGAGATAATTAAGAATTGAATATTGTTGTTTTAGTTAGTGGTATTGATTTGGAAGATATAAATGGTTTCACATCAAATTTTTAATCAATCATATTAATAAAACATAACAATATATACCTATGTATGTCAACAGTTATTTTTACTATTAATGTACCTACCTACCTAAAAGTACGTACTTAGTAAATGACGGGAGGTATTTATTATATAAAAAAGTAAAGCATTCTAAGATGAAAAATATTAATTAATATAACTTTAAAACATTGCCTTGTTTACCTATTTTGAGGTTAGGTACATAAATAATTTGTTATATTTAACTACAGTAAAAGGATAAAAATGGGCACAATTGAATTAATGTTTAGAATAATGAATGACACATACCTTGTTGCTTTAGTACTCCAATTTTTGCACTAATAAAATCAGTATTAGTAGCAAAAAAGTTTATCATAAACACATCAACAACGGGCAAATTGTCACTCTGGCCCCGTAAAAACCCACTGTCCGTCATTTTTACCACTTAATAATTAAAATAAATAAATAAATGAATGATTTCTTTTATAAAAATATCAATACACATTTACAAAACACAAAACAATTTATGATTTAACCCGTTGGCAGATAGACGACCATTAGATATTATGCCGAATGACGTCAGACCAATAGCGTGGTGTTTTCAGTCACGTGGATATGTTCCCATAAAATTTTGAATTTCAAAGTCGTTTATTTAGGCTACACATTTTTTTTGTACCTTTTCTTCATTACTTTCTCAACTTATATAACATATATAACGAAAAAATAATAAATTATTGCATTTCTAAAATTCATGCATGTTGCTCATTGTGTTAACTATATACAAAATATTACTATTTCCGTCTGTCACATTGTTAGTTGCACATCCACGTAAGTAGGGTTTTTTTAAATAGGTTTAGAACGTCACGAGCCGTGTAAATTTTAAATTTGAGTAATACATTTTTTTCCATCGTCTATTCTATAGTGGTGGTAAAAATATTTTCAATAACATTTGTTTTTTTCGTAAAAATTTTCAAAAAAAAATTTTTTTCATAAAATTTTCCAAAACATTTTTCTTTTAAATAAGTTTAGAATGTGATGAAACGTGGAACTTTTAAATTTTAGCAAAACAATTTTTTCCATCTCTTCTATAGTAGTGGTAAAAAAAAAAATGCAAAAAACTACATATTTTTTTTATTTAGAATTTTTACTTCCCTCGCATACCGAAGTAAAGTATTGCATTCGAGAAAAAAATCACCCTCAGAGATTTTTTCGGATTTTCACTGAAAAATATAGAGGGTGGACCGGATAAGGGGAATAAATTACGAAAAAAAAATGTTTTTGCTCAAATTTAAAATTTCCTCGTTTCATGACATTCTAAACCTATTTCAGAAAAAAATGTAGAAAACTTTTTACCAACATTTTTGAAAATTTTTTTATCACTAGATTAGATGGAAAAAAAATTCTTTTTTTTCCCAAATTTAAAATTTCCACGTTTCGTGGCATTCTAAACCTATTTCAAAAAAATAATTTGAAAATATTTTTGAAAAAATTTCTAGTCTGCTTTTCACTGCTACAGAATAGATGGAAAGATTTTTTTCTCAAATACGAAATTTCTATTTCTATTTCAGAAAAAAAAAATTAATTTTTTTTTTCCAACATTTTTGGAAAAAATTTTTACCATTAGAATAGATGGAAATAGTACATTGTGCATCTAGTAGTAAAAGCAATACATTTCCGGACGACGATGTAAATTGTTATGCCGAGGCTAACAAGCATTGCAAGCATTGCTTTTACTACGAGGTACACACTATTTTTTCTGAAATCGCAGTCAATATTATTATAAATTAAGGAACTTTTATAAATAATGCATAACATTAAACCGGTACGAGAAAGTTAGCTACTTTCCCGGCCTAGAGCGGAAAAACTTTCCCGTACTGTTCTTTGATGGTTGCTTAGCAACGGACAAATAAAACTTTCCTGGACTATTTTCTGATGGTTGTTTAGCAACGGACTAAAATACTAGAAGAGCACATATTGGGATCTGAAATTGTGCCGAGACCGATTTCAGAAAAAAATTTGTTTGCTCAAACTTAAAATGTCCATGTTTCATGGCATTCTAAACCTACACAAAAAAAATAAAAAAAATTTGAAAAGAAAATTAAAATTTTTTTGGAAATCTAATTTTATTTTTACCACTACTATAGAATTGATGGATTTTTTTGCTCAAATTTACATTTTTCACGTTTCATTACATTCTAAGAGTATTCCAAAAACTTTTAAAAATAAAGAAAAATAAAAAATTTGCAAATTTTTGCCCACTAAGTACAAAATACGAAATAAATGACGGAAAAAAATTGCCTTTGCTCAAATTAAAAATTTCCACGTTAAATGACATTCTAAACGTATTTCAAAAAAATATTTTTACCGTGCCGTGCAGAAAAAGAAGGCAAGCTGGAATAATGCATGGATCGTGAAATGTGTCCCTCAGGGATCTGTACTGGGACCACTTTTCTTTAATATCTTTATTAATGACATTGTCACAAATATTGACGTTGAAAGCCTGTTATATGCGGACGATCTAAAAATCTATTGTGTAATTGAAACTGATGAAGATTGTGACAAGCTTCAAAATAACTTGAATAAGATAAATGATTGGTGTCTACTAAATCAACTACCTCTCAATGTATCCAAATGTAGCGCATTTACATTTTGTAGAGCACGCAATTATATTAGTTTTAATTATCATTTAAATAACCAGGAGTTACAAAGACCTAATACAATTAAAGATCTGGGGGTGACCTTTGACAGAAGTCTAAGTTTCAATGAACACATAAATTTAACTGTATCATCAGCTTTAAAAAGCCTAGGATTTGTAATAAGGAATTGTAAGGGTTTTAATAATACGGACATTATGAAATTATTGTACTACTCCTTTGTGCGATCAAAATTAGAATATTGCTCACTGGTATGGTCCCCGGGCTATGCTACGTATATAAAAAGTATTGAAAACATTCAGCGTCGTTTTGTTAAGTATTTGTGTTTTATTGAAGATGGCAATTATCCCACAACTGGTTATTCGCAAAACCTCATGTTAGAAAGATTTGATATGTCGAGTCTAGAAAATAGGAGAATAGCACACTCTGTAATATTTCTGCATAAAATTATTCACAATATATCTGATTGCCCGTCTATTTTGGAGCAACTGTGTTTCCGTGTACCTCGTATAGGAAGCAGAAATCGTGAAACATTCTATCTTGCTACTCCCCGAACAAATTTACTAAAACTTTCACCTATACATTTTATGTGTAAAAATTATAATTCAGTGCAAAATGAGCTTGATATATTTAATTGTAGTCCTGCATCAATTAAAAGATTACTATGCGTATAACCCCATATCCCTTATTGCCGTTTCATGTTTTTTTTAGAGTTATGTGATTTGTATATATTATCTTAAGTCAGTTTTTTCTTAGTATTACATTTGTATTTTGTCTCTTCACAGTACGACACGTACTGTGAATTTGGTATATATAATACTTATACTGTTTGTGCTTACTAGTGTAACATTCCCACCCTTTAATTGGTTTTCTGTTGGGTGGTTGTATCTAAATAAATAAATAAATAAATAAATAAATATCCACCAAGAAGTCGTGATTGAAACGAAATCTTATAGATTTTTGCTGTACTACTTCCCTATCGGATAATCTCTTGGATGTAGCTAACTTAAGTAAAATATAAAAACAAAATGCTGTTCAATATACAGGGGATCCATAGTTAAAACACCAAAATTCAGGATCGATTTTTCACGTTAAAATATGATTTTTTCATCTATAAAGTTTCTTCCAAAAGTGCACCCCTTACGAGCTGGATCTAAAAGGAAAAAAGATAAAGAAATGCGTCTCGTTTCATGATATTTATTGCAAAACGGCGGTGAAGTTTTAAAACTTCCCAAAAACTGCTCGAAATGAGTGCCACCATTTCCAATGTAAAGCTCACACCTACAGATAGACTGAGCAGCTACACGGCAGTCTGGTGGTGCGATCTTTCAGGCTGCCTGAACAATCCTTTCCTGGAGGGCAACTTCGTCATGGACTACAATTTTGCATGAAATGCGTACTCTCATTTTTTATGAGTTTATTGTGTTTTGTTTTTTTAGTCCGAATCATGCCAAATATTTACACCGCACCTGAATACGCGGGTATTTTGTTTATTTGCGAATACTGTAATGGCAATGCGCGGGCTGCAGTAGTTCAGTCCGCCCGTAAACTCCCAATATTTTTCAACGTCTAAGAGAGAAAGGGTCAACTTCATTGTGGTCGCGAGCAGATAGAATTTTCGCACCTCTTCAGAATGAAAGAAGAACAGAACAGATCTTGTAGCACTTCGATGAAACGCCTTCTAGCAGCACGCGGAGATGTTCTTTACATTTAGTATATACGCAGAGCACTGTGAACAGGACCTTGCAAGTAGACGGTCGTCATCCACATCATCTGCGCAAAGTTCAGAATTTGTAACCTAATGACCTGCTGCTAAGAAGAGAATTTTTCAGATGGTTCTTGCGGCAAACACTAAACGATGCTTTTTTCCATTGGAAGGTGATCTGGATCGACGAAGCAACTCCCACCCACTCCTAAATGGTACAGCTTTCCTTAATTTTTTGGAAAATAATTTTCATCCAATCTTAGACGACATGCCTTTAAATGATAGAGTAAACAAATTGTTCCCATTAGATGGATGTCCAGCCCATTACACTCTTCCAGCCCACCAACGGTTGCACGAGTATTTTCCAGGAAAATGGATCGAAACTCAGTTTTTGTGAATTGTCAAAGTTTCACTGTTTTGTTAATAAATATCATGATACGAGAAGCATTTTTCTCTCTTTCTTCCTTTTTGCTCTAACTAGGGTCCATTTTGGAAAAAAACTTAATAGATGAAAGTAGTCTTATTTTAACCTGAAAAATCGATCCTGAACATTTGGCGGTTTAACTTTGAGTCACCCTGTATAATTAGTGGATACTTTAATCTTAATATACTTAATACACTGACAGATATTCTAAGATTTCTTTTAATGACTATACGGTAGCTACCTGTTACCTAAAAATAAAAATAAATAATCATCGATGGAATGTAAAGAATAACTGTTATAAAGAAGCTATCTAAGAAAGATCTTTAAAATTGATAAAATAGACTAGGTTGTAATGGATTAAGTTGGGGTCCGTAGAACCGTTCCGACGTGCAGATGGATATCGGTTACGTTTATTAGCAACATACATGGTACACGGTCGTCCAACGAAGTAAGAATGCGCAGAAACTCTGAAATATAAGATGGTATGTATACCAGAACTAGATGTATTCTTCATTTGGATGGCTGATGAGAAAAATATTTTCATTTGTGTTACATCTTATTACGTGAAGGCTAATCAATAGTTATTCTTTTTTTTTTATATTTCAATTTGCTCTGTCAAGTAATACAAAAAAAGAATTGTGTAAATAGATGTTAGGAGCCGTTAAAGTTACTTTCTCTGCGTACTAATTTAATCTCTAACAATAGGATTATCCGCTTGTTGCGCATTTACCAAAGTAAAAAGAGACTTATCGTATATAAGCGTAATAATGGATATGTGTTATTTATTTTAACAGCAGAAGGAGTAGTCTATTGAAAATAAAAAGAGAAACTATCTATACTAAGGCCAAGAAGTGTTATCAGTAGAGCAAAAAATCAGCTGCATTCTGGTCAAAGGATAGTAACTGTTATGTAATACTATATAATCCCACATATAAAATTACAAGCCAGTCACCATAATTAATAATTTCTCTAAACTATTCGAATTCGTTCTCTGACTATACTTTTCCTAACATAGAAAATAAAATATCAAGCCATTAACATGGGTTCATGCCAGATGGGTCTACGATTTCAAATTTATTGTGCTTGACTCAGTATCTTTGTGAAATCTTGGATGGAGGTGGTCAAGTCGACGTTATTTACACAGATTTATTCAAAGCGTTTGACAAACTTGACCATGGTATCTTATTAAATAAATTAACAAATTTTGGATTATAATATGAGTTTATTTCATTCTTTACCTCATCTTTAAGCCATAGATTACAATACGTTTATAACCATGGACACAAGTCTGCCGAATTTAATGCCGAATCAGGAGTCCCTCAAGGGTCAATCCTTGGTCCACTTTTATTCAATGTCCTCATCAATGACATAGTTATAAACTTACAGTGCCCACTTCTACTCTATGCCGATGACCCAAAAATGTACTACACCGTTAGCTGCAATGATGATATGGAATTGCTCAAGTCAGATTTAGAAAATATTGATAACTGGTGCAATAAAATGAACTATTTCTAAATGTTGAAAAATGTAATTTTGTCACCTACTCACGTGGGCATAATATTTTCATTAATAAGTATAAAATAAACGATAGTGTCATACAAAGAGTTGATAGATTTAAGGATCTAGGTGTTACTTTTGATAGCAAGATGACTTTTATTTATCACATAAATAACATCGCATCTTCAGCTATTAAATCATTGGGATTCATAATCAGAAACTCCAAAGATTTCAAGAATGTTGAAAATGTGAAGCTTCTATTTAACTCGTTTGTCAAATGTAAATTGGGGTATGCTGACGTAATCTGGAGTCCCTACTAGATCGTTCATATTTTTAAACTGGAGAATATTTAAAGAACATTTTTAAAATACTTAAGGTACACCGAGGACAAGACTTATCCACTTGTTGGAATTAGCGATGATATTTTGTTAAATAAATTCTCACTTAACTTACTTCAAACTCGCCGAGAATTACACGGAATTGTAACTCTGTCTAAAATATTAAACAATAAACTCGACTGCTCTGATCTATTAAAACTCATTGACCTACGAGTTCGTTTTAACTCGACATTTTATATCAAAGCTTCACGTACCAATCTATTAATGTATTCACCGGTTAATGTCATATGCAGGAATTATAATCATATACAGAATAATACTGGTAATTTTCTTTATAGAATTAAGGATCTAAAGAATATATATGAACATAATTTGTAATACTTGTGTTATTGTAGATCTAAGGATTTTATGGTAGAATGAAATTTTATTGTAGAATTAAGGATTTAAAGTGTATATATGGACATAATTTGTAATACCAACTTCTGTTATAGCACAATATTTATTGTTAGAATTCCGACTCTGTCATTGGGACATTCGTCCTGTTGAGTCGTGTAAATAAATAAATAAATAAATAAATAAATAAATAAATAATTCACAGAAATATATTAAATTTTATCTGCCTACCAGAGATGAAAACCAAGACTAGGCCATTATGTGTAATTGGTACAATCGACCAAATGCTTGAATGTGGTGCCTTTATATCTAATAATTTGTTCAATTACTGTCCAATTTGTGGGATAACTGTCATAAACGAACTTCACGAGCTCATCCTACGCATTCATTGGCGCTACATATATATTTAGAATAGTAACGGTTTCAGTGCAACGGACAAGTATTTGCGGCTGTGCTGCTATAATACGTGGAGATAATTTTGCCAGATTTACACATAATATTTTAAATTTAAGATATATGGTAGCTCATGCATAATTAACACAATCCGAGTTCTCCAATTCTTCGAATACGTACGTGCGAATTTAAGAAATTCGTAAATCTGCACGCCCGTAACTCTACTGACTAGACTTATTGGTCCTGCGATGTAAAAATATTAATTACCCATCTTTGCATTTCTTATCGATAACCGTCATTATGGTTATGCTAACAATTAAAAAGATTTAAAATAAATGTATCTATTTCTTATTTGACAATTTTCATTATAACACTAGTCTCCACATAGACCCTTACGATAATGAAGAGTAAACTAGTATCCACATATCCACTGACGACCATGAAAATTGAGTTAAAAATGACAACAAAAAGCCCATCTATTCAATAAGAAATTAAAATCTAGCGAAAACAAAACTTTCTATTTCTCCGGCAGCTTACATCTGCTTGTGCTAGAGAACAAATAAGCCTTACCGTCTAAGTTAGAATCATAAAAATGTTGAAAACAAACACGAGAAAAACTGCGAAGAGTATCTCCTATTAGTCGGGGAGCATACTTCATGAAATATATGGGAAATTTGATGATTAATTAGTGGGACAAATTTTTACACACTACTTCTGCCTTCCATAATCATGCCTTACCAGGTGCTTTGCTAGATTTTGTCTACATCCAAGGTGGCCACCACCCCAGATATCATCGGAAGTTATCGGTTAAAACTTTGGATAGAGCCATCCTAGCAATATGTTGTACTGAATATTTTTTGTTCTAAATAAAATTTTAAACTAAAAATGTGATAACAGTTTATAGCCAGTTAAAAAGTGTATTAGCCATTTTTTAATATTTGGTTTTAAAGAATTTTTAGATTCATGGGTTGAAAAATAGCAAGTAGGTAGTTAAAAAATTAATGTCTATTTCAATATTTTTATTAAGTTAATTGTAATGTTGTGTTGAATGTAAAATATTTTCAGCTTAATATTCTTCATCTGACAGTCATCGATACTAAAACGTTGGCAAAGATTTTCGCATAAGTCTTCATCGCCTCCACACATACAATGTTCAGTGCATAAAATATTTTGGGATTTTCATTCTCAGAATACAACACATTTTCCTTTTACACACGAACACCGAATTAATTTTAGAATGGTTTCACGGTCACAAGGAAGCGTACAGAAAACACGAACATTAGGCTGCAGCTGATCAGCAAGACGGCATTCTATAACCTGGTAATGTGCTCTACGAATAAATGGAGATATTGACGCTTTTGTAGGAGGCAGATCTTCACTTTGCGTCACGTGCTTGGAGAACATCCGCCAACGAAAGTCCACAATCTATGAAATATTCGTTCCTGGTATAATATACCTAACAAATACATTTTTCAATGATAGTTTCAGCTTCATTCTCGAATTCTTCATTAGATTCAAGTTACCCAAGAGCATAAAGAATGTCACTATCTGTGGTCTTAAAAATTTTTCAAAACGATGGTTTTCCTTTCTTTGCAAGTGAACCTGTGACATCACACCCTGACAGAACATGTAGACCTTACAATCCTTTTATCTATGCGGTGCAAATTCTGCCAACGTCAAGCATTTTTCGAATATTTCTTACACCACTGACAAATATGCTTGAACATGTAAAAATTATGACCACAACAATGCTAGTAGAAATACGCCTTTGTCAGGCGAATACATATGAACCACAGAAGGTCCCTTTCGGGAGGCAAGAAGGCAGTGAAGTATTACTTTATTATTACCCAGCAAGGTTTGTGATATAGAATGTCTGTCTTTTGCATGGGGATTTCCTGGATCTGTACAATCAGTAAATCGAATTTTTAGGACTTCATTTTGTGACATTTCAATTGCTTGTTTTAATTTCAGACCGATGGAGTTTGTTTTCACGGCAATTAATAGATTTTATTCACTTTCCTTTCTCCAGACAGAAAAGAAATGTGTTGTCCGCAGGGATCTTTGATCTTATTGTGTAACCTACGTTATTATTTTCAACAGCGCCAATATTCTTGACTTTGATGACGGTCTCGGATGATTAGGGGTCGAGCTTTGAGCTCTTTGCCCCAATCACCGCTGTAGACCTGGACCGGCCTCGTAACGGGTGGGCCTGCTTTTTACGACTACCCCACCTGCAAATGCAGACAATGTAGGCGAAGTTAGCAGACCTCCCCTGGTCCTGGCTGTTGGACCCTGCCAGCTGGGTCGTTTCTTCTGGCGCTCTTCTGTCTTGAGTTTCTTTCTTCGCTGGCATGTTGGCTCCCGGGAGCGTCTTTCGTCTGTCGTGAGAGGGAACGGCTGTTGCCGCACCCTCTCGGGGTTTGGAAGGGTTTGGGGGTGTGTGACTAGTCGGAGCCCAGGGTGCCAATTGGCATCATGTGCTCCGATTTCGTCGGAAGGAAGTTTTGGGCTGTGTAGCTCAAGGATTGTGCTCGGCCAAGGACGCTTGTTTTAGCGTCGGAGGCCGGCACGGGCATTTTCAACAGCGGAACTAGAACAAGAAGGCTTATTCTTTTCCAGCTCAGATAATCTCTCACTTCGCTCCATTTTAATTTTATAAGTACTATTCTTGTAGCAATCTGTATGTCAGGATGCGTTTTCGTTTTTCAACCCTTCAACTGTCACATTTCCTAATCGATCAGTTAACACGTATTCAGCATCATTCCAATTTGCCCTCAACTCTAACATTAATACCATAGTTAATAGGTTTAACTAATGGTGAATTCTTATTTTGCCATAAAATACATAGTAATTAGTCTACAGCCTTGCCTTTTTTGTAGATGGAGGCAAGGATACTTGGAGACGATTTGTGATGAAATAGACATTGTGTCCAAAGTTAATTTTAAACTATTGAAAATATTAAACTGCTCGGCTTACGATTCAATCTGTTCTTATACGAAACAGATTTTTTTTTAATGATACAAGTGATACTAAAATTAAAACTGTTTTTATACAAAACACCTAAACGGTAAAAGATATCGATAAGTTCGTACGGACCTTTTTTATAGAGAATTTCTTTGTAAATAAAAAAGGTTCAATACAAAATATTTATAAGTTTTAATCGATAATTTCCGATGATGTCTGAGGTGGTCGATATCTTGGATGCATGGCGTCGTATAGGTCGTCTGCCACGAAATCAAGCATCTAGTATGACATGATAAGGAATGTGTTAAAATTGGTCCTACCAATTCATCATCAAATTTCCCACGGGATGTGTTATACCCCCCTACTATATACAAACTGAAACTATTTTATGAAGAATTCGATAAATCGGCGAAGAGTTCAATGTTTATTCAACTTTGTTTTTAATTATTAAATTCAACATAATGTTTTGTAGCTGAGACTCTCTCGTGCGTTCCTACTTCATTGGCAACGAGACTTTCGTATCTAAGGGCAAGGTAAGTCTGGATCATTCTCGTCACGATCTGGCGATTGGATGGCAATCCAATAATCTTACTGTTCCGGTCGGACTTGATGCAATTCTTCTTTAAAGAGCCACGTTACTAACTGCATTATGTATGATAGCGCAACTGCCTACCTCGCAGATTTTCTATTGTTTTTTGATGCAACATCGATTGCTTCAGAATGCGAGCGGATGTGCGTTTTTGTGGTTTTTGTAGCTGAGTATGTTGTACCGTGTGTTTACCTCTAGAATTAATGTAAACTGGTATACCAGGTCGCTGTATAGGGAATATTAATTTAAGAAGTTTAATATGCTGCTAAGTAGAGGTTATTGATACATCTGCAGTTGCGGGTATTTTATAAAAGCGGTTTTTATTGTAATAACGGACCAGTTTTTAAAATATTTTTTAGGCGATGCTCAACGAATTAATATAGCCACTTATCAAGTTACACATGGCTTATTAAAGATTTAGCACGTCATAATAAACAAGCTGTTAATGCGTATAATTTAAAATATTGCCTTTATGATCACTCTCAGCACGGGCTTCTCTTATCATATATTCCTACTTTCTTATGCCGAAATCGGAAAGTATAGTAATCGTGATTATTTTCGCTATGAGATTTTAACTGATATACATTGTGAAAATTGTTTATGGAACAGGTTAGGTAACTTGAAAATCAATTACATTTTGCCGAAACACTCGGACTTAATAACAACCAGAGGTCGCGATTCCAGACGCGTACTTTGTGTACAACGTGAATTGTTCAGATTTTCTTATATCAATGATAAAACTGTGCAGTCGTACTGTTTCGTATTGCCTATCCGAATTTAAAATTATTAGTTTACACTCTTTCATTTACTGGGAAATTAGTAAAATAATAATAATGTTTATTTAGACATTTTATCTTAAATATAACAATTTATGCACATAAGCTCTATAAGAGCTTGTTTTGTGCAACACACATATTGTCTAGAGGTAAAGTATTAAATAATCTTAAACCAATATAATCCACAGATATATAGAACGCTTGTGTTATTGGTTTTGACATAGTGAAATATGTATTTATATTTTCATGCGCCTGATACTTGTGATCTATTAATTTTCCTATGTAGTTATGCTCGTGAACAAAGTATAAGCTAGATAGTATACAGTGACCAACCGGGGCACCTTTCTAAAATTTTTAACTCTACTGTGGTGCAAAATTTCAGATCGAAATTAAAAATCAAGAGCCATTTCGAATTTTTTTCAAGGCCAGAAATCCAAAAAAAGTGTTAGCAATTTTTTATCTCAAATCTGACTTCGCCACTGGATTTAGAATACCTTCAAATGGGTATGACCGAAATTTAACAAAAAAATATTGGTTTCTAACAGAAATAGCATAATTAAAATTTATATTATATTCTTGAAATATTTCGAATATTTCGTCATGTAATTCACAATTGTTTAAATAATATCGTTTGCAATGGTCCATTAGATCCATGTCCATGTTATCAGTTAAATTAAAAAATTTATAACCATCAGGTATTCAATATTGGCAATATTTGTCTTCTTTAAACAGCTACCGTTGGTCGAGTAAACAAAATTTTTAATCAGTATGGAGCTGTATCGAAACACATTTTAAAGAATTGTAATTTACAACGACAAAGACCAAATAGTGAACGAATTAGAAATTACTTTACTGATATTTCGAGAAGCAGTTCAAGAATTGCAAGTTTAGACTTTACCACGTGAAACAATAAGAAAAAATCTTAAAAAGTATAATAATATAAATCCCTTCAAACCAAAGTTTCTTCACACCTTAGAGGAAGGCGATACTGAGAAATGAATGGAATATTGTTTATGGGCTGAAGGAGAATATGAGAATGACAGGAATTTTATAAATAAAATTTTGTTAATTGATGAGGCAATATTCACAACTAATGGAGCTGTTAATTCCCAAAATTCAAGGTGTTGGTCGGAAGAAAATCCATGATGGGTGATAAATTGTAGAAGGCAATACTCTCAAAAAATAAATGTCTGGTGCGGCATATTAAATACCAGAATAATTAGCCCCTACTTTTTAGAAGGCAATTTGAACAGCCAACATTTTTTACCTTTTTTGAGGAATGAGTTTACCAACACTATGGATGAACTTCCACTAGCAGAAATTACTTATGTAATTTTTCAATTAGATGGCTGTTCTATCCACAATGCCGTGATTGTGAGGACTTGGTTGAATGAAAATTTCCCTAATGGGTAGATAGCGCGAAATAGTGGGTTAGTAGAGTTTCCTCCCAGGTCCCCAGACTTAATCCCACTAGATTTTTTTCTATGGGGGTTTCTTAAAGAAAAATTCTACAAGACCCGCCCAACCAACACAGAAGAACCGCGTGAAAGGATAAGACAGACTTGTGCGGAAATTACACCAAACCAATTATGTAATGTTATGGCAAACATTAAAAGACGATGCAATAAATGTATTGAATTGAAGGAAGATTTAGTTGAATCATCCAAAATTTGAAGTGTATGGCACTGTCGTGTCAATTCATTCTATTTTTTTTAATTCTGTTTATGGTCTCTTATGTTAATTTATTACAAAAATAGCAATTTTTCAAATTGTTATTAAATTGGTAAATTTCTAATTGCAATTACAAATTGTTATTTGATGTAATAAAAGATATCAATTTCTAAAATTGTTACATTGAGAATTTTTTAATTATAATCTTCATGTTAATTGATCTTAATAAATGATGTGCAGTTTATTTATTAAATACCAATTTATTATTCTCTTCTCAATATCGCCTCCTTCCATGGAGTGACTGTTTTTGGTTTAAAGGGCTTTATTAATTCTCCAATGCCAGCTTTGATAATAATAATTATTATTTTTAATACGGAGCATATTTAAAGATAACAAATATTGCCAATATTGAATAACTGATGGTCATAATTTTTTTAATTTAATTGATAACGATCTAATGGAGCATTGCAAACGATATTGTTCAAACAATTGTGAATTACATGACGAATATTTGAAATATTTCGAGACCATAATATAAATTCTAATTATGCTATATTTTTGTTAGAAACCAATATTTTTTTGTTAAATTTCGGTCATACCCATTTGAAGGTATTCTAAATCTAGTGGCGTAGTCAGATTTGAGATAAAAAAATGGCTGACACTTTCTTTGGATTTTTGGCCTTAAAAAAATCGAAACGGGCCTTGAAATTTTTAATTTCTATCTGAAATTTTGCACCACAGTAGGGTTATTGAAGCTCTATATTTAAAAAATCATTTAAATTGGTCTACAAATAAAAATTTTAGAAAGATGCCCCGCTTTTAAATGGGTCACTCTGTATATAAACAATTGTTAATTATAAATTAAACACTGCTTTTAGATGAATCAATCTATATATTTTAAATACTCTACATATGTTTCGGCTTATTAGGCCTTTATCAAGAGTATTACATAGTGAATACTATGTAATACTCTTGATAAAGGCCTAATAAGCCGAAACATATAATAATAGTATTCACTATGTAATACTCTTGATAAAGGCCTAATAAGCCGAAACATATGTAGAGTATTTATAATATATAGATTGATTCATCTAAAAGCAGTGTTTAATTCATAATTAACAGTTGTTTTCAAGATGTTTCACAAGGTACCTACCACAAGTTCAGTTCAGTGGTGTGTATATAAACTTTGTATGTCAAATAATTTTGATACATGAAAAAGTTTTTCTGTCAGAAAGGTCTTTGGTCTGCCTAATATAATCTTGATTAAATATTTTTGAATTATATATACTTAGACTGTTCAAAGTTGACTCATAAGCTCCTCCCCATATCACTATTCCGTAAGTAATAATTGATTCAATAAGGGATTTATGTACATTTATTAAGATAGGTTTCTTTAGAATCTGCCTCAATTGATAAAGTTTGTATAAAAGTTTTCTTAATTTACCTGTCAGGATATCGAAATGAATGTTCCACTTTAAAAAGTAATCTATGTGTATACCAAGATATTTTACTTGTTAAGATGACTCAATGTGTTTCTGGCAGGTACATATCAATCTATTTTAACATTCGTGAAGTTTTATTTCAGTTAGGGTTGTTTTCCCAGCAACAGTTGGGGAGAATTTAGTTTTGTCGATAGTTAGTGTTATTAGATTTTGTTTTAGCCAGTTTGTTATCAGTTGAAGACCAATTTCCACTTTTATTTTGACATCTCCCCAGGTGGCATCAACAAAAACAATACAGCATCGTCAGCATAAATGATAATTTTTCCAGAGATCGGTAGATTTAACATATCATTAACATATATCTGAAATAAAATGGGACCAAGCACAGTTCCCTGAGGAACACAATACTCTTTACTTTTTTCATTATCAATTATTACAATTTGTGTTCTATTTGTCAAGTAGTCTTCGATTAGGTTACCGTATATACCACGAATACCGTATTTACTCGGTTTGTCTAGAAGTTTGGGATGTGACACAGTGTCGAAAGTTTTGGCGAGGTCTAAAAATATTGCCAAAGGCTTTTGTGCCATATTTAATGCGTTGGTGACCTCTTGCGTTAAGCTATGCGTAGCTTCAACAGTGGATGTTCCCTCCTTGAAGCCAAACTGGGAAAGTGATATGTCATATTTTTTAAATGTTCAAGGACTCTGGTTATTATAAATGTTTCTATTATTTTAGCAAAATTACTTAAAATTGATATTGCCTGATAGTTTTTAATTTCAAGTGAGTATTCAGATATAAATATTGGTTTTTTAAATTGTCTCCGAAATGTACCTTTCACAAATGTTAAATTTATAATGTGTAGTAATGGTACAATAATGTGTAAGCCTGTTTTTTTAATTGTTTTTACCCCTATATTGTCTAAACCTGAGGATGCACTATTTTTCAAGTCGTTTGTGTTATTCAAGATTTCATTTTCTGAAACAGGAAATAAATATATTGTATTCGGTACAGATACATCATTTTTTTTGTTCTTTTGTATTACTATTACTATTCAAAATGTGTTCCTTCATTTTTTCTTCTATTTCAGGAAATTGATCAGGCTAATCAGGAAAAATATCGACATGGAAAAATGTCAGTAGCGTACCACCTTTTTGGTAAAAAATATGGGAGGACATGCTCGCAGGGACGCCATTGTGGAGCGATAAAACATATTGTTGCGTGTTTTTCACCTTTTAGGAAACACCCTGTATGAATCCGTGGACTTTTAATATAATTTTTGCACATTCTATAGAAACTCTCCGCATTTTAGTTTGTATTAGCGAGTGATGTCCTTGTCTAATTGCGAAATTAATTAAAATTGCCAAAGCTTGGTGCATAATCTTATCGCATTTGTGACAAAAGCATTACTCTGTTAAGTTGATAAACATTAGGGACTGTTGCCTAATTAGCCGGTTTTACAATGTAGCAATATTATATAATATAAATATATAAATTTAACCAATTTAAATAATTAGTAACTTTTTTATTTACGGATCGATTTTGTTCAAGCACAATAGGATTCTTCCTCTAGCTAATACTGACTGACTTACTGTCCAAATTTCAATACAACGGACTCTTCGTACTTAAGTTATCATGCTTACAAGAAACGTGACGGACGGACGGATGAACGGACAGACAAACATATTGAAAGTTGTTCAAAATTCGATTATCTTCACAATTATGTTTTTTTTTTTCTCTACGAGCGATATTATTGGCTTAGAAATGTGCCGATCGAATGCAATAATATACTCTTCGTTTTGTATTTGCGAAGAGTATACTAATCACATTTAATATCTCATATTTTATCATTTTGCATGGCAGAAGCGACTGATTAGAGTTTACTCTATATTTGCCATTTTTGCATTGTGTCTCAGAATCTTTAAGATTGCTCGGCTCATTTTGAATATGTTATTGCAATTATATCCATTATTCCTCATTAATAACTTGAGCTAAACGTATATAATGTAACGTAGAACTGCAAGAAGAATACTCTCATTAGTGAAGAAGATACAAAGTTCGATTAAATAGGAAGAGAGAAGTGACCCTAAAGTAACCTATAACGTAAATATCTTAAAAATACAAGACTTAGGTTGGGAGCTGCTTAAAAGGCATACAGGTGCCTTATTCTATTAAAGGTCTATGATACATCCATTTGAGTGCTCTCGAGATTGAAGTATTTCACAGACATACTACTTAGGTGAAGAAATCACCTGCAACAAATAGTTGATGAAGTGTCATTGCTTTGCTTGGTATTCAAGTTCATTGTTATAATGCTAGATGGTTACCATTACTTTTGATCAAATGGAAAACAAAGAGTTAGAAGACACATTAGGAAGTCATATCAAGTCGTAGGATTTTTGTTAATGTGTGAATTATTATTGAATGTTTTGGAAATACACTAAGAATGCAGATCTTATAATTAAAATTTTGAATTATCCAGACTCATTAACAATTTCAACATATTAACCTTATTTTTAAACCAGGGCGTGTCTATCATTGGAAGATTTAAGCAACTGTCTGTGCAAAGACAAGAGGTTAAACGGATTGTTTATCGAACTATAGGTTCCCGACATGCATAAAATAACAATACACTTCGTATAAAAAGAAAACAGTATCACAATCATGCTGTTTGATTGCTCTCTGTTGTAATTTGTAGTACATCGTGGGCCTATAATTCGGTGTTCTTTAAACACAACAAAACCTATTAAAGAGTGATAATTGTCTCATGTTTCTCTTTGGGCTTATTGGAAGTATATCAAAAAATTTATCAAATAGCTGTGGTCTATTTGGATGAATTTTATTAACATAGCACACTACGGAGTCTATAATCCATTTACAATGTAAACACTGACAATTTATAAGACACTTTTTGATTGTTTTGTTTTTTTAAACGGACGAAGTTACCGTTACTTTTCCAGTATCTTGAAATTTAGAAGTAACATAATGAAATTGCACACGGAATACTATGTTAAAATTATATCTAAACTCTAATCTAACTTTCATCTATCTATATTATACATACATATTTCTTTTCACCGTATAGCTAATTTCTTATCTACAAAGTACATTTAAATTTTACTATAAGTAATAATTATTTTTAAAATCTGTTTATGTGCATAGAATCTGGACTTAGAGAGAAGCCATTGCTTAAGTTTCATATTGAAAAGTATTAATGCATTAATCTTTTATACACTGGTGGACACTGTGTAATAAATCTTTGGTTCAAGGCAGGTGAAGTACCGCTGTCCTTCTGTTTTAAAAACTTTAGGGACTTTAATTGAATCTATCTTGTATCATGTAGGATAAATAATGAGATTTTCGTATCTAATTTTTCTCTGTTCCTAAACTATGGTAACAAAATAATTTCTTCAAATCCAAACTGTTTGCTGGATTATAAAGGAAGTCATTTGAATACAGAATATTTTGGCTGTATACGATTTTTAAGATTCATGATGAAATGATAACACCATACATAAAACATAAACTTTTTCCGGACTCTGCTTCGCCTCGTCCGGCAAAAGTTGAAACAGCAGCTACGATCCACTGTCGATTGCGACACCGCTGTATTACGACCTTAAATTAAAACTGGTAACTTGACCCCCTGTGATATATGCAACCCATATTACATTTGCATATATCAGTCGTTGCATATAAGACAGAATCTCACTCGACCGCGACACCGCTGTCTTCTGACCTTGAAAGAAAACTGATAACTCGACCCCCATATAGGAACATAAACATTTCCAATGTTAAAACACTTTTAGTCTTAGTAATGGATTTATCAAACATTTATTGGGCGTTCTTTCGACTTTCGACTCTTCCACTCAACATGTTTCCGCTTATATATACTGAAATTATAGAAGTTTTCATTTTCTGCTTATAAAAACTTTGTGATGTCCTTCATGGTAAGAACTCTTCATGCGATTTAGTTTCAAATATGTAATAAAGCATGATTTTGCTAATATCAACGTTATTTTTAATGAACAAGTCGCTTAAAAATATATCAGAAACTTTTTTTCATTGAGAAATATTCACAATTTACATTTGAATGAATGTACTGCTACTATTCTTTGCAAAGATTTGACGTATCGATACAATGATCGTGACTATTTCAGTAAAAATGTAGGAACTAAATTTTCGGCTGTTTCCTCTGTCAGAATGCAAAGTTATATCCAAATCAATGAATCAATTTCTGGTAAAATTACTTTTCAAAACTGATGACATTAGAAACGCATAAAAATTAATGAAAAGAAACTATCAAACTTCCATTTGGAAGCAAACAAGTACTTCGTTATTAAGGCAATGACAAAAAGAGTATGATGGTTATTTTAGCATTAAGAATGTTTAAAACCCAAATCGTTTAGATTCAATGTATTCATTAATTTACGCACGCAAAGTTTTTGCAATTGGGATCGGAACTAATTATTATATGGACATTGTGTTCTTATTTTCTGTTAATTAACCCCTTTTTTAATAAGCACATTTTCTTTATGGACAACAAAACAGTAAATGTTCACCCCAGATAGATATTGCATGCCACGGCGTTTTTTTATCTGTTCCCATTGTTGCCGATTATTGTATGTATATCCTTCATTGCAATTAAAATATACGAACCTTCCGTGATCTCCTGTACATTTTTTTCCTACTCCAGACTCTCATGAGAGTAACATAATGAAACTAATCAAATCTGATGATCTGTGTAAGCTGTCCGACATGACGGACGTAAGATGAGCGTGTGTACATACGCGTTTGTTGAGTGTACCAAGAGATGAACGGCGGGGCTCCCAGCAGGTATCAGGTCAGGGCACGTCACTATGTATGCGATTTGGATAGGGGAAAGTCGAGTTATTTCACTACACATTGACTCTTCATATTAGGTTGCATAAATCGACAGGTCTAATCTAAATTTCCCTTATTTTCTGTCACTAGCTCTCCGTTCCTCTACTGTGTTAATACCGTATATTAATTTATTAGAAATATTCACTTCGCGCGCAAAACGAATTAGTATAAATGTAAATAGCATAAATTGTTGCACATGATTTCCTCTCAAGATGAGAAAATACAGGGAAACAGGATCGTTTGAAAAATGAACAAACTAGAAAAATAAATAGGTTCCCAGTTTGACTAATATCAGCCTGACTCAAATAAAATCAAATACAAATGTCTGTAAATCTTTCAGCAAATTTTAGAAGTTTATAAATTACAGAGCTCCAGGTGGTCTTCCCAGTTGGTCCCATAAATGGTCTATGGAACATAAATCTGGGATTCGTGCTGTCTAGATCAGTGTATCTGTATCAAGTTTGAACTGCATACGACCTTTATTATTTTCTGTAAGATTGGCAAAGGCCCTATATGGAATTCTAGGATCGGTAATATTCCGGGTATCAATAAGCTTCTTCATCTTGGGAGTTTCAAGGAGCATGTGTGAAATCTAGATTAGCCATTTCTAGATAGTTGAGCGGTATAACAGTCTTTACATCTGTCAGCATCTGTCTGTTTTATATGCATATTCTACGAAACCTGTGTGTTTGTACGTATTCATTAGAAAATACTAAGCTAGTATGTTATTACTAAGAGATTTGTTAGTATGGATAATAACACTGTGAAGCAAAAAACCTTGTGCGTTTGAAGAGTGTAACCAGAGGTAGGGGGTCCAAGATTTAAATCTACTTTTTCCAAAGCTCAGCTCGGAAACCATTTACAATAAGAGATACCAAGCATATTAGCTAAAAAGCAGTCCGACCCATTTAAAACTCCCGCGACTTGAAGATGGCACTCGCCTCATTGGCCAAATGATTAACCCTATTATTCCTTATTTATCAAAATGAAGTTGTGAATGTGTTCAGTGACATTCTTTCCACACCATAACTACGCACCTTTCGTAACTAACGATTCTTATATGTTACCATGTCGTCTGTAGTTGGTATCCTAGTAGAACCTGAAGTAGCCAAAATTGCACTCCTTTCCACTGCACTATTACTTTGTTAATTAGTAGCGGAATTAAACGTGTTAGTGGCGAGCACGCTTGCTCACATCAAATTATTGTTGGAAACAAAGCTTTGACTAAGTCCTTGAAAATGTATAATTCGATCCTGTCTATCAGGTGTCACTATTTCAGTATTCTGGCCAGGTTATCTGCTATACCTACAAATTGCTTCCAATCTTCTTAACATTCGAGTAAAGGATGATTACAACTTTCCAAATTGTTGAGCAAAGCTAAATTAATTCTTACCTTCTTCATAAAGAGTAATGACACCAGAAATACTTCACCTTCAAGATGATTAAGTATAACACCAGCTAAGGTTATACAAAACGTATATTCTCATTGTTGAGAAGAAAAGTTTTACACAGATCACGTTCATATTTCTAATATTTCTGGTGCATGGAGAAATTACGTCCTAGGATTATATAGTACAATCTTCTGCGATGAAATTTACTTCATTCTAGTAGCAACAGGTTAGAGAAAGACAAAGAACAGTACGTCTAATATAATTTTACCAACACTCGAGCACCTTACAAATCAGATTGAGGCAACACACATCTTTCGGTTTGGCAAAAAGAAAATTCAGTCTCGACATTTTTTCTACACAGTATATTTCAAACGCTCTTATAGTTGTGCAATATTTTGATGTCTTCATACTAATACGAGTTTCAAACACAAATTCAATTTTAAATAATTTCAGTGACAAAAATTCGACTCCGCACGCAATAATGAAATATGATTTTCTTTATTAATTAAAAAGCCATCTTCACTGTTCCGTAAAATTTCAATCGCATTGTATCTCTGAGAGTTTGATACATTTTATGATACCGAATGGTGATTATGAAATGACATTGATGTAACGTTCTCACTGTGTAATTACCAATGTTGAACAATTATAATATCTGATCATATTTTTCGTTATAAATATTTATTCATAGCTAGAAATAATAGTTTTGCCATTATTTGTTAACATTTACAAGTTGCAAAAAACATTTATTTATATCCATATTGGACCCCGGGGTTAGATTTCCGACGTTTCTTCCTAAACAAAGTCGTTCTTATTTGACTGAACCGTTACTCCTCATAGTCGTAGGGTGCTGTGAGGGCACTAGCATTTGCATGACACTCACTTGGCGGTACTACCAAGAACCCTAGACTTCGTACCTTGTCATTTCGGGCTCGTTGTGGCAGACCTAAGGGAATTCTTTGTCTATGGGAACCATCACAAGAAGATTATATTTCGATTTCATTCGAGATGGAGTGATGCAAAATGGTTCGTGAATTAATATTTTTATCGAAAATATGTAATGTATGTTACCTAGAGACGATACGTATATACCATTGCGGTATTCACATTCAAACCAGACGATCATGATTGGTTACTTTTGGATTTTGGAGCTTTTCCAATTTAAGTTCATGATAAAACCTAGTGACTCAGTGTGAACCAACCTGGCGTTCAATTGTCCTCTTGTACTGATTTTGTACTTGATGAGCAAAATCCAAGCACTGCTATTGGAGAAAGGATGCCTCCTATATACACAGAATTATCTGAAATGCACAGACGGACCTAGTTGCTGCGTATTTAGAGCTCTAGGTAGCACTTCAACAATCCTCAAGGTAGACATTTAAATTATTAATCTATATGTCCAGGAATGAATAAATAAAGGAATTTTAAAGACAAGAATCCATTCTAGGACACTTTTAGATAGCCGCGTAGCATTATTGCCTATTCAGATCTTACACCTTTGAATCCAAAATTACGGAATGCAGATAATGTCTGAAACAACTGGCAAAAACAATAAGATCAGCGTGATGTGGGTGACAGGGCACGAGATGATAGAGGCTAACGAATTAGTTGACAGCTTTGCAAAAAAAGTTGTTCAAGCCCCATTTTCCGGTCCCAAACCGTTCTATGGCTTATCTAACGGAAATGTCCTAAAATGGACAACGGAATAGAAATAAAACATCTTTTCAAGTCAAAGTGAAGAAAAGCTAAAGTGATACGCGACATCTTAGACAATCTACAGTCTACCAGTGCGTTGATGAGCTACGTATTTCTCATACATCGGTTCCATATATTTCTTGCCATTTTGGTAGCGCATGGAGCCATTGTGCATCAATAGCATTTTTATCTAACTGCAAGTTAATACAGACAACAATCTTGTGTAAGTCAGATATCTTAATCAACACGTATACTCTACAGATTTTCTATCTACAAGACCGTTAATGCAAATTTTTGTTAAAGGCAGCAGTTTATTTCTTCCGCGAATCACCTTTTCCGATACATCTTCTCGAAAATAATTCTTTAAGTTTTTAACCAACTACAAAAATTTTTAGAAACGAGAAGGTTCTCAATTCCACTTATATGTATGTTTCTTGTCTGTTCAACCATCACTCTTTATTCGCCTAAGCAATCTTTAGGGAGTCTTTTACAGACTGTAGAGTATGGCTCGGCAGTGGTGCCAATATTAGTTTCATCATATTTAAAATGGCGCATTCAGCAAGGCTGCCATAATTGCGATTTTTGCAGATCTACATGAAATTTGGTATTTGAAAATATGAAAATTTTCTTATTAAGAGTCTGATGCTAAAGCGTAAACATTAAAGCCAATACATTCTTTTGCTATGTAGTAATCCAAAGGATTATAATCAGGACTCCTTGGTGGCCAAGTAAACTCACTTCCTCGACCGATCCATCTGCGTGGGAAAGTCTCATCAAGATAATTCCTGACTTCAATGGAGAAATGAAATCTTGCATAAACCACATTCTGTTCCATATGTCTAGCATGAAAGCATGTAATATATAAGAGTATTTTGAAGAAAAAACAGATAAAACTGTACATTTAAATTTGGAGGAGGGACAAATGGTCCCAATAACTGATCGCCGATAGTAGCACACTAAACGTTAATCTTAAATTCGTGCTGAAAATGACTTTCTTTAACGGAATGAGGATTTTCTACTTACCAGTAATGGGCATTTCTCCAGTTAATAACGCCTCGGCGGTAAATAAAATGTTCTTAACAAAATTTCTATCCCTGTTGTGTTTATTCAGACCAAATTGACAAAATTGTAGCCTTGGCGGAAGATCCATTGAAAGTAACTGATATGGGTAGAAGCGTTCTTTGCGTAAGACTCTTAGAACAGATTGTTTACTCACTCCTGTTGCCGCTGATAAACGACTTGAGTTGACTTGAGGATCTTCATCCACACGATCTAAAATTTCTAGTTCTTGACCTGGATTAATTCGTTTTGGTCGTCCGTTTCTCCCAAATGACGAAACAGATCTTTGAAAATCTTACGGTCTGCCGGTATTCTATTTGGATATTGAAATGAGTAACTCCTCGCTGCAGCATATCCGCTAAAAATTTTTTGTACGTAAACACATATCATATACCTTATTTCCCTTTTTTTTAAATTATTATGTCGAGGCATTTTAAATAAAGAAGTTAAAGGAATTAGCTCGAAGAACACAAGAATAAAGTAAAATGATTAAATGACGTACATGACAGAATATGTAACCAAAGCACGCTTTTCAATAAATACACTTTGTTTCATTAAATTTGAATTTGTCTTTCAAAATATTATTCAAATTACTAACGGCAATTTTCTCGAAAACGGTTGGAGTTATCAAGATCTACCAAATGTACCTTTTATACGTGGGAATGACGCCCTCATCAGATTTTCTGGTCAGAAGTACCACAACGTTTCGTCAAAAAAAAAAATATGAAAAAAATTCATCATCAGATACAGGTCCTGCGGCGCCCTCTATGATCTAACGTGATGTAATACGTAAATTCATGTTTTTTAGAATAAAAAAAGTTCCTCTATGGCTTATTATTAATGTTCCACCCTGTATATGAAGTCACTAAAATGGCCGAAAAGAAGCTTTTGGAGAAAGTTGACCGTTTTAAAAAAATGGCCACTAACACCATCGCTCTGCTAATTGAACCTTATTACCTATATCGATTTTGAGGTCTTGACTTCAATATCTAAATTAGGCAATCAAACATTACCTACGTTTTCTTTGGTAATTTTTAATGACCGTTTTTTAAGGCGGTTTCATTTTTTAAAATTTTGTCCGATATAATTTTCCGAGAAAACAATCGTATTACTTTTATTATCGCTAACAGATGACCAGCTTTCCCCCAGAACCAAAGTTTTAAAAATATTAATCTCTTATCGGGGGGCCGATTAGCTGCGCTATGAGCTCATGATGTATCTATGCTTGTGCGCCATGCCGAGTGAGATATGTCCGTGGACTTTTTTACCATTGTCTGTTATTGTTGTTCGCGTTGTTCTGCGCTCTTCGCGTGTTGCGGCCCGGCTTTGAACCGCGGGAGGGACCCGCGTAAGGGTACATCGGTACCGCGACTTGTAAACATACGACTGACGTTGAAAATAAATAGACCATGTTGCTCCGACAAATGGTCGGCATTGTTATAGCAGCGAGAATAAAATTTTGAGGTATGCGGTTTGAACTTGGATGTTATGTTAAACATAAAATAATTGAAATTGTATTCTATTATTTTTCTTTTGATGATTTAATGCACGTATCATAGATCGAACATGTGTAGATGTATCATACGTTTTATAATTTAATATATTTACCGATATTCACTGCTGGATATTATCGTTTGGAACACTTAGACAAATAGTTACGAACTTGTTTGATTTATTAAAACATTAGTGCCTATTGTAACAGTATAATAAAAGTATTACTATAAGTAATGCCATGAGATGGTTTTTTCGGATAAATTTATACTTAGTTCTCATGATTGTTACTAATGAGAGCAAACTCTCATACACAAACACGAGATCTCCTTTCGCAGTTTGATCGGATTTCAAAATGACAAAGTACAGAAGATAATAGAACTGACGATAATTTTTTTATTATATTAGCTAATAATTATCTTATAAAGATTATTCGTTATAAAATTGCAATTAAATCTGGACTTCTCCGATTCTCTTTAGTCAATTTGTTAAGCTAAAAATAATCAAAATGTCATAACATTCAAAACAACCCGCCGTCACAGAACTGAACAATCCTTTTTTAATAGAAAATGAACGGAAAAGAATCAAGAAAGAGTCAGATATGTCGTTGAAATCAGATTAGCATCTACTTTTGAAAAGAATAATACAAATGGATACTACAGTGAAAAATAAGAATATTTATGTGTCAAAAGGGCACTAAACGTCATCCAGTATAAGATACGATCCAACATTGAAGCATAGAAACATGAAAATTGGTGGGAGAGGTGGAAAAGACTTGGAGACGTGCGAAATGCGCAAAAACATCCTTCGTTACATTTTCTAACATTTATTAGAAACATTTTAATAATCGAAAATTTTATTCTCCTATGCTCTGGTACTATTACGAACTATTCCTAGGCAGATGAGAAATTGCTAGTAGCTTATGCTTACGCCTCAGGTTAATAGACGGCGCACGCTCGATAATATTGAAATTGAATTAAATAAATAAATCAAACTAACTTTAAAATGAAGTTGGGTTGATTAAACTATAATTTCAATCAAGTCTGGTAGCCACATGAAAATGTAGAATTATCAACACAAATATAGATCCTTTATTTAATTTAATATTTCCTTAATAAAAGAGCACTACTTTTTGGGCGGGACAACGTGACTGCCGGACCGGGAAATATCTAACAAAACACTAAACTCCTTCTCTTTCACTCGAGCCGTCCTTCGAGACGGACGTATTTGAAATTTTGTTAGACCTCTAAGGGGGATATTCAGATGGAGAAACCTTATAGATGTATAAGGTAATAGTTAAATAATTATATATATATCGTTAAATACCATCTAACGTTTAAAAATATTGTTTTAGGTTTTTCTTTAAAATAACAAATTTCCTTTTAACGTCAAAGTGTCTCGATGTTATACTTTTGCTTTAAGCAGGATTGTATACGTTCAATTTTGATACTACGTTTGGTATACGTTTTCTTGAGAATAACTTTTTGGGATAAGAATACTACATTTGTCTTTATCATGAAGTATATCGACACAACACATGTTGAAGATTTTCTACCAAGTAAACGATAACCTGGGCGAAGAAATTTCCTTAATTTTGTCTTGGTGACAAATTAATTTATTCAAGCATAGCACGTTTCTACGATTTCATAACCTCTAAAATGAAATGGTACCACCTGCTCCCTAGAGTAGCAAAATGGAAGTCCTTAACCAACAACAGTAAAAATCTGTTATCATCGGAGAACAGGGACGTACTTAGGAATTTCACTCATCAGGATATCAGAACAAAAGATAAGTAATTTTACCAGTACCGCAAATTCGATTTGTCAAAGTAGTTTTGTTTTGAATGTGTCTCAGTGGTCAGACATGTCGGTTATTATTTGCACATAATACGCGTTGCATCTTGTGATCTGATATTTCCTAGATTTGACTCGTCAAATCACATCACTTATGTGGATTATTTATTTAAAAGGAATTAGGATGTTCGAGGCGCGGTGAAATATGTATCTATTTGCTAAGATCTAGTCCTAGTCCTAGTATAAATTTTTGTAGTTATATAACTTGGGGTGTCCCGTATTTAATTTGCTAGAGATAAATTCTAGTGTAATTTTTTAGTAGTTATATAACTTGGAGTGCCCCGTTTTTAAGTATTTGGCAGTACGCAGCGGGGAGGCTATATACTGATAGGCCCAAATAAACATCAGGTTCGAGCGAAACTGCATATCTTTTCTTAGGTAAAGTTTTGTTATCTTATCGTTGTAATATATTGTATGTTGCCATTTTAGTATATTTAATGGTGTAAATTTTGTGTTGCATTTTAGTATATCTAATGCTGTAAATATTTTGGTTGTTTGATTGCTTGCGATATACCTTTGTAATATATTTCGGTTTAAATCTTGTACAGATTCAAACTTACTTGTAATATAGTATTCCTTTCGAGTACGTTGCTATTTAGCACCGTTGGTGCTATATTCTCTTATCTTTGTTGTAAATTTTTGTAATATAGTGTATCTTGTATATATTTCGGCTGATATTTTGCTATACAGCATCGCTGTTGCTGTAATAGCCCATTTTTTTGTAATATAATAATTTGTAATATAGTACTATTGTATTTATGTAATATGTGTTTTTGTTTATCTTTAGCTTATCTTTTTCTTGATTATACTATGTAATCATGGCTCCCATGCCTTGAACTCATTGCCCTATTAGCTCTCCGTATCTTTACTGTGCTAGCCAGGTTAAACCAGTGACGCTAACCACGTCGCTCGTAGGGTGACCCACCTTATAATAACTTGGGCAAACTAAAACCTCTTTATCATCGCCACAAGGGTGATATGTCTCTGTTGAGGCTGAGATCTTTTTAAAAAGATATAGTTATGTTCACAACTATGTTTCCAATTTTTCGAAATCGGGCCTTATTGACCCTTTACCGTTCATTAAAATCCGTCTGCAACTAGCACAATCGTGCCCCATACATACAGATATTTTGTAAACCACTTTTTCGTGTTTAAGACATCAAAAGGTAAAGATCTGGTCTTATCGCAATTTTTTTTCACCAATTGTAGTAACCTCCCCTTGTCTGTAGGTGGGGAGATTAATAAGATTGGTTTTATAGACCTCTTATTTTTTGCAATTATATCATAAACACATAATAATATATAAAGTTACATCAGAACATTATGTTAAATAGAAATTGAAACAAGACAAAGAAATACTTCTAAATTAATTTTATCATAAAAGTTCTGCTGTGTGCTTTATACTGCTTGAAGTAGCTTTTTGCACTTTGTGTACCTAAGAAGAATTTTGGCTGACATAGTTTTTATATTTTTAAATATGTTTAATTTAGTGCATGCAATCCTAAGTAACAATAAGGAAAAAATACAATTAATGTATATTGGTTATTAACTGCGTGAAGCGAACGGGTAAGTGCGGGAAGCAGATAAGAGATAATAGTGCTAGTAAAATTTGCAAACATTGAGTAGACAAACAGTGTGCTTTGTTATGATGCGGCCCGGGAAAATGCACGTTAGAATCATCTACTTTACAATGAATGTATTCCTAATGTGCGTGTGTTCAATGGCACTCATTTGTGTTGGTTGTACAGGATTCAAGGAACTGTGGATATTTTTAACCGAAGGCTACCACTTACTTTAACGAAATATATATAATATCAACTTTTTATGTTGATATTTTCGGTATGTATTTTCGGTTTTATTTACGATTTGATCATTTTGTGCACACTTAGGAACGCTCTATAAAAATAAATAATAAATTTAAAAATATGCCATCGGTCATTATATAAGGATCCACAAATTAAAATGTGTTCCAATAAAACCCTGTAGATTAAGCAATTATATTGAAGTTACATTTCAAACTAGCCGATATTTATTTTATTTTAACTGAGTAAAGTAATAGTAGTTAAAAATCAGAGAGAAACTGGGAAAGTGGTAATTTTTATATAAAAATTGTTACACGCAAATCTGCAATTTATGTTTGTGTTCACGTTCATATATTATATGAAATATACTGCATATAGTGAGTTTCAGTATTAGAAATATGTTTTGAATGCCTATTTAGTGTTTAAGATGAATTCCGAAACTTCTGCTAATGTGGTTTGTTGATACGTATCATGTCTTACTGATGCTGATATTGACTTTAATCCATCAGACAACAAAGAGAACCAATGATGTTTGTGCCAAAGTGCAGATACACGCAGGCAGATGATAATTCTTATGCAATGTATAGTTAACAGAAAAAACAATTATTTTGAATTTTACATCAAGGCATGAAGACTTGCTCTGTAGCCACTAAATCATCCAGGATTTAAACATGTTTTTAACAGTTTGCTACTTGGATAATTACTTCTACACCCACGTAGTGGAGTGGAAATGTAGTATAGAAATTTCAAAGTTTATATTTATTGAAATACGTATAGAATGTAATGAAACGTCGAGATTTTAAATTTGAGCGAAAAAAATTTCTGTCGGTCTGTCGGCCCATGTGTGTGTATGTCGGGGGTTAATAAAATAGAATTGAAATATTCACTTAAAATTTGTTACACGTATGTGTTATAACATAACGATATATGGAACTAGATCGTATTTTGGGATGATTCCGCTGAAGGATTGGGGGATAATAGCGGAAAGTAAGTGAAGCAAGCTAGTAAGAGTCCAGAAATTTGAGATTTGGTATATATACTAAAAGCAAAGGCCACAAATTTCTTATAACATTTGCGACCCCCCAGTCCCCACCACAACCTACGTTCCATTATTAAGGGGTTAATAAAATATAATTGCGATAATCACTTGAAATCCGCTATACGTATGTGCTATAACAACACATGGAAATAGATATATTTTGAGATAGTTCCATTGAAGGGTTGGAGGGGTAAATAGCGGAAAATAAGTAAAGTAAGCTAGCAACAGTCCAGAAGTACAGAAACTTAGGATTTTGAGTATATACTAGAAGTCAGCGCCTCTAAAATGTTTTAACCTCTGCCACCCCCACCACAACCCCCACTCCGTTATTAAAGGAATTCACAAAAAAATGAGATATTCACTTGAAACTTGGTACACATACACATATAGAGATATCTGGAACTAGATTATATATTAAGCTTTTCCCGATGAAGGGTTGGGGGTAAATAGGGGTAAATAAGTAAAGCAAGCTATTAATAGTCCAGAAATCTGGGATTTAGTGTATATACTAGAAGTCAAAGTCATAGTGGCTTAGTGTTGCAAGTATTTAACACAGAATATCATATAAGTAACAAAGATGAGTTTAAATTTACAAAGTTGTATCTTTTACATTCTCGTGTTAATTTATTAATTATAAAGAACACATACACATGACAAAAGCAATGTAAGTTCTTTTAATTTTACAAAAAGTGTAAATTTGAAATTAGCTAATTCAGAAGTTTAACATAAGGCAACCTTTCTTTCAACATCTTAGTCTAATATCTGTTTTGTTTCGTTACCCTCTTGCCAATTACTTAATGATACTTGAAAATAATTACAATTTAATTAGTTGGCGCTAACAAATTTATGGATTTAATTTACAGCAGGAAGTACAAAACATTTATGCATATACACAAGTGCACATATTTATACCTTTTCATAAATTAATATGCAATATTTCAACGAACCGTAACCTAGTATGCATTTAAGCATACCATTTGGTATGTCACTGTTCATGATATTTTTACATTTTGCAAACTCCAAGGTTGCAAAAACATCCAGTGTCTATTACTCGTTACATCCATAATTAAGTCCTAATGCCAAAAAAACTTGAACTTAAATTACTAACATTCATTCTATGATTGTTGCCAAGTGCACTTGACTTGACAGAAATGTTACGAAACGTGTAGTTCATCTAGTGTCAATTTGAAAATCATAACAAAGACCGACAAAGGAATAGTTGATAATACCAGCAATGTCATAAATGTCTACCGATAATTTTTAAAATTACTTTAATTATTGTAAATATTTAAAAGTGAATTATTTATTATTTGTTTGCTTATAGTAATGAAACATATTCTTTATAGGATTTTGCAAACAGCGGAAAGAAAAGCTATCTATGAGAACTAAAGGAAAAAAATATATATAGTTTTTTCCTTTAGTTCTCATAGATAGCTTTTCTTTCCGCTGTTTGCAAAATCCTATAAAGAATATGTGTTATTGTAAATATTGTTTTACTACTTTATATTAATGGACAGGAATGATGTAAATTATTTAGTTAAAATGTTAGTTTAACAAACAACTCCATAAATGATTCACTAAAAGTATATAAATATAATTTAACCTACGGCTATGCTACCGGCAATATTAAGAGATCCACTACTTTCGTTTGAGGTAAACGCATAACATATCTGGTTTAGTATATTCGTATACGGATATTATTTTGTAATGATTTATCCTGATAGCAACGCTTTAGATTCAATTCATAAATTGAGAATAGAAATACTGTACAACTATCATATCATATCTCCCTCTGAGAGATGGACTGTTATGGAGGCGGGCAGACCAAGTATTGATGCTACCTGCAACGGTAGCTTAGCCGGCTAAAGAGTGTTAGAGACAGGCACGTCGTGTAGTGGGTTCAATCCCCAGCTCCAACAATGGCAATGTTGGTGGGTAATGGATGTTGTCTGCATTTTGTCAAATGTGTAATTTGGCCGTTGCCTATTATGTGTGGTGTTGTGGTGTGCTTATCTAGATGTAGGTCGGGAAATGATAATTACGAATTATTTCGGGGGCCAATGACTACCATACGCCACCGAAAATCAAGTTTCTACAATTGTAAGTATCATAGCTTCACCATAAACAGAAATATTTGTTTCTATGGAACGAATGATCGGGGCAGCCACCTTAGGTAGTTGTTGATCATGTTTAAATGGGTGCCTTTTTTGTTAATTAGTTCTTAAGCATAATTTTATTTGAGTGACTTCATGTAATGTAAAGAATAAAGAAGCACTAATATTGACTTTCGTTGATTCTTATAATTTTTTTAAGTATATGCCACAACTTCGATTTTTCTGTCACAAAGCATTATTATCAATAAATCAGTGAAACGTAAGACATTTAAATCATTTATGCATGGTATACGAAAAAACACAACATTAAATTAGGATAAGAAGCATGAAGCATTCTGGAACAATATACTCGATAAGGCATATTTTGAAAAAACTGTGTCATAGAAACGAAATTTGTCCAAACAAAATATATTTGGAACTATTATGCAACTATCATACATCGTTAAAATACGGACAAGAAAGGCAATATAACAAAATTAGAATACTTCTAAGATCGTTGGATTCCGTGGCAGTTTCACAACTATCTTCGTATTTTTCTGCGATTGAATTACATTCATTGAATTCATTCGTGGATTCAATGCACTCCATTAATTTGCAAAGAAAATCACATTAGATATTGTTTTTCCAATCCAGTCCAAAATGAGCTTCTAATAAAGTTATTACATTTTAAACTTTAAGAGAATTACTTTGCACTCCCTTGCATAGATCACAAAGAATCATTTTCTCAATATTTTTTCCACGCTTCAAAGAGAATATTGTGCTTGTCCAACGTCATTTCTGTAAAATTCTTCTTTCACTGAAACATTTCAAGTGTTTTCCTTCAGAATTATGCGCTTGCACTGGGAAATTCTACTGCTTTGAAGCAGTCTTTAACAGATTTTTTCAAATCTTTTACACGACAATCTTCTAATGTCAAAGTGTGGCATATTGTTCAAAAAGCTTTATGTAGATCTGAGGATATGTTATAACTGGAATCGTTTTTAACCTTTTTTTCTCTTCTGCCAAACACATAAAACAGATATGACCAAGGCAATGAAAAGAAAAGACCCTCCTTGTATATAATAGTTTGGAACTAATCTAAGGTAATGTCTCTTAGAAAAAATAATTTTTAAAGATTTTTTCTTTTCACCAATTGCCAAGCTAAATCCGAGCTGAAGCGCTTCTTACTCGGCTATAGCTTTTTGTTTTTGAATGAGCTTATTATTGGGGGCGTCATCCACAATTTGTGTAAAACAACAATTTTCTTTGAAAATTACCATGATTCATTTTAATATTATTGCAATATTGATAATATTCCCTTGGGAAAGGCAATATGCATATTTAATATAATTGTCTATATCGTACTTTAAAAACTGCACACATATTAAAAAAATTAATTATAAAATCCTGTATATTTTAAGATATCGAGCAAAATTCCAATTAATCAAATTATACACAATTAACAAATAAATAATTAACATTAATATAATAGATATTTTCATTATTAATTCGCATTATAATTTTATTCTGTTCCTATGCCACACATACTTATACTAAATTTGTTTCTCTTCTTTACGACTTGACAACGCCGTGTACACCTGATTCAAACTGGGCGATCTGACCTCTTTGACGTCAGCTTGTCCACTGACTGCTCTTCCGGGTGACCTTGAATGGGTCTTCATCTCGGCTGGCTTCTTCTGACAGCCGTCAACGGGTGTTTAGGGATATAATTTATAATAGGGAGTAGAGTTATCGTGCCAAAAATCAATTAGTTTTCTACATTATTTTTTTTATAATTACTATGTGAGGAAGTAGAACGACCGCATTTCTGATGATAAATGAATGCTTCTATTATTACAGGCTGTTGTTTCTACAAGGCTTTTTTTTGCGGCGAAAATAGTGTTGAATATTGAATACTTAGCTACTAATATAAAAATAATTACTATTGGGTCGTGCCCTCCATTGACTAACCCTAATATCGTTTCAGATAAGTTTATTCAGCAGATTTAATATTCAAGAGCCTTTCATATGTCTTGAGTAATATGTGTACAGGGTCTTCCAGTGAAAACCTCTACAATTTAATATGTAAGAAACCGTGAAAGATAGCTAGAATTGAAACATATGAGAGAATTCGCCTGACCATACTGTTACTGTTTCAATAACCTTTTCAATCATTGTCGACCATGCCATTTTAAATAAAAATGTAAACAATTACGAACGGGAGTGCAGTCAACGGCAGTTAAGGGAATTCCAGATATTAACCGATTAATAAGTAAATTTGCCGAAGAGTTTTGAAAAGATATTACATGACATTCTGAGTATAATTAAGGTTACAATTTCACAAGAAAACTGTATAAAGAATAATCTGTTCCAGATATGTGTTAAGATTTTGTGTTGTTTATTTTATATGTGAAAATTTACAATTTGGAGGGAAGGGAGTTTAGTTCGGTCATCGACAAAGGCAGACGCGTTTTTTTAGTGGATCCCACGAAATCTCGAATAAACTTAGGTAAAAACGGGGAGAAAACGTCCGGAAATATGTTGAATTGAATCGTGGACAGTCTTACAATGATTGATATAAATTAGCATAAATCTGAATATTTCATATAGCTGATATTTGATACTTGATTACAGTATCACTAAAAGCGTATATAGACAACTCGACAAAGGGTGCAAACATCTGGCAACATAAGATAACTCTGTTAAAAGAAAATAAACACGTGCAATGTGGACAGTGCAGGTATAGTGCATAAGTGCATTATGTCATAAACTCGTAAATGGAAGGCAGTTTATTAGTCTAGTCTATTCTATTAATTGTATTTGTTTATTAATTTGTTTGTTTGTTGTTTGTTTATTAATTTTTAGTTTACTACACAACAGAGAAAAAAATTTAAAAGTAATACTGAAAGGGTATTAAATATTGGTAATGAAATAGAAAAATACCCGGATTTGAAAGCGGCCCGGAACTGGAAAACGGAAATTAAAACTGATTGCTTAAAAAAACAATGTGTACAAAATATTCCATTGGACCTCTCTCTCTCTCTCTCATAACACGATATAAAAAGCTCTATTTTATTTTTTTTCCGCGAGATTAGGGCCCCTCCCAGCACTTGCACCGTAAATGGGTGTTCACCTGTGGAACGGTTAATAAAAAATAAAAATAAATAAAAACAGAAAATGCTACATTCAGAAATTGAAGAAACAGAAAACTTAGAAGAACAATAAATAAGGAGATGATGATAGATGGAAACTTAAAAGAAACATGGAAACTGAAAAGAAATGTCTCGCAAACGCCTACACTCCTCAACCAATGATGACAGATGGAAACTTAAAAGCGGCATGGAAACTTTAATGAAACATCTCACAAACACCTACACTTCCCATCCTATATTCCTACCCCATGCATCATGTGGCTCTCACTGCTGACAACAAGCATGTCCAATGTCCAACCCGGCGTATCTGCATACGCCGGTCCGGCGGTATATTAAACATGCGAGGTTTGGTTCCGGCACGCGGTTTGGCCGTCCGTAGGGCGTGTTCGGCGGACGACCAAACTACGTGTTGGAGCGAACCTCCATGGATGACCGGAGTCGGCTGCAATGCTCACCTTACGCTGGAAAATCAATCAATCAATCAAGATTTACAATTTGGAAGGAAAATTCATCAGGAGAAGATATTGGCGGTAGAGTTATATTATATGTTTGTGTGCCTTGTTAACTCCTACATAGTTCATACATAGAAAGTCTCTTGCAAGTTTTCCGTGATGAGATCCTCGAGCAGGGACTATACATTTCTTTCATGTATTGGTCCAATTTTGGTACATGTACCCTCGATGTAAGTACCCATTTTATCTGGAGACGATCATCTTACATACTAGGCTATTTAACACTAAACACGTAGTGTGTAAAATTGAAATAGATATCTGCGCGTGCGACACCTACATTTGAAAGCGAATCACATTTCATACTCGTATCTTGCATCCTGTTATAGATTGTCTGGAAATATTAAAGTGACCGACAGAAAAAGCCTTGTTGCCAAATACATATACGGAATGTTTACATGCGATTCTGAAGAATCGTATTAGGGTAGTATTCCTTGAGAAATTTAGTTGTCGAAATTAATTAGGAACTAGATGCTAATAGTTGACCATGGAAATACTCATATAAAGATACCATGTACAAAAATTGTGAAGTACGAGATGAGATCAATTTTATATCTTTTACCGGTCTATCGCCCTTGATTAAAATGATAAGAGCCATACTTGACAAAGGTACAGAAAAAGTGTTAAAATTATATTTTTGGAACACTAATATTAAACTATTTCATGAATAGTATGTATAAATATTAGCATATGTAGTATTGCCTGGCAACTAGTCAGGAATTGACTTCCTTTACCTAATTCCTGTCCCCTCCCATAAACCATAAGCACCACCTGCTCCTTGAAGTCTTCCATATTCTAACGAAGAAACGCTTCAGCCTCACATGTAACTCACGCTGTTCAAAAACGGTCAGAATTTTTCTTCATGACTCTCCTATTCTCCACGGATAGGATTTCTTCAACTCCTATCAACCAAAGAAGTCTGCTCAGTACAACAACCTAGGCGCCAGATTGGACTACTTCACTGAATTTAAATAGAATTTAGCTATTATAGAAAACCATCCTTCTGCTACGATTTGCGAGATCTACTGTACCTCCACTTGTTTATAATACGTTTTGTTGACGGATGGCTTTAATATACTGTCAAATCAGTTTGGAGAGGAGGAATTCTCACTAGAGCCGAGAGTCGGTTATTCCAAGATGTCTGTGGATACAGAAGATTTCAGATTTTTAAATAATAAGTGAGCGACCGCCACTTCTTCCGTGGAAAAATGAAACCTGCATCATTATTGGCAATTATATCACACACAAGAAATTATGACACACCCTTACCAAAAGAGACAATATTCGGTGTACCGCAAGGAACCGTTGCGGGACCTAACCTGTTTATTCTGAACATAAATGACATTATGAAGTACTTTAAAAATACAGCATACAACTATTTGCTGACGACACATTGGTATACTTGATGATAATGTAGACTCGACTATAGATACAATAAACAGTGAGCTTACCGAAATAGAAAAATGGTTGGATGTGAGTAGCCTTAGCTTGAATACAGATAAAGCTAAGTTTATGTTAATTAAAAGTAAATACATCCGAGTAGACAGTAAATAACCAAAGAGTAACCATTAATGGGACAAAAATTGAGCAAGTTAATAAATTCAAGCATCTAGGTGTAATTATTGATGATCATTTAACGTTCTCGGCACACACTTTTTATATTACCAAGAAAATAGCTAAAATAGTTAATTTGATGGGATGCATGTAAATATCTTAGTGCATGGACCAAACCAACCATATATAAAATAATTATTTTACCACATTTCAACTTCTGGGCTATTTCTACTTAGTAATGCTGAAATAAATATGTTACAGAAAAACTAAAACGAAGCATTACGAATTATTATAAGCAGTAACAAATATACAAATATAAAATAAAAGCTAGTTGCTACGAAGTTACCGGGAGTGAAGCAAATTATAGCTTTAAACACAATGACTTTTATTTACAAAATATTACATGAGTTAATGCCAATACATTTATCAGAATATTGTATTTTCGTGAGGAACATTCATGAACACGACACCAAATCAAAAGAAAATTTATATATTCTAGCAGTACCTATATACAAGCTACAGCCAAGTTAACCTATTCCACAATGGGTTTAAACAGTATAATAAACTACCAATTTCTGTATAAAACTGTAAAAACCTCATGTTATTCAACATGCTTGTTACAGTTTTGTTTCCTGAAATGTCACTATTTAATATTTAAGTTTATGCATATGATTAAGTTCAAATTTCATAATTAATTTCGTTCATATACAGTAATGAAAAAATGTATGAAATCTAGCTTATGCTTATATAAAGTATTATTATTATTATTTCCTATTTTCTCATCTTTTAAATGGTCTAGGCCATTAGGTGAACGAGTTTCAACCAAGTTCACCTAATCAGCACTTAAGAATTATTATTATTATTTTCATTATAATCATTATTATTATTATTTGTTAAGGGTGCTAGTCGTACCTTCTACATTGTTTGGCTGGTTGTTCACATTTGTTCTAATTTATTTCGAACTTAAATTATAGCAAATATAAAAATACTTTTGTGTTTCCATTAATTACTCAAAAATAATGGCACCCAAAGTGCAAGCGTCATACTAACAATTGCCTTATTATTGTCGCTCTGGATAAATCTTGTAAATTGACGATAAGTAGATTTTTCCGCGTTAAAAAACCAATCCCCAATCAAAGTAAATTGCGTATAATACATACACGTATTAATTAAATTAATAGTCTGACTAAAAACTGCAACTGTTTGCAAAGAAAATAATAAATAAGAGGCAACATTGTATTAACTAAATAACGGTTGCTCGAAACCTGACAGTAGGAATCATATATTAAAAGATGTTTCTAGTATAACTGGATTTTAGACACTTTAGGTCATATATTACTAATAAACCATAAATAATGATACTTGATAAAATATCACATACTTATTAAGTTACGTTTGCTCCTTGTTCGTTTCATCTCGAGTTTATTTCTTCGTTCTATAAGCATTGTTATATGTGACCGTTAAAGATAATTTCACACGCTGTAGTGTTTTGTTTTTATTGCCCAACATTGTTGTTCTTTGCTACATGTGTTTTATTATCTCCATTAGATACTCGCTGGTAGATATCTTATTAAGTAATTTGTTTTTTCGAATCTGCTAATCTGTATAATCTAATATAGAGTACTGAACCGTCTATAACGGTTCTTGATGATTTTGACTCGTAAAAAATTATAACTTTTAATTTTCTGTCTGTAATTTAGACAATTAAATCGAAAATGCTCGTCTGGTTTATTACGTCATAAGATATGTAACGAGGCATTCATAAATTCATGTCACATTACTAGATTTCCGCTTACCCACCTCTTTTGCACACGTACCCAATAAAGTTAAATCGCCGATGTACTTGAAAAGGGCATGCGGACCCAAGGTTGCACACGCTCCAATGGATCATATTTGTAGAATTTCGGAAATAAAAGCGCGACCACATTCAAGACAAATTGGTGCTCTTGTGGCATTGGCCTTCAGCGTGCTGGGCTGAGTTCATTACAGTTAGCACTCTATTACGACGAATCATGGCGGAGCGAATGTAAGTTGACCGTTAGAGTCCTTCAGCGTGCTGCGCTGGGACCTACTGCGTTACTTGTTATTTATCCGACGTCGGTGCCCTGCAAAAGGTACCCAACTCATGCTATCGACGCCACGATGAAGTACCTCAACGTAGCCAACATATTACACTCTCGTCCGCTCTGAAAACATTTACGAAACGATTAATGCCCGTAAAAGATACGGAAACATATATGTTATGCAATGCTGCCATGATCTACCTGTTATTGAGAAAATAAACCATTTATTTTGCATTCGGACTATTTATTCACTAACCGAACTCTGAAATAACATCTCCAAACCAGCTACCCAAGCAAAACATGGGTACAGATATCAAAACAAAATTTTAGAAAAATGGGGTATCCTTTTAACACAGCAACTAGCCCACTAAGTACAGAGAATTTCTCATATACAAACCGAAGCACGTGGTATTTTGAAAGACAATGTTCTATCAATGTACAGTAACATATGAGGGCTAAGGATAAAACAACAACAACAAACAACAAATTGCAAGGGCGCATATTGCCAGTTAAGCAAAATTTGACAACAGAAATATCATGAAACTCTCTAAAGTCAGGCTAGCTAATCCCCTAAGTTTCTTCATCTTTCTTTATGCTTTTGACATGAAAGGTTAGGTAGTCAGACATACCAATGCTTTCAAAATGTGGATTTGAAGACATTTGTTATGAATTCATTGGACACCATCACACCAGTTCGATTCTCCAAGTAGTACGTCCACCGATGTAGCCTTCGAACATCGTACTCTTCCACATCTTACTATGCATAGCATCAGTTGGAGAATTTGAACCGTTTAATAGTTAAGCAAAAATTAGATGGCAAGCGACGTGATACTGTAAGACATGCAATTCAGCAAAGGGAGGCCAATTGAACTGGATCACTAAACGTCTGCCATAATAGTTGATATCTTACGAATATCAAATGTAGAGAGAAAATAGAACACACGAGAAAATAGAAGAATGGAAGGCAAGCTTTCTCAATATAATAAGATAAAGTAAAGTAAAATATGATAGATAGCTGGATTATGTTTCTAATAGAATAGTTTTTGGAATATCAGTGACATCTACTTCTGGTGAGTATCAATATAATGAAAATTAACGGTACATAATGATGAATATTATTTGTCATGGACTAACATCAAACATTCATTTTATAGTATATAGTTAATAGAATACGAACTTATATTATTAAAAGTGTTATATGGCAACAAGAGAAAAGGGATCTATCTGTACAAAATCATCCTTTATAAATAAGCAAAGCTATAAAAAAATAAAGATTAATGGGCGACATCAAATACCGACAACGTTTTCCTTTCAGCCCGATCTTCAAGCCACGCCGCAAGGAGACAATGACCAAAACACCCTAATCACTCCATCCCGGGGGTATCCAGCAAACAATCAGCTAGGTACCCTTACCCTAGCCCGTCCCGGCCTCCGACGCTAAAACAAGCGTCCTTGGCAGAGCACAATCCTTGGGCTACATAGCCCAAAACTTCCTTCCGACAAAATCGGAGCACATGATGCCAATTGGCACCCTGGGCTCCGACTAGTCACACACCCCCAAACCCTTTCAAACTCCGAGTGGGTGCGGCAACAGCCGTTTCCTCTCACGACAGACGAAAGACGCTCCCGGGGGCCGACATGCCGGTGAAGAAAGAAACTCAAGACAGAAGAGCGCCAGAAGAAACGACCCAGCTGGCAGGGTCCAACAACCAGGACCAGGGGAGGTCTGCTAACTTCGCCTACACCGTCTGCATTTGTAGGTGGGGTAGCCGTAAAAAGCAGGCCCACCCCTTACGAGCTCGAACCCTAATCATCCAAGACCGTCATCAAAGTCAAGAATAAGGTTACTTATTTTCCAATGATGTTAAGCAATATTCTAATCGTCAGATGAACCTAGATGTTTTCGAAAATTATGTATATTATCCGAAATTTACAATTTATTTCATACCTTGTAAATTTTCTGTATATACAGGGTTTCCCACAATTGAGCTCTCAGACGGGAACCTGTCATTCCTGAGTTCATATTGGGCACATATAACCTAACTTACCTTAGTCCCTGGAAAAGTACATCTTCTTAAAGTGAGAGAAGAAACAAAAATGTTTCCAGTAATTCCCGTTTTATTGAAGATGGCATGGTGTTCCACGGTTTGGGTAAGTCTGCCTCTATCTTCACTTAACGGCTCAAGAATATACTTCATTTCTTCAGCATGTACTTCATTACTAAATTGATTCATAAGGCAAAATTGCAACCCAACACGTTGCTGGTAGATTACCGAATTAAATTTATACTTGCTGTTATTTGACGCTACTACTAATGAACTAATTTCTGTATTATCAAGACAACGCGACAGGTTTTCTGTTTCACAAGAAAAAAACGATAATTCTTGATTTTTGGTTGATATTACACCGAATTTTATAATAATTTGTGTACTGATACAGGTGGACGTCACGTGGAGCATTTGTTATGAATGTATTTTTTTTTTAATAAACTGTACTTTTCTGTTCTTACATTTTGTAAATTGTAAATAAATGTTAAATACAAATAGAGGAAACAATGATAGTTTCTTGCATTTTGATTAATATTACAAATGTTAAGAATACCTCTTCGACAGCCGTTTCAATGTTCTGTAGAAATCTTCAAATATTCCCTAATTTTACAGGGCGATTTAAAAATAACAACCAGTCAAATATTAATTATTATGAAAAAAAAAAGAGAAACAAGTTATCAAGTTATACAGATTACATATAGACATACAACCCCCATCAAAATTAGAAAATTTTATCTTCAATATAATGGAAATTATTGGATTTTTTTTGACTCAATTTAAGAGGATGTACTTCCTCAGAAATACATTTTTGAACTAAGGTAAGTTGGTATCTGGGACCAATATGAACTCAGGAATCACAGGTTCCCCCCCGGGAGTTCAATTCTGAGACATCCTATATAGCTAAACATAGTTGTGTCATATATTGTCTGTAATTGTTTATTTGTGGCATATTCAGATTTTCTTACTTTTTATTGGGTATTTTGCCACTGAAAAATATTTAAAAATTTTAATGAAAAAACCTCTGCGCCAAACGGAGCAAACAGACAAAGAACTGTCATGGTTGACGGCCAAAAAATTTTTGAGAACGGAAGTAGATTCTCTTCCGAAACGTTAACTTCCTATAGCTTTGATTTTGAGTTTTTAGTTTATAACATTGTTCTAGTTTATATATTTTTAGGTGTGAGACTTTTTGAAACAGTCAAGTATCAAGAACCAACCTCTGTCTGATACGTTTGGCGCAGAGGTTTTTTCATTAAAATTTTTAAATATTTTTCAGTGGCAAAATACCCAATAAAAAGTAAGAAAATAGTTGTGTCATATTAGAAAACCATATCAGTAAATATTTAAATAACACCATTACCGTTCTCACAACCAACTAAAAAATTGCTTGAAGGAAAAACATCCTATGAGCCTTGTCCCTGTTAAGAATGTTTGGCGAGTTTCATTTATGGTGAATAACTTAAGATTATCTCCATCCATATTACTAACGATTAAGCTTGAGTCATCTAAATTTATTAACCAGTTTCTTGGATAATAAAGAATAAATGGTTTACTGATGAAAAAAATCAGGTCTCTTAAATGACTCTTGAATCATTCCATGACCTAAGGTTATGTATTATCTTATCCATATCCTAACAGACGTATTGTGAGTCTTGCTTTGCTTTGCTTATCCATATCCTAACAGACGTTTTGTGATTCTTACTTTGCTTTGATTTTTGCTGACATCATTTCAACGTTCTGGAAGTCCTCCTCTTCTCCTCTTACTATCTGGTTTGCCTGGAGTAACAACCATTTATATTATTCTCTTTCCCATTTGTTTAGCTATAATATGACATGATTCGCGAGAATACGATATTGCAAAGCCATTTTGAAACACGTATTTCTTGGAGAAACGAACTGCTGGTGAGATCGGTTGCCCAGGGAATTCATAACAAACGTCTTCAGACCCACAGTCCATATCTCAGAGAAGCAAGGAGAAAAGAAAAAACTAATGTACTTGCAAGTCTGATTTTTATGTGCTTCGTGATATTCTTGTTGTGCCAAATTTCTCTCATCTGGAAAGTTGCCGATCTTGTAATCTACATTCTTCTTCAACTCTCATATTTGCAGTATCCAGTATTATTCATTAGGACTCCAAGCCCAACAAGCAAAATTTAAATATTATAGAACTATTTTATTTTAATGCAATTTTATAAATGTAATAAAATAGCAATAAAACAAAATTGTTGTAGAAATGACAATTATAAAGCAAATATGTTTGACAAATTATATAATATAATTTAGTTACTACAAATACAAAGTATTCACTTTTATTTAAATAATATTTCATTAGCATTAAAGTACAGCTTCTAATTGATTGATAGATAGATTGATTTGCCAGCGTAAGGTGGGCATTGCTGCTGATTTCGGCATCCATCTGGATGTTTTATATACCGCCAGACCGGCTGCATACGCCGGATTGGATATAGGACATCCTTATTAACAGTAGGGAGAGTCACATGACGTATGGGGTAGGAATATAGAACGGGAAGTGTAGGTGTTTGTGAGATGCTTCTTTTTATGTTTTCATGCTTCTTTTAAGATTCCAGCTATTATCATCGGATGGAGAGTGCAGGTGTTTGTGAGACGCTTATTTTAAGTTTCCATGTTTCTTTTAGTTCCTCCTCTGAGTATTTTGTTTCTTTTGTTTCCGAGTCTGGCAATGTGAGCCTCCTGCAACCCACTAGCGTCCAGATATGGTTCCATATGTTTCATCAGAAATCCGCGTTTTCGCTTCAGCGTCCTGCGTCAGTGCGTCCACTTTGTCCGCTTGCCAAGACATAAATCAGCTCGCCGAAAGAAGATTTTATTTGTTAACCGTTCCACAGGTAAACAGCCATCTACGGTGGAAGTGCAAGGAAGAGCCCCTAGAGAACATTTGAAAACACACTGTATACCGATCTGTCAAGGTAATGCGAAACAGGAAACTAAAATCTACAAAGGTAAAAAAAAGAGTCGCGAGGGAACATTAGAAGACACCCTGTACACCGATCTGCTAAGGTAATGCAAAACACAAAACCAAAATCTGGCAAAGCAAAAAAGATATCTAGGACAACATTTGATACGCAGCAGACACCAAGTATTTTGATTTCCATCCGACTCTCGATTATTTAAAACTAGATTTTGAGTTGATAAATTAAGTTAATAAAGTTAATGGTGTTAATAAATTACGTCAATGCATTAAGTTAATAAATTAAATTAATATAGCTTCGCTTTCTGTAATCGCCTTTTTTGCGCTTCTTGGGTTGAGTTCTTGCACTTCACTTCGTATATCTGTCACTGGTGCGTCCCTGTAGTTTGTTGTTTCAGGGTAATTTATGCGTTTATAACATTACCCCGTTTGGTATCTAGCACTGGGTCGGTCGGTACGATTGCACGTGTTTACATTATTTTAGGAGATGTGTTTATCCCTTTTTCAAGTTGTTTATATACGCATTTAGTGATGCTATAATCAAAGATCAAATATCAGCTATATGAAATTGCTAGACTTATGCTAATTTATATCAATTAATGTAAAATTGTCCACGCTTTAATCCAACACAATTTCGCACGATTTTTTAGTTTTAACCGACTTCATTCGAGATTTTGTAGAAGGCACATATCTACTTTGTGCTTTTATGTATTCCCTCGGATATTCCTATGTACAGATATTAACTTTATACTATATAATTTCTACCGTCCACTCTGTACCACTTTTGTAATAAGACTAGGAGATAATGAGTGAAAGAAACAAAATATTTCAGTGGTTATCTCCCTCAATTACGTTTAACTTCACAAGAGTTACATTTCATGGATATTTTCTAAAATCCAAGCATCTTACTTGCCACGTTTCTATGTCATAGTTTTGGCTTCTAGTATAAATTTATATAAAAATGTATTAATTTTTATTTATATTAATACATAGTACCGCAGGTGTATTTAAACACATGGCATATTCATAGGCGATGTATATTTGGAATATGAGAAATGGGGAAATTCCAGCTATCGTCATATAACAATAAAATATGTACGCCAGTACCTGTATCATTACAAGGAAAGTGAATTCTTCTAGATGCAATAAATGTTGGTCTGTGTATGTAGATCTGTCAATTTGCTTGATTAGTAGTTGCGAGATGAAAGGAAATTACCGTTCTTTTTCCCCTAAGGATCACTTTCATTTTTCTCATATGTTGATAGATTTTACGACATAGAGTTAAGTATATGCATTATTTATGATCTAATAAATATAATTATATGTTAAAATGTAACAATGAATATAATCAGATGTTTCAATTAAATTTCTGTTTTATAATTATATCCTAATCTGACGTGTTAATATATAAGATAGATTTATGTGCATGATTTTTTTCTGGCCAACAAAAATTACCCAGATACTTCTGCTTTAATCATAACGCTAATAATGTTAATAATACATGGCTAGATAAGGTGAAGCAGAGGTCCAGCCCTTGAGTTGTAAGCCTGCGGCTTCTTGTCACGAATCGTACATCCTCTCTATCGCGGCATCTTCGACAACACCTTAATCTAGTTTATTTTGAGTTTATACAAAAGTCGTGAAATCGAGCATGAATTTCCTAGACACTCATATTTTTTTCATCATATTTTATGAATTTGCAACGTTCAGCCTTTATCTGTTGCTAATTCGGTCATACAGTATTTCTGAGTAATTGCTATTATTAGAAAAAATGGGCAGTTTGGAATCTCCTAACTATTCGTTAATTTAGCTGGTAACCGAGCTCGTTACTGCTGAGTTATGCGATACAGGCCTGTGGTTCGCAAGCAGTAGTACTCATCTAGTCGAGGAAAAAGGCCTAAACCTCAACATGAGACTTTGCCCAATCTGATATTTATGAGAGATGGTGCAAAATGTTCCTAAAGGTGTACAGAACAAAGTCAGGGTCATGGAAACTGGTGCTTTTTCGATTTCCGGTCGTATACTGGGACAGAAATTCGCTATTTCCGGTAACCAACAATTTTTTTTGAAGTTGAAAAGGAAACACTGGATTTCATATTTTGGACAATTCTAAGTATTTCTTGACTCTAGACATTTTTCACCTATAGCCCAATCGACGTGTCACGATTTAATGTTAAATTTACCAAAATCAATAACCAGAAACAAAAAATAGGATTATAGAAGAAAAAATTCTAAGAAAGATTTGTGTTTCAATGGACTGGATCTGAAGTGGCGAACTTAACCTAAAAAATTGGAGAAGTTGAAAAAAACAGTTTTTCGTAAATAACAAAAAAAACTATGACTCTAATCGAAAAAAGTTTAGTGAGAAAGTTGTAGGTGCTAAAAAGATCTTTCGATTGCTATTTTTTGAGTATCAATTGCGATAACACTACGAGATATATCGAAGAAACCGTAAAAAATCGGCTTTTCTTATTTTCCCTGTACCTTTTTCAAATTTACGTTTATATACTTACTGTCAACCGCAAGTATAGCTCATGGCACGCCGAGAAAGCGAGTTTTTAAAAAATTCTAAAATATCTTTTATTATTCGAGATATATCGATTTTTCGAAAAAAGGATGTTCTCGAAAATCGGCTAGTCTTGCTCAACGGAGGGCTCTATAGTAACGATCATGGGCTCATTTTCTTTCTAAAGAGTTGTCCTATCATGCTGTAAAAGAATTGTAACGGTTTTATTAATATTAAGGTTAAGTAAATGGCTTTAAAATAATTGCATTTTTTTAGGTTATATTTTTTAAAATAAGTTTACAGAAATGACATACGGGAATCGATTGCTGACAATTTTTAACGAATTTACAAAAAAGAAATTGTCCTAGGACTTTCTGGAACCCATAAAAAATTAAAATTCGCAGAATTATTAAAAAAAACATAACCTAAAAAAGTGCAATTATTTTAAAGCCATTTATTTACCCTAAATTAATAATACCACTTCAATTCTTTTAAAGTATAATAGTAGAATTCTGTATTGAAAAATTAGCCCAAGATCGTTACTGTAGAACCCGTTGAGCAAGACTAGTCAATTTTCAAGAACGTTTTTTTTTTCTTCGAAAAATCGATATATCTCAAAAAATAAAAGATATTTTTAAATTTTTCAAAAACTTGCTTTGTCGGTTTGCAGTGAGCTATACTTGCGGTTAACAGTAAGTATTTAAACGTAAATTTGAAATAATACAGGGAAAGAAAGAAAAGTCGATTTTTTACGTTTTTTTCGATATATGTCGAAAAGCGTTATTGCAATTGATACTTTAAAAAATAGCAATAGAAAGACCTTTTTAGCACCTACAACTTTCTCATTCAATTTTTTTCGATTAGAGTCACAGTTTTTTTTTATTTACGAAAAACTGTTTTATTTTCAACTTCTTCAATTTTTTAGGTTAAGTTCGTAACTTCAGGTCGAGTCCATCGAAACACAAATTTTTCTTAGAACGTTCTCTTCTATACAACCATATTTTTTGTTTCCGAGTATTAATTTTAGTATACATTTCTACCTTTTGATTGAGCTACTAACTTCACACTTCTCGAGATATAAGCGTTAAAAATCTTATGTCTCACTAAAGTCTAGGTAAAAAATGTCAAGAGTAGAAAAATGCTTAGAACTGTCTGAAATATAAAGTGCAATGTCCTAATTGATAATCAGAGACCAATAACAATCAAAAGTACTAGTTTTTTTGACAAAAAAGCTTAAATATTCGTCTTTCTTATTTTTAAATGCCTAATCTCTCGAAAGGGCAGGTTAGGTAAAGAATGTCAAGAGTCAAAATATGCTTATAATTGTCCAAAATATAAAGTCCACATGTTTCAATATATAATAATAGCCCATAAATATTCGAAAATACTAGTTTTTTGGAAAAAAAATACTTAAATATACGCTCCTCTTTTAGCCGCTTATATCTCGAGAAGGGTGAGGTTAGGTCAAGAATCAAGAAATGCTTAGAATTGTCCAAAATATAGTGTACACTTAATTTAGTTCATAATAAGTGCCCAATTTTTTAAACGCTTGTATCTTGAGAAGAATGAGCTTAGATAAAAAATTTCGAGTCAAAAAATGCTTAGAACTATCCAAAACATATTTCAGTTCATAATAAGCGCCCAAAATACCAGTTTCCTGAAAAGAAAGCCTAAACACACGCTCTTTTTAAACGCTCATATCTCGAGAAGGGTGAGGTTAGGTAAAAAATGTCAATAAGTCTTTCGCATCATTCAATGTGTAGGTACAAATTAAAAGTATCATTTGTTATATTAGAATGAATTTGACACTCATGGTCAATATAGTTTAAGAAATTTTATAATATTAATTATTCAATTTTTCACGTAATTTTTTTTATGATGAATAAAATGCAAATTTTATGAGTAATAATATAATACCCAAATACTGAAATCAACACAGGAAAAATCAAATAACTCGAGATCAACTCATGATATCACGTATACCAACACATATCAACTAAAATACATTACTTCAGCATTTTAATCTAAAGAATTTTTCCATGCCAATTCTTATTTAAAAAGTTGAACATAAATATCGCTGCTTAAGGAATCACTACTTCCACATCCAGATTTCTCATCTAAATCCCTTTAAAGGAAAACATCTTTACTATATGTGGAAATAACTGGTCATAGAATTTTAATAATATAATACTCATAAACATATTTGAGGCATTGGTGTATACACCAAAAATGAAGTTTCTGGATTCTTATTAGCTTGCCTTTTTCCCCATTATTTATTCCTATTTAACCGCTAATCTTTCACCGAAATTAGCGTAGTTCCAGATCTCCTCATTTGGTATATCATAACCCACCCGTTATGATATACCAAAAGACTAATATTCTTGGTAAGGTTACAGAAAAGTGCCCATAAATCGAAAACGGTGCGCATTAGATATAGGGTATATACATTTTTAAATAGGTAAATGTATCACCTTTCCGAATCAGTAATAATATACAGGGCATTCCATTTAAAAAAATTGACTTTCGTGCACTTTTCTAAGTCACTTATAGGAAGCGTTCTCTAACTCACCCTGTATGATATTCGAATCATTTGATTAATGGAGGAGATGCCCCCAGGCGTTGCCTAGCAGCAACTAAAAAAATATCTTTTAATTGCTGCGTAGGTAGGAGAAAACACGATTTACTCAAAGTCAAATTTTTGGAAATAAATTCAGAAAAGAATTATTATTCGAAAACGGATTGATGTAGGTATAGGGAAATATTAACAAAAGTTACTCAGAAAGAGACGACGATCCAAAAAATGTAAAAATATACAGTGCATTCCATTTAAAATAACGAAGATGTTGCCAGTTTTACGCATAAGTGGCAACACCACACTTTCGAAAATATTTTAGTTGGAGAGATCATACTCAATTATTTTGGTAACCAATATTTGAAAGCAATCGGTTGATCCGTTCTCCATATACTTTTAATACTCCACCCACCGTGGCTCACCCTGTATAACACGCTGGATTTTACATAGTTTCCATATCTGTTATATCTTCGTATTTTTATGTGCCTAATCAACGTTAGTAACGGTTTGCTCTAAAATTATAACACAATTTATATAAGACAAGATAATTTACACAACTCTGGCGATTGTCCTGTATAACGGATAGAACCCAACTACCATAGGGAGCATTCCACATACGTGCCAAATTTTAAACGAAAATATGACGTCTAAGAGAAGTTATCGTGTTTACAAGAAACAGTCGTTAAACTTACACACACATATACGTGCAGACACAAGATATGGCTTATTCGATATTTGAGTTCAACATGGTACAAAACGAAGTTTGGTATAAATTTCTATTGACTATGAATAAAACCATATTTACAAGCAGTAATTAATCTTTACACAATTATTCCGGTCACGATATAGTACACCAAAAATACCGAGACAAATACCCTCACTCCATTTGTTCGATAACTCAAATATGATGTTATTTTATTAGATATAACACATTTTTAAAAGCTTTTGTCCACGACCATTTTATAATACACGAATTATACTTGTGTTTGTTCAATCATAATTATATACATTATACATTACTATCATTGATGGCAGTACTATCTAGTAGATAATCCCTGCAAGCACTTCTTTAATTTCAGTGCAATCTCGCAAGTTTTTAGTAGAATAATTTATGGCCAGTCTCTGAAACGTTAAATGGAATTCTTAACTGCCATAGCCGCAACTGTGTGAACAATTTTACTGAATATCGTTCTAAATCCAATATGATTCTAAATTCATTTACCGTCTTCTTCACAACCTCCTTGAAATCTATTGTCTAAATGTTATTTGTGGCATTATCTTAATTCTTTTCTTCTCCAATTCTTTGAGACTTCCTGCCACATGTATTTTTTCTTTTTAAGCGGTGCTCGAGGATGGCAGATTACCATTTTCTTCACAATTGCCTTAACATGAGTACCAAATGAAAGGGTTCGACGAGTAAAATACGATGAATTATGTGACGTTATTCTAAGTCCAATATGGCGGACGGCTCTAGATGGCGGATTATCTTTTTCTTCACAACGTCCTTGATATGGGCATCAAATGAAATGGTCATATAACACTCTTGCATAGTTATTTTGCTCAAATGACCGCCCCCAAAGCTTTAGTTTTCCAGATGTATGAATTAGAAAAATATGTTCTTTACTCTTTAGTATATTTTTTAAATAAAATTTTCTTATATAATTTTATTCTACTTATCTACACACAACTAAGTAGCAAATTGAACAAACTGCTTCTTAAACCTATTAGTCAAACCAGCAGTCCGATAACTGTTTTAACAAACCACCAAATAACTTAACACTTAACGATGCCCAAGTGTTACTAAAATATGTATAGGAAATATCATAAAAAAATGAAAGACTATAAACCGATGTGTTAAAGACGTGGTTAGATAATCAATCCCATATAATATAATATAATTCCTATGTGGCCTTAATAACGGTTATCTCTATGCATAAAATAAATAAATATAAAAACCAGTAAATGTGCTAATGGACGAAGAATGAAAATTATTGTTTAATTAAATAATAAATACATCGGTTTAAGTGTTTTTGTTATTTTGCTTAGATCTTTTATCGTCAGCTGGATTGCAGTTAGTAGGTAAATGCAGAAAATTGTATAAATAACCAATTCTATTATTTTATTATAACCACGTGCTATAAAATGCAATTAAACGTGCTTTAAGGTAGATTATAATTAATAACCATCCGTTTAAATAGTTGTATGAGGTATCTGAGAACTTGTAATTACATGTAGTTTAAGAAAATTACTAAGATAGCTTAATTAGTATCTGTGATTCCTGGGCACACAATTTTTTCTACTTTCGGCTGTAGTAATTATCATTAATACAAGACGGCGAAGGATAAATTGTGCGATAGACATATTCAATTAAAATTTAAAACAATGATAATTATAACTGGGAGTATTTTCCGCTCAGTCAAGTGTAGCGTTTACTGAAACAGTAGGTTTCATTTCATTCACATTGTAAACTGTCATATATAATTAAATACTTAGATTATCATTTAGATTGCAAGTTATAAATTAGATCTGACATTTTACTTGTTACTTTTCTTGTAAGCGAAATAAAAGTAACATGGAAAACGGATTGTTTTAAATGGTTTTTATGGTCATGTTTTTTTTTCTTCACCTTAAGACATTTTTTAGCCCCCCATCCATTAAAATGGTGAGGTTGCTGCAACTGATCCAAGAAAAATTTAGATAAGATCAATCTATTTTGAGGTCCCAGAGATACGAAACCGGTTTAAAATAAATATCTGCATAGAACAGAATGGAAAATGTCTTAAAAGTACAAAAAAACATGAAAGATATTAGGTGCAAAAATATAAAATAAGAATATAAAATATATGACAATTAAAAAATGTATACAGGAGTTTAACAAATACAATGAAATAATTAAAGTTTTCGGCACTAATATAAGAATTATGCAACATGATGAGAATGTTATAGATTCAGATTGATTCCATTTGTTTAAATTATATTTCTTTTAGAAGTCGGTGATATCTTAAATTTGTTTAACAATTGGTGTCTTAAAAATCGATTGATTTTAAATTAAAACATTTTGAACATTTTAATAACCATTCAATAGTATTATGGAAAGAAACACAATTTCTCGGAATATTGCTTCATGAGAATTTTGGTTTGTCCAAACATACCAACTGCTTATCCTCAACATTGGTACAACCTTATTTTGCTATCTCTAATTTAAAAAGTAATCTAGACCAGAAATCTCTACTCTGGGCCTATTATGCGCTAATATACTCAAAGTTGTCCTATGATATAACAGTTTGGCGTCAAAGTGCAGCCATTCAGCGAATATTCATACTACAGAGGAGGATTTTAAGGATTATATATAATATCCTTACTCTAGTATCAATATATCATTACAAACTATTTATTAACTTATATTCATACAAACAAAAATATATTACCAATATGTATATGTATATATCAATATGCTACACGCAACAACATGATCGTGCAGAAAATCATCCATTTGTGTTGGCAGCTATTGTTACAATAAACCACCATCAAATATTAAGAATTTAAGTAATATAAATAAATGTAAGGCTCAACTAAAACGATATCACCACTTTCAATTGCAGTATTTTCTACATATTATGTGTATGTGCTTGAAATCTTTGCATCCGTATTTGTGCAATCATAGATAATATTTCTAAGCCCTTGTTTAAATGTATTTAAGACTGATTCCATCCAATGTATTATTAGCCAAGGAAACGAATAAATAATTTTTTTTATTTTTTACATTCGGTTTTCCGACGCTACACAGTCTTTCCGTGGCCTCCGACATCACACGGAAAGAGCGCCAGCAAAATATCCACAGCCGCTCCCCACACCCCGCAGGGTTAGTGACTGTAGATTACAGAATCATGTGCTCTAAGTTGGCGAAGGGATCCCAAGATGATTGCCTTCTGCATTTGGCCTACCAACCAATCAGCCGATATCTGACAGACCCGTATGGTCTTCAATCCTGAGAGCAGCGTATAGCCTGGGTACAGTACTTGGAGCTCGTATCGGAGATCACGGTATTTGGTCCGTTTTTTCCTCCCCTTTCAATGTTTGGCTCAGCAGGTGCCGAGAACTCGATCACAAACATCACCTTGTTTTGATGGTCGAGGAGGACTATGTCAGGCTTGTTGGCTTGAATTAGCCTGGCACCTCTCGTTTTCGACAACGGACTCGATATCTCCGGAGACGTAAGGCATCACTGGTGTTTGGTCTATCCCGTACGAGTGCCGTATAGACGATAGTACAGCACCCGTAACGCTGCGTTATGGAGGTGGATGTAGGCCGAAATCACACACACCGGATATGCAGAAAGTAAATGCATGAGCGACTTTGGCGCCTGATGGCAGGTCCTACAGTTTATATGAGGAAACTTTACACCCATTACGCGGCTTCGGTGGACCAACGAGTGAATTATACAATTTATTATTTTATTTATTTATTTTCTTAATCCACAACATAGGTTGGTAACGTGGTTGCTGTCAGGTAACACACGGCGGATGGTGCGACATGTCGATAGTATGACAGATTTCTGTGATAAGGTGATTATTATTTTTATTATTATTATTATTATTTAAGCAATATATATGATATTTTAAAAAGATGAACTGCAAGTGTATTGTACACATGTTGTGACAAATAGGAGAAGCTAAAGCAAAAACCAGCAGTGCGGTAATGTGATGGATCTAACATATTTTCGACATGACTGAGATAACATCGAGAAATTTTATTTCATCTTACTAATTTACTCTTTAAACTAGAGTAAGTATTCTTGGTTGATATATTGAATTTTTTATATAATTGTTGCACATTCTATGGGCTGTTCTTCGCAGTTTTCTTGTAAGTGATGTTAGTTTTGGACACTTCTAATTTTATGTTTGTGCTTAATTATAAAACAAACAAAAAATGTATATTTTTTAATTAAATAATTAATAACTTTTAAACCACACTAATTTACTGTCCAAATTCCAATACAATCGGACTTTTCCTTCTTAAAATATCTTGCTTATAAAAGTAACGGACGGCCAGACAGACGGGCGGATGAACATTTTGAAAGTTGTTAGGAATTCTATCGCTACCACAGCGGTATGAAATTTTCTCAGAACGAGTGATATTACCGGTTTTAGAATTGTGTCGACTAAATGCTGCAATATAATCTTCATTTTAAATTTGCGAAAAGTATAATAAGCAAGTAGTTATTTTGAATTGACGAATTTACGGTGTTACACGGGCAAGCAGAGTAATATTGGAAAAGAATTGCATACCTTACTTTTGTAAGTTTTGTAGTTTAGGTGCCATAATAATTTATATTTCAAAGAGTTAGTTAGCGATCAATTAACATAGTTTTTGTCTTTGCTTCTAAATATGATTTGGAATAAAATAAATGTTTAAACTTGTAATAACTATTTATTGGACTATTTTTCACATGTTCAGTGAATGTTAATTTATTGTCTATTAATTATCAGACCAACATTTTTGACATAGTCTACAGGTTCCAAACCTGAACCATTGAAATATTGTTTGTGGAAATGTGTTTGCATTTATTATCATTTAATATTCAAGAGCTTGGCTTAGACTAGTCACTAGTTTTTGATAGGTTATTTATTATCATTTTGTGCGTCTATGGTAATGAAAAACTATAATATATCTATCTCAATATAGTTTAAAAAGGATGCTTACTACAGTAAATGGGTACTTTTTGCAGATCATATGTGAATATGCTAAAAAGCAGCGGCCCTAGGGCTGAGCCTTGGGATACTCCGGATACTATGTCTTTTGGTTATAAATATATCTGACTAACTGAAAAGTTTAAGTAAACAATTTGCCGTCGATTCTTCAGGTATGATTCCATCCAAGTTAGGAGAATATTAAAAAGCCCAAAATATTTGAGTTAGCCAATCAAGACGTCAATTCTGATGGAATCGAAAGCTTTGGAAATATTTCGTTGTATTGTTATATTTATCTGTTATACCGAACATAAGTTGCTAATTGTTCATATAGAGCAACTTCTGCATTTTTTATAGCACTGATGGTAGATTTATTGGTCTTAGATCAAGGTGAAGTGATACTTCCCAACTTACCGTTTCCAATAGCTGCTAATTTTTGGTATATTTTCTGATACTTTGTACATTTCATAAGAATCCCGAGTTTCAAACCCTACATGTGAATTACAAATACACCATCCACTCCTTAAATTCCGATACTGCTAGAATTTAAACAATATTTTCTGTTGTTACAACCACAAACAATTTGAAGATGTCTTCAACATCTCCAAGTTATTAAAATTTTCATATTAAACCACTAGGCATGCTGGTAACATAAGTGCTTAGTAGGCAACTGCACAATATGAAAGCAGAATCACCAATTAAAATAAACTAATTCGTGATGTAAAGGTAGCAATACTAGCAATTTGATAGGTTACCGCTCAACAATACATAGGTACGTATTTTATGGAACGAAGCGAACGATTCAAAGAACTGGGTGATTTTAAGTGAGTCAAATAATTGCAGATATTGAGTCTCACGTTATGGCTATTATACATTTTTATCGACTGTATTTTCTCGCTATTATTGTAAATACACACCAGGTTGTGTTAATTAATCTATACTTCGCTTCTTATGGAAATACCGACAGTTATCTCGAAATCGGTTCGAAGAAGCATATTTCAAGCTATCAGAAATAATATATCTTCACCGGAGAACTAACAATGAAGATTTAATATTTTTAAGTGAAGGATTTTATCGATAATTTTGTCATATCTGGGTACCCTTGTGATTAATTATATCAAAATAAAGTACTATCAAAGAGAAGTTTTGCAATTTACATTTTCTCGTACGCTAAAATTTATTGTCTTGAGAATAATCATACTAGAATTGCTGCACTATTAAGTACTCATATTAATGAAATTGTATAAAAGAGAAATTCGGTTTAAATAAAAGTATGCAACAATTTTTCGAATTTTTATGTTTTTTTAAATCATTCATTCAACGTTGGCCCATTTCCGACGCCATGAGACGAACGATTGGTAGTTTCATTAATATAAATAATTATTAAAAACCATTTTTGTAAACCATGTTTCTTGTTCCTAATGTCTATTGTATAAATAATAAAAAATAATTGAAATTAAATTAAAGAAATAATTATTTTGTCATTTAACTTGCTCTAACTCATAAAGGAAGAATGAATTAATTGGTCTCAAGTTTAAACCGTTATCGTTACATATTTGTTAAAAAAATGTATTATTATAAAGGTCAAATTCTAAAAAGTGTAGAGGATGTGAATTTAAGCTCTGTCGATAAAACATGAGAATTTACAGCGGTATATTTCCTCAAAATTTCACTTTTGAGAATGAGTAGCTCTGAGGCAGCGTCCTAGCAAAAAAAATGCTGGTGGTTTCAATCTTACCTTGACCCAAACTTTACGTGAAGTCCCCCACACTCCTCAAATTGAGGAAAATAATTCACTAATAATAGTTATTTAGTTTTCTTTATTGAGTGCAATGATCCCCGGAGTAACGCTAAATCAGTATTATGATTCTTAACGGTAATTTTGAATATCAAAAAATAAAGTAGAGAAATGACTATATTTTATGTTCTCATAAAAACTATTATTATTAAAGAAACTGTTTTATTTAACGAAATAATTTTTCAAATTCTAGCCTTGGCTAAATAATAACCTTTATGCTCCTAAACAACAAAGCTCTCACCACAACATGAACAATCTCACAAAATAATTTTCAGGTTCGCATCACTCAGCGCATACATTGCCCTCCTAAATCACAATAAAATAGAGTGTAATTCCTTCACAATGTATAGTTGAGGAACTACCAGTAGAACAAAGAAGGAGCGAGGGGAGTAGCGGTAGTCCTTGTCGGTCACCTTCATCGACTGCTTTATCGGCAAGCTCCCCTCCACATCTCTTGCCATTGGTGTACCAAATGTACAAAAACTTCTCACAATGCACCACTAAATATTGCGAGAATATAAATGCATCAAACGTGCCTTGCAAAATACATCGTAATGCATAAATATTGTACACCAGAATATACCAAAGTTTTATTCCTCAAATTTAGATGTAATTCTGTGCAATATTCAACGGGTAGCTGAGGCACCAAACGCAAAGTTGGCGAAATTATGCGTGAACAACTTTAGGGCACCCATTTCGTTCATGACTATAAACCAAAAACTCTGTAATTGATCTAGGAGGAGGAGAGCACAAACGTAGAATTTACGATTTAATCTATCAAGTATGCCACGAATTTTAAGTAAGAATAGGTACTACCACCCTAAGAAAACTCAGCCTACAGTAAATTGCACAGCCCTAGAAAATAGTCCCTTCCCACAATTGTACTATATTCCGATAGGGCCATGTTCAGGTTTGGTAACATCTGGGACGCCCATGTCACCCGACCTGATGCCACTTGATTATCTATTGTGAGCGGTACCACGGGAGCCTACGTAACTCCTTCAGCTACAATTTCGGCGTTACAAAACTGAAGAGAAGAGAAGAATTTCATATCTTTCCAGTTGAGATCTACAGACGTATAATTTGCTATCCCTATGCAAAGACTGGTTGTCGTGAAATAGTGCGCATTTGAACATTATTATAATTAAAGATGAACAAACCGCTGTCTTAGGAATCTCTACTTCCACATGCAGTTTTCCATCCAATTGTCTTCTTTAAAGGAAAGCATCTCGAGTATGTTTGCACTCTAGTTTGTCGAAATAATTGATCATAGAATATCAAGGTGTGAAAAAAAAACAAAAAAATTGATCCGTTGGTTTCTATCTATCTTATTAGCATGCTTATCCTCACCAATTTAACACATTCACCCCCCATTCAACATAATCATCTAAGATGTTATTACAACACATACATGTACCAAATTTCAAGTTAATATCCGAATTTGATTTTGTCTCCCCTATAATAATGGGATGGAGGTAGTTGAGGGAAGGTTGAAGACTCGGTTGAAGAATACTGTAAAGAAGACTGAAGCCTTGGCTTCTAGTATATACACCAAATCTCAAGTTTTTTTACTCTCACCAGCTTGCTTTATTCATTTCCCCTATTGCCCCCCACCACTTCAACGCAATAATCCCAAAATATAATCTAGTTCCAGATGTCACTATAGTACATACGTGTATCAAATTTCAAGTGAACATCTCAATTTAATAATGGATGGAGGGGTTGCAAAATATTATAAAAAATCTGCGGCCTTGGCTCAAGTATATACACCAAGTTCCAAGTTTCTGTACTCTTACCACCTTGCTTACTTATTTTCCCCTATTTACACCTGTTTAACCTCTAACCCTTCAACGGAATCAGTTCAAAATATAATCTAGTTCCAGATGTCGTTATAATATATACATGTACCAAATTTCAAGGGAATGACTCATTTTTACTATATCAACCACTTTAATAATGAAGTGGGGGTGGGGTGGTGGGAGAGATGAAAAATATTATAAAAAATTTGAGGTCTTGGCCTCTATATACACCAAATCCCAAATTTTTGTACTCCTAGCAGCTTGCTTCACTTATTTTCCTATATCTACCCCCATTTACCCCCCAAACCAAAGTTCAAAAAACAGTTCCAGATCTCGTTATAATACATACCTGTACAAAATTTCAAGTCAATATCTTAAACCTTTCCAGAGAAAACATGCGCACAAAAAAAGTTACAGACAGACCCACAGACAGACAGAACATATTTTTTTCGCTCAAATTTAAGTTGAGAATATCCCTTTTAAAGTACTTTCCATGCGATAATTATTTTCAACGATTAAAAGATCTCCAAAATACTAGGTAAATATTTATATTATTAATTAATGACAATTGATCCATAGCATAAGAATGTTTATTAGCGCCATTGATACACATTTTTAGCAATATTAACATTATGTATTAATTAAACGACACTGAATAAATAGATTGACCTCCAAAACACCAGATTTAAATCATCTTAACTTTTTACAGACAATTTTAAATATGCAAGTTAATCAAAATAAGTACGCTGGAAGACCTAATGCACAGACACGTACATGCAATACAACAAATATTCATTAAAGGTGTGAACGTTATAATAAGAATAAGAAAAGACACGACAGTTGCCGTTGACGAACGCAATAATCTTCAACAACAGAACAGCGACATCAAAGTCAAAGTAAATTAAAGCTGTAATGAAAATATCAATTGCAGATATTGACGCAATTTCGTTTAAAAAACGATACGGTATTTATAGACAACTGCAATCGAAAACTTGAAAATTCGAAATAATTTAAAAATTGTCCTTATCTAGCTCGGTGCCGCTAAAGCGAACTCACCGCATGGATTATCCATTTCCAATTAGTTAAATTTAGTTTCTCTGTTTACAAAATATGCCATCGGTCTAAATTTATAACCATAATAATAAAGCGATTTTCAAAATAACACTTCTATTTTTATATTTAATGAATTTGGTGGATAATTACCAATATTTATGGTATATCGAATGTGGCGGTTAGTTTTAAATTGAATTTTAATCAGTTAATTATTATTAGAATATGTAAAGAAATACAATAATTCCATATTTTTATTAAAATATATCAAATGCAATGATTTATCTAAGTAGGCGCACAAAAAAATCCCGGAAGGGGGTGGAAACTATCTGAGCCCGCCTTAACGTACCTTTCCCAGACCACGTGTCAGAAAATGATCTATGATATGCTCTATACAAACTAATAAAAAGTAGCCATGTATCTGTATTTTTGCTCACAAACAAATTTAAAATAACTATGTTGCATATAAAAACAAATCGCCGCGCGTCATGGGAACCAGCTGTCATTTTCAACCACGTGATTATATTTACATGCATATGAACTCACAGAAAATTTTTTACTGGCTTACCTGTTGAATTCAACTTCTTAAAATAGATTTTTCTAGTTCTCTACCATAACTTTTCAGTGAACAAACAAACTTTTATACAGTTGCACTTTACAGAAATCAAACAAAATTATCTGCACATATCAATCACATCAGTTTAAAGTTTAACACTTGAAAACCAGTCTTTCCACTATATTAATGTTGTCACCAATGGAAATTGTTTATTTCTAATTAGAAGAATAGTAAACAAACAAAAAATATCCACTCTATACTTTTTTAGCAAAACATTGACCACTGATATAAATATCCTTTTGATTAGTGACATGCACAGGTTGACACAGGTGGTGGGGTTGACAGCACTGAAGGGGTGAAAAGGATTCCCCTGGGTGTGTTTATAAGGTTCATTCATAAATTTAGAGGCAATGCTTCGCGTGCTGTCCCGAAGAACTCGCTTCTTACACTGATCATATACACATGAAGGTAAGATTTGACCGGTGGGGGGACACCACATAAGCATACCCAGGTAGATCAGGCCGTCAGGCAGGTCTCCGGTGGTCCAGTGAAGTTCCTTTAGAGTCTGCTGGTGATGCTTCTCACTAGCATCCCCATCGCGTGTCCTATCTGGAATTAATTATTACAAAATAAATGTAGAATTTAAAGATAACGTATTAAGTGAAATTTAATGATTGTGATATCAAGTATATGCGATAGATTTTTTATGTTTTTAGTGTACGAAATTTTTTTATATTTTTAATGCAGTAGATTTGCAATACAAAAAGTAGAAGAGTGTGAAAAGCACTCTTGTAGTCTTGAGAGTTATGATCTGAATTTAATACTAACTTTATATGTTACATTTAAGTGTAGAGGAAAATATACAGGGAGGGTAAAAATGTAATACTCAGTAACGGGAAGTTGTAAATTTTAAAATGTTACTTTTCAGGATTCCCTAACTTGAAGTCGAACACACGAACCTATCATTAGGTTTTGAAAAAGTGATTTTAAAAAGCAAACAATTTTTATCGGTGCGAACGCTTAAAATAAATAAAATTTTGTCTTTCGCTCTTGTGATGGCACCATAAGAACTTTGGGGAACAGTGCACAAAACTATTTTTTTTTCATAAAAATAAGCTGAGAAATTGCTGACTCGTGTATGCGTTGAAATTTTTTATGTGATGTGCCTCAAGTGACGACCAAGCTAATAAACTCACCCTCAAGAAATTTGATCAACCCATAATTTTCAAGTTTGAAAATATTTTCAAAGCCAATTTTAATCATCTTTTTAGCAAGTCGTGGATAAATTATCAAAATACTAGTTTTCTTGCAACGTGTAGAAGATGCATTGCTCTATACAGGGTGTGCCGAAAAGATAATCGGCTTTGGGAAGTTATAGAGGATACCAACGGAATCAGTTTCAAATAATAAACTCGTGCCCGTAAAAAAGCCGTTATGACCTTAGGACAAATTAAATCATCATTTCAACTACACGGATATACAAAATTAATATGGGGCACATTGTATTAATTGTTTGATCTACTGTTCATCACTTTTGTTGTCAAACTGAATTATCTGATTATTTTTTGTTTTCCTTGCTTCTCATTTTGATCTAATGATAAAAGGTACTAATGGAAACAGTTTTCTCATAACATACTACTGCTACAGCCCTTAGTTGGATTAAGACATATTTAATTGTTGAACCCAGTTTGTTGAATAAACAGCACTGACAACACATCTTCATCTAGTCCTCTTGCGGTATCAACTGAGGTGCCGCAGGGTAGTATCTTAGGACCGTCATTATTCATTATATTCATAAACCATGTTGGGTGTAATCGAGAGAATGTATTTATATCACTTTTTGTAAATGATACTACTGTTGCTATTGACTCCAATTGAACTGAGTCACTGTCTAAAGCATGCATAATTATTGTACACCTATAGGTCTAGCTTTAAATACCCTAAAAACTGATTTAACATTATTTTCAACTAAGAAAACTGATTATAGTTTGCTAGTTAAATTTGATAATCGTTCCATGACTCAAAGCAGTAGTGTTACATTTTCTCGCGTACTTAAAGTGTCTCAATTGAATTGAGGATACAACATAGACCATATAGTTAGCAAGCTAACCACCCAGTGCCTTATTATTTGGCAGTTAGCATCATATATTAAGAGTCACATTTTAAAAATATATTAATTGCACATTTAACATCCCCGTCATTATATATTTTACACTCCTTGTTGTATATAAAAAATGACTTAAGCAAGTTCAGCAGTACATACCTCTATCAACAGTGGTCATGATCTCAGAGAAAAGAACTCACCTCATACCTTATCTACACTAACTAAAAGTAATGCCTATAAAACTATTTAATAAATTACCATCGCATATAAAACGTATAAATATTATTCTCATGTTTAAAAAAGAAGTGAAATCCTTGCTACTAAAATTTGCTTTTTACTCAGTTGAAGAGTACTTACAAACTGATCTTTCATAACAGCCTTAAAGACTTAATATATATTGCCTTAATATGTTTTGACCTAACCTGATTTCTCACATTTTACTGGATATTTTAATTTGCTTTCTAATTATAACTTAGTGTAAAGTTAGTGTAGTCGTAGTTTAAATAACGTATTCCAATGCTCTCTTTTAAAGTCGAGTGAACTAAGGAATATTATTATTAGCATTATTATTACTGCAAAATTTCAAGCAGGTGGTAGTATTTAGCATCGAATAGCAAGCATTTCTTTATTGACGAGAGTCGTTTTCGAAACGGATAATTTTTTATCTCAATGTCAGACTGACGAAGACGAACCAAATTGTAATGCTATTGCGTGCTGCATGCTTGTACCAAAACAAATATCATAATTGCTCCTAACCTCATTATATCACATTTACTTCCATTCATTGCCACCCTTGAGAAAGTGGCACTGGTAGTGGCCGTCCAACAAGAGCACATACGGTAGTGTTCGAGGAAGTCTTAAACCACGCAACACAAGAAACTTTCACAACTGTTTTTGCAATTGCACACCAGATGGGACCTCCAAATCGACGGTATGGCGTGTTGTGCATGATCAGCTCCTTCTCTCCTACCGTTTACGATGAATTAAAACTATGACTGCTGAAGACTACGCTCACGAGTCCCTTTCTGCCAAAAGTTATTGCTCCCCTATTTTACTCGTAACAATATTTTTGTATCAGTCGAAGTAGCCACGTTTGGGGAGACGAAAATTCTCATGCTATCGTTTTTAGAAGACATCAGCAACAATTTTTCATCACTATTTCGACTGGTGTTGAGAGACCATGTGCTAGGTGCCACCTCATTTGACTAACAATCAAAGTGGAAACTATGGACTTTAAGAAAATGAGTTTTTACAGATTTTAATCTTCATCACTACAAACGTATTTTTATGGGTAATAATAGTGGAATAACATGGTAACGTCACAGTTTAAGTTCAAAAATGGCCTGCTTGGATAGAGAATTAAGAGGCAAAGGACCCCGCACAAACCTTCTGGAAATTGGGTTTCGGTAGAATCGTCTGTACTTTTGGTATGTTGAAGCTTTTGCCATCCTGAACTAAAGTCTCCATGACCACGATGCCCCATATTCAGTATTTTAGCAGTATTAGCTTGCCACTATGTGAAATATCCTGTAGAAAATAAATTTAAAATATACTATACGATCTAGTTTTAATGCAATATTTATTTGAGCCATTTATATTTAATTCAACAGGTATAATTACATCTATTGACCAGGACAGTGGTAACGATCAACAAATTACTAATTCTGCACTGAAATCAATGTATCATATATTTTAAAGGATTTATATCACTAGGTCACAATAAATAATTTGTATTAATATCTTCGTTTTTATTTATTTTCCCTATGTTCCATCAATTCGTCGGTGCTGCAACTAGTACACGTATTAGATAGGTAGTAGTTGATTATGTTTTTTGGTAAGTGTCATTGCAGGGGTTGTTGTAAAAAGTTATTCTAAAAAATACATATTTCCTATTTCAACCTTTCTAATCAAGTAAAAAACCGCTGCCAAAGGAATCACTACTTACACATGTGGACTTCCCATCCAAGTCTTTTCAAAGAAAAATATATTGGCTATATTTGCACTCTAGTATACTAGCACTAGTATGTGGAAATGATTGATCATAGAATTTCAATAATATATTTGCGACGGGTGTCATAAAATAATTTGAGGTGTTGTCGGTCAGTCGGTCTGTCTGTCTGTCTGTCTATCACGTCCAGCCCCCTTAACCCATTCCTCGGATTTCGATGGTTAATAAGAAGCCTTCAGAAAACCTTAAGGCCGGAATCTCGGCTCCGTTCGGAAACCCGAAGTATCCAATGTAGACGTTTCGAGTTTTTCGGGAAAAATTAATAACTCGGTAACGTGTGGTCGGATCGAGATATTTAAAAAAAAATGGTGCCGCTGGCAACGTTCTACAAATACCAGAGACTATGTCGAAAAGCAAATGAAAATTGAATTTTTTTGCAAAAAACTGGTTTTCTCGAAATCCGGCTAGGAAGCACGATAACTGTCCAGGATATTGACAGATTTTGATAAGACTTGGTGGGATCAAAAGTACACGGCCACAAATGTAGCCTATTTCCGTTGACCGCAAGTATTTTTTCCAGAGCGGCCGAGTATGATTTTCCAAAGAAATTAATAACTCCCGAACCGAAAGTCCGATTGCGATTGTAAGGCTCGATTAGGTCTGTTAGGTGACGTTTGTGAGAAATTTGATAAAACAAAAGCGAATCTACAAATCCTGGAAAACTTGATTTTTTTGATAAATTCTACAAATACCGAACAGTTTCCTAAAAAAAATCGAAAATTAAGTATTTCGTCGATCAATCTCTATAACCAGTATAAGGCACGGACCTCTTTGGAAAAGACATCTGAAATAGGGTTTTTTCGAAATATTAAAAATAAACGAGTTAATTACGAAGGTGCATTCCATAGAATTATTTAAAAAAATATTACAAATTGATAAATTGTCCATGCAATACAGGTGCAAAATAAATGTAATGTTATATGTAAAATATCATCATTCATTTCCTTATTTGGTTAAGTAATGGTGTTAAATTGGGGTGGCGCGAAGTAGGCTTTAGCTTCAATTATTGTAGCTAAAATAATTACAACTTTATAAGGTAGAAAATTTGATTACGATAAATTTGTATCTTTTATAAAATTTTGATATTTTAAACAAGTTTATTCAGAAAAAAATCAATTCCTGCATTGTACCCATTGTAAAAGAAACATACGAATACAAAGCAGAACAGGTTTTACTGTGAAACAGATTTTGATATCGTGCCTTCTCGAAAAAGTCTCTATTTTAGTTATACACGAAATTATCTATAGGTGTCCAAACAAAAAAAAAATGAAGATCATACCGGAGAAAATTCTATCTCTATAAATATTTAACCGATTTTCAGTTACTAAATAAAAATAGAACCGATGCCCTTTCAGTGATTCAAAATGTAATTAGCCTTTACTTTAGTCAATGCAAAAAAAAAGAGAAATAAAACATGTCAAAATGTACTATCTTCTTACGATCCTCTGCTGAAAATGTACTGAATCATTCCAACAGGGATAGAAAGCATATCAAAATGTAGTTTATTTAGCTTGTTTTACTTACTTCCCCTATTTTTCAACCCATTCAACGGAATCATCTCATGCAGATGTCATCACAATACGCGTACTTGTACTAAATTTAAAGTGAATATCTTTATTTTATTTTATCAGCTCCGTTAATAATGAAGGGGGGGTAGTAGAAGAGTTGAAAAATATTATAACAAAATCTGAGGCCTTGGCTTCTAGTATATACAGCCAATTCCGAATTTTTATTCTGGTACCACCTTGCATTACTTAATTTCCCCTTATTTACCCCCATTTTATCCCCAGGCCTTCACCGGAATTAGCTCTAAATATAATCCAGTTCCCGATCTCGTCACAATACATATGTATACCTTTCTGGTCAATATCTTAAACCGTTCCTGAGGAAACGTTCGCACAAGGAAACTTACAGACCGACCGACAGACAGAGATTTTTTTTCGCTCAAATTTAGAATCTCGGCGTTTTTTAGACATTTTAAGATTAAAAGTGAAGTATTTATTATTTGTTTGCTTATAGTAATGAAACATATTCTTTATATGATTTTGCAAACAGTGGAAAAAAACGATCTATGAGAAGTTTTTCTTTTAGTTCTCATAGATAGTTTTTTCCGCTGTTTGCAAAACCCCAAAAGAATATGTTGCATTTTAAGCTTATTTCAACAAAAAAATATTTTTGAAATTTTTCTTACGACTACTATACTCCCACTCTACTACATGGATGTGGAAGTTTCGTGTTTGTTTCACTCAAATATTTTAAATAGTTAACGAGAAAAATATTCTATAAGTTAGGGTTTATCAGCTCTTGTAATGTAATGTTCTTTACTTATATGTTGTGTATTTTTTTATATACTTATTTATATGTTTCTCTGCTTGTCCGAAATTTTGTGTTTTATATGTTTTTACACTTACATTTTATGTGATTTTTATATTTACATTTTATTAGTTATGAGCTAAGTTTGTTTAACTGACCTGTTTTATACATCTATCCAATGAAACGGAATAAAACTTACTTACTTACTTACTTACTTACTTACTTACTTACTTACTTACTTACATATTTTCTCTACTAGAGAAGGTAGAGACTTGAAATGACTTAAATGAATACTTTAGGTGAATAGCAACATTCAGTCGACAAGAACACTAGAAAAATGGTGCAATTTTTATATGGTTATCCGACTATACCCTATTTTTTTGTGTGGAAACACTGTGGTTGCTTTAAAAAATTATTTCAGGTTCGTGTTCTACGATCCCAAATTATCGTACACTGAAAATATTTCGGGTATGTCAATGGTTAAAATAATTTTTAAAAAGCAAAATGGCAAATGGAAGACGTGTATTATCGTATATTTAGTGTATACCGGGTGGCATAAAAGTGTGGGAACAGCAGGATAACTTTATTGAAACATTCTTTATAGGATTTTGCAAACAGCAGAAAAGATAACTATCTATAAAAGAAAAACTTTGTGTAGAAATATTAATGAAATCTTTGCATTCTTTCGATAACCTGAATTCTGGTTATGCTAGCAAATTAAAATCCTAAAATGAATTTGTCTAATTTCTTATTTGACAATTCTCATTCTAACACTAGCATCCACACAGTCCCCTACGGCCATGCAGATTAAACTAGTATCCACATAACCCCCTACGATTATGAAGATTCAGTTAAAAATGAGAACAAAGACCTAAAATGAATTTATTTATCTACTTTGTCTTAAAAAAATTTCATTCCAATGGATTACATTTTCATGAAATCTATCATTCTGTTTCCTGGAAATGCTTAGCCTTTGAAACGTTTTTCGCCCTTATTCTGGAGCTCATCAGAAAGACATAAAGCCATTCATAACGATGTTTCATGCAAAACCAAGACAATTTCTTTGAATAAGTGTGAAATGATTATATTTGACATTGACTGATAAAAACAACCTCACCTATCTATTAGCTAACTAGTATTGGAGCCTATATACTCTATGCATGTTTAAAAATGAATTATTATTTGTTTGCTTATAATTGTATTGAAACATTCTTTATAGGATTTTGCAAACAGCAGAAAAGATAACTATCTATAAAAGAAAAACTTTGTGTAGAAATATTAATGAAATCTTTGCATTCTTTCGATAACCTGAATTCTGGTTATGCTAGCAAATTAAAATCCTAAAATGAATTTGTCTAATTTCTTATTTGACAATTCTCATTCTAACACTAGCATCCACACAGTCCCCTACGGCCATGCAGATTAAACTAGTATCCACATAACCCCCTACGATTATGAAGATTCAGTTAAAAATGAGAACAAAGACCTAAAATGAATTTATTTATCTACTTTGTCTTAAAAAAATTTCATTCCAATGGATTACATTTTCATGAAATCTATCATAAATAAATTCATTTTAGGTCTTTGTTCTCATTTTTAACTGAATCTTCATAATCGTAGGGGGTTATGTGGATACTAGTTTAATCTGCATGGCCGTAGGGGACTGTGTGGATGCTAGTGTTAGAATGAGAATTGTCAAATAAGAAATTAGACAAATTCATTTTAGGATTTTAATTTGCTAGCATAACCAGAATTCAGGTTATCGAAAGAATGCAAAGATTTCATTAATATTTCTACACAAAGTTTTTCTTTTATAGATAGTTATCTTTTCTGCTGTTTGCAAAATCCTATAAAGAATGTTTCAATACAATTATAAGCAAACAAATAATAATTCATTTTTAAACATGCATAGAGTATATAGGCTCCAATACTAGTTAGCTAATAGATAGGTGAGGTTGTTTTTATCAGTCAATGTCAAATATAATCATTTCACACTTATTCAAAGAAATTGTCTTGGTTTTGCATGAAACATCGTTATGAATGGCTTTATGTCTTTCTGATGAGCTCCAGAATAAGGGCGAAAAACGTTTCAAAGGCTAAGCATTTCCAGGAAACAGAATGATAGATTTCATGAAAATGTAATCCATTGGAATGAAATTTTTTTAAGACAAAGTAGATAAATAAATTCATTTTAGGTCTTTGTTCTCATTTTTAACTGAATCTTCATAATCGTAGGGGGTTATGTGGATACTAGTTTAATCTGCATGGCCGTAGGGGACTGTGTGGATGCTAGTGTTAGAATGAGAATTGTCAAATAAGAAATTAGACAAATTCATTTTAGGATTTTAATTTGCTAGCATAACCAGAATTCAGGTTATCGAAAGAATGCAAAGATTTCATTAATATTTCTACACAAAGTTTTTCTTTTATAGATAGTTATCTTTTCTGCTGTTTGCAAAATCCTATAAAGAATGTTTCAATACAATTATAAGCAAACAAATAATAATTCATTTTTAAGCAGGATAACTTGGAAAATACGAATCCTAGAAAAAAACTTTAACTAGGAAATTTCCCTGGCTATATGATGGTGATCTTGGATTTGACCTGATTGTGACCTTCAAGGTAATTTGAAGGTCAAGTCGATTTTTTGGACCTCCCACTTTTAACCCTGGAAATGAAACGAGCGGAAAATTTTACGTTCGAGGATGACCAGCGGCACTTGCAAAATTATGGTGTAAAGATGACCTTTAGAGGTCAATTTTGTAAGTGCCGAAGGTCATATCCGAACGTAAAAATTTCCGCACGTTTAATTTCCGGGGTTCAAAGTAGGGGGTTCCATTTGGAAAATTCAACTTGACCTTCAAGTGACCTTGGGGGTCACGGTCAAATCCAAGGTCATCGTCAGATAGTCATGGAAATTTCCTACAACTGTATTTAAAATTCTTTTCTAGGATTCGTATTTTTCAAGTTATCCTGCAGTTTCCCATACTTTTATGACACCCGGTATAATTTTCCATTGTAATTCAGTTTCAGTTCTGTTCAGTTTCAGTTCAGTTTATTAATATTAAAATACAATTTTACGACACTATATTTATGTACAATTTTATATTAATTAAGTTTTAATATGTATTATTTTAACGTACAATACTAATTTTCCCTGTATGACCTGCACTAAACTATAAAAGTTTGTTTGCAGTATCATAGAGGAATTTGTTTTTGAATAATAAATAATTTTTTTAATAATAAATAAAATAATTATTAACTTGTACATCGAAACTGCTATATCTATTTAAAGGCTTTTTTTATCGTAGTACGTTTTTTTAATAACGATTTACTTGCTTCTTTTATAAAGGAAAGAATTGTTTAAAGATTTTATAACGTAAACAATGTTATATCGAAAATCTTGCTGCTGCTGGTTAAAGATAACATTATTAGAACAGCATTTAACATGTCTTGCACGGTATTTAAATTTTTGACAAATTTTAATTAATTCGATGCAGGATTGTCTCTAATATATTTAATAAGCATTGTTTAAAATGAATAGTACACTATCTTTTAGTTTACTTTATATTCAACTTCCCTCGGAAATCCCTATCGTGCTTTAACTGTTAGACATTTATATTATACTACTTTCAACAAAACGCCATGTGTATGAGTGTTTTATATTTCTATTAGCACCTACAAATTGTTCAAATAATGTTTATTTTACATTTACAGTAGTATTGGGTTAAATATAAACCTTACAGATTTATTTAGAGGAAGTTGTCTTGTGGAAAGCAAACAAATATTTTGACATGTTAAATACTAAATATTTGAAAATTAAAATAAGTAACTTATTGAATCGTGTACTGAAACCCATCATAAAAATTTCCCTAACTTCATTCACTGAAGAATTAAAAGCACTTGTACAAAATAATGTCTATTTTATAATTAATAAACTCACACATATTATTCATGTTTCCCCGACTGTTAGAACATTATAACTCATTAGAGTTGTTCCAGATATTCAGAGATTTAACTGCATGAATATTTTCAACCACTTAATTCTTTTTGAGAGGAGGTTTTTAGTTCAATCCCATTATGTACGTATATTTCTTTTATCGTGTCTTTTTCACCTACAGTAGGTTCTTAAAGACTAAAAAGTAGCCCCTCTGCCGTGATATTGTCGATCCAGTTTTTTGACAATTTTCAGTTTTGTATGGCTACCTCCACTTTTGATTTTAGTATTGAAGATTCGCATTCGCAATTCTGCTACCAGTCACTTTTGGTTTAGGAAGGTCACCTCGAAAGCCTTCGCAGTATTGCCAGCAAGCCTTAGCAACGTAACCAAACCCACCATACTTAATACAATATCATTCTCAAGTACTTTGGTTAAATCGCTAAACCGAAGATGTCTGATTTATAGGCAAGAATTTAAAAGAAAGTTATTTACTACAGAATCTTCCTCCTTCTGATTGGGCTATTTTTGTCTCAGTTTGTGTTATGACCATCAAGGAAGCTTGACCCTCAGCCTAAGCCTGACGGTTACATTCCCGACCATGACACTGGGACTTTTAGATAAAAGAAATGAATCTTTGTATACTTAGATTCTTGGCGTGTGTCCCTTGTAGTTTTCTTTCTGCAGCATTATTTTCAAAGCTTTCAGGGGTGAATGCTATATTCTTGTGGAATTACCTATAGTGTTATTGCTACTAAGGAATTCGTAGAGAACGCTAGTAATATATTTACGTTTTATATATACTTCTGTAAAAGGATTCTTCTTTGTGTTTATAGACCATTGTCTTCAAAAAGGTAATTGAGTGGAGCTCATATATCATTTGTTTTCTATTAACAATTTGCAGAAATTAGCTTTGTATCGGATGGTGATCAGAAACATGTATCGCATATAAATTGCAGCAGAAGCATTGTCATCGTAGGCATCCAATGCTTTTAACAGATTCGCTTATTGGAATAGGAATAAGGTAAGTGGAGTAGCGATGTCATTTATGGCAATATCTACACTTTGGCGTATCAAGTAATATATAATTATATATGGATAGGATATAATAAATAGTATTTAAAACATAATTTTTCATTTACTTTGTGAGTAGAATAGTCACCAAAAGAATTTGCGAAATGCCGTTATTACCCAAACTCCGTTCAGTGTGATGATAATTTTGAATTTCTCAAATTAGTACAAGAACATTAATTAATTTATCAAATCTTATCTTACATAGAATTTATAATTTCTTACTCATTTTTCCTTACATATTTTCCAAAATATGTATACAATGTGTTATTATGACTAGGTCAGAAACTTCAGGATGGTATTCTTTTCCTAAATTGAACTCAAAATAGTGACAAAAAAAATGTACTTAAGATGGGTAAAGTATTTCGTTATGAAATACATGTTAAAAATCGAAAAATTTGTCCTGTGTCTGTCGCTCAGTTTCATAGTGGTTGACTGTTATGACAAGACATTTTATTTATTTTTCTTTAAATGGTAACGTCTTATTGTAATGTTTGACTGTTATGATAAGACAGTTTATTTAGAAGTTTCTAGATACAAGAAATTTTTATTATTTGCAAGAAAAATGACGAAGAGTGAGAAAGGACAAAGCACAACGTTGGACTGGTTACCAGAAATGTCCAAAGAGAGTTTATAGAAGAGGATGTGGTGGCAACAGAAGAATGGTAATGGACGCTCCAAGAACATTTCCGGCATAATTCTTCGAGTAAAGCAAGTTAGTAATATACCTATATAAACTGCAGAATACCCGAAATTGTCCTTTCAAACTGGATGCTGTTTTCTCACAATTTCCGAAGCTTTGTCTGACAATGCTGGTGATATTTCAGGTCTTAAAAGACTTCGGTGAAGGACTTCATCAGCTGCACTGAAAGAAACCGACCAAATAGAATGTTTTGCTAAGATGATCTGCATTATCATAAGTATTTTTTTTGTTAAGACTACATTATCATTATCTAACCATAAGAAAAACTGTTTTGCTAATGAGATTTTGCAACGGTAAATCTTTGACTATTTGTCCCAATAGCAGCACTTACTTAAACTAGGTAAAATATTGTTATAAGTTTTCTTTTTATTAGGGGTAATTAAATAATTTCTTAAGATAAATAAGTGCCTTAAGTTAAAGTTAACTATTTAATGGTTAAAACTCAAATAGACCTATGGTTGGTAAGTCACCTGTTAACTGTAAAGACGGGCTTACAAATCGTAACGTCTTACTTATTTATTTTTGCACGTAGCGCAAGCGCAATTGAGTTTTTATCATCGCGCGCCATTTCATCCATGCAGCGACGCATGCAGTAACTAGTAAGCAATTCGGCGTTCGACGAGACAGTTGTGGGAAAGGTTTTATGCAAAGAATTTTTATAAAAAAACTTGTGTTTTATGTTTTTGTATATTAGTTGCTTTCATTCAGCAGAGTAATTCATAATCATAATAAACAGGATTTCAATGAACAGTAATCATATGATGCAAAATTGCATGGTACAGGGACAGAGACAACACATGAAACAGGTAGGTGCCTTATCATTACGAATCACTCTGCTGAACGAAAGCAGCTATTATATAGTAAACTGTGATTGTGTCTTTTTACAAGTTAAAGTTCCCCTTTTTTAATATGCACCCTGAATTGTTTATTAGTCGTTTGTTTCCTTAAATAAATCGTTTATTTTAATTTTCCCAACAATAATTCTTTGTCTGAGTCAACATAGAAATGTATTAAAAACGTGTTTTAATATGAAGTGTGAAGTCTAAAAAATATAAAATTAAAATATTGAATTTACAAGTAACGTACTTGCAAAATGACATTACTAGGTCAAGAGAGATTATTTGTTGCCATTATAATGTTAGCTGCATAGTGGTTAAAAAGTCACCTATTAGCAACAGGAAAGTTCTTTTCCGGTTACAAGGTAGTAATAGTGTAAGGAATAGAAACTTACTAACTATAACAAAAAACTTCTTAAGATTAAAATAGGTGGTGACTCCTGATAGCAAAGCTACCAACCTACAGTAACAAATAAATAATAAGAAAAACTTTTATTAACGGTAAATAAGTGCATGTAACGTACTTGCAAAATGACATTACTAGGTCAAGAGAGATTATTTGTTGCCATTATAATGTTAGCTGCATAGTGGTTAAAAAGTCACCTATTAGCAACAGGAAAGTTCTTTTCCGGTTACAAGGTAGTAATAGTGTAAGGAATAGAAACTTACTAACTATAACAAAAAACTTCTTAAGATTAAAATAGGTGGTGACTCCTGATAGCAAAGCTACCAACCTACAGTAACAAATAAATAATAAGAAAAACTTTTATTAACGGTAAATAAGTGCATCTTAGCAAGATCGTTTTTGTTGCGGTTACAGAGCAGTCTTGCTGGAGCCTATTTAATGCAGATATTTATTAGGGGTTAGTCAATTTCTCTTTATGGATAATAGAAATTTCTTTCAGTGTGCAGATGAATATGTCGGTGACTTCATTCAAACAGACGTTGCAGATTTACTGTATTTGTGGGGTTCCAAATACTAATACTTTATCCAATTAAATTTCAATAATTGTTACTGTGAAATTAATGTAAATATTAATACACAAATAAAGTTTCGTAAATATTTTATTAATGTGCACTCTCTATATGGGGTCATGCCGATTTTCTATATCACTTCACATGTATAGAAACGTAAATATACAGTTTCAACACTGTTGTAGAAAAATTAATGATAGGGCTGCATATTTTCTATTGCAGCTGCAGCAGCTATTACAAAAATAGGAATAATAGAAATTGGGTGTATTCAGAATGATATATAAATGTTTTTCTACAAATACGACTAAAAGTATTTTATTAATTACAATTTCTATATGGCTAGTCTACCTAAAAAAATGCTTGCATTTTAATCCTTAACTGTTTTATTCCATAAGTGAAAATACCATAAGCTTAAATTTTTTTCCTTCTTCAATTCTTTGGATATTCCTGCCACATGCATGTTTTCTTTTTAAGCTTAAAAAGAAAACATACATGTCGCAGGAATTCCCAAAGAATTGAAGAATGAAAAAAAATAAAGATAATGCCACAAATAACATTTAGACAATACCGTAAACTTAGTTTTTATTGAATTGACGTTAACAAATTCTCAGCTAAGCCCATCTCAGGCTCCCAAATGACTCCAGATAAGAACATAACCGTATCATCTACGTAAGCAACGAACTTTTCAGAGATAATAATCTAAATGTGTTTTTCATTCGCATTTGGAAAGGACAGTGCCTAAAACTGTTCCTTGTAGAACTCTAGTTGGGATTATTAAATCTTCACTTTTTTCCTTATTTATTATTACTATTTGAAATCGATTAGAAAGGTAATCTTGGATGAGTTCCTAACTGGCGCCCCGTATACCATAGCTTGTTACTTTTTCAATTGATTTATCATAAGACACACAGTATCAGTATAATATTTTTAAGGCCTCTAGAAGTTGTTACATAATCAAAAATGATCAAGAACTCAATTGTCTCATTTCTAAGGAGTGGTGTGGACCACAAAAGTGACTTAATTTATTTTAGCTTATCGCTGTCTCGGCAAATTTATTATCTTCTTCAGGATTCAACAATATTTAGTAAAAATATAAGTACGAACATTTATACATAAATAATAAAATTAATAATTATATTTATCTAATTATTAATTTGATGCTATTATATATTATATAAAAAGTGAAGTCAACCCTGAGCATGGAGCCACCCGATACCCAATGTCCCAACATCCCTATATGGAGAGCATTACCTTTTCCCTTACAATGTTAATTTTGAAATATTTCTCCAAATCTCCACCTTCCCTCATCCATGCAAGCATAACCCCCAGTTCAACTTTTGATACTGTGAAGTATTCCACTTCGACATACGAAACAAAGAAATCTTCAACATAGATAAATCCAACTATTTCTGTGTTCAGAAAAAAATTGAAAATCCATTCACAGAGCAATAATTATAATGACAATTTAAGGTGGTTTTCGAAGTCTTACAAGAAAATACAAAAAAGTCCCCTACGTGTTACAATAATTTTAAGAATTCTCTACTTCATCCTCCTCATGTGGTTCTATCACCATACCATCAAGTTCCACCAGACACTAAAAAAGAAGAAAGATAATCAACAGGCAACTTCGTTAATGGCTGGTGAACCTTGGTCATATGTGTAATAGCCGTTATATGGGGAGGATGAAATGGAAAATTTAAAAAATTGGTTGTAGGAGCTAGACAGTTTTTTTGGAATAAAACTTGACGTTTTAAAGTGCCATTTGTCATATTTTGCTGTGAATGTGTATTTAGTTTCTCCTCTAGCCAATAGAAATATTTGGACTTTTGTTGTTGATAGTTTGTTTGTCTCGAATGGCGGAGGGACATATTTTACAGTATAGAGAGTTGAACTGGGTGCTTAATGCTTGCATGAATGATGAATGTGGAGGTTTGAATTGACATTACATAACGGACATTGCAAGGAAAACCGTAACGTTTTTCGTATTCTTAGTGACCGATTAACTTTCTGCATCTCCCTGTGCGGAGTCGGCATGGCTTTGCCAAACAACCTGTGTAAGTAATACCATTAAATTTATCATTGAATATATAACACAGCCACATACAAAAAAATTTCATACCAATAAACTTGACCTACCAATCTTTATGTATTTTGAGCTCTTTTATCTAAGATTTTAATCGAAATGGCATTTTTATAGTAGATAAAATTTAAGATAAGAAACGCCCAACGATAAAATGAAATTCAGGAGGTCAAAATATGTAAAGATTGGTAGGTCTGATTTCTGGGTCTGAATTTTTTACTTCCCTCGCATACCGAAGGAAGGTATTGTATTCGAGAAAAAAATCACCCTCCGAGATTTTTTCGGATTTTCACGTTTCAGATCATGTAGATTACGAAAATATAGGTTTTTCAATTCCGTCAGTCTGTCTGTATGTTGGTCGGTCTGTCTGTCTGACTGTCTGTTGGTGCATTAACTAAAAAAACTACTTGACGGAGAACTATCAAATTTGATAGGTAGCTGACGCCACTGCCACCGAAAAAATGGTTAGACTTTCACTGGAAAATGTACAGGGTGGATCGTCTAAAGGGAATAGATAATGGAAATTTTTGCTAGTTAAAATTTAAAATTTCCACGTGATATTCTAAACCTATTTAAAAAAAAAATATTTTGAAAATTTTAAACTGAAAACGATTTTGAAATTTTGAAAACTTTTTATAAAATGGGTGATGTAGAAATTTTGTTCTTTGTTCAGATTTAAAATGTCCACGTTTCACGACATTCTAAACCCATTTCACAAAAAAAAAGAAATTTTGGAAATTTTAAATAGAAGAACATTTTTAAATTTTGAAAACTTTTTATAAAACTAGTGATGGAAAAAATGTTTTCTTTGCTCAGATTTAAAATTTCCACGTTTCGTGACATTCGAAACCTGCTTAAAAAAATTTTTTTTGAAAATTTAAAATAGAAAAAAAAATTGAAATTTTGTATAAAGTGGATGATGGAAAAAAAAATGTTTACTCAAATTTAAAATTTCCACGTTTCAAGGCATACTAGACATATTTAGAAAAAGAAATTTGTTTTCAAAATTTTAAAAATACATATTCTTTTAAAAAATTTTAACCACTACAATAGAATAGATGATGGATTTTTTTTTTATTTCGACGTTTCATTATATTCTAAAACTATTTCAACAAAAAAAGTTTTGAAAACAAAAAAAAATGAAAACTTTCTTCCCTCATCACTATACAGTAAATGATGGAAAAATGCTATCTGGTTTTCTCTGCAATAATAGGACTAACTACATGGCGATTATAATTACCATATATCATCTCTTAATTAATGATTTTTTAGAGTAACCGTCTTGTATGAATAAAGAGGGAAGTTCTGTGTAAATACCTTTACCAATTTTTTTTGTGTGTGACTGTGTAATTATTAATTTTAATGTTTGTATTTTTAACTGAATATTTTAATTTCTTTTCTAGGAGCTCCGTATCCAGACATGTCCTTTATAAGACTTCATAGTGTTATGATAATGGACCCTTCATATCATTAAATACACTACTTTTTCAACGTTTGTTTCATTAGTTCATGACAGGTCTTGTCGGAAAGTGAAAAATTTTAAAATTTGACGATTGAATAAAGAGAGATAAAATTAGGCTATTTGATATAACTGTGAATCGATTACATTATCCACTTTGTCAATCTCGAAATTTTGACGAATTAGTAGGACATGAAAATATATTTTTTAAGTGGTCAAATAGGGCTCATCGAGTACCATCCCCCCCTCAAAAAAGAACTAAATCGCGCAGCACGATCCATAATAACAGGGTGTTGCGGTTTTAAACCACACACACTGTATATACTGGATCTCAGAAAGAACACCCCCTCATAATCAAAAACATTGTAATTGACATTAAACATACAAAAAGCATAAATTCGACATTACCTACGTTAATAAGCCTCTACCATATCTTCTTAAACGGCACGACAGAGTGCAGTGCGATTTTAAGATAGGGACGTGAAGAGCCTGGACACGCACCGCGTGATTGACTCCACAATGGACTTATGCTCATCAGCCCCCGTAGATGTTGAACAATGGCCTGGCGAAGTCATTACGCCACTACGACGGTTAGATAAGACTGATGTAAAGCTGACGACTTGAATGATGTTTTCTGGACTTTTGGTTTTAATTCGAGTGAACACAAAAATCGTAAGACGTTCGCGCACTTGCACGCTTTCTTTAATTTAAAACTATTTCTGTTTTGTCGAAATGTGTCAAGGCTGTGTCTACTTTGTTGTTTGTCAAAGGCTAGCATATCACTGACTACTTGAGGGATGTATACAGGACCACGGTGTCGACTTTAACTGGTCTTTAACTTTGGCGTCGCTTCAGGTGAACCAACCGGGGACGTTTAAACGTCGGACTTTATAATTACTTTACGGAGCGATTTCAATTTCGTCAATCCTGGAATAAATATAAATACTGCATATTGTAATTAATAAGTAAAGTAAAGTATTTTTATTCAAAGTACCTACTTGCAATTGTAGCTTGTGTTAGTAAATGGGCTTGTTCGGCATTTTTTTTTTTTTCATAAATCGAAAGTGCAAGTACAAATTAATGGATCTTCAAAAAATCAGAATCTTATGCGCACGTTTAGTATCTTAAAAACTATTACAAATCTCCATCTCGCGAAAATGGGGCGTGGCCAGGCGCTACGTCACTATACGCATAGACTCGGCGATCTCAATAGACTTGATGCTCCTTAGTTGTTATAATTATAAGTGTTTTCGAAGTATTGTTTGTTTTGCTTACTACCTGACAGTAGGGGAGTACAATTTGGTGAAATGTCAAAAAATTACAATTTTCTCATGTTTTTCGACTTTTCAGGTTAAATTTGAGAGGTTCCGGAAAGCCATTTTTCTTACGTCACTTGCCTATAGTGACGTCACAAATGAGCGCTCGGTTTTTGCAACTATTACTAATTTAAACTCCTTATATCTCGAGAACGGAAAAAGTTAATAACACGAAATTTTAAGTGTATAATGAGAATATTGAGTACTATATGAAAAAGTATAAAAACCATATAAAAAGAATATCATGGAACAAGCCCAACAGAATAAACCCACCTAAGCTTTTACTTGCTTGTATTGTAGCGTTGCTTCTACTCTGTAGTGAATGCTGGTTGTTAATTTTAAGTGAGTTTTTGTAGAACTAGGTGAGGTATAGCATAAATACAAAAAATTGTATCTTTTCTATTAAAGAAGGAAAGAATGTATGGATGAATCATATAGGTGCATAGTATATAGGATTAAAATCAGTCTGAAAAATATATTTGCCATGTAAGTTGTGAGAAAGTGCCATGCAGTAACATATCTTGTAAGTTTGCTTTATAATCATAAAATTATTTTAAATATTGCTTATTGATTCTTGGTTAATATATTTCTTCATTTCAATTTCGTAAATATTTAATTTTTTCAAATTTTTAATAGATCTTGATAATAAATGGAATAATTTAGGACCTAGGTAAAAAAATAATTTGTGTGTGACTTTTCCTAAATATTGGTAATTCTTCTGATATTTTTTCAGAGAATCTTATATCGTATTGTGTAGAATGAGTTGGACAATCAATTTTGTTGAACATATTTATTAAACAGTGATAAGTAAAAAGATTTCTTATGTTTAGGATGTCTGATTCATTATATAACAGAGTAATAGAGTAGTACTGCAAATAGTTTTACTTTTCAGAATAATTTTTGGCAAACTGTTTTGTGCCGTTTGTAAGAATGTGGGGTTGTACCTCCCCAGATAACAGTGCAATAACCCTATTATTGATGCAACGAGGGCGTTATATATAATTATTAAGTTATTTTTCTGTGTAGTATGTGTGAAGAATTAATTTGCAAATACTCTAACTTTTTTGGTAATATACGTTATAATGTTGATTCATTCCATCTTAGATGATGATCAAGCATAACTCCTAAATATTTAATTTTATTACTTTTTTCTGTTATAGAACATCTACGAAGTACTTGCTGGGAACACCTGTTGTTATGTTAGTGTTTTGTATCTTTATTTGGTTGATCATTTGCATACAGGGTAAAAGTTATAAATTTACTTTTTCGTTTTTAACCTTAATAAACTGGAGTCTATCCACTTATGAATAGATGCTAGATTATCTTCTGCGACACGATATACTCTCCCAGCAATTTTCTACAAAACTATGGCAGTATCATCAGCATATGCTATTAAGTGGCCTTGAAAATGATTTAGCTCAGCTATACTGAAGTAAAATGTCGCTGTTTAAAATATTGTCGAAATTTTATTAGTGGCGTTCTGTAATTTCTCTGTTTCTCTCTGAAATTTTCTGTCACATTCTGTAGTAATATTTTGGATAATTATTACCTTGGAAATTTTTAATGGTAAGAAAAAATGCGGTAGAAAATTCCAGTCCTTTTTTGGAATACGGATTCAGATACAGCGTCGAAAAATGATCAAATCCACATATTTTGGTTTGCTGCACAGAACTTTTGGGCAAAAAAAATACAGAGTGATCATCCAACTTCAAAAATTGAATACTAAATAAGATGTGCCAAATATGGAAGGCTTGCGTAAATACCTTTACAAATTTCCACCATGGTTGAACTATTTCTTAGGATGACCACCCTGTATATATTTCAATAAAACTGTAATAGGTGTCTTCGTTGCCAGTTGTGTTAACTATGTGCCAAATATTATGGCCATCTGTCACATTTCTAGTTCCACATCCACATAGTGGTGTGGAAGTGGAGTTTGTATTAGTAGTGCTTAAAAAAATGTCTATTTTTTTAAAACATTTTTTTCATTATATATTCCCTTTGGACGGTCCACCCTGTATATTGTCCAGTGAAAGCTTAACTATTTCTTCAGTGACAGAAGTGTCAGCCACCTACCAAATTTGTCTGTTCCTCGTCAAGTATTATTTAGTTAACGCACCAACAGACAGATCGACAGACAGACAGACAAAAAGACAGATAGGTAGATTGACGGAACTGAAAAACCTATATTATCGTAATCTACATAATGTCAAATATCTTTGAGGCTGATTTTCTTTCAAATACAAGACTTCCATTCGGTATGTGAGGGAAGCAAAAAGCACTAACTGTCACAAGGAGCACGTTTAATTGTCAAAAGTATTATTGTTGATATTGATAAGATGGGATTATCTCGAAAACGGTCAATTATTAAAACTAATGACTAGTACCAACACTTTTTGTCCAAAATAGGAAGAGGTTTAGAATTGTTTAATAAAAGAAATAATAACATTACGAGTAAAAAAGTTAAGCGTATACGTCCACTTACATCACAAACATTGCTCATGTGGCATCCTTTAAGATCTACACCACAAGCGGGAACAGGTTTGAATTTTCCATCTTAAAAAAAACTATTTTCCAACTTTTATAACAGTATTTTAAAATCTTATGTGAGAATGTCAAAAAATACAGTATTGATTTTAACACCTAGTATATCTCTTAATACCAACTTTTGAATTAATAACCTAGCGAAGAGTACAATGTCTTTGTTTAATATTTGTTGTAACCGTTTTTACCGGACCCTTAAAATATCCCCAATTAAATTTTGATTTTAGTTTCACTTTAAGATACATACTGCACAACTGTTCCTTATATGTGACCTAGGCCTGCATATTATTCAGGGAGGCCCTTCCACTGACTCCATTAACACTGGTGTCTTGTGCCCCGTAGTAAGGATGGAGTTGACCGCACCGATAATTAGATATAGTGTCCTCTCATTAGCCTATTGATTGCTCCATTGTCTCTGAAATATGCGCTGAGAACGCTAGACCCCCTTAAATTTCCCAACTAAGTTATCTAGACAATAATGGACAAAGGTTTGGAAGGACTGAGATGAGTAATGGGGGAATGGCGAAACCGCGTTTTCCAATGCAGTACAATAAGTGACTTGATTATGCTCCTCAAATCAAATTATTGGTGTACAGTTCACTTTAATACAGTAAAAATTTGCTTCGGGGGATAAAAAGCATATGTCGATGTTGATGTTCTGTTACGAACATCGACATCCCTAATTTAGTTACAATTTTTTTATCCCAAAATAGTATTTTTTTCTCTAGGTACTGCTCCTACTATTATATAGTCCGGCAAAAGTTCACTGAAAAGAAGTGAAATTACGCTTAGAAAAGTGTTTCTTATATAAGTGGCGCAAGAAATACCTATAACTAATATTTTCTTGGAGGCGTCTATGAAATTTGTCTCGAATTTTATATATTCAGTTGAGAAATGTAGCAAACTTTGATGAAATTGAATTGAATTGAAAGAACACCCCACACTTCTATAGGGGAAATTAGCTTCCGGTCAAATTGTATGAATTTTTGATATGTTATATGCCGGAGTCATTATGATCCAAAATCATTAAAAAGTTACTATCCTCTGCAGGCTAATTTCGGCGCTATTGGGCGCCGAAGAAAAAACGTATTTTTGGGAAAAAACTTTCCCATATTATACTAGTAAATATGTTTAGGTTTAGACTAAGGTTCAATATGTGATCTACATGATGGTTATATAGGGTCAGCCAACGAAATGATGACACAATTATACCACTTAGTCTAACCTAATATAATTAATACAACATGGAAACGACACTATATAATGGGTAATACATAAATAGGTACATATATACAATGTACTTAACCATAATATTATTATACAATAACAGGCTTTTGATTCTCTTCGGATTATGTCTATTTGCAGCATCAATAATGTCTGACAGCAGATGTGTCGAAGGATACTTTACATTTTCTTCATGGCGAGCATATCCAAGGTACCAAAGTACGCTAGCTATATGCGATCATGCATCCAACGTACAACTTCCAGATTTGCAAGTACAGTAAGAGATTATTGGTTCGTCTTCACCATTGACATTGTAGTGAATCCAAAGCTGATACTTAACAGCGTTGCGTCCTGGTTCATTTATGCGATCGTCAAATTGGAATAAAATGTACCATATATCTTGCCTGTTGTCTTGTACATAGGTTGGGGCAAGTTTTGTCTGGAAAATCCCGAATGTTAGATCTCTCTGATATTCCAATGTAAGACGTGGAAAATCGAGCACCTGATTTTCCTCTAGCCCGCCTTTGGAGGAGTTTCTCTTCCACTTTAACTTGAAGAGTATTAATTTCATTTGTCCGGTCTAACATTCTACGAGCCAGCACAGCATTTGCTCATGATACCTATTAATTATCGCATATGTTATTCTGATGTAATCTTTAATATGAGGGAATTGTGGCGTTGGTACTGCATCTCTGCAGAATTTAAAAATACTCTTAATATGGCCGCTTCTTGCTTCCACGATCCATCTGGTATTTGTGACCAACCGGGATGAATTCGCCTCTTCAGTGGTAAGCTGATGCGGCCAGCTAGCAAGGACTACAGGCATTTTGACTTCTATGTCTAGATTACCCAAAAAGTATTGGGCGTCGGGAACAATTAATGCTGGTTTTAGAAGATGATATCCCTTATGTGTGCAATAAGACTGACGTAACAATTGGAAAGCTCTGCTTTTGGGGATTTTTATGTATGTCCCGTTAATATACGCTATTGCTTTTCGATTTCCTGGTTCAGGATTGTACAGCGTGTTTGCGAAATCTGTTACATGTTGAGCGACGTATTGGTCCCTGGTTATGTGCTGTAAACCTAGATTATTTGGCACAAATATTCTACTAATGAAACACGGACTTTTGAAACTGCCTAGCTTACAGCTTGGCGACTGAAGTAAGAGAATATCCCCATCAAAAAACTATCTGAAAGTCATTGTCGTAATTTGCACAAGAATCATAATAAATCCTTTTTGGTTATTATCCATTTTTTTTGGTAAATATTAACGCGATCGCAAAATTCAAAAGTTCCCTAAACTGTACTTTGTTTACTGGAGCTAATGCTTCAAACTCTTGATCGGAAAATTTATTTTCATTTTCAAATATACTGATAGATTTATATTCCATGGCACTGTTCCGCACTATATTTAGAAAATGTTTTAAATCCTTCCTTCTGCATTAAAAGGACTGGTAATACCTCTAACTTTACTGAATAATGGTGGCATCGGCCAAGTAACCTCCACAAATTCTTACACCTTCAGATATAAAGATGCCAGTTTTCAGAAAGATATCAACTTTACCTTCTAAAGAAAATCTGATGAGATGTTCAAGTCCACCACATATGGAACATGAATTTCGAGTTTTTCCAAGCAATATTTTGAGTACAGTTGGATCCAGATCTGCGTAAGCTTGAACTTCTGCATCTATACTCAAATCACAGTTGTGGCAAATCTTTGTTTGTTCCGTAATTGGTAATTTGAGGCAATTGCAATTCGATTCGACGATGCTCAGAAATGCCCAGCATTTCTTCGCACCAACGCACCATTTGTCTCGGTAATCCATTATATTCACAGATGAAACACTCTATTCTTATTGCAAAATTATATGCCATATTCAGTTGATACATGCATTGTGCTGAAAGCTCAGTTCAAAAAAGAAGAAAACAAGATTAAATACGTTACAGATACTAACATATCAATTAGCCACTGTCGCTCGCTAACCACTGTCAGAGCTAACGCCAATGTCAAATTGTCATTACGAAATGTCCACTGACAGACTGTAATTTCGCAACTCGCTCGGATAGGTGGCGCCACTTATTTGACAAAAAAGTTGCATTTTTTGTCAAAAATAATTTTTTTCTTCAGAGCCCTCTAGCGCCGAAATTAGGATGTAGTGGATAGTAACTTTTTAATGATTTTGGATCAGAATGACCGGGCTACAACATATCAAAAATTCATACAATTTGACTGGAAGCCAATTTCACCTATAGAAGTGTGCGGTGTCCTTTGATTTGTGAAACGCGAGCATTTAGTCCGGTCAAATTGTCACTTTTGGACCGTGGACTTTTGGAGACGCTACTAAATTTGGCAAAATTCTCTCGAAAAGGGGGGGAATACCATTAAAAAGCACGACAACCCTTTCTTAAGGGTTTTTCGCGTTCTACGCCGTTGGAACAACCCTCCAATGGGTAACAATTTCCGTTTTCTTTTGCAACATTGGAACTGAGCCCTTTTTTAGGTTGGAATTTGTTTTTGGGCATAAACATTCCTATGTGACAGTGTACATTCCACAAATTCCGTGGCTTCTAATTCTAATTTCAAATTAATTTGACAATGTTCCAAATCAAGATCAACTGTTGTAAATATAATATTTTGTAATTTACAGAATCTGAAGTTACTAATGAGCATTGTGTCCATGTCTACCATATAAGTTATCTATTCCATATTACGAATGTGGCAAAAGAAATAAGAATAGTTAGAAGTTCTATACAGCGTCTGCAAAAAATGGCACTAATATTACACAACATAACATAATAGACAAACAATTTGAATTTTGAAAGTTAATTAATGTAAGCTTATTATGGCCTTATTATAAATAATAATACATATTCCAAACTCGTCCCGTAATCACCAATATATGGGCATATTTTTATTAACTATTATGCTTCGCACAATAGAAACTAATTTATTTGGAAGGTAATAATTACAACAGATGGTATTAAAATATGATAATAACGAAAATAGTAAGGAGGCATTCATGAACTAACGACCACTGAAGCATAATTCTTGGTAATTTTATACCCAGTATTGTTAGACTAAATTCATAAAACATTGTTATTCTTAATATTATTTTTATAAATAGCCTGTCAGTGCGGCTTTTATTAGTATAACGCAAATTATGGCTTCACTTCTACCAATTTTTTGCAGTGTGAGAAACATATTGTAATTTTTTTATCTAATATGATTAAAGAATCACCTTCGTAAAGTAAAGTATATGTACAATTATTTAAAGCGTGAAGGCGCACATTTTCTGTTCAATTAAAATGGCTCAACGCATAACTTTTCTAATTAGATGTAGTTGTTAAAGAAATTAAATGCAAAGTCTGTTACTGAACACAAAAAATAGTTTTTGTAGGTATGTATTCCAAAATGTTTCGCTTCCAACACAGTGATAAATATACCACAAAAATATATTTCTTTAACATGTCTCGGAAATAGGGAGACACGTACCTATTATCTTGGTGAAAGATATATCAAGGACTAATAGTAACTAATACACGTTAAACAGAACTTAATGCTAATAGATAAATTTGCGGGTATAATTGGAATAATTTTCAATGTTCCTTTATTGAGTGATATTCCATTTTAGTTATCAATAGATAACGAGGATAGTTCGGGAGGTAGAAGACTATCTACTGAACGTCAAGCCACACTACATGATGTCAATAATCACGTTCAACAAGCTTTTCAATATCACCATTGGACCTAGGGTGGATTTGACAACAAGAGCCAGTAAATACATTAGATGCAGGTCTAACCTGGTACACTGATGGGCCTAGGAGGGACACAGGAGCTGAAGAAATAATACATAAATCAAAGGCAAGAATAATCCTCTCTTTTGGATAACACTTCACTCTATTCCGCACAGAAATTTTAGCTATACTTGCATGTGTACGCATCGCATTCGACAGTTAGGTGGCATGAAGGGGCGAGTTTCCAATAAGATATCATTTCGGCTAATATGCGATGTCATGGAGAGCTCAAAATTCAGAATTAGTGGAAAAGAGTTAAATTATTGCAAAGCATCTAGACGCCAGTATGTCCGAAAGTAGATGGCAATAAAAAATTGATGGCCTTGCACAAGGAACAGTTAATACATTCTATAGCCCAAAACCCATGCTGGAAAACACCAAAAGCTCAGCCAAAGGATTAAAACTGGGTCATGAACAAACAAAAGAACCACTGGAGGAACATTCCAGGAAATTGACATGGGAAACATTAATTAAAGGGCCGAAGCAAACTCAGAAACCACTTACAATGATCAAGACGCGAGATTATGTAGAAAGGTTGAATCATATCGTCATATACAACTGCGAGGCATGGGCCCGCAGAAGGTATAGTATCTAGTATCTTGCAAACATAATTAGATCAGGAATCCAATACTCGCCCAGTCTCAGACCTGCATCATCTGATCAGTGTCACAGGTATATTAAAATGGGCAGTGATTCAGAATGTAAAGGACCTGTTTAGGAAGCTGTAGTGCCGTTGAAGTTATTTATAGATGGGCTCTGAACAAAAAACGTCGTAAATAATGTTATCGAAACTGAAACTGAGTCTAGATGGTTAAAAATTCATCCAATTGTAAATATACTTATGTCCCAAGTCAAAAGAGAGAAATTAGATTTTCAATTCCAATTCGATTTGGAACTCTCAGAAGTTTACAAAAATCACAATTGGGTGCAGAACGTCCTACGTTTAAAAGTGAATTACTATTTGTTTGCTTATAATTGTATTGAAACATATTCTTTATAGGATTTTGCAAACAGCAGAAAAAAATCGATAAAGGTATTTACACAGAACTTCTCTCTTTATTTGTGCAGGCGGTCACTCTAAAAAAATTAATAATTACGAAATGACATTGAAAATAATAATCGGAATATAGTTATCACTATTATTACAACGAAAACCTGATAAGTTTTGGTCAAAAAAATATACAGAGTGCTCATCCAACAGCAAAATTCAATACTGAATAACAGTTGCCACATATGGAAGGCTTACGCAAATATCTTTACAAATGTCCATCATGACTGAATTAGTTCTTGGGATGACCACCCTGTACGTTTTTCAATAAAAGTATAATGGTGCATATGCCAAATATTATTGCCATCTGTCACATTTTCAATTCCACATTCAGGTAGTGGAGTAGGAGTACATTGGTGGTTAAAAAATTTCATTTTTTTTTAAATTTTTCACAAATGTTGGTAAAAAAAATTTCAAATTTTTTTTCTTCTGAAATAGGTTTAGAATGTCATAAAACGTGGAAATTTTAAATTTGAGCAAAAAGGAAAGTTTTCTTCTATTCTATAGTAGTGGTAATTTTTTTTTTTTTAAATAGGTTTAGAATGTCATGAAATGTGAAAATTTTAAATTTGAGCAAAAAAAATGTTTTCCATCTATTCTAGTGGTAATTTTTTTTTCCAAAATGGTAAAACGTTGCAATTTTTTTTTCCGAAATAGGTTTGGAATGTCATGAAACGTGGAAATTTTAAATTTGAGAAAAAAAATTTTTTTCGTCTATTCCATAGTAAGTAGTGATTTCAAAAAAATGTTTAAATTTGTTTGAATAGGTTTGGAATGTCATGGACACGTGGAAATTTTAAATTTGAACAAAGGAAAAAAAAAATCCATCTATTTAGCGGTAAAATTTTTTCAAAAATGGTAATAGAATTTTCTAATTTTTTTTTAAATAGGTTTAGAACGCTATGAAACGTGAAAATTTTCAATTTGAACAAAGAAAAAAATTTGTTCCATCTAATTCAGTGATAAAAATTTTTTCAAAAATGTTAAAAAAATAAATTTTCTTTTTTGAACTAGGTTTAGAATGCCATGAAACGTGGAAATTTTAAATTTAGACAAAGAAAAAAATGTTTTTTCATCTGTTTTAGTAGTAAAAATTTTTTTAAAAATGTTGGTGAAAAAAATTTTCAAAATGTTTTTTTCTGAAATAGGTTTAACGTGTCATGAAATGTGGACATTTTAAATTAGAGCAAAAAAATTTTTTTTTTCCTTTAGACGGTCCACCCTGTATATTTCCCAGTGAAAGTTTAAGCATTTCTTCGCTGACAGTAGCGTCAACTACCTACCAAATTTGACTGCTCTCCGTCAAGTAGTTTTTTAGTTAATGCACCAACAGACAAACAGACAGACAGACATACTGACGGAATTGAAAAACCTATATTTTCGTAACCTACGTGATCTGAAACGTCAAAATACGAAAAAATCTCGGAGGGTGATTTTTCTCGAATACAATACTTCCCTTCGGTATGCGAGGGAAGTAAAATAACTATGTGTAAAAATATTAATGAAATCCTTGCAAACATATAGTTTTTCTTTTAGTTCCCATAGGTACTTATTTTCCTGCTGTTTGCAAAATCCTGTAAAGAATATGTTTCAATAAAATTATAAGCAAACAAATAATAATTCACTTTTAAACATGCACAGAGTATATAGGCTCCAATAGTAGTTAGCTAATAGATAGGTGAAGATATGTTGTTTTTATCAGTCAATGTCAAATATAATTATTTCATACTTATTCATAGAAATTGTCTTGGTTTTACATGAAACATCTTTATGAGTGGCTTGTGGCATGTGCAATGAAATCTTACATGATTACTCTATGCGTCTAAAGCGAGAAAAGTGATATGAGAATTTTTCTTAGTAGTGGAAACTGTGGTGGATTAATAATATCTCTAGTTATTACAAATGTGTCAGGTAACTGCTATTAGGTAACGAGGTTTAATTAACAAATATTCCTAATATAATCGAGAAGATTGCACGGCACGAATCTCGTTGTCACCTGGACGGTTTCTGGAGATACAACCTGTATATATTCATTACTTATTCTATAAAAATGTAATGAAACCGTTGCTACTTATATATTTCGCATTGTTGCGACAATCGCAATCAGACAATATCTCCCGTTACAAAATAAACAATGGTGTAATGCAAAAGAAGGAGATGATCCAGTGTCAAGATCTGGACAATGGATCGAATCATTAAATATTCTGCATCACGTCCGATTTCGCAAGGGGAACTTGATAAAAATAACAATAGCAGCAGGTTTGCAACGAGTTCACTATAGATGCGAACTCGGATACGGTTAAGCACACAATGCGCACGTCATTCTGTGATTAATTAGCCCGTTCTTCTTCTTCCAGCTACGCATCACTTTGAATGTCCCTATTCTTTAAAGTAGCTCCGAAGGTGTCAACAGGTTTGCCAGTTGGTCCTTCAGTTCTTAGTGATTTAAATTTATCAGAATAATTTACATTACTCGATTCAATACCTTTTTTAAATTTCATGATTTCTTTTGGATACAGGGTGATTGAGAAAAATGTGAACAACTTGTTGCCTGGCTGTTTTCATAAAAATTGCTAGTTTTAAGAAGTCGCAACTCAACAAGTTTAAAAATATGTAGTAGGGTGGTAAGCGGAAACGTTGACATAGCAGCTTTACCGGTTGTAGCAGAAAAAAATTTGAATGCTGATATTTATGTTTAATTTCCAAAGCCAACTTGGTGCATACTGTTCATAGAGTAGTAGAAATGCAAGGAATGCTTCAACATCAATGTTTCTCATAGTCTACTACTATCTCTTGTAATTTAGTTGTTAATAAAATATTGTACACTCTTTTCTCGAATATCTCAGGAACTATCTGTAGCAAGTATGTCAAATATAGTATCGTTGAAATCAGAAAAAATCTGAATCTGATTTTTTTTTAAATTATACAGAGTTGATAAGAAAATACGAAATATTGAATTTGAATACTCATTATCATTGATAACATCACAACATTTCATTTCCCGTAGAAATATTCAAGGTGTTTTTTTTTCCAAACATATTTTTCGCGAATAATTTCAACATTTGATGTTCTATTGTTTTTTGACCTCAGATTCGGAATGCCAGGAAAAAGTGCCATATTTTCAGCATTCAAATTTGTTTCCTACTACAACTGTAAAGCCGCTATGTCAACGTTTCCACTTAGACGGACCACGCTGTACCATAAACCGGAGTTACTTTGAACCACGTGGCTACTTTGAACAAAAAATACATTTTGTTATATTGACTCATAGTGAACTAACCATTAAGTTTAGCGTTTAGCGTTTATCTACTTTTCACCACTCAATTCGTCATACATTTCAGAATGGTATGGCTGCACTGATATGAGAATAATTTTTGTTCCTTTAACAAACCTGATATGCAGCTCCTAACCTCCTACTGACGTTGGAAACGATCTGCAAACTTTTGTTGCTGTAGCCGTAAGTACTTGCAGCACATGTTTACAAAATATATATAACAATACGGCATCTTTACAAAGCTATGTTAAAGACATTTTCAACACACTTTCTGTTTATAAGTTTTTTAACAGAGCAATGCGCTTGGGCATCGCTTTCGGGGTTAGTCTGAACGCGTTCAATCAAGTCCCAAGCCACAAATTAAGTGTAGAAAATGGTCCACTTGTGCAAAAGAAAAACTGGTGCAAGAGAATATGTCAGTTTGACTCCAAAAATTTTAGAGAAAGGTCTTTATGAAATAAAATCCAAAAGAAAGTCTGTGTGAAGCATCTAAAACATACGGAATTTCATTACGGACGCTAAGTCACAAACTAAGAGGAAAGCATACCAACAAGTTTGGCTACCCCCTTGCCCTCACAGAAGAAGAAGAAATTAAGATTGTTAAAAACGGTCAGACCATGGGACAGTGGGGTTCTGGTATCTGTAGACGACCTTATGGGAAATCAGTATGATTCAAACACAGTAGAAGGAGAAGTAGTTCAAGAAGAAACTGAAAATAGAGAGTTTGAAGAACTAGAGCAAGAACCGGAGTCTGATATAGAAGAAGCTCCCTCAGAGTAAGTTGGAAATATAGAACCAGATAAATTTTATTTGATTCAGTCTCTAATAAAAAATCCAGTTCATGACTATGTAGGAAAAGTTATTTTCATTGATGACTTAGAAAACCAAAATGTTGAAATTGCAGTTTTAAGAATGTCGCCTAAAGTGAATTATAAGTTTTTCTGGCCATAAGTGCCCGACGAGGGAATTATACCTACATGTCTCTGAATTATTAACAATTCTGTCAGACACCCAGATAGACGGGAGAGGGGCCCTAATGTTTGGTGCAAATCATCTTCGCCCATATCTGAAAAGTTTGAAATAGATAGTTTAGTTCAACTTATTGTTTTCTGTGTGTATCTCATTTTTTCTTTCGGAAACAGGGAATATTTAGTTTTGAGATGATTAAAGAAACACTATCTGTGGAGTTACATTGAAATCACATTGTTTCATTATAGGCCCCCAACCGTGGGGTTACACCCACTAATTAATTTAAAAAAATGTCGTTGATCATATTAAATTCTTATTTTTTGTTAGTAGAAAGTTCTAACAGACGCCCGTGATATACATTTTTTTGGAATTTTTTATTCCATAGCTTACTTGAGAATGTAGGTTTAAAACAAAATACCACTCCGGTTTACGGTAAATATTTCAGGAGGTCTGTCTATTGTGCAAACTTTTACAGATTATTCTCAACCAGTCTGTGATGAACGTTTGGAAATAAATACTGATAGTAAACTAGAAAACAAAAAGATTAGCTACATTACTATTAACTTCTTTTCAGTGGATGCATTTCTAGCTACCACTGATAATCTAAATTCAAAAATTCATTTTGCCTTTTCACAATTCATGAGAGGCGAACTCGGATGCGTCTGTAAGAATAATTTTACCTTGTATGTATTGTCAATGTGATAGCACCTAAACTTGGAGGAATATATACATCACAACACTTAGGGGCAATCAAGTATTAGGTATGCGAAGAGGGGAGGTGGAGTGCGAAAAATGCTTACAATTACTTACATACCGGAAGGGGAAAATTTAAAATTTTACGAGTATTTTAAATTAACATGTCTCTTCAAAATTGTATTTATATTTTTGATTAATCACCATTTACATAATTATTTTAACAAAGTAAATGGATAATTAGACAATGTAATATAAATATCCTGAACTTCTGGCGGTTTAACTCCGGACCCCCCTGTATATTACGGCACACTTTGTTCAACATATCTGCAGATACGGTGTCTTAAAAAAAACATTTAAAGTGACATTTTCCTTTTCTTAGAACACCGTTCTATTATCATGCTATTTAATTTTAATCGCGAATAAGAAAGTGTCTGTAGGCATATTTAACAGTCCCGTGGTGGTAGAAACACTAAGTGCGTATTGTTAAAATATCGGTGATTAGCACCTTCCCAGTCACGCTGTGTTTACAACCCTGATCCATTGATGAAAAAGCCTTAACGGTAGCGTTGTCGATGATCTCGCAGGCGTTAGCGATTAGCCCTAAACAAATGCAAGTCATGGTGTTGAACAAATAAGCCGTGGCGTACGTTCAGACCCCGGGCGACAAACCACAACGAGCTAACGTTATAAATGTCGGCCGTATTATTATTATAACTGCTACCGTATTTAATTTATGGTAATAATTAAATATCTAGAACAAGTCCTATAAATATCCAAATATACATTGTGAATGAATGCCACCTGGATGTAATAAGTCTCAAAGTAAATTAAGATCTATTGTTGAAACGGGTAATAAAAAGTCGAAATACGACGTGCATTTCGAAGTTGATTTTACCGGCCGCCTATTATTAATCTCTAACTCTTGGTTTCTTTATGAAATCAAATGTGATTTGATTAACAGTGTGGCACAAATCACTAGTGATGAAAAATTCGAAGAAGGAATGATAAATAGTAGAATTTTCTCCAGATGTTATAAATGTATATTAACCGCCTTTCAAGATACCGACGTGACCCTCTTAAGCCTAGAATTTGTTTGAGTAAATATGTACAGAATGTCCATTGTGCAACCATCTTAGAAAATTTCTTGTTTTTTGTGGATTTTTTGGAACAAGCAGCAAATATGGTTCAGGGCTTTTTTTCAAGTTCAATATTATCCGCGCCAAAATGGGTTAAATATTATAAGTCATCTGTGGTCTCACATTTAATTAAACACAGAATAAATAAAAATTTAGTTAGTTTACTCTCAATCTTTCCCACACAGCATATGACATCCCTAGGATATCCTCATTTGGTCCCGTATATCCCAATCGAGGACAACATTCCTCAGGATACCTAGCAGGATGTCCTAGTAATATCCTGCAAAGATATTAAAAGCCTAACAAAATATCCACTGTGGGAATATCGTGGGCAAGTCCTACAGTCGTCCTATTATAGGTATTATTATTTAGGAGATTTAAACAACAAAAATAATGAAAAGTATATACAATTTTGAGGCTATTTGTTTATAGTATCTTTTATATATTTGATAATCCCCTCCAGTACAAATAATTCATTAAAAATGTATATCTTGTTTAAATAGCAGTTATTTATAATTTGGTTTTAATACATTTACTGTGTTTTGAATTAGCCGCATTTTTGTGACAAGTTGAAAGTTCTAAGAAATCCGCTGGGTGTCGATGTCTTTTCCACGTTAATTTTAAAGTTCTTTCGACAAATAAGATTACGTTAAATATTTCATAAATATAATTCTATGTTATATCTTTGTATTTTTTATATTATCTAAAAGGGGAAAATGTCATTGGTTTTTGTCCGCAGATGTTATTGTCAGATACGTAATCCTTCATTTTTTCTGAGTGAATACATTTTTTTTTAAATTCATTAAGTATAACTTTTCAGCACGCTATGATTTTTTAAAGTTATACATATCATCTCTTATAACTTCTAGCCACCCAAAACTCTGTTGATTTTAATAATACCAAAAAAAGACAATGGATCATTTTTATGTAATATTATTATATCATGGTTTTACAATTTTTATTTGAAACTTTTTTACTGTCTTTTACACATTTTGAGTAATTTTGAAAAAACACTGTTATAATTTTTTCCACCGCTTCTCGGGGTAGAAAAAAAATTTTTTTCATTAATCGTTTTCAAATACTTCAAAGCAACATATCAAAATTTCAAGTATTTACCCTAAAATTTTGATTTGTCGACCTATTTCATTGGACTATATATAACCTATATTAGTTTGTTAGATTTACTTTTAAAGTGATATAAGCCAATTGATAGATACAAATATGTGTATATGGAGTTGTACATATATGTATCACATTATTAGTCATTTTACCTCTGCCGTTATATAAACTTGTATTCCTTTGTCTTTGCTTATTGGCTCAGTTTAAAAGAAATTATCTTATAAAATAATCTGTATTTTTTGCTGTCTTTAGAAATATCCAATAAACCTTAAAAGAACTGGGGATGTCCTATATAAAGTCCGATCAGTGTCCTCAGGTTGTTCATAGTAAAGCCCAGGCATAACCCATATAAGAGCTGATGATGTCCTGTACACACCCGTATTGATGTCCTGAGGACGTCATCAGCAAAACCCGAACTGTCCCATTTGGATATCCTACGGACATCCTAAGGTGATAATGGGATATCCCATATGTCCTGAAAAGTTATCCCCAGTATGTTCTGAGGATGTCCTTGTGCTGTATAGGTTGAGGTATTAGTCCAAGTGAATTTCAATAAGAAGTAGCTAGGGTGGTGCAATTATGTAGAAATGTTTAAAAAAAAGAACCGATGAGTCGCAAGCTGCATGTTGGCTGGAACATACTTAAAAAAAATGACACTATGAGCAGAATAGGATCATGGGCAAGAACAATCGAGAGGATTATGAATAGGCTAGGAGTTCTTAGCTTCTAGTATATACACCAAATCCCAAGTTACTGTACTCTTACCAGCTTGCTTTACTTCTGTTCCCCAGTCCTTAGGCGGAATTAGCGCAAAATATAATCTAGTTCCAGATCTCCTTATGGTACATATGTGTGCCAAATTTCAAGTCGTGTCTTAAATCCAACGATTTAGCAACCTGAGAAATCATGCGCACCAAAAAAAAAATCGGTAAAGAGAATAATAATCGGAATATAGCTATCACTATTATTACAAAGAAAACCTGATAACTTTTGGTCAAAAAAATATACAAAGTGGTCATCCGACAACAAAAATTCTAAATAAAAGGTGCCAAATATGGAAGGCTTGCGTAAATGCCTTTACAGATGCGAACCATGGTTGAATTATTTCTTGGGATGACAACCCTGTACAACTACAATAGGTGCACTCGTAGGTGAATATGCCAAATATAATTGCCATCTGTCACATTTTCACTTCCACATTCACGCAGTGGAGTGGAAGTATAGCAGTGGTTAAAAAAATTCATTTTTCCCTGTTTGTTTTTAAGATTTAGAATGTTATGAAACGGGGAAATTTTAAATTGGAGCAAAGAAAAATTCTTCTCATGTATTCTAGCGGTAAAAAAAATTTTCATCTATTCTATCGTAGTGGTAAAAATATTTTCTTGAAATAGGTTTAGAACATCATGAACCGTGAAAATTTTAAACTGTAGCAAAAACAATTTTTTTCCGTCATCTGTTCTTGACAAATTTTCAAATTCAATTTCAATCGAAATTACCTAATTATGATTCCCTTTTGTTATATGTAGTTTTAGTTAAATTGTGTGCCTCTGTAACCTTTTTCCAAGCATTCTACAGTTAATTTTGTATTTACATAGCTGCCAAATTTCAGGTCTAACAAAAGTTCTGACTACGAAACGCAAGCAGGGCTGACAGCCAGATACACGCGAGTCAAACAAATTCAACTTCTAAGTTTAGTATGTAGTGAAATGGATGTCAATGCAAACATTTTTTAAATGAGAGTAGTGACAAGCCGCCTTTTAATCTGGTCTTTCACTGTAAACATGTACCAGACTTTTACCTCACCGTCCCATTCTTGAGAATAGTGAATGGGCTTGTTTTCAAATAAATGTCAAATTTCAACGATAAGTGTCGATTTGGTGCTTAATTTACTTAACTTAAAGGAAAGTAGTCGCACCACAAATGGATTCCGAAATTTTAATACATACGTTTTCGAATCTGAGAAACATATAAAACAATGTTTTTAAAAAATATCTACTTGTCTGTCGTTTCAGTCGTTGGTTCTTGACTTCGCTAAGTCTCAAAGGCAAGTATACTGAATTTGATGAAACTTTCTATATAGACCAAGAAGCCGTATGATAATCCAGCCCATGAAACACCACCCCGCTGGTGAAGGGCCACTTAAGGAGGTGGTGAAAGTGAACACTTTGGGGGCCCGACAGTCAATTACTAGGGTCGCAGTCCTCACGGGCCCCTAAAGAAAGTTGGAATTATTAGTAACTTCCTTGGATGTTAAAGAGTAAACAGTTTCGGTACCATAGAGCAGGAAAAACTTGATCCAAGAATTTTCTAGCACAATTTTATTATATTTATGTTTCATTCTTACATATGATTCTTGTTCTTGTCGATTTCCCTAACTAAGAAATTTAATAGAATATCAGAAGGTAATATCAGACAGCAAAACTTGTGCTATTTTCCAATGGTCTAAGGGTCACAATTAAAACGAATGCAATTTTACTGACAAACATAATGATAAAACGTCCGAATCTAACCACGCGTCTTTAAAATTTGCATTTTTTAATGAAAATATTGTTTTTAAAATATGTAATATCATGAGAGAATATGACACACTAGATGCCGAAACCTATTTTTAATTGTTCTTCGGAACTTAACACTACTTCTTATGTATTCATTTGTTGTATTTGGTGAAGGAATGGCGATAAATTAAATTTGTTAGTCAATTGTGAAATTATGGTTCATGTGTTATAACAATGGCGTCGATAATTTTGGTCATCAACATGACGTATTTCAGAAAATATGACTTTAAGGTCGTTTTCACCAAGAAATGCTACTTGAAAGTAAATTGCTACTTGGCGATAGTGACGAAAACTGCAAATACGTAACTTTAAAGTTATATTTACCACAAATCTGTGAATGGAACTGTAGCATCACTTCAAAGTCGTAGCAAAGTTGTGACTACCACAAATTACCTCTTCAAAGTTGCCGCTGCTACTTCATGGTTACATTTTTCCCGATATTGATTCGGAACGTACGTGTTAGCCGTACGCTGAGGTCTAGACTGAACGCGTTTCTAGCTTTTGCTGTTTATCATTTACCTAACTTCACATTGAAAAACCTATCAGCCGTCGCAATTTACTTGTATGCAGCCATATATCAACGACTTAATAAACATAAACCTTGTTGGTATAATATACTATTACAGTGATAGATAACTGAAGAAAAGGTAGGTGTAATAAAGCTGTGTTGAAATATTAAATTTTGTTGCCTTATTTTGAACATATATGTTGCATAGCATAATATGGCAGCATATAATTCTAGTCTAGGTTAGGCAAACATATTATAGGTTAGGTTTGTTATATTAACTTTATCTATGGTCAACATTGGGAACTAGATGGTGAAATTTACTTCATGGTAAATTTCAGAGGTGATGTGCACTTTGTAGTAGCCGTACACAGTTCTGTAGGTAGCAGTAACGTCATTAACACCTATGAATATTACTTACAAGTTCCACTACTTTAAAGAAATAGTGAAGGTTCCCAGAACGTCGCGGCAACTATTAAAGCTACTTGAAAGTGATTGCAACTTTGAAGTCACATTTCAGTGATGCTGGTTAGTCGCTGCTACTATAGTTTACCACCTTCAAGTTATGAAAACCCGAAAGTCGTCCCACTGGTAACTACCACGTTCTCATGTACCACGAAAGCTACGTAGAAGTTGCATAACTATAAAGTAATCATTAGTGGTAGAAACTACGAGGCAGGGTCTATAGACTTGTCAAATGAAGTTATTTTTACACCAAAGTAGTAAATTTAGTCGCAATTACGTAATGGTTACTCATACGAAGTTCCTATCTCAGTTACTGTCACGTTGGTGCTAGTTGGGCCGCGGACACTAGTAAGAGATTGATTTGGTAAAAAATTTCCCAAATTTTGGAACGATGAGGAACCATTCTAATCACGATTTTTCTAATGTATTTTTAAGCAAAAATAAATAATTGAGGTGTCCAAGGAAAAACCTCGAGGGCAGCAAAATGTGGTTTAGTAAAAACTAAAAATATTGAATTAATGTGAGTGTAAATTAAAAAATTCATAAAAACAATTAAATTTAATAATATGTGACACATCGTTCCTTGAAATTCAAGAAACTTATTAAATCAAATGAAATCAAATCAATTCATTTTATTGGGGCTATATACAGAGATCGTATTTGCACAATTCAGTATTTCAATTTTAAATATATACAATATACATACATGTGTATATAAGACAATATCAAAAAATGAAACAAACGGACATTTTCTTATTTACTAAAATTATACATTAAGAATTCATCACATGAATAAAAAGTTGCTTCGGGCAAGGTGGCCCTTATTTCTTTCTTAAATGCCTGATCTAGTAGGCTTATTATATTCATTGGTAATTTATTATGAAATTTGGGTGCTAAACATTTGATTCCCTTTTGACTCTTAGTTAATTTTACATAAGGTGCTGTTAGCATATTTTTGTGTCTTGTAATGTAATGGTAGTCACATTCTTTATTTACATTTTGAAGATACAAGTTCTCTCTAGCATACAAAAGCAATTCAAATATATATTGATGATAATGTGAGTATGTTTAGCTTACGAAACTGTTCTCTACACAATCATATTTACCATTTAACCCTGATATTATATGCATTGCTTTCTTTGTAGAGCAAAGAGTCTATACTAATTTGATGCTTGTTCCCAAACTAAAACAGCATAGGAAAGCAAAGAGTGGCATAGTGCAAAAAATGCATTTTTCAAGGCTTCCTCACCTACTTCATTTGCTAAATTTCTCAAGATTCTTTGCTAATTTTTATTGACAAGTTTTCTACATGTACCTGCCAGGTCAAATTATCATCTACATTAACTCCCAAGAACTTTGTGGATTCCTGGGACTCGTGAACATTGTGCCCTATTTTACTGCGCAGTGAGAAGATCATATGCACTGCTTTTTCACTATTTAAAGTAAGTTTATTTGACTTGAACCACTGTTCTGCCCTTGCCTCCACCTCACACGCCATTGCAGAGTGTCTTGTTTTGTTGAATAGTTGTATTGTCTGCAAAAAGTACGTCACTGGAGTATTCGTTTAAATATGGGAAATCATTTACATATATTAAAAATATGAGTGGGCCAATTACTGAGCCTTGGGGCACCACATGTATTATTTTCGTTTTATTAAAATATGCATTGAGTATTTAGTTAAATTGTTTGATATCTATTTGTTAAATATGACCTTAATAGTGATATACTGTTGTGGACGAACTTATATCTCTTTAGCTTTTTTAGCAGTACTTCATGTGAGACGCAGTCAAACGCTCGGCTTAAGTCGCAAAATAGAGTGCACATATGATCCCGACCCTGGAAAGTCTCTAAAACCGGTTCTATCAAATCGAGAATTGCAGAGGTGGTATTTTTTTATTTTTTAAAACCGAATTGTTTATTATAAAAAATATTCTTTATCTCAAAGTAGTTTCTATTTGGTCTGAAAGAATTTTTCCACTATCTTTGAAAATATTGGTAGTAATGAATGACACGGGGCTTAATTATTTGCATCATTTGCATTTCCTTTTTTGAATATGGGAATTACAGTAGCCTCTTTGAGACAGTTTGGAAAACACGATTCTTTGATGCACAAGTTTATAAGTTTGCATAATGGTGATATAATCAAATTTTTAATAGTTTTTATGTTATGTTTAGACCATAGATGTCTTTATTGTTTTTGCTTTTTATTGAATCAATGGCTTCTTTAATAGTATTGTGAGTTACTAGTTTAAACTCAAATATTGGATAATTCATTAAGATGCATTTTATCTACAGGATCTATTTCACTATCAACCAACTCTTCCAAAAGATTTTCTGCAACTTCGCAAGAGCTTAACTCGTTTGGAGAGAAACTAGTATCATCCTGTGTATGGAGATGTGTATTCTTTCTCTTTTTATTTATGACTTGCCACATGATTTTTATTGAATTTTGAGAGTTTCTTATTAATTTCTCATTATTATTTTTTTTTTTGAATTTATAACACTGTCTCTATACTTGGTTTTGTAATCAAAGTCCAAGGATTTTTTTTGCACCTAACACCTTCTCCGGATGTACGTATCTCTAATTTTTAACAGAGTCAAAAATAATTATACGCCAGATTTGTAACGTTTTCACCTGTTCTATCCAAAGACAGTTTGGAGCATCGAAAAATCCTTAGTTAATTTATCTTAGAAGTCGACAGTTGACTTATGTCCACGTTACTGAATAAAACAATGCCGATCATGTAAATATGATCCTATTAAACGTAGTAATGAAAAAGAAAATAAGAAATTGTTTAGTTCTCTAATCAAGGTACCACAATCAAGCCAGTCAAAGGCCTTGGAGAAGTTCGTGTATAATATCTACTTAACCACCCCATCCAACATTTACAGAGAATCTTGTTATGTTATGGGGAGCAAGGTAAATATTGCCCTAGATAAAACAATGTATATCATTATGGACTTGAACTATTTTTAATTCTCGTGTTTCAGACTATGTGAATTACGAAAATTAAGATACTTCAATTCCATCAGTCTGTTTGTCTATGTGTCTGTCGGTCTCTTTTCCGTCCGTTCACACTATAGCTAAAATATATAAGGGAGAGCAGTAAGATTTAGTAGGCAGTTAACGCTACTGCCAAAAAAATACCCAGGATGGACCGCCTGAAAAATAAATAATGAGAAACGTGGGACAGATACCAATAATATTAGCATGTAGTTAACACAGTTGTTGAGGAAGATAGCTATTATACTTTTAATAAATAATGTAGAGGTATTTACACAAAACTTTTCTAATTGACGCCAATTATTTATTATTTATTTTTTTCTGCTCGATGACTAGCTTTTACATTCTTTTAACTTATCAGATTATCTTTTCGAATATTAATTCTCCTCATTTGGTAATTAATTGTTTTTGGGGTGACCACTACTTTATGACAATAATGACAACTATATTCCAAATATTATTGTCCTCCGCCATTTCCTAATTATTATAGAGCATACCAGGTTTCTTCCTTGGAAATTATGATAACTACATTACAAATATCATTTTATTAAAGTGACCACCTTGCAAAATGTTCACCAATAGTATAGCAGATTTCCACCTTGACAATTATTGTGTCAATTATTATTTTCCATCGCTATGTAAATATACATATTCAAGGCCTTCGACTGTGTCTCTCACGATAAACTAATCGAAACAATGCAATTATATGGGCGTTAGAGGGTTATCACTCTCTCAGTTTAATTCATATTTGCACAAGCGTCAGCAATGCGTAGTCAGAGGAAATAACATGTTAGATTTTCTGGATATTGGTCATGGTATACCCCAGGGCTCTGTCTTGGGGCCTCTGGTATTTTAAAACTATATTAATGACTTCCCGCAATTTATGTTGCCTACTACATCAACATTGTTTGCTGATGATGCCATTCTATTGGGCTCTGACTGTAACATTGCTAATCTGACCCAACTAAGCTCTGACATAAAACTCGAGATGATAAACTGGCTCACTTTAAATAAACTAACACTCAATCAAGAGAAAACTCAGATACTTATCATATCTGCAGGTATATACCTAGATGACAAACTAAGCTGGGAAAACCATATTGACCAGTTAAATAAAAGGCTCTCATACACTATCCTCCTCATCAGGAAATTAAAAAACATTCTCGAATTCGACACCCTAAACATGCTTATTTTTCCCTTTCAACTCTAGACTTTCCTCCGCAGGACTCCTATGGGGTAACTCCTACCACGCATCAAAAATTTTTCATCAACAAAAGAAGGTTATAAAAATTCTCGTTAATGCTGGGTTTTCGGATCACTGTCAACCTATTTTTATTAAACTGGGCATTATGCTTCTGCCTTCACTGTTTATTTTTTATAATATTGTGGAGATTCACAAGAGTATGTCCAGCCTCTTCTCCAGTCTGATTGTCACGAGTACAACACACGTGCCGCTGGACTACTTAGAGTACCTCGCTATAGGTTAACTCTGGGTGCCAAAAATTGTCACAACCTTTTGTATAAACATTTACCAGCTGATATAAAGCAACTAAACTTATTGTCTTTCAAAATGAATGTAAAAAATTTAATTCCAAAGCACTGCTTTTATTCGGTTGGTGACTTTTTTAGAACACCCTATGTTGCTAATCTTCACTTCAGAATTTGAGAGCTCATGGTTATTGAATGCTCTGATACTCTACATATTTTGTATCTTCTTGTATCTGTATATTTTTGTATTTATACTTATTTAGGTCTCTGTATGCCAACGTTGTCGTGTTTCAAAAATTTACTGTTTCTTTTTTTATCGAAATGTTATGCTATATACACATAATATATAAGGTGTCCATATTTTACTGTGTTTTATAAATCTGTTGTTCAGTAGTTACTTCCATGACTTGCTGCAAATATTCATATACATATTCAGCAAATTTAGTTTTAGGTACGCAAACTTGTTTCTGCGCAGATAAACCACGCCTTGTCGTAGAACAATGCAGGCCATTGGTATAAAACAATAGCGCCACCGCTTGATCGTGACGAGTTGAGAACAGCGCGAGCGCACCCAATCTGCTTTTAATAGCGTAGCTGTTTAGACGTGTGGGAATAAAATAAATTAATCTTAATTTCGTTATTAAAATAACGTGTGTTTATACAACTGCAGATAAAGTGCAAATTGTGAAGTAGTACTTCGGGGGCCATTCCACTGATGACACAATAAAGACAGACCAATCCCCTCAGCTAGCATAATTTCATACATTATTAAAAAAATTGAGAATTTCGGGTGTGTCGTGAATTTTTGTAAAAAATGCTGTCAACCCGAACCCCATCATCAACAATTGAGCGAAGAACGTGAAATTCGCGAAACTAATGTCTGTGCACTTCTTGAAACTAGTGAACCTTATTCTAGCAGACAAATTGCTGATGAAGTTGACATGAAGGAAAGAACTGTAAGAAATATTTTGAAAAGAAATGGGTACAGTTGTTTTAAAGTTCAAACAACGCAAGAAATATTTCCCGAAGACAATTTCAAACGGATGGAATTTTGTGAAATCATGATAAATAAAGTGAATGAGAATGAAAACTTCTTAAAGAATATATTGTTTACAGATGAATCATCATTTTCATTACATAGGAAACACAATCCATCCGTAGTACGATATTGGTCTCGAAAAAATAAACATTTGAGTGTTGCTGTGCGAACTCAGTATCCTCAAAAGTTGAACGTTTGGACGGGAATTTTAGACAATCATATTATAGGCCCTCTGCTAATCGATGGCAATTTAAATGACAATAAATATTTAGAGCTTTTACAAAACCAAATAATTCCGGCAGTTCAAAATCTTCCTGTCAACTTTGACGACATTTGGTTTCAACAAGACGGCTGCCCAAGTCACAATACCTTAACTGTTATTAATTTTCTGGAAAGAACATTTCCCAATCGTTTAATAGCTACGAGGGGAATGATAAAATGGCCCCCCAGGTCACCTGATCTAGCACCCCATAATTTCTTTCTGTGGGGCTTTTTAAAGGAAACCGCGTACAAACAAGCGCTTGAACGAGCCAATAATTTAGTTGAATTACGGGAAAAACTTATTCAACTTTGTGCAAGCATTACTCCAAATCAACTCAATGATATGAGAGGTTTGGCTATTGTATGGCACAAGAAGGTGGTTTGTTTGAATTCTTACTTCATTAATTTATTGTTTGATAATTATTAGTTGATTTTAGTTTCTGAGGGTTATTTAATTTTATTTTAATGTTCTATTTCATTTCGCTTTTAATAAAAATTATTATTTTATTCCCATAGCATTTACGGCTAAAGAAAGAAACTGCAGAAATGCTTTCAATAGAAGAAATTATTTGTCGAAAATGTGACATATAACTTCTTCACTTTTGACGAAGAGATATTTTCTCGTTTCGTATAGAAATTGTTACCTATGTCCGCGTCCATCCTTAGTTCATGCGTACTAAATTCAATTCATTATGTGCCTCTGCTTTCACGATTTATGGAACTAGCGGGGCGTGGTCAATTATATCGTTATTCCTATACCCTAAACTGCATTTTCCGAATATGTATGTACATGGGTGAGTAGTGAAATAAAGACTATCTATCTATCTATCTATCTATCTACGTTAAGAAAATATTTAATTAACAAACATTGGAGAGTAGCATTTGGAAGAAAGTTGTTACTATTTTCAAGGAGGAAATCTGACATCTAGTTAAAAATTATACAAGGCGATCATCCAACAGAAAAAATAATTAATAAATAAAAGTTGGAAAATTAAGTGGGACGATCTGCGTCAAGGCCGATTTGTTCTTTTTATATGTGGCAATAGGTAATTCCCAAGTGTCACACTAGAAATGTATCCATTTTTACGAAATTGTATATAAATTTATTACTAATTTTTACTGCCGTTGCTTGGAAAATCATTTTAACCATAAATTAGGAATTTCATATTCCTGAGACGGGTATTAATAAATATGAAAAATGCTCCGAGAAACACACTGTTTCATAACCTCCAGCACAGGTGACAGTAAGAATAAATCTCAGTTAATTTATTAGTAGAGTGGTGTAAGTCCCATAATCGGCCACTTTCAGGTACGGCACCGCACTTAACTAATATAAAAACAACAACAACGAATTCTCACCATTTTCTTTTTGCAAAGAAGTCCGTGAAGACTTTGATAGATAGCCACCAGCGAAGACGACAAAAAACTTCTTTGTCTGTTGCAGCTATGTTAATTCTATCATACGATAATTCATACCAGTTGTACTTGCTTGCCGGTGTCGTATTATAATAACATACGACGAGTTGGATGTGTACCTCAAGTATACCCCGGACTCCGATCTCCTACCCATGCCTAACTCTTGAAATATGAAGCAAAAATGTTTTATGCATGTAAAATATCTTGTATCACTACCAACCATAATGTCGGAATAAAAAGTTATTGCAATTAAATTGCGAGTTAACAAGTATAACTTCACATAAATTTCAATTGTTATTTTATTGGAAAAATAAATCATACGAGCCTTTGGATTGTTTGAGAGTGCTTTTAAATTAGTAGTGACTTTGGGCATTTGGAAAATTGCTAATTCAAACAAATTCCTAAATTCAGAAATACACAGTGTGTCATCGAATGATTGAAAACAAAAATCAAACAGCGTATTCACTTATGAAGAGTAAAGAGTTTTTCTTAGGTGTAGTAAAGTAACCGGAGACCGTACGTTAGAGCACCATTTTTGCAATTTATAAGGGGCGAACTCAGACGCGTTTGTACCAATGTTTTTACGTCGAATTACCAGTAAACCTGTATATCACTTTGTCGATGTTCTTGCTGTTTCCTGAACCTTTGCAACGTGCTATGTAGAACCCTTATGTAGGCAAGCGCTTTGATAAACATATTTCCTATGTTCAGTTGTACTGGGTGGGTGAAGGTCGCGCTTGCCATTGTCTGTTTCACAATACACACGATCACTCATCATATTAGGATAACACTCATTTATTGTCACAAAATCAGCCGCTCGCAAATAATAACACGACATAATGATGTTACTGATCGCCGTGTAATGTTCTCGAAAGATGTGCAGGCGCGTCCAGCCTCCTTTGGTTTTTCACTTGTTACGAGTAACCAGTTACTTTAGCATTGAATAACTCAAGTGTATGTTATCTAAAAATACAAAATAAGGGCACGGAAATAACTACCCCTCTCTAGTTCGTTCTAGCACGTTGTAAATGGTGTGATTAATTGCAATTGCGAACCTACGGTTATGCCTACCACAGTGAACACATTCCCATGAATTGAAATATCGCTCCGACATACGGACTTTTGTTAATAACTTTTGAGTATAGGATGATAAAACGATGACTTTGTGTGTCCAGCTTAAGTTTTTTTTTTAAATTTATTTATTTCAATACAAATCCAACAGGCATACGCCCAATCACAGGATAGGGTAAAAACTACAAAAAAAGAGCATACAATAATATACATCTACAAATATACATAAGTATACACAAACATATATAGGTGATATTAAATTATATAACCGTAAACACTATATGGTACAGTACAAATTTAAATTTAAAACTGGACAAATTAAATCAGTTCAGCTATTTAGGAAAGTTCTCTTACTTGATATATGCTGGAAAAGAATATATCAATCCTATCCTCGAGGCAACTGTAGTTTGTAATCATTTGATAGATTGGAGAGGTAGTTAGCACATTAGTTCGCGAAGTAGGAATGTAGAAAATATTGATATGGCGGGAAGACACTTAGGGACACGAAACACAACTAGATTCAACAGAGCCGTACAGTCCAGCTTATTGTTGACTAGTTTATAAAGAAATACAACTGACTGCATACACCTTCTAGTCTCAAGACTAGTCAGCTCGAAACGACTTAACAATGTTTCCTGAGAAATACCTCTGGGTGGATACTCACCATTCTGGGTATATATAGCTGACTTTAAGAAACGTCTGAGTTTTTTCAAGGATGCCATGTGTATATTATAGATAGGACTCGAGATTATTGATGCATATTCCAAGCGAGATCTTACAAGAGACACATACAGTACGCGAAGTGTGTGCATATCAGTGAATCCTTTAAGGTTACGTATAACAAAACCTAATCTTTTAAACGCAGCTGAAGCGGTGGCCTCAATGTGATTGGTAAACGTTAGTCTTTTGTCAAAAGTGACCCCAAGATCCTTGATTGTATTAGGTCGCTGTAAGAGTGAATCACCCAATTTATATGCAAGGATTTCAAGACTAGATTTTCTGGAGAAAGTCATTACATTGCATTTTGCCGCATTTAATGGTTGGCTATTACTACTACACCAAAATTGAATCAAATTTAAGGCACCTTGAAGACGCTCACAGTCTACAAAAGATGTTATTTCGGTATACAGTTTCAAGTCATCCGCATACATCAAACAATGCACATCCAGGCCAGATGTTGTCATTTATAAAAATATCAAATAAAAGTGGCCCAAGTATCGATCCCTGCGTAACCCCAGACCTCTGATGGAATTTGACAGACTTAAAACCATGGTACTGAACAAACAGATATCTATCGTGCAGATAATCGACAAACAACTTCATTAAGCCTGTAGACAGACCTATCAAATCTAATTTCTTCAGCAAGATACCGTGGTCCAATCTGTCAAATGCCTTCGAGAAGTCGGTATATATAACATCAACTTGACTCTGTTGATCGAGTTTTTCACAAATAAACTGAGTCTTACATGCAAGATTCGTAACCGTAGATCGCCCTTTCAAAAAACCGTGTTGGTCACTGGACAGCAACCCTGATACATAACCGTACATTGCAGATACAGCAAAAACTCAAAAATTTTACCAAAATTGCAAACTAACGTGATTGGTCTATAATTAGTAAGGTCGTTTTTATCCCCTTTCTTGTAGACTCGACGAGGTTGACGACGTTTTAAGAAAAATAAAATAGTTACGATCACAAGTCAATCACTTGTCATGTATTGTTTTCTAAAGAATTACGGTAAGCCAGAGTAAGAACCATTTTGTTTTGGCATTTCTTCAGTTTATGTTTCATCAAAAGAAAAATTCACTTCTGCAATTTTTTTGTATCTCTTATATGTTAGCATTACTTAAATACCTTCGTCTTCTATGCCTCCAATAAGAAGCAGAATGTATAAAAACATATCAAGTATGCATTGGGAACAGCTTACGTCTATTTCAATATCAATTAACAATATCTAGATATTACAAAATTTAAACATACTGTGTACGGAGAGAACAAGAAAATAGTTATTTACGCAACAAGTGTGAAAACTTATGTTTCTTTCTCGAATGAGTGAAAAAATACATTACACACTAATTGCATATAATATCTTTTACCAGTACTGAAATGATGACCAAAAAATATATGTATAAATTAAAATATAATCAATCTACTTTAAGCACTAATGCGCAAACTATTTAACTTTTTCTCACTAGTGCGTAAAGTGAAACAATAACATAGCGAGGCAGTTGTTGCATACACGCGTGCTATGTAAAATTTGCCTTATTATTTACTTTACCTACTAGTGCGAAAAGTTTCACGGCGTCTGTAAAGTAATACTTTTCTCTGCAGTTATTAAATTATGTGACAATTATTAGCATTTTTTGGTGAAAAATCGTACTTATAACTCACTGTAGTGAATCATCGATTCATAATTCAAACACAAATTCAAAAATCACTGTTTCACTGATATTTTAAATCGACCGCGATCAACTCTTGCCGTTGCAACTGACAATCAACTCGCGTGACAGCCAAGTATACCGCCATATTGTTTGTTTACATTTTCCACTTCTTCCACGAGTAGGTACCGATTAATGTTATCAAATATCAGTCTAATTTATTTGTTTAATAGGTGCAGAAAGAGCATAGTATTACATTCGCCATTATGAACATTATTCAGAGGATTTACGCCACTCGCCTACAGCTCGTGAGCTCAAACATGATATTCGTGAATAATGGCTATCATATTCACCCATATAACAAATATTATAAGCACGGTGTTAGAAAACAATATATGTTTCATTTATTGGCATGTTTCACTTTTCTCATACTTTTTTGTAAGGTTGAGTTTTTCAATAAAATTAAAGTTATCAACGTTTCATCCTTTTTATGTATCTAAGAATTTAAATTATGAAGTAGTCAATTTAGCAAAATTAACTTTACCTCAAACTTTGCCGGCTGGACATGGACATTCTCATCCAATATCGTTTCACTTGCTCTTATACCAAATAAAGTACTTTTCTCTTTCCACATTTGATTCCGTTTTTTCATAGTTTACTTACATAAAAATTAAAAGGTGAGTATAGCCTTTTTCAAGATATTGGATGAGAAAGAAGGTCCATGTCCAGCCGGCAAACTTTGATATAAAATTAATTTTGTTAAATTGGCTACTTTATAATTTAAATTCTTGGATACATAAAAAAGCATGAAACGTTGACCTCCAACAAAATATATACTCTTTGACTCATTTAAATGGAATATGGCACAAGGACCTTTTCAAAAAACCCGAACTAATGCTATGATAGATTTTGCTGAAACATAACAGTACAGTATCACAAAATTGCTTTCGATTATCCCCAAAAATAGATACTTTATGGGCCTGTATGTAAGCTACCTAAGGGAGAGATGAATAGTTGGATTTTCGAGTGTAGGCATGTAAGCTCCTAGTATAAACGCTTCGGCAGAGTCACCATCTACCATCTTCAGGTTCTTGATAACAGCTGTTGCCTGTTGCTTCTCGTTGCACAAAGTGGACTCGAGAGTGATTATTAACGACACAAGCAATATTATAGCATTTAATTCCAATCTCTCTTTTTCTGATCACTAAATTTACAACACAAAAATAGGAAATGGCCTATATCTATAGTTTAAATGATTAAAACGTATAGTTCATAATATGATGGCCACATTATGCTTAGCGAAAGACGCCAGGTATGTTATTTAAATGTAGAGTGCATCACCATTATATTATATTATTTTAAAAAGCGTACATCCGTAACAAATCTTTGTTATATTTAGATGTATTTTATCAAATTAAACATTAATAAGTAATTATCAAAGATTAATGAGTAATAATGTGCTGGGAATTGTTGTTGTCCAAGTTTCTTCAACAATGTATTCGTCTTCGCAATGGCTCTGGCACAGTATTTGAGACTCGACTTATGTGGGTCATTCGTAAACTTAAAACTAGAAAAGGAAGCAAATTTATAATTGGCTTACTTCTGTTTTCTTTGAGTCAATGGTTAAAAAAATTTGCACGTCTTTAACCTACAGATGCTGTTGTGCTACAACATAATCTATTATACCTACCATGGCAAGATTGAAGTAAAAAGCCAGTTTTCAATATGATTCATTGTTATTATTTTATATTTGCATATTTTCAACATAATTTATAATATTTAATAAATACCACTAGATTTTTTTAAACTAAAAACGTGTAAAAGTGCATTACATTGTATTGTATCCGGTTTCTAATGTTCTTTTATACCTTGAGATCTGAAGTTCCAATAGACAATTGTAAATAACAATTCATTGTGTTATAATAAATGAATATTGTATTGATGATTTGAATAAAATTAATATTCCAAGCTTATAGAGATCATATTTAAACTTGTATCCGTAATAGTATAATTATTATAGTAACTTTATTTATAAAATCAGATAAATTCCTTATTTTTGTTTTATTTAAGTTCACCTGTTTGTATGTTAGTATGTTTCGGTTAAATCTTGCAATCAAAATTTCGACCAGTTTTCATTAAGTTCCCTGAGATTTTGCATACGTGTATACGTATACACGTGTGCAAATGCAATATAGTATATCTAATATCATACCAAATCCAAAATGGCTAACTTCTCAAGATGGCGGATCACGTGTTTCTTCACAGTCCCTTGGGTATCAAATAAAAGGGTTTGACGAGTAAAATACAAGAAACTATGTATAATACAATAGAATAGAATTATTTGACCAAGAATACAAAATTGTTTTTGGCAAGTCTGCAGTATAAAATAGGTAAGTATAAACAGTATATACACAAATATAAGCTTAAAAGGTAAAACTATAAATATACAAAAATATGCAGATCAAATCACAAAGAGCAAGACAAAATAATACAACAAACTAAAAGCAAATTTTCAAAAATGCAGAAGAAAGATGGAGTAATGTTCATAACCTGAAACGAGGGTTGTCAATATGGCATTGTGGCGGATATCCTAGGATGTGGAATTACCTTTTTCGACACAACCCCCTTGCCATGGATATCAAGTGAAAGGGTAAACAATTTAAAAAAAAGCTTAAAAGTAAGAAATAAAATTATATAAAAAAATATCTGAAAAAGCTTTTATTTACAAAAATGTAGTCAAAAGTAAAAAAAAATAATAATTCGGACATCTGGAAATCAATAGCTTTGCTCAAAGGACCACCCTACAGCTTTTGATTTCCAGATGTATGAATTAAAACAAATATATTTGTTACTTTTTAGTACATTTTTGTAAATAGAAGCTTTTTTGAAAATCTTTTGTAAAATAACTTTTCCTCTTATCTGTTTTCCTTTTCTTTTTATTCAAAACATCGTGATAGATTCATCGGTCCCCTAATTGATCTAATTTGTTGTATGATGTGTTTAACAGCACCACGCCGTGTCGCGGTTACCTAGTTAGGCGTATATTCGGGAGCCTGCGACACATTTTTGATTACTACATTTTTTAAGCATGATCAATCTTTTTTTTTAGCTACTGCCACCTCGCTGGTGGGTACGTCAATTGTGTTTAAAAAATAGTAGATGTTAAAAATATTCAAAGCTGAAAATTTATATGTTGTTTATAGGCTATTGACTATGTAAATTAGTAAGGAACAATTGCTTTAAAGGGTTTTTATTATTTCATCCGTTAGTTAGTTACCTGATAAATGATAAAACCACAATATGCTTTAAAATAATGGTGAATTTTTGATAACGGGGTGAAAAGGGTGTTTTTTTGTTGTTCTGTTTTGTAGAAAATTGAACTTCCCATCGAAATAGCTTTTTGCGACCTTATATTGAATACAAGCCAAAACAAATCTGCAAAGAATGTAAAAAATTGTGAATATATTTTATTTTTACATTTTTGTTTGTTACCTTTTTTGAGCAGAGATAGGTATATAGAGAAATCGCTGCCGAAGGAATAACTACTTCAACATCCAGATTTTCCATCCAAGTCACTTTAAAGGATACATCTAGACTATATATAATAATATTTGGGTTAGATGTCATAGATAAATTTGAGGCGTTGTTTTCTAGCATATGCGTCAAAAATACGGTACTCTTACCAGCTTGTCTTACTTACTTTTCTCTATTTACTTCTACTTACCCCCCCCCCCCCTCATTCCTTCAAAGGAATCATCTAAAAATATAATCTAGTTTCAGCTATCGTTATAATGCATACATGTATCAATTTTCAAGTGAAAATCTCAATTTTATTTTATCAACCTTTTTATAATGGAATGGGGGTGGCGCGGGGTTAAAAAATATTATAAAAATCCAAGGCCTTCCCTTCTAATATATACAACAAATTCCTGTACTCTTGCCAGTTTGCTTTACTTATTACTATTTACCCCTATTTATCCCCCAACCTTACAACGGAATCACATCAAAATATAATCCAGTTGCAGATGTTGTTATAATACATACCTGCACCAAATTTCAAGTGAATGTCTCAATCATATATTCTCAACCCCTTTAATAGTAGAGTGGGGGCGGTAGGGGGGATGGAAAATATTATCAAAAAATCTGAGGACTTCACTTCTAGTATATATACATAATTCCAAATTTCTGTATTGTTACCAGCTTACTTTCCTCATTTTCCCCTATTTACCCTTATTTAACCCCCAACCCTCCAATGGAATCATCTCAAAATATAATTTAGTTCCATATGTCGTTAGAATACATGTGTATCAAATTTCAACTAATTATCTCAATTTTACCTTATCAACCCCTTTAATAATAGAGTGGGGGGTAAGGGAGGATTGAAAATATTATTAAAAAATCTGGAGCCTTCGCTTCTAGTATAAACACCAAGTTCTAAATTTCAGTAATCTTACCAAGCTTGCTTTGCTTATTTTCCCCTATTACCACCAACTCTTCACCGGATGTTCAAAAAACAATCCAGTTCTAGATCTCGTTTACCAAGTTTCAAGTCGATATCTTAAACCATTGCAGAGAAAACGTGCGCACAAAAAGTTACAGACAGACCGACAGACCAACCGACAGACAAAAAAATTGTTTCGCTCAAATTCAAAATGTTCACGTTTCATAACATTTTAAGCCTATTTCAACAACAAAAATGTTTTGAAATATTTTTTACGATTACCTACTAGTTATACTACCACTCCACTACGTGGATGTGGAAGTATTAAAGAATATATTTCAACCTTTAAAATGAGCTTTAAACAAGATTCTACCATGAAAATCGACTAAGACCCCCTTACGAGGCCGGTCCAGGTCTACAGCGATGATTGGGGCAAAAAGCTGAAAGCTCGACCCCTAATCATCCGAGACCATCATCAAAGTCAAGAATATGTCGCCGACTAAGATATTGTCATTCAATGTAGGCTATTTTTTGTCGATTATTTACCGCCGCCGCGCCAACGCTTATTGCTAATTTTTTTATAGTCAATTTTCAATGATAAACCTAATTCTTATTAGGTATAAGGCTATTTTAAAGTTATTGAGTGATAAGTAACATGTTTTATTTCAATTTAAAATGTAGTAATTATTGCAGCATTTACTTGGTTTTATCCACGCCACGCATTCAGTTGCTGTGATACGACATCTACGTTCTTCTATGTTGGCAAAAAAAGTTCCTGAAATCTATTATGAGAAATATCGTACATACAGAAGAAAGTATTTTTACGTGAGAATGCAAATGAGGAATAAATATGTACTGCATCTGACTATATTGTAGTTTGTTTATAATGACCACACTAGTGATGAGTGCCTAGCTGAATGTCGATTCATTTCATTAAAGAGACTGTCAAGGACAGAACTTTGTCGCGATTACCTCCAACTTCAGACGCCACAAAATTACATGGGCAGCGAGCATATTTACAAATGCAACAGTGGCAAACATTTTAAAGCCCTCGCAATGGGGTTAGAAAGGAACGAAAATGGATTGATGCCGATCCCCTCCTGCACCACTGACTTTGCTCCTGCGGATAGTTTGTGGATACCGTAAAGGCTACCGTGCCAACTGTGCTTTCCTGCAAGCACAGTTGTATATTAAATGCTCCATTTTTTGTAAAAAAATGCACAGGGGTCAACTGCTAAAACGCAAATGTGACAGAAATGTTTGTAGAGAAAGTGGATGCAGACATCGATGAATAAACTGATTTTCTATCTATCTAGCTATATGGCTGTGGGTGCAAAGCCATTCACATAACACCAATGTTCAAGAGAGGATGTTTATAAGGTCGGTAAGTACCTAATACTAAAAAATACTATTGACTATATATCAACTAAACTATTTGCACATAATTACACATGCGTAAGTACCTCAAATACAGTTTTTTTTCATTTTTTTTTTTTCAACCTTTCATTTTTCTCTCTTTTCTTTTTTCCTATTTATTAAAATCAGTTGTTTTCATGTACTTTTTTAAATATTTCTTTTGTGTATGTTTTTAATTTTTGTCTTTTTTATTTTTTTTTTACTTTTTCGTTTTTTTTTTGTTTCTTGTGTTTTTTTCATATTTTAAGGATATTAACGAGGACAACAAGTTTGTCAAGGGGCCCATTATGACATCTACATCACAACGCTGAGCCACGGGAAGAAGAAGGATTTAAAACGCAGGACAAGAACAGAGGAAACTTAAATTTCTAATATTACAATGTTTTATAAATTTATATTTTTATTTTATTTTTTCCAGTAAATTCATAGTGCATTAGATATGTTTTTAAATTATTTGAGAAACTGATTTTCAAATCGACAATTGCGATTTTGTTGATAAGACATCGGCTTAATTTTTATGTACAAAAAACTCAAAAAATTATTCTGTGTATTATTCCTCTTTACTTCCCTTGCATACCGGAGGGAAATATTATATTCGAGAAAAATCACCCTACGAGATTATTTCGGATTTCTCAATTCCGTCAGTCTGTCTGTTGGTGCATTAACTAAAGAACGTCTAAAGGGAATAGATATTGATCGCTTAAATTAGAAATTTCCACGTCTGATGACATTCTAAACCTTTAAAAAAAAAAATGTTTTGAAAAAAAATTCAGTTTCAGGATTTTAGAAATGTGCCGATCAAATGCAATTCAATATATTCTTTTCTTGTATTTACGAAGAGTGTACAGAAATACAGAACGGAATTATGCAACTTGGTTTGGATGAAACACAGATTAAACACTTCCTTTTATTTCTGGACGTTATGTCACAACAAAATTTTACGTATTCTATTTGTGATGCATATGAAATAAACAACGAAGACTGAAGTTTTAGTATAAATTTCTTAGAAATATGTCTATAGCTAGTAACATTTTGCAAGATTTCTAAACAGTTGATTGATATTTCCATACAAATAAGAATCGTGATAGAATTGTTTACTGTCTGATATTTAAATTTGATTCAACAAGACTGTTAACTATTGTTGTTTAAAAACACCATTCGACCTGCTTAGTTATATATACTGTATGATTAATTCAATGTAACCGAGCCGATTTAAAGTTAATTTATAATCTCATAGATATCATTAATATAATTTTATTAGGAACAACTACTCAACAATAATGAAAATAAATAAATAGCTGTATATACTATACACGATTTTTGATTGATGTGCTTTCTAATGTTTTAAAATAAATATCTGTTAAATGTTTGGTTCCCACATATCATAGGCATTATTTGAAAATGTTTAGCACCCCGCTGTGTACAATACAAGGAACAATAAGTCTGCATGCATCAAACAAGTCTTTCACACTACAGGTTAAGTTTACCAGGCACATTCACCAATATTAACATGCATAGAAGGATGATGGAGATTGATGGAAGATTTGGGAAAATACGATTTTGATTATACCATTAAGGTATTATGTATGAAGTAATGTCCCCTATTTATGGAAGCTATTAAACAAACATTTGAGGACATTTTTCATCAGTATATGATAACATACAAGATGACTTATAGGTAAAGTTTTAATATGTATTTAATTTTGTAATCACTGACGAAGTTTTATTATTAACAAAAGAGTATTATAGATTTGGAGTCATTTACGATATTTGTACAGAATTAATAAATCATTTACATAAACAAGATTTAAAATTTTTTGTCATATTTCACACAGTCTAAGTATATACTAGAAGCTAAAGTCTCAGATATTTTTACAATATTTTTCAACATCCCCCCCGCCTTCCACTGCCACTCCATTATTAAAAGAATTGATAAAATAAAATTGAGGTTTTCACTTATTTGGTACATGTATGTATAACGACATATGTAATTAGATTATATATTGAGATGACTCCGTTGAAGGGTTGGGGGTTAAATAGGGACAAATGGGGAAAATAAGTAAAGCAAGCTGGTAATAGTACAGAAACTTGGGATTTGGTGTATATACTAGGAGCCAAGCCCTCAGATTTTTTATAACATTTTTCAACCCATCCATTACCCCACTCCTTAATGGGGCTGATAAAATTAAATTGAGATATTCACTTGAGACTTAGTACACATATGTATTATAACGACATCTGGAACTAGATTATATTTTGAGATGACTCTGTTGAAAGCGTAGGGGGTAAGTAGAGATAAGTGGGGAGAAATGAGTAAGGCTAGTTTGCCTTACTCACTTTCCCTCACTTAAGAGTAAAGAAACTAGAGATTTGGTGCCCCCACCTCCACTCCATTATTAAATGGGTTGATGAAGTAAAATTAGGATATTCACTTGAAATTTGGTACACGTATGTATTGTAATGATATCTTGTTGGGATGATTCCGTTGAAGGGGTGGTAGGATATAAATTGAAAAAAATAAGTAGAGCAAGACAATGAGTAATTTTTTATGTGTATGCTAGAAATCAGTGCCTCAAATTCTGTTATGACATCTGCATATGCAAAAAATATTCCTCTCTATTTGGCATCTTATATTTATTATTTATTTCTTTTAGGTAACCAGCCCTGAATATTTCTTCACTAAAAATAGATCGAGTTGTCTTTCTTGTCGAGAGTGTTAATTAATTGCATTTCAAATATTATTTTTTGTGTTGTTTCTTAATTATTTCTTTAGTCAAATATTTTAGACATTCTTTTATTTTGTGTTATTGTGAATTGTAAAATCAAGTATTCATGAACATTTTTAAAGTTTTGTATTAAACTATTTATTTATGCACATTTACCACTTACAATCCACGTTACTGAGAAGAGATTGTTCCCCTTCTCTAATTTCTGTAACTCATTACTTCTAGCCCAAAAGCCTAACATTAATGTTTCTTACTTAAATGTTAAACAAAACTGTTTTGTTTTCGGCCGATTTGATTATTTTTTTTTTTTTTTATAATTTTGTCTTTTCTTGAGATGTATGGCCTCCTGTGATGTGATTCTTATCACTATAAACCACTAAATCAAATTTGCGATTTTTTTAAAATTGATAAATAGTCTTCTTTGGCATTTCTTAAAATATCTTGAAACCGAATTTCGTCAATATCTAATCTCCTACTTAAATGCGAAACAAACATCTAATATATTTTTTGATCCATTTCAGTATTTTTTTGTGAAACATCAATTTCGATTTCTTAACTGAAAATTTTGTTTTTTGTAAAAATATTTGATTTCGGTCTTTAATTGTAGCACCCTTTTAATCACTGGAAGATGGTAAAGTAAATTAATTTACCTGATTTGCTAAATATTTGTGGCAATACAAAATTAATATCTACAATACTCTCCTTTCTCCTTCGTGAAGACATCTGTAAAAATTCATACACAATATATCAATTATGGAACTATAAGAGACATAATTTTTGTTTTGACACAGTCTCAAAAAGGGGTTGTTGACGCTTTGAATTTTCTACAATTAAAAAGTAATAATTTTAATAACTTGGAAAACGTACTTAATCGCATTGCTTTGGCCCGAAAGAAATAATCACTATTTCTTATGGCCCTAATAATAATTTTCTTTACAAAATTTGTTCAAGAGAGTAGGGTAATAGAATAAAGAAATTGAAATTTCGAGTTTTCTTCATTCTGTTGTTACAATGAGTCCATAAATATAATTTAAAAAGAAAACAGCATTTTTCACTTATATGTTCAGATGCCAGTAAAGCATTAATAGAAAATAACTACTTGTCTCTTGAACAACCCCGAATATATATTTAATATATTAATTTTGTTTCTATTATTAATATTAGATTTAGAATTTTTTTTTTTTGTGCGGTAAACGAAGTATCTACTTGAGATATCTTGTGTTATGTAGCTAACTAATTTAATTTGTTCTTAACCCACCTTTTTTTAATTCGTTTTAAATTACGAAGTTTGATATTATATACATTCCTCTAAAATACCAAATATTTAATTTTCAGTCACATTAAAGAAATTAATTTATGTTAAGATACAATGCCAATTCCAATGCCAACTCAATACATACATAAAATATACATACAGTTTGTCTGTATCTTATTTATATCCCTACGTTTGTTTATTTCAAGGGAAATGTTGATAAATTATATTTCAAAAAATGTCCCTACATTTTTAAAGAAATACCTTTTCTTTATTCCACTGTTTGTTAAACTTAAAACTCCGACTAGCCAGGTTTAATGACAATACTTCTATGACGACGACGTAATTAATTAATGTAACATAGCAGCAGCCTCATCATATTAAATTTATCGAAAATCTACTTAATGTGGACTAAGTTCAATCAAACTTACTTCTCCATTGTTCGTCTAGTTTATTTAGTAATGTTTAAAATCCCATCACATTATCTGCAAACAAACCAAAGACACTGGCTTTTACTCAGATGCGGTACTCTACAAAGAGAACAATACCTCATAGGGATGTATTTTTATATTCAACCCCTCGATATTTATTCAGACTGCTCCATTATTCTATCAACAATCGTCGAGCTTATTGTGTACCCATCTGTGTACGAAACGCGTCCAAACCGTGCATTGTGAACGTGGTATCTTAGACCCGACCTCACTGACCCCCAAAATATGAACACAGGTGAGCAACTTAGAGCTCAGGGATGACCCTTTTATTGTAATAAAGATGTCTTTGTTCTGATTTATTCCTGTCCGGGATTCTGATTGTGGGCAAATCAAGCGTGACAATGAATTTATCTCACACATTCTGATTGTTCAACAGGTTTTCCACGTGAGCTTTGAAGAGAGTAATATTTTTGTCTTGAGGTTCGTAATAAGACTATTATTATATTACTACGGTGGAATATTAAATAATAATATACGGGGTGTCAATGAGTGTACTATACATGTTACCAACATGACACTTTTTCCAGGGTAACGATTGAATAAACTTAAAAAAAATGTTCGTATATGTCGAATTAAAAACCTTCCACTCATAAGTTTTAATCGGTTGGAAAAACAAACTTTATTATGTTTACGTTCCATGCAATAGTTTTACTACGACTGTCTGCAATTAGAAAAAACTAAATAAAAAGTATCCAATTTACAATAACAATAAAACCGCTGCCTTAGAAATCATTACTTTCACATCCAGATTTCCCATCCAAAACTCTTTAAGGGAATGTAACTTGACTATATTTGCACCCCAATATGTGGAAATAATTATTGAGACGTGGGCTTCTAGCATATACGCCAAAAATGAAGTTTCTGTACTATTAATTTGCTTTATTTATTTCCCCTCTTTATAATATCATTACACTACATACGTGTGCCAAATTTCAAGTGAACATCTCAAGTTTATTTTATCAACCCCTTTAATAATGGAGAGGTGGTGGGTTGAAAAACATTATGAAGAAATCTGAGGCCTTGGCTTCTAGCATATAGACCAAATCCCAAGTTTCTGTACTCTTACCAGCTTGCTTTACTTATTTTCTCTTATGATACATACGTGTACCAACTTTCAAGTAAATAACTCACTTTTATTTTATCAACCCCTTTAATGATGGATTGAGGGGTTGAAATGTTATAAAAAAATAGGAGGCCTTGGCTACTAGTATATACACCAATTCCAAATTTTTGTACTCTTACCAACTTGCTTTATTTATTTTTCCCTATTTACCCCTATTTAACCTCCAACACTTCGACGAAATCTTCTCAAAATATAATCTAATTCTAGATGTCGTTATAATACGTACGTGTACCAAATTTCAATGAATATTCCAATTGTATTACATTATCCCTCTTAATAACAGAGGGGGGGGGGTGGAGGGGGTAGAAGAATATTACAAAAAATCTGAGGCGTTGGTTAATCTTCGCATGTACATAAATGCAAATAAATATAATTTATTACCAACATGACACTTTTTGATCTATCTGTGAAATTTCTATCTTCTAGTTTCACATTTTAATGGGACACTCTAAATTTTTCCATTTTTGGAATATAACAGCCATTCCGCAAGTCTGTACTAATTGATGAATGCGTAGACCATTTCTTTTGCATTAACACTAACTGCTTATTCAAAGGTGCTATGTTTTGTTCATTTCTTGAAAAGATAATCAGTATCGATTAGAATTTAAAAAATGAACTTAAATTAATCAATAACAAATTTTATGTTAATAATAATAATTGTCGATCTCACGAACTGCTTATTATTCGTTTATTCTAATTTAGTATGCCAAGATATGCTGGATCCACTTTCAGAAAAATTTAACAGTAATTGCAAAGGAAAACAAGGATGAATACAATATTGTAATATATTGTTAAGCTCGTATTAAAATATTACTTTTCGTTTTAGTATCATAGTGATACCCATTAGAAACAATACAGTATGCCCGCGGATGGGGTTTGCAAATTATGTTAAAAATTACAATAACTTAAAATTCCGTAAGAGTAGGTAAACTGATTCTATTTTTTATTTTGGAACAAAATGCGAAATAAAAAAGTTGTTTCATATTATATGTCCTGTCCAAATCCAAAATTTCATTTGAATGTTGCAATGTTTCTGAAATTGGTGAGTTTTTAGTAAAATACTTGTTGGTTCTTGTAAAATTTTAATTTAGCTAATTGCATTCGAACAAGGAGACTAAATACCAGATAAGCAATTTTGAATTTATAAAAGTGCATACATATTTGAAGGTTATGAATTCCTCCACCAAACTGAACGCATGTTTCTAATAGTTTTCGAACGTTGTGAAAACTACTTAATAAAAATTGATTGCGCAGCTGTCGAAATGCGCTGCTTTAGAATTTCAAAGGCGTTGTCTATGGCTTGTAGGTAAGTAATTTGTTTTAGACGCCCCCAGAGAAATGTAACCGCAATTGTCAAATATGGACTTCTATGGGGCCACAAAACTGGACCTCTTCGTCCAATCCTCCTTCGCCAAATTCGCTATTAAGCCAATTATTTACGATGCAAGCATGATGTGCCGGACATCCATCCTGTTGAAAATACATTCAAGCAAAAACTTTTATAAAGAATAATATTTTCTCGAAAAGTTAATAATTTTAGCCATTACACCTATTGTACGCCCCATCCGCAGACATACTGTATATGCATCTGAAAATACTTCCAGGTGCATTACAACACACTACATTAAAAATTAAAATTAGGTGTAAAATTTTGGAAATGGCGTGAACAGCAATGAAAGTACAGTCACATATATATAATTACTTCTAGAATTCGAAAAGGCTAAAATATACGAAGTGTCCCAAAAGTTGGGGGTCACTTCCGAAGAAACCCAATAAACAGATCAAAGAATGGGATTTTGGTATCATTCGGCGCATGCCAAGTTTCATATCAATTGGTTAAAAACTAAACATATAACGACCTGAAAATGATTTCGTTCACACTGGGTATAAGTAGCGAGTTTAAAAAGTATGGAACATATTGAAAAAAGGTACATGATATTATTTTTAACAGACATAGAGTTTTATCAGTCAGAAAATAATCATATTGTGTAATCGTCATATTTCGTTCTACTTTTTTTAGTATTGGTCAAATCATGCAATTTTTTTTTATCCTTTACGGGGCAATATAGTTTATCATATCATATGAAAATATTCCTTATTGTAAACAAGGATGATAGTTTAAACTGTATGCATTGTTTTGATATGGTCGAACTGAGCAAAAGATTTGGTAGAAATCGCTTATGCCAGTCCAGGGTAACGATTGAATAAACTTAAAAAAAATGTTCGTATATGTCGAATTAAAAACCTGCCACTCATAAATTTTAATCGGTTGGAAAAACAAACTTTATTATGTTTACGTTCCATGCAATAGTTTTACTACGACTGTCTGCAATTAGAAAAAACTAAATGAAAAGTATCCAATTTACAGTAACAATAAAACCGCTGCCTTAGGAATCATTACTTTCACATCCAGATTTCCCATCGAAAACTCTTTAAAGGAATGTAACTTGACTATATTTGCACCCCAATATGTGGAAATAATTATTGAGACGTGGGCTTCTAGCATATACGCCAAAAATGAAGTTTCTGTACTATTAATTTGCTTTATTTATTTCCCCTCTTTATAATATCATTACACTACATACGTGTGCCAAATTTCAAGTGAACATCTCAAGTTTATTTTATCAACCCCTTTAATAATGGAGAGGTGGTGGGTTGAAAAATATTATGAAGAAATCTGAGGCCTTGGCTTCTAGCATATAGACCAAATCCCAAGTTTCTGTACTCTTACCAGCTTGCTTTACTTATTTTCTCTTATGATACATACGTGTACCAACTTTCAAGTAAATAACTCAATTTTATTTTATCAACCCCTTTAATGATGGATTGAGGGGTTGAAATGTTATAAAAAAATAGGAGGCCTTGGCTACTAGTATATACACCAATTCCAAATTTTTGTACTCTTACCAACTTGCTTTATTTATTTTTCCCTATTTACCCCTATTTAACCTCCAACACTTCGACGAAATCTTCTCAAAATATAATCTAATTCTAGATGTCGTTATAATACGTACGTGTACCAAATTTCAATGAATATTCCAATTGTATTACATTATCCCTCTTAATAACAGAGGGGGGGGGGGGTGGAGGGGGGTAGAAGAATATTACAAAAAATCTGAGGCGTTGGTTAATCTTCGCATGTACATAAATGCAAATAAATATAATTAGATTTCGATAGAAGAATTTGGAAAAAAATTGTATATAGATTCTTGAGGTGGCCGAATCCAAATTGGAGGTCGGTTTGTCGGTATCAGGTCGCGTTAAGGTCATTTTAAGGTCAAATGATCAGATTTCGACAGAAAAATTTAAGAAAATTTGTATATATGTTTTGAGGTCGCTGAATCCAAATCCGACGTCGGCTTGTCGGTATACGGTCGCGTTAAGGTCATTTCAAGGTCAAATGGTGGAAAACCTAACCAAAATATTCACCTGTTATTTCGCGATTTCTCCGACTCTCTTACTAGATCGTTAAGTTACTCTCACGTTGTGAACTTGGTCTATTTTTCAAATCAAACACATTTAATTTTACGAGCTATGCACATTGTCGAGCGTGTCCATATCTTGTAATCGAGGGTGTTGTAGTCCTAATGTCCACTTTATTCCCATATGCCACAAAAGAATGGATTCTTTTGCCTGCCTGAACCATTTTGCTTTTCTAGATATTTGGTCGAAAATAACTTATTTGGACAAAGTGTCCTATTTCAATATACAGCTATTCTCGTAGCTTCAGCAATACCTTTTATGAGACCACTTTCAAGATAAAATCGGCAGCTACTGGAAGCGGCTGGAACCTCCCCACCCGGTTGAAATTAGTGATGGGCTGCTAAACAGCAGTCTACTGCTTTTTAACTGTAATTTGATTCGTATCAGTAGCAAATGCTACGAGCTCTGATAGTCAATTCAAATCAGCCGTCATGACATGCCTTTAAATCAAATATATTATTGTAATATGACCCACCTATATTTATTTAATTTACGACGTCGTATGTGTTCACCGCCAAAACAGCAATAGAAACATGTATATGTCATTTAAAACTGGTGACCAATCCTTAAACTCTGAATAATTATAAACACCTAATATATGATGATATTTAATCATGTAACATTTTCCGCAATTATTAATAAAGTTTATAATGAAAAAAAAAAAAAAAGAAAAAACAGCACTGTGATCGAACCGTCGATCTCTTGATTTGTAAGTCGACGCATACACACATAACAAATTTATTCAATATTAAAATCGTATAAAACATTGCCTCCCCGGATCGCGATCCGGAGTCAACCGTACAACCACGTCGCACAGCGCCGTGGTGCTAGTGCGGTTGGGCGGACCGCGACCGGTTCGGCTCAATAAAATTAATTAAAATAGACAAAACTCCTGCCGCATGTGGCAGCTTCGTTATTAAAATTTCACATATTTAAAACTTAAATTTAACACTGAAACTAAGAAAATACCGAAAAATGTGGATAAAAACACTGATTTAATTTTGGTTGCTGAGACGGGAATAAACTCAATGGAAAAGACCCGTTCGAGGCAATTGTGCCCCAACAGTCTATTCGCCGTTGGGAAGTTGTGATCAGTAGAAAGTAAAATTGAGTTTTAAAAGTAGTCTGAATTTTTATAAAGTAAAGGGGAATTTTACAATAAAAAAGGACAAAATAATAATTTACAAAAATACAAACAGGTGACAAACAATAAGAAAGAGAAAGAGGATAGGTACAGAATAACAATATGGTGGTGAAAAGTATGTGATAGAAAAAAGTTTTGGTTAGAAGAAGTTTGGCTAGAGAGGTTGCCGAAAGATAGGCAACGCATGGTATGGTAAGGGGTGTTTGATTTGGAATGGGGCATTATGCATTCTGGATTTGGGTAATGTAAGCGGACTGTCGCCCAGTCGAAAAGCATAGAATTTTTGCGATGTGTCCCGGACGAAGTCCGCTAGTGGCGTTGTAAGTCGACGCTTTAGCTCACTGGACCACCGACAACTTGTGATGTAGTTTTACATATGTTGATATTATAGAGACATTGAATTTTGTTTGTTCTCTATACTATAATTTGTATAAAAATATGTAGGTATATAAAAAAAGGTGCAAGTGTGATATATCGTTGAAATCGGAATTTTAACTGCTTTCCAATGGTTAGATTACAAATTGTAAGTAATTATAAAATAAACAAGTTGTTGTGCCAAAATGGCACTAAACGTAATCCGATCTCAACCAAACTCTTTTCAGATCTTCCAGAGCACTAAAGAAGCCCTCGTGCAAAGTTTCATCCAAATCCGTCCAGTAGTTTCGCCGCTATCGTGCTAACACACATACACACACACATACACACCCTCACACACAGACATTTTTCAAAAACCACTTTTTTGGATTCCTGGGACCTCAAAACGTAAAGATTTGATGTTATCTCAATTTTCGACTTTGGACCAATTTTAGTAACCTAGCACAATTTCATTGTGGGGAGGTTAAAATATATTTACGGTAGATCTACTCCTATTTATGACATCATTCCTTTGTAAACTTTTGATGAGGTGCATTTTGATTTCATTAACCATTTTTAAAAATGTTTGAGTCATTCCGCATGCATCTTTAAATTTTATAAATGAATGATGTAATAAATAAGAATAAATCTACTGTAAAGCATTTTTTCGGCAATTAGTCTTTACCTGCTGCCTCGTTAAGTGCGATGTCGGTGACAACTGTCCCGAAAGAGAATGTGTAGAATGATCCGCATATCAGCTTGTCGAGGTACAAAACAATATTTATATATCACAAATCTAGCTTTTTACGCGATCGTATACATGTTATACATCTTATACATCCTCTGCTTATGCGTGAAATAACAGGTGAATATTTTTGTTAGTTTTTCCACCATTCGACCTTGAAATAACCTTAATGTGACCCGATACCGACAAACAGACCTCAGATTTGGATTCAGCGACTTCAAAAAGCTATACACAAACTTTTTCAAGTTTTTCTGTCGAAATCTATTGATTTGACCTTGAAATATCCTTAACTCGGCTTGATACCGACAATCCGACCTCGGATATGGATTCAGCGACCCAAAAAACCTAGGGTGTACTAGGTTTCGTTGGTGGAAGCGAACATTTTTTTTGTGAGGCTGTGTAATTAAATCGACCGAGCGCAACTGAGTACCAAGTGTTGATATATTTTCCTTATTGTATCGCCTCTGCGGATTTGTGGGAAATAATACTACCACTGCTAAAAGAGCACTATATTTTGGACATACTGTGAAAAATTCAGAGTAGTACACTTTGCAGTTTTCGAGTAAAAAATTATAATCCGAGGGCAGCCGTGTACCAAGTATTGACATATTTTCCTTATTGTATCGCCCCAACGAATTTGTGGGAAATAATACTACCAATGTTAAAAGAGCACTATATTCTGGACATACTGTGAAAAATTCAGAGTGGCACACTCTGTAGTTTTCGAGAAAAAAATTATAATCCGAGGGCAGCCAAGTACAAGTACTGACATATTTTCCTTATTGTATCGCCCCTACGAATTTGTGGGAAATGATACTACCACTGCTAAAAGAGCACTATATTCTTGACATACTGTGAAATATTCAGAGTGGCACACATTGTAGTGTTCGAGAAAAAAATTATAATCCGAGAGCAGCCGAGTACCAAGTCTTGAAATATTTTCTTTATTGTATAGTCCCTACGAATTTGTGGGAAATTGTACTACCACTGCTAATAGAGCACTATATTCTGGACATACTGGGAAAAATTCAGAGTGGCACACTTTGTAGTTTTCGAGGAAAAAATTATAATCCGAGGGCAGCCGAGTACCAAGTATTGACATATTTTCCTTATTGTATCGCCCCTACAGATTTGTGGGAAATAATACTACCACTGGTAAAAGAGCACTATATTCTGGACATACTGTGAGAAATTCTGAGTGGTACACTTTGTAGTTTTCGAGAAAAAGATTATAATCCGAGGGCAGCCAAGTATTTATTTAGTTTTTCCAATTTTATGCTATATGAGTCTTCGGATTGTCTGATTGAAATCAAAATTATAAATTATTTCCTTAACCAACGGTACAAATTGAAGAGGTCTCCTACTTTGGAAAAAATTTGTTTGTCAGGGATAGCTAAGCACCACCCTGTCCATTCACACACACTACAGTTTAATACATGCATTATATTATTAGACTATGTCCTTTTGGACAGATAGCACCTTCCGACGACGTCTAACATTTCAGACAGTTAAATCGATGATTTTAATCATAATTGAATCGAAACATAACCAACACTCCCTCCGAGACTTAACCCACATCGTGGTGTAGGCCACGAATAAATAAAAGACATGTTTTGTTTAATTACAAAAGATACAAAAATAGTAAGAGTATACCTTAAATAATTTGTAACTTTTTTGTTTAATGATCAATTTTGTTCAAGGACAATAGGTAACACTAACTTACTGTCCAAGTTTCAATACAATCGGACTGTTCATTCTTAAGTTATCGTGCTTACAAAAAACGTGAGGGACGGACAGTCAGACAGACAGACGGACGGACGGACGGACGGACGGACATTTTGAGTTGAGTTTTGAGTTGTTCAGTGATATGAACATTTTTCTCTACGAGCAGTATTACCGGTTTTAGAAATGTGCCGATCGAATGCAATATACTCATCGTTTTGTATTTGCGAAGAGTATAATAATGTACCTAAACTGAAAACTATTAATCCACGGTCCAACAATAAATTTACAGAGAATGAAATAGCCAGTGTTGCTAGCCAGTGAATATAAATGATTTGTTCCTTTTTAAACGTTAAGTTTTACGTCAGGGTTTCTAAAATTTTTAAATTAACTTTATATTCTTTAAATTCGTCCATCCTAATAATGTAAGATATATTTAAGGTTCCTCAAACCGTACTTAATTGTATTGATACATCTACATGTAATTAATATAAAGAGCCAAATTGTTGGGGACTAATGCCCTGTCTGTTACGATCAAAGAATTGGCATACAATATAGACTTCGGTAAAAGTTGAGGACCAAAGCAAAGGAATCAAGGCTTCTCTTGATTATTCAAGATGCTGGCGTATGTAAATAAGTCTGAGATAAGAGAAGAATTTAAACAACCAATCACAAGTAAGTTGGATAATGAAACGTTGGTTTAGTATTGAAGGCTAGGGAACTATTCAGCAAATGAAGCTGCTGATGGAAAATCAAAAGGAATGAAGAGGTTTACCTAAACAGAAACAAACACAGAAGTTATAAAGAGCGGCTCCTTCTGTCTCCCAGGGCCGTACTCCGGATCGAATGCCTGAATTGGAGTTTCGGTATATAATATCTATCAAGAAATTAATTTAATTTTATACTCACTATGACCATAGCTTACCTTATTAATTACTGCGAATGCCACGTTCTTAATAAATAAAAGTGATATTCTCTTCAAATGTTTCGGAAATATTTGTATCACACGGTTTTAAAAAGTTACAATTTACAGATGACGCAAAAAGGAAAATAATACAAAAACTAGTCAATTAAATAGTGGATTCAGTAATGATGATTTTATCATAGTGATATATACTTTCGATGCTGTTGGTGAGATTACATAATCTCAAAAACATAAATAATTTTTTTTGTGAAATGGAAGTTGCTATGCGTACAACATTCGTGCATTTTTCAAATTTGGCCACTTGTGGCTTTCTCGAAAACTGCTAATCCTAGAAGAAAGTGTTAAATAAACCACTTGTCTCCGCGCCAAAACGCGTGCCGGAACCAAATATCGGATATTTTATATACCGCCGCATCGGCTGCATACGCCGGGTTGGACATTGGAAATGCTTGTTGTCAGCAGAGAGAGCCGCATGACGCATGGGATGGGAATATAGGATGGGAAGTGTAGGTGCTTGTGAGATGCTTCTTTTAAATGTCCATGCTTCTTTTTTTAGTTTCCAGCTGTAATCATCCGTTGGGGTGTGCAGGTGTTTGCGAGATGCTTCTTTTCAGTTTCCCGGCTTCTTTTAAGTTTCCATCTATCGTCATCTCCTTATTTTCTTCTTTTAAGTTTCCTGTTTCTGGATCTGGCAGCTTTTATTTTTTTGTTTGTTTTTATTTATTAACTGTTCCAAAGGTAAATATCCATTTACAGTGGAGTTGCTGGGAAGGGCCCTATCTCGCGGTAATAATATTTTTTTCCGCGTTATGCGAAAAAAGAAGTCCAAAGGGATAGTCTGCTCACCCTGTATGTCGTTTCTTTGAGACAATCGGTTTCAATTTCCGCCTTTCAATTCAATAATAAAATATTATGTTTTGAATAAAAAATCGAGCTGATAAAAATTAAGATGGTAAAGATCAGATAGAAAGATAGAACAGAATATCAATTAAATCAGATGAAATAAAATAAATTAATTTATAGCTTATCTGTCTTTCTGCAGCGTCTTGTGATTGCTGTTTTATTTTACTTCCTGTCCTTTTCTTTCTTGGATTCAGTTGATTTTGTCCATTTAAAAACTTTCCACTTTATGCAATTACTTTAGGTCACAACATAGCTACATTGCTTTGTAACATATGTGCCTCATTTTAACACTGACTGCTATTATTTATTGCCCATGAACCACTTAAAAAGTATCTTGTTGGGTCGTCTAGGGTGTACGTAGGGATACTGCACTTCACTTGAGCTTGTTTGCTTTGTTTGATTTAACATTATTAGAAAATCTTGTTTTTCGATTGAGGCGCTTCATTTTGCGCAGAATTTCTTAATCTACCAGTGGCTGAAAGTTTTTTGAGTTTAACGGGGTTTTTACCGCTTTTTAGAGAAAATCTTAAAAATGCGTCTATTCACGATGACACTTAACTCACTTCCGTCCATTTCCGAAAACGTTGTTACACTCTCATATTTTATCGATATTGCATCAGATAAAAATTCGTATTTTCTACACTTACTAAAATTTGCTAATAAAAGACTGCAAGAAAAATTCTAACTAACTTTGATGTGTTTAAAACACGTCAATATATCAATAGCTGGCTTGCAAATAAGTACAGATGAAAGTGAACCAACAATAAGTAAGAACCGCAGTTAGTGCTTGCTGGCTACTAATGTACAGTATGCCCATGGATGCACGGATTGAGTTCGAAATGTTCTGTATTAGTAGTAAGTTTACTAAGAAAAGCCATTCTTTATAAAAACATCCGTTTACTTGAATAGTCTAGAAATTATACTATTTTCCATAATTTGTATACTGGATACTAAATATTTTCAAAAATGTAAAAAACTGCAATGAGTGAAGTGCCTTCATTTGCCTTCATCATTGATAGATTGATTGATTGATCAGCCACCGTACGGTAGACACTGTTGCCACTTCCGGATATCCCATCTAGATATTTATATATACCCCCGGACTGGCTACATAGGTCTAATTGGACATGAAACATGCTTGTTGCCTGCAGCGAGAGCCACATGACGTATCGGGTGGGAATGTAGCATGGGAAGTGTAGAGATGCTTCTTCTAAATTTCCATGCTTCTTTTAATTCTTCTGCTTCTTCTATTTCTGAATCTAGCTGCGTGCATCTCCTCCTGCCCGCTTGCGTCCAGCTATGGTTTCATGTTTCCCAGAACGTTCTGCTCTGTATGTTTATATCAAGCAGACCCCAACAACTTTGACCTGAGAAATATTTTTGTATTCGTAAAGAAGCTCAATATATGGACCATGTGACAGCTGCCAGTCGAAATCTTCCTGTTGTGGGACCTGCCTTATGTTTAATACATTTCTAATTTTAAGAAATTCAGTTACGTTTAATAATTAATAAGGGTTAATAAACTAACACTACTAATAGAATTTATCTCCTTCGTCCGTGTGTATGTTGTCAGCTTCCCTCTCTGTTCTGTGGGATATCCACACTCCACTTTCCAAAAACAGTTCTAGTTGGAGTTGTATTACTTTTAAGTCACAACACAGCTAATATGTATATCAAGAAAAAGTATTTAAAAAATTATTATATAATTATTTTATTATAAAATCTGCATTTCCTACTGCGAATGTTTTTGTCTGATCTTTTTCAATCATCAGCATGTTTACAAACATTTTTTAACTGTCTTACTAAAATATAATCTAGCATACATCAACGATACTTATTATTATGGCAGTGTCACTTCATATTTGACGTAGCAAAATATTTTCTTAACAATAGTAAGAAAGAGGAGAAACGTGTTTATTGTAGAGTTTGTACTGAGGTCAAGTAAATATTTCATGCCTCAGTTCCTTGGCCACCCGGAAGCCCTGATTTGAATAGCAGGAGCTTTTCTAAAGAATGCCATTTTCTAATGAACTTGTACATAAAAAAGTTTTCCCCCTTCCAAGCTCAAGCTGTGGACACATTTTACAATTATCTAACATTTTTCTTGGATATAACGTAAATATATCTTAATTTTTAAGCGAAGGAGGAGGTTCGAAACGCTTGATAATAAACATCAGTTGACGCCGGAATCTATCAAAAATGATTTGCGTGTCATTTAATTCTAATTTGCTGATGATGATAAAAAAACATGCTCAAAACGTTGAATGACTTAAACAAAATATTAGTAACTTCTAATCATTTTCTTTTTAAAAAATATGAATGTTTTTAAGTATAAGTACTGTAAAGTTCAAGATTTTGAAATCATTGTATTTTAACGATGATAATAGGTACTAGTTTAAAGTTATTTTATATTTTGCTAACGAAGATTATTTGCTAAATGTTTTTTCTTTATTACAGAAAACATCTTAAATAATTTTGTAAAAGCAATATGCAGAAAAGTGGCCGATCATTAAAGAAAAAGGCAGAAAATACGACACATCATAATGCTTATTTTTCCCTTTTCCACACTAGACTCTCCGACGCAGTTCTCCTATGGGGTAACTTCTACCCATCAAAAGTTTTTCATCAACAAGAGAAGGTTATAAGAATACTCGTTATTAAACTAGTCATTGTGCCTCTAGTTTCATTATATATTTTTTATAGTCTTATGGAGATTCACGGGAGTGTTTCCAGCCTCTCTATCTAGTTTGATTATCATGAGCACAACACTCGTGCCGCTGGACTTCTTAGATTACCTCGCTATAGATTAACTCTAAGCGTCAAAAATTCTCCCAGCATAAATCTGTATAATCATATGCCACCTGAAATAAAGCAACTGAACTTACTCTCCTTCAAAAATAATGTAAAAAAATTCATTCTAATTCACTGTTTTTACTGTGTTGACGAATTTTTCAGAAACCCTTGTTAATCTTCAATCGAGTATTTGAATGCTCATTCTTTGCATGTGTATATTTTACTATTTATACTTATTTAGTTTCTGTACGTCAATGTTGAGTTTTAAAAATTTATTGTTTCCTTTTTATCGAAATGTTATACACACAAAAAAATAAGGTGTCTGTATTTTACAAATTCACTGTATATTAATTACTTCCCTGACTTGCTGCCAATGTCCATATATGTACATATAGTGGTGAAATAAAGGCTATCTATCTATCTATTTACCTATCTAATGTTTCTCTTTAATGACTACCGGTTTTTTTAAACGCCCGACATGACAAAACACACAAAAAACACACGCAACCTACCAACATCCTTACCATTACCATTCCATGCCCCCCGACACGTCGATGCCCCATAACTCATTGATATGTAAGAATTTTTACTCAATCTCACATACACCACAATTTTATACTTTGACGAATTCATTAAGTAGGTTTTTTCATTTTAATTTTCCTACATAAATTAAAAGATTATTTTTGTTCCGCTCCTATGACACCTGACTATAAGCTTTAAGCTTATATCTTTATACCTGCGGTAAAAAATCAGAGACAAGAAACATCAATTTATGAGAAGTGTTTGTTAGTAACTATAAATTCCGATCAGCTTCGCATAGGTCCCCAGCCGTACTATCTGGCTCACATCGTTTCTATGTATTCATAATTTTTTATAAATTATAGAATGATGTTTTATTATATTGTATACACAAACGAGGTATCTAGCCATAGGTTTAATGGAATGTAATGTATCTAATATTGAATAAACTGTCTAAATTGGTAAAATGGGTTTTTCTAAATCGCTAAATATATCTATAATCAAAAATTAAGAAACTAATTTAGAAAAGAATTCCGTAGTTTGTAGTGCCATACATTTTCTTGTCTATGATGTTGAATCTCTGCTAGATCCAGCCCTGCTGTTTTCTCTTCACTCTTCTCCGAACCCAACCACAAATACACAGTAAATACAGAACACAGAACTGTTATTCTATACCTCTATAATTAATTACGAAATTACTTAGAACTTTGGACTATTATCAAAGTTAGTAAAATATAACCGTGATTATTCAAATAAACAGAAAATTTTAGTACTTTACTTCTTTCAGCATGCTTATTTTTCTTAACAACTAGAGTTTTTCTCATTTTAGTTCATTGTAAACAACTAAAATACATAACCGTAAAACCGTGTTTACAAACTAAAAAGTTGCTTTGAAAATCATTTAATACCTCCAATTAATCTAAAAGCTAAAAGCAAAAGAATTCGCAACAGAAGTTTATGAAATTGTTAAATTTTTATCAGATTTTAATGACTTGACTCTACATTATCATTTATGGCAATGAGTAACACTAATATTAACACATTTTTAGTACACATTGTGTTTAAAAACAAGCTAACCATTTTAACCTTCGTCGATTTGCTGCACTTTTTATATAATTGTTGCACATTCTATAGTACACTCTCCGCATTTTATCGTAAATACAAAAAGAAAAATGAAAGCTGCCACAACTTGGTACATAATCTTATCGCATTTGTGACAATTTTATTGCCGTTAGTAAGCTGATATATGACTATGAATGGACTATTGCCAATTTTGCAATGTAACAATATTATATAATATAAACATATAAATTTAAAGAATTTAAATAATTAGTAACTTTTTTATTTATTGATAGATTTTGTTCAAAACAATAGGGTTCTTCCTCTAGCTGACACTAATTAGAGTCGGGTACAATTTAAACTGACTTGTGTCATGGCCGCTAAAACGTCTGAACGAAGATTTTATTTGATGCATAAGAAATGTCAGTAGTACTCAAACAGTTCTTTCCTGTAACAGCAATGGTGTCGCTAAATAATTCTAAAAATTAGGAACGATGTCATAAAATGTTAAGATTATTAATTTAGTAACTTCGTCTGATTATACAGTGTCTGCTATAAAATTACAAATGGGAAAGAATTGTATTACTGACATTTTAAAAAAAACTCTATTGGGGGTTCGTTTATGCATGTCCGACAACAAAAAATTACATTTTGGCACATGTCATGTGATCACCGGTTTGGCAAGACTGTAAAAAATAGTTGACGGTGGTGCCAGAAAATGGGCCAAATTGTTAAGATATTGAAAAATTTTATTAAGAAAAAGTGCATAGAATACAACAAGGACCCCATATATCAGATATGAGGAAAAATGAAAAAGTGCAAATTTTACCCCTGTACCATTAATCACTATGTGAAAAATCATAAATTCTTGTGTCTGTTTCACAAATATTTGATTAGTTTCGACAAACACTTTTTGTATTTTTGTTGAGGAAAGGGTATTTGCATGTAAAAAAAGAAACGAACCCACAATATAGTATTTTTTAGAAATGTTAATAATACAAATTTTTCCCATATGTAGCCAACTTTATGGCAGACATTGTAGGTATACAGGCTTGGGCACAAATGAAACTGATAACAAAAAATGAATTGCCGAATTCAGTCAATAACAATGAGTTATCAGAAAAAGAAATCAAAGACTAATATTGTTACAGCCCAGCAAGAACCACGGAGAGGTATGGGCATTTCTTTCCAGGAAAGAATAGGATCGTAGTATTAGTAGGGTTTAGTAAAAATAAAATATTCCATATAATAAAAAAACCCTGAAATCTCTATGAGAATAACGAAAATAAATTATTTTTCTTTTAGCGGTAATAAATAAATATTCTGGTTGACAAAATATATATTAAAAAAATTATCAATAATTTTAAAACAATTAAATTAAAAAATTCTGAAATTTTGGCACGTTTTCATAAAGACTAGAACACTTGAACTATATACTTGAACAATTTACGACACATTTTCATAAACAATACAACACTACCACAGAATAATAATACAATCAGAAGGGAAACTCTCAGCATTGCCCATATACAATATAACTCCAGAATCGGCCATCTTGTTGGGGTTAAAATCAGGGGCGTATTCTGTACTGTCGTAGTCAGGTCCGCACTTAGGAATTTGCAATTTAATTTTGTAGAATACACTTTTCAACTTTTCTCAAGAAACTCTATAAAATCTCTGCATTTTTCTAAAAGTTCCCTTTGTATGTTAGTGCTGAACTTCTCATTTGATCGTAGTAATTTTGTAGAAAACAGTGGAACACACTAACGCCATGTTAAAAACAAATTTTGTCAACTTTACACAGCGTTTAAATAATCATAACTATTATAATACGAAGGGCGTGAATGACTTGCAATATGAACTTTATATGAACGGCCCATTTTATTAAAATGCATTATTTTACAGTAAATATATAAATTGTCATATAATGACAAACAATGCCATTTCAATTCAAGAATTCTTTAATATAATCTCAAAGCATAAGCATATATAATTAAAAATTGTTTCTATTCTATAGAGGAATTTTTAAATGCCAAACCATATTACAATATTTTTCTACAAAACTGTTGAATATGCCTATTTTAACTTAATGTCATGAAGTTAATCTCATAGGACAATAAATGTCTATTTTTATTCTATACGATTGACTTTATCCCTATATATGCTGTGTAATAATTACACGCATATTTTGTTTTATTAATAAATCTGTATATTTTAATGCCAATGATTAATTAAATAGTAGTAAATATAGCGTCCTGAAATATTCAATATAAAATTGTTTCTGAAATATAATACAATAAAATACAATAACGGATATATACCCTACACTGAAATTAGGTCATATGAGAGGTGTGTGTATAAATTGTTTCATTATGTGAGTAAAGGAATATATGTATTGACTATGTTATATTATAATTTTAGTGCAAAACATTACTGCATGACGCGATTGATTAGGCACACAAAAATGTGAAGATGTACAAGATCAATGTGGAAACATTATAGTATCCCTACGCCTGTGTATCCCCCCACGCTCGAAAGAATTATAAGTGGATTAGATGATATGTCAATATTACTTTAAAATATTATTGAGTTATTTTAAATGGGAGTATTACAAAACAAATGCAGTCCGGCATTGATCAACGTAAATAAACAGCAAAACAAACGAAATAAATAAAAAATATCTGTCAACTAATGACCAAGAGGTTATACGTAATGTTACCAGATAAGTTTTTGAAATTACTATAAGGTACATGAAAATTATTAATTTTAGTACATAATTTTTTTCATGTAACCAACCATCTCATTTCTCAAGAAATTGAATTTGAAGACATTTGATTACTGGGAAATGTACCACATGAATATTAATGCTTTTGTGACAAAACTATACAATTATTTATTCCTAGTTCATCAGAAATTATTGTACATCTGGCAACTCTGTATAGAGCACACGATTATCAGTTGATTTACCCCGGGAACATGGCGAATTGGATGCGCGCTTAGAAATGCGCGAAACTTCCCCTTCCTTGAAAGATTCCATTCTGATTGTTTTATTATTCTGTGACACTACACTTGAACAATTTATCTACTAGCCGCACGTTTCACCATTCGTGTATTAGTATATAACGTAAGAAAGTCGATTTTATTAGAGATAAACACGCGCTAGTAGTAATAAAAGACACATTTTTGGGGAAAATTAAATTTTAACAAAACTCGCGGCGCGACTTAATAAAATAAAAATTTTAGGAAGAAAATTATTAACTTTAAATAAAAAAAAAGTAGAAGTGAGGATCGAGATCGAACTCGCAACCACCCCATTTACATTTATTGCTGCTCGAGTATCTGACCGATAGAGCTACGCGATCCTTTGTTCATTATATTCTAAAACGTGTAATATGTACATACTAGAAAATTGTAAGACTTAGTGGTTTGACATTGTTCGTTTGACGGATAAATATCCACTATTTAGCACTAAAAATAACTTAAATATTTCATATAAAGACGTTTTTCATATTTACAGTGGTGTTAGTTCACGGGAATAAATAATATTCGTCGTCAAATCTCACAGTTTGAGAATCGCTGAGCTTATGACTATGTTTCCCACTCCTCAGTGTACATTTCATATTTCAATCTCAAAAGAAGTGGGAAAGAATCTTGGTAGACATACATTGACAATGTCTTTAGGCTATTGCTTTAAGTTTGTGTGCAAGAGATAGTGAAAACGCGCAACATTAATTGATACATCGGTCATTTTAAACTGGATCCGACTCTAACTGTCCAAATTAATACAATTGAACTTTTCGTTTTTAAGTTATTGTGCTTACAAGAAACGTGACGGGCGGACAGACCGACAGACGGACGGACATTTTGAAACTGGTTCAGAATTTGATCACCAACACAGTGATATGAAATTTTTTTCTTTGCGAGCCATCTTACCGGTTTTAGAAATGTGCCGATCGAATGCAATATACTTTTCGTTTTGTATTTGCGAAGAGTATACTAAGACTAATTGAAATGAGAGTAAAACACAAGTAAATGTAAAAAGATGTGTTACTGCAATTATATTGACAAAACAGGATATTCAATGCTATTTGCATTGAATATACAACTTTATATTTATTTTTGTTATTTTTACTTTTACTAAAATATGCAAAATTAGGTGTACTATTTAAAAGGCTTTATCTCATTTTTTAAATCGACATTCCATTGCTTGCATATTTCCATATTTATAATATCCATAGAAATCTATACACATTTCATGTAAGTTGTTGAATTTTAAATAATACTCCATAACCGAGGTAGGAACGTTTCCGACAAATTTGTTTGCACTTTCCTACTGTTTATGCCCTAATACCATTGTAATTGTTCTATTCGCAAACTGACACCCAGAGAGACCAGTTCTTTTATATATTGGTATTGTTTGATATTCTTTATAGATCGAAAGGTATTAAAGAATTCGAGAAAAGATTAAGGCAGGCACCTTGGGCAGAGAAGTCTCAATGCTGATGCAAGGATCAAGATGGGCAGGCTACAAAGGAGAACTCAAATCGCCATCAACATCGCAAGGAATCGGAAAATTGGTGATAAGCACGGAGTATAATTAATAAGTTACTTCGTGGTGATAAGCTAAAAATCTTGATCCTCAGAACAACTCGCTGTGCAATTAGACCAGAACGCTTAAAAATAAGCGACAAGCCATATACACATTAACAAATCCAAACGAATGCACTTCTCTGACAGAACCCAAAATAACAAAATAGCTGACCACTTAGAACGTATTCAGAACGGAAACTTGCAGAATGATTAGAGCTATGAACGCATAGCAAACGATATTAATATTATAATAAATTTTTCTCGAATAAAATCGGTTCAAACTGTGAGAAATCGTGCGAAATTTTATTGAATTAATACGTGGACATTGCTACATTAATTGATATAAATTACCATATAGCTGATATTTGAAATTTGATAACATCACTAAAAACGTATGCAAACAACTTGAAAAAGGGATAAACACCCAGTGCTAGATACCAAAGGGGATTATGTTATAAACTCAAATTACCCTTCAACAACAAACTGTAGAGACTCATCAGTAACATATGTATGTAGTGAAGTGCAAGAAATCAACCCAAGAAGCGCAAACCAGGCGATTGCAGAAAGCTAAGTTATATTAATTCAATTTAATTTAATTTATTAATTTAATGCATTGACTTAATTTATTAACTCTATTAACTGCATTATCTTAATTTAATTTATCAACCCAAAACCTAGTTTTAAATAACCGAGAGTCGGATGGAAATCAAAATAGTTGGTGTCTGCTGGATATACAGGACGTTTCAAATCTTATCCTAGATTTCTCTTTTGATTTTGCAGATTCTATTTTTGTATTTTGCGTTACCTTCTTCCTTGCACTCCCACCGTAGACGGCTGTTTAGCTGTGGAACGATTAAGAAATAAAATCTTCTTGTGGCGAGCTGATTAATGTCTTGGCAAGCGAAAGAGGTGAACGTATTGATGCAGGACGCTGCAATGAAAACGCGGATTTCTAGTGAAACATGAAACCACATCTCGATGCAAGCGGGCAGGAGGAGGTACACAGTGTTAGACTCGGAAACAGAACACTGAAAAAAATATTGTTCATAATATGAATGAACGGCGATTATTAACTATTGTTTCATTGAGACAATGAACTTTTTCATTATTGTAATGATTTGTCAATCATAGATCAATACTCTCATTTATTAATAATATGAATCTACGTTCATCAACATAATAAATATCTGGTTATCAAGTTAATGTAATGTTTTCATTAACCTGAAGAATGCGTTCATTGGAAGAATGAACGCTTTCTTCGTTTTAATGCTGAAAGTTTAATGAATAGATATTCATGATATTAATGACGTATTCATTATATTAATGTACTAAACCATCAATTAATGAATTGTACATTGTTAAAACGAACAATGTTATTAACTCAATGAATACTTTACATTATATTTATGTACGTGTTCATTAATATCAGGAACAAAATATTAGGACAGAAATAATGGTCGCCATGATGCTGGTCGGCTATAGTTTGGCACACAGCACGACAGCACAGTAAGATTGGTGTAGTGTACCTAGTTTTGCGTTATAAGGCAGATAAGTTAGTTCCTGCAAACAGAAGTCATATAACTGTGGTGTTTTTCGGTTGACGGCTTTCAGCTTGACGGTAAGTGTTAACAAGGCTTTTATATATACTGTTTTAAATAAAATTTCCATTTTTTTCAACAATGAAAATTCTAGTCTAATATGAAATTGTAGAAATCCATTTAGAGCTATTAGTTCAGATCATTTGTTTCACAAAATTTTAACAAATAAAGGATGCTTCAATACTCTTAAATAAGTCACTATCAATAATGAAGTAAGACCAGTGCATCGGGCGGGTAATTTGACAACGCAGAGGATATCGATATCGACTGGTTAATTTCTCTCTTGAGTCGATTTTGAATTTTAAAAATTGTTGACTTCCCTGTATATGCTATATCACGTTTGAAAAGTTTAACATTATTTTCTTGGACAGTAGAACTGTTAATAAAGAATACCTCTTTTCGTAAAATTGATAATGAAAAATTTTTCCATATGTGTATTTATATTTCTCAATCCCTTTTTGTAGATCGACATGGATTTCAAAGCAGCCTTTAACGGCAAGGACGGATTGCTGAAAGAATGGGATGGGGCGTTCGAAAAATTTTTTTCTTTTTTATTTATTGACGGCAATATAAAAATAAAAATGTTAGACAACTGCTGGAAAAGTTGAAGGAAGGATGACAATACATCGATTACTGATAGTAAGCATAAAGAAATCACATTTTCTATTTTTAAGCTGGGAAGAATTTGGATTAGTAGAAAAGTAGTAAACTATTTCAAATTGGCCGTATATAAAAAACTAAAATTGCAAAAGCATTGCTTGATTCTGGATTAGTATTTTCTGATTCCATACCGGTTTTATAGAACTAGAGGATCTGGAGAAGACTGTGAAGACAGATCTAGAATCAAGTAATGGTTTTCTAGTTCTAGTGCCTTTCTTAAGTGTCACTACTTGTCGGCTAGCTCATGAACTTTTCCAGATTAAAGAACTACGGTTATTAAATTTGATTTCTCAAACAAAAAAAAATACATATTTTATAATTTTTTGCACAATCGTAATGTGTACTTGAAAGGAGACTTTCAATGATACGAGATGTGATCCATATTTTTTACAGATGGTCGCAACGCGGCCTTATTTTGAGCGTTACATGGCTATCTTGTACCAACCAATAAAGTTGTGAAAAAAGGTATGGCAACCGGCAAGAAGACTACAACCAAGTTTACAATAAAAGACTCCCAGGAATCAGTTCTCTTTCTTGGTAGAAATCAGCAGGAAATTGAGGATAGAATCAATCACCTTATGAAAACAAATGTTTCAATCCAACATTTGTCTACTGTATTGGAACAGTTATATTTTCTGTTGAAGATATATGTGTAAGATTCGATGACATTAGATTCAAATTCTGCAATGTTTTAGGAGCTTTAGATATTTGCTTCAAAATTATATATTTGATCTCGAATTTCCAGCTGAATCGCTAATATTTTATTGTTTTATTGAAATTTATTTTTTTAAATTCAAGTCAGCCCATAATAATAATAAAGTACATGTTTTGTGCGATTATTTAACACAATAAAAAATCTTAGATAAT